>CM042257.1:16410052-17010052 GCA_023566225.1 Romanogobio albipinnatus
GTCCAGACGAACATATTCGAATAGGCGTTTCGCAGTCAACATCTTGAACGGAAGCCTGTGAAGGGATCGGTTCAAGATGTGAAGGTCCAGGATTGGTCGTAACCCACCGGTTTTCTTGGGTACAATGAAGTAAAGGCTGTAGAACCCCGACTTCATTTTGGTTGGAGGGACAGGCCTGATCGCACCCTTCGCCAGCAGGGTGGCAACCTCCGCACGCATGACGGGGCGTTGGCCCCGACCATGGTATGGCGGATTCCCCTGTAGCAGGGAGGAGCCTGCGCTAACTGAATCGCGTAGCCGAGCCTGATGGTCTGCGCGACCCAGCGGGACAGTTCCGGAAGCTGAAGCCAGGCTCCCAGGAACTGCACCAGCGGGGTCATTCGGAGCACAGACATACCCAGGGTGGGGCAGCGAGGCAGCATTACCGGCCCGGACATGGGAGGCATTTGGGCGTCCCGGTGTGGGGGCACGGTTAACGGCTGCGTCCTGACAGAGGAGACCAGGGAAGGACGTGCGTTCCACTGGGGTCGGCTCTTAGAGGAGGCTGGCAACAGAGAGGGATGCGAGTGGCGGGACCCGGGGGTGGCACGCACCATCATCACCGATCTCTGGGTGCTCAGGGATGGGATTGTCAGTTCTTTCTTTAACCACATTAGGGTGCTGCTGACCCGGGGGCCAGCAGCTGAACAAAAGATTCTCTTTTTTCTCTTCTCTTTTTTATGGCCTCAGTCTGCTTCTGGGTGGCCGAGAACTGTTGGGCGAAGTTCTCGACTGCGCTGCCGAATAGCCCATCCTGGGATATGGGGGCGTCGAGGAAACGTGTTTGCTCGCCGTCTCGCATATCAGCCAGGGTGAGCCATAGGTGTCTCTCCTGTACCATATTTGTGGACATCACCTGACTCAGGGAGCATGCGGTCACCTTTGTCGCCCGGAGAGCGAGGTCGGTGGTGGTGTGCAACTCATCTCTGAGTCCCGGATCAGCTCCGCCATCGTGCAGGTCACATAGCAACTTGGCCTGGTAGGCCTGAAGAGTTGCCATGGCGTGCAGAGAAACGGCGGCCTGCCCGCAGCTCTATAGGTCTTCGCCACCAGGGATGACGAAAACCTACAGGCCTTGGAGGGGTGCTTAGGATTGCCACGCCAGGTCGAAGCACTCTGCAGACACAGTTGCATTGCAACAGAGCGTTCGACCGGGGGGACCCCAGTGTACCCTTTAGCCTCCATCAAGGGCGGAGAAGGCGGAGGAGTTCGCCGAATGGTCGCGGGAAGACAACAGGTTCTTCCAGGACCGCGCAATCTCCTCATGCACCTCGGGAAAGAAAGGAATTGGAGGGGTGGCCGGACGGGTGTCCGGACGCGCCACCCCCAAAAACCAATCATCCAACTGCGAGCGCTCAGGTCAGGGCGGAGGGTACCCAAGTGCAGCTGCGGCCCGAGAGAGCATGGCTGTCAACTCTGGGTTCGACTCGGGCAATGCTGGCACACCCAAAGGCGGCAGCACAGCCGAATCATCATCCTCAGATGACTCCAGCCCACCTTGTGATGCGGCGATAGACATTTCTTCGTCCTCCGCCACGCCAAACGCCACAGTCGGGACAGCAGGAGCCGGCCCCGATGTAGACGCCTGAACACAGACCTGGTTTGGTGCATGAGAGGGGGGTGTGGGCCGAGGCATGAGCGTCGGAGCTTTATTTCACACCAGCCAAAGTGCCGCCTCTCGTGGAGACTGCAGATTGAGGTGTGGCAGAGGGGACTCTCCATCTCGACCGTAACACCGAGATGATCATGTTCCCGCAGTGGAAACATGAATCATCCACGAGCGCTGCCTGAGCGTGCTGAAAGCCCAAACACGTCACACAGCACTCGTGCCCATAAGAGGGCGAGAGAAATCTACCGCACCCAGAAGTGCACGGGTGAGACATCCTGAAAAGGACGTGCCACACGCAAGCTCTTGTGAGAGGAAACCTCGCAGTTGATGCCGAAGTGCCCAAGGAAACACACACCAGCTGGATGCAGACCACTGCACAGATCAGCAGGCAGGAAGTATGCGATCACTGGAACGCACCGTCACACCAACTGGAAAGCTGCTCGTCTCGAAGAAGCTGACAGAGTCTCAGAAGGCTTGTGAGGAGTGAAGAGGTACATTTACATTTGGCAGACGCTTTTATCCAAAGCGACTTACAGTGCACTTATTACAGGGACAATCCCCCAGGAGCAATGTGGAGTAAAGTGCCTTGCTCAAGGACACACTGGTGGTGACCGCTGGGATCGAACCAGCAACCTTCTGCATATCAGTTCAGTGGTTTAACCCACTGGACCACCACCACCACCTCAGGTAGGTACTCTTGGCTCCGAAAGCAGAAAACTTAATGCGATATTGCCACGTACTTCCTTTTATACTCACGCGGTGAGGCGGAGTTATGTATACAAATTCCGCATGCCCATGGCATTGGCACACCATTGGGCGTTTTCTAAGTACTCGAAGATGATAACCTTCTAAGCGAAACCCCCATTTGTTAGTCACTAACGTTACGTCGTAGTGACTGAACGAAAGGGAACGATTATTATTGTGTACATAAAGATAAAAATGCCTATATTATAATGGATAGTCATTTCATGTATCATAATAACCTATTTGCAGTAATGACAGATGAAACTGGCTACTTATTTAACCAATCGTGGCAATACACACATGTATTTAAACTGACTCGTCAGGTTGAGAGTGTCTATATTCCACCATGTAAATAGCAAATCCGCCATGGTGCAACTGGCTTTAAATGGGGATGGGAGATGAGACTCTGGTTGGTTTGTTGCACTTTACACCCATTACTTATTAAGAGAATAGGGTCAACTCTTTTAGACCATGCACTGGGCACGCAGACCATTTTTCGGACACGCCCTAAGTGCACTTTTAGACCATGTGTTTAGATCCTTAAAATAGGGCCCTAAATGTTACATATACATTTTTTTGGACTTGCATTATTTGATTTAGTCCCTGTATTTTCATTTTCACATTTGATCTCATTTATCTCTACTCTATTTTAGCTGAATAATATAAATTAAAGTTCTCATAGGGCTGTAATAAATCAAAAGGTTTCAGCAACAATTTATATGTTCATTTTGACAGGTTCTGAATGTTGCAGTTTGATCTTAGTTTGACAAATTTGTAGATGATCTGCTGACGCAGTAGTGAAATAAATAGCTCTTTTTTTTTTAAACTTGCATATATGTCTGTTAAAGCAAAAAGCTATTTTTTAAGAAAAGTCACCCCCCCCCCCCCATATATTTTTCAGGGTGAAAGGATTATACAAATAAATAATCAAAATAGAGCATCTGGAGAAGTGGCACATTTGTTGTTTCTGTGCTCATCTGCCAGTTATTCTGCACTGAAAACCTCAAAAGGTCTTGCTTGCAACAAATGACACATTTCTGACTTTCTAAATCCAAGGAACATTCTCATCAAATGCGTTCTACCAGGAAGACTCGGGAGACCAGATAAAGTATGATAACACCACAAGTTTATTAGCAGACCAGCAAGTATTAAATTAGAGGTTCTTTGGCGTAGGCCCCGTCACGAGGGTAACGGACTCTGCATTTCCTGCCGAAAGATGAAGGCAGGGGCGCAGCCACCCCCCGGGAGGTATAGACAGGGACCGACCTGGTGGTGGTGGGGAGGATGGAGGTAATGCTGGCGTCAGCATCTGTGAACTCAGACATGTGTTAATTACCGATCTTTTATACTCTGAGAATTATGACTTGATTGGATAGGTCTGAATGTGATAAGTGACATAACATTGAATCTTCCTGCCAGAACTTGCGCATGAGCTTCATTTAAGACTTTTTTTTAAATACCCCTGTGTACCTAATTTGAGTATTATTTAAATACAAAAATATGAGGCCGCTAATACTGAGTGTTAATTTATGAGTAGTCCTAATTGAAATAAGCTTGAAGAATGATTTTAAAAGCAACCTACAGACCACAAAAAAAAAAAAAAACATTTTCTTGATTTTTTTCTTAGCAGGTGAAAATGAAATGGATTCTGAATGCATCAGAAATTGAGACTGTAAATATTATAATTAGAAAATGGTTATTATTGCTACATGATACACATTGTTTGGAAAATGAGCTGTGAGTGTGTTTATGTTTAGAAAATGGATAGAGAGAGAGAGGGATTTGTGTTCTGTGTATATGTATATACAGTATGTGTGTGGATGAGTGTGTGTGTGGCCGACGAAAGTGAGCAGAGCCATCCAGAGCAGTAGTGTTGGTCTCATTGGTGTAATCCTGGTAAAAGCTTCGGATGGATAATGTTAATGACTCCAATCTCAATGTTGTGCTCACCCCAAACTCTGGCTCTCTTCTAATCTCCCATCTTCCATGTTTATCTCCCTTCCTCATTCCCTTATGTTTCCCAGTAACGATCCGTGACCCCGGCGCGCTGCGTTCCGCCCCAAAACAAACTTTGCACATCTCCTGAATAATGAGAGAGAGACATGCGAGGGAATCTCAGGGACTCATTGACTCAAGCTACACGAAGAGCTTCTCAACCTGTCAGGCAACAGTGTGAATTATGCTTAGGATGTTCTCTCCACAACATCTCTCGCTTTCCATTTGAAGTGAAATATTAAATCATTGATAGTTGAGTTACACACCAACAATACCAAGCATCTCTTAAAGCACCTGTCACAGGCAGACAGAAAGGAACTCCTGCGCAGGGAATGCGTTTGATCTGCTCAACATACAACAAAGCACATAAAAATAGCCCACTGAAAGAAAAAAAAAGATGCACTTTGACGTCCGTGATTTTTGGAGTGATGCCTTTATTTGCAGTCATTTGCCAAGCATGACAAGTAGTTTGTCCCTATTACCTGAATATACTTGTTGTTTGGATCACACTCAGGCACAGATTCAGATGTCGGGTACGATTTGTTCTTCCAGGTATGCCAAATATTCACGGATTTATATACTCTACTGTATTGTCATTTAGCTTTTTTTAGGGCAGGTTTTTTTTCTCAGCGTGTTCCACATTCGGCCTGCATTTTTCCCAATATCTTCATCCTTGGAAAAAGTCAAGTGAAATGTTTATAGAAAAAGAGTGTTATGATTTTGGGGTTCTTTTGGCAGCCGGCATTAGTTCGGCACACTTACTAATCATTACTGTCTAGTGTACTGCAGAAATGTCTGCAACTGCATTGGGCTTCGCCTGTGGTGTTGGCCCAGATGTTATTACTTTAGAATTTCAGATGGCAGATTTATTGCACTGCCATCAGTTTCTTGCAAGTGCCGTATGTGTGTTTTAGTTGGTACCTATGGATGTGTAGTCTATTATAGGGGTCAGTTGCATAAATCTTAATAACTAGTTTGACCAACTAGCAAATTAGACCGATCTACCTTTTTATGTAACTGACTTTAAAACATTAGGACCAGTTTTGAGGAAAAAAATTGATGACTTTTACAACTAGTCTAAGGTGTATATGAAGGGTAAAGTCTTGGTCTTGTCACTAGTAAATGCAAGAAGCTGACTTGGGCTTGCATGACCAATAGTTTTCCAGAAAGTAACTAGTAGAGTATTCACAGGTCAGTGTTTACCTTATGAAAATGACTCACCATACGCCTTGCAGCATCAGCGGTCTTAGCTGTTTTTGGCAAGTCCAACACTGTGTTTACGGAAAGCGTGTGAGGGGAGAGAATGTCCATGCAGCTGAGATGACGCGGGTGAGAAACAAAAGCGTGCATCATCTCTGTTGCCAGATTCATGCTGCTTGCATTGTCGTGCACAGTCATGTCTCAGTCGTGTCATTTCTGTCAGCCACTGCATGATTAGTTTCAGGGTGGCTTGTAAGAATTTTTTACATGTTTGTGAAAACTTATTTTGAAAAAGAGCATTCAAAAACAATCAAAATAGTACAGTTTCCGGTAACACTTTAGAATAATGGTCATTAGTTAACATTAGTTAACTACAATAGTTAACATTAACTAATAATGAACTACACTTATAAAGCATTTATTAATCTTTGTTAATGTTATTTTCAACATTTACTAATGCATTATTAAAATCTTGTTAACATTAGTTAACGCACTGTTAACTAACATGAACAAACCATGAACAGCTGGATTTATATTAACTAACGTTAACAAAGATGAACAAATACAGTAACAAATGTACTGCTCATGGTTAGTTAATGTTATTTAATACATTAACTAATGTTAACTAATGACCATTATTCTAAAATGTTACCCAGTTTCCAAACGTTTGACTGGCAGTGTGCATGTGTGTGTGTGTGTGTGTGTGTGTAGTTCTGTATGTTTATGTATGTATTCAAATTTATATTATGTGTTATACATATCACATCAGTAAATCAAGTTTATTATTGATAATTAATGATGATTAATATCATTGATAAGTTTTAATTCAAAATTCACTTGGAAAGTCTGCTTCAATAGATGCAGTGTGCGGATTGAAGATTGCTCCTGCTGTCGCCAACTATTGCACAAACGATATTGCACAACACTCAAGTGATCCAGAATTAGAAGACACAGGACCAACAAGTCGACTCTGGCAGAACTAAATGAGTCTGTGCAACCCCTAATGTTTACACACAGCACCAGTTCATCTAGCACCTAGGCTGTAGAGTTCAAAGACTCCCCTTTTCGCCTTGTCAAACATGCACATCTCTGCAAATATTTTGCAGTCTGCTTTCCAGCTCTCTCGTTCCGTGTCTTGGCTGTAGGCGTGCTGTGCATACAGGCCCTTCAACATTAAATACGGTATGAGCACTTTGATCCCAGCGTGGCATACTGCACTGCAGGAATATGATAAGATGTGCTTGAGCATGCTGTCTCAAGTAAAATTAAGGCTAGTGGCCTTTCCCACACCTGTCTTATTTTTCTGTGTGCGTGTATGTGTGTGTCTCCCGGCTCTCCCCTCTGAAACTCATTCCGCCATCTGGACGGAAGGACTGTTAATGTATCCTTTGTGAGTGGCCCTCCTCCTTCCTTAGTGATGGCAAACATCACAGTGTGGATGCGGTTTGCCATCCATTCGTCCATCTAGCCAGGCCAGTGAGCTTCAGAGGAATAGAGAAAGATGTAGCTTGAAGATTTGATAATCAGGGTGAATGGATGGATTTCCTTTTCTGGTCTACAGCCTCTCTTAAAAAAAAAAAAAAGTGTTTCAGAGCAGTGCACGTCTCTTTCAGCGTGATTTCAGCGTGGCAGTCAGCTACTGAAAGTGCTCTGTGTTATGCTGGTTGTGGCGATTAATGCGTTTTGTGTACCATTTGGGGTCAGAAAGGAGTCTTTGAAAGAAGTCTTTTAGGCTCACAAAGTATCAGTACATTTGTGAAATATTGTTAAAATTTGAAATAACTAATTTCTATTTTTATATATTTTAAAATGTAATTTATTCCTGTGATGGCAAAGCTGAATTTTTAGCAGCTATTTCTCCAGTCCTCAGTGTCACATGATCCTTCAGAAATCATTCTGATATGCTGATGTGGTGCTCAAGGCTTTTTAGGGGCCAAGCCCCGAAGGGGCTGTAGCCCCTCTTGGAATTGTTAGTTTTCTTATTATTAGGGGCCAAGCACCGAAGGTGCGAAGGCACCTATTGAAACCGTTCCCGTTCTTATTATTATTATTCATCTTCTTCTTCTTCTTCTTCCGCCGCGAAGTCTATGGCAGCCCATAGAACCATATGGTAAAAAGTTATGAAATTTGGCACACTCATAGAGGACAGTCTGAAGTGTCAACATAGCAAATTTGGAGTCTCTAACTCAATCTCTCTAGCGCCACCACCTGTCCAAAGTTGCATTCATGTTTATGCTAATAACTTTTGAACCATAAGGGCTAGAAACAAAATTCTTGCACCCTATGATGTCATTTTACGTCATGAAAAGTTTCCCGCCATTTTGTATTTTCCGAAAAACCTACTTTTGCGAACTCGTCCTAGACGGTTCATCTGATTTGCACGAAAATTGAACCAGATCATCTTCAGCTGATCTGACAAAAAAGATGCTGACAAAAAATCGTACAAATCAAGTTGATTCGTCAAATCGTTTTCGATAAACGCACAAACAAATTTTAAGTAGCGGTTTCAAAAACACACTTAAGGCAATATCTCTGCAAAGCTTTATCGTATTCAAACCAAACTTGGTACATGTCATCACAAGCATGACTTGAGGCAACATGCAGCGTTTCGGCGCAGCGCCACCTACTGGTCCGGAGATACAAAAAATGGCTGTTTTTGCTTATATCTTTTGAACTGTTTGTACAAAAATAATAAAAGTGGTCTCGTTAGATTCGGGACGGTATGCCGAGTCATCTGATATTGAATGTTACAATATCGGCCATTTTGGCAGTCGGCCATTTTGAATTATGTGCTAAAATGCTGTATTTTATGAACACATGAACGGATTGTTACGAAACTCAGTTTGGGTCATCAACACAATGCCCTGAATGAGCCCAAGAAGTTTCGAAGTTTCGCCACCTAGTGGATATTTTTTTTCTTCAAATGCTTATAACTTTGAGTGAACTTGACATATTTTAATGGGAGTAACTTTTTTTGTCTCCTGAATCCTCGCCAAGTCCAACAATACCAGACTTGCTAGGTTTCGGCATATGGTTTGTGCAGCGTTGTAATTTAGCGCTTTAAAAACATTAGCTGATATCTACGAAACCGCTAGTCCGATCGAGACGAAACCAGCGTCAGAAGTTCGTAAACATAGGTCGATACTCACACGCTAATGCCCATATGTCAAAATATTGATAGTAAGGGGGTGTAAAATCCAATCAAAGTCAAGTGTCAGTCATTTTTCATGTGTTTTTTCATATAAATGTCTATAACTCCAAAATGAAACGAGATATTTTCACCAAAATTGACACAGACATGTATGGGCTCACTCCAAGGACACATAAAAAATGGTAGGATTGTGCCACTTGGTGGCGCTATAATAGAACAAAACATGAAATTCCCATTGACTACAATGCAGTATTATTATATAAAATGCTATGCTTTATAAATGAATTGGTGTATCGTTACGAAACTTGGTATGTGCCATCAGCACCATGCCTTTAAGGTACTTAAAAGGTTTCAAAACAGCACTGCCATGTGGTCCATACTTATAATGAAAAGGCCTCTTGACATATTGACACTATATTGACACCCTGCTTTGATATATTGACACCAATCTTTGCATGTGTCATTGTTCCCTTATTCTGACCACACCATATCAATTTCGTAACTGTGCCACCTATTGGTTGAAAGTGATAAATCATTAAATCATTATTATTGACTGTATTTATAATTTTACAGCTATTTTGCCTAAAATCACCTTAATAGGTCTTTAATTGCTCATTGCTGCGGTTGATCTGACACTGCCAACCATTGTGGCACGTCTTATCTTCTTCTTTGTGCTTGTTATTGACTGTATTTATCATTTTACAGCTATTTTGCCTAAAATCACCTTAATAGGTCTTTAATTGCTCATTGCTGCAGTTGATCTGACATTGCCAGCCATTTTGGCATGTCTTGTCTTCTTCTTTGCGCTTGGCCCCGGTATTGCTGCTTGCAGCTATATTTATTAGGGGCCAAGCCCCGAAGGGGCTGTAGCCCCTCTTGGAATTGTTAGTTTTCTTCTTATTATTATTTTTCCCGAATGGGAGTCAATGGCAGCCCTATGAACCGTAAGTAGGAAAATGATTAAATTTGGCAACATTGTACAGATGCTCATGAAAAGTAATTTGACCAAATTTGGAGTCTCTACACCCAACTCCATAGCGCCACCACCAGTTCAAAAATGCAACATTGAAACTGTTATAACTTTTGAACCCTTTGAGGTAGAAAAATTAAACATAGTACACCTGATTCCTCTCATAATGCTGATCACATTAAAAATCTTACATTAAAACTCCGACCATTACAGTAGCGGCCATTTTGAAAAGTACAGTATTTAGTTTTTTCGCTACTCCTCCTTCAAAATTTGTCAAATTTTGTCCAAAATTTGCTCACAAGAACTTTAGAGAAAACCGCATAGAAATGATTGAACAGATTTTTTTTATTTATCTTTATTCAAAAGTTATCCTGTCTCAAACTTAAAGAGGTCGACCCAAAATTGGTTCTGAGGCTGTATATCGGCCAAACTTTGATCAATCGAAACGAAAATTGGTACGCTTCATCGGACCCATGATCTGGGGGTCTATGCCAAAGTTGGGAAAAGCTCCACCTACAGGTCGTGAGATATGGAAAATGGCTATTTCTGCTCATAACTTCTGAATGCTTTGTCAGAAAATCATAATTTTGGTGTCTATAGATTCCTCGTGTCATGCCGAATCGTGGATACCGGATATGTTATGATCAGTATAACCACGTGACCGCCATCTTGAATTTTGTCATAAATTGCGATATCTTTTAAAATATTTGACATATCTTCACAAAATGTGGTATGCACGATCGACAGCATGTCCTGAATGTAACTGAGTTTCCGAACAGCGCCACCTAGTGTTCCAGAGATATAAGTTTTTTAGCTAAAACGTTTATCACTTTTGAAAACATTGTCCAAATTTTATATAATTTATGTCATTTTGTTCCCTGGCTTATGCCAATTCCGACGATATCTCATTTGTCATTTTCCAAACATGTGACTGTCTGCCATATTGAAACAAGGGAAAAACAGTTTTTTTGCTACTCTTCCTTCAAATTTTGCCCAATTTTGTCCAAAATCTGCTCAGACCATCTTTGGACCGAGCCGTACATAAATGACTGAACGGATTTTTGATATTTGCTACCGTTCTTGAGAAATTAATCTCTAAAATGTGCTTCTGTTCCAGACATAGAGTCTTTCTGAAATTGACCTAAACTGAACTTTTTAAATATTAAATGCTGTGAATTTATTTAAAACAAATCTTCATTTTGAGTTAATTCTTACTTTAACTATGGAACTTTGGTAGCTGTTTGGTTACCTGTCTGCCCAGTGGTGCAACACAGTAAATTGCAGGCACAAGACCCAGAGATTGTGGGTTCGAGTCCTGTGTTGGGCAACTTTATAAAATTGTGTGTAATGTTGTCATTTCAATGTGTTCTGTTTTTTTTCTTCTGTCTCTGCACTGATGTTGCTGCTGCTTATATAAACGGAACATGAGAAAATTACCAAATCTTAAAATAAGGGCAGATGCTTGCAATGCTCACTATACTTGCTGTGCTAACAGTACATGCAGTGCTGCTGTAGTCGCTGTGCTTGCTGTACTTGCTGTGCTGCTGTGCTGCTGTGCTGCTGTACTTGCTGTGCTGCTGTGCTGCTGTGCTGCTGTACTTGCTGTTTGAGCTATTCTGGGCTTGGCCCCGCAATTGCTGCTTGCAGCTATATTTTTTCTCATTATTATCAATGTTGAAAACAATTGTGCTGCTTATTATATGTGTGGAAGCATTTTTTTTCAGGATTGTTTAATGAATAAAAAGTTTTACTGTTGCTTTTGATAAAAGGAATGCATCTGCTGAATTAAAAAAAAGGTCTTGTTGACATCAAACTGTTGAACGGGAATGTATTTTATCATGGTGTGGGGTTGTTTTTCAGGGGTTGGTTTTGCACCTTAGTTCCAGTGAAAGGAGCTCTTAATTCTTCAGCATACCAAGACATTTTGGACAATTTCAACTTTGTGGGAACAGTTTGGGGATGGCCCCTTCCTGTTCCAAAGTCCATAAAGACATGGATGAGCGAGTTTGGTGTGGAGGATCTTGACTGGCCTGCCCATAGTCCTGACCTCAACCCGATATAACACTTTTGGGATGAATTAGAGACTGCCATCCTCATCCAACATCAGTGCCTGACCTCACAAATGCGCTTCTAGAATGGTCAAAAATTCCCATAATCACACTCAAAGGGTGGGCCAACTACATATTAAACCCTACGGATTAAGAATGGGATGTCATTAAAGTTCATATGCATGTAAAGGGCATGTGTCCCAAAACTTTTGGCAATATAGTGTAATTATGTACAGTATGTGTAAATATAAATTGTATAATAATAATACTTTTTTTTATAATATATACATATATAAAATTTAATGTTTTCATGTTGCTATACAAAGCTAGTGTCTTGCAGATGTTCTGTTTGTGAGCACTACACACACACACCTCTTCAAGGTGTACAGTGACCGCTATAGATGTATGTGTGAATATTTATGAGTCTGCTGAGAACAATTTGTGTGACACGGTTGTGGCAAAAGATTATTTTTGTTGTTGTTGTTGTTGTTTGTCTGTCAGGAATCTGAGTTTGTTCTAAGAGCAGGGAAACAGCCTGAAGGCAGTTGTGTTTATAATAGAGTAGTGGACAGGTAAGGGCTCTGATGACTGCCTCTCAGTACTCAATGTCAAAGGCCAGGCAGAGACAATGTGGTAGATTGGTTAGATTGCCAATACTTTTTAGTGTATGGCGAGAGAGCGAGAGAGAGAGAGAGAGAGAGAGAGAGAGAGACAGAGAGAGAGAGAGAGAGAGAGAGAGAGAGAGAGAGATTGCATGTTTGCAAGAGGTGTGTGCGTTTTACATGTTTGGGTACAGTGCAGGGAGCGTGAGGTGCTAAATATATTCATGATGTGGGACAGGAATACTGTGGTTCAGGCAAGCTCGATCTTGCTTCCGGTCAAACCCAGGGCGAACCCATCACAAGATGGGTGTGCATGGGGGGGGGGGGGGGGGGGGGGGATGTAATCCACAACAGCTGTGTGGTTTGCGTACTGTTCAATAAATACTGTGTGTGCGTGTTTGGGTGGGTTTTCTAGATTATGTCATTTGCATTTGTGTGTGTGTGTGTGTTTGTGGGTGATGCCTGTTTGTCCAGATGTGGATCTGGTGTCCTAGATAATGTGCTCGACTCCTCCAGGGTTACATAAGTGAGCTCTGCTCTGACCGAGGCTTTGGGCTCTCATTGTCATCTCTCATTACAGATGCAGAGATACACCACACTCACAGGAGAGAAACATGTTCTCTGTTTATTAATCAGACAGATATTACAGACAATCTGCTTGTGGTCACAATAAGGCATTTGATTGGGGTAATGAGAAGCACACCTGCAAACCCAATCTTTGAACACTGGCTGTGACCAAAAGGTGAAATTTTACCTGGTTACCTATTTATTTATTTTGAATACAAATCAGCTGATAAAATAGTCATCAGAGATGAGAATCTTGGGCCCCAAGAGCTAAAGCAGTCATGTCTAAGAATTTTAAACAATATTTACACAAATTTTTTTAAATATTTCTCCCAACTGGATATGAAGATAAAAAGGTAAGATCAGGGGCCTCATTTATAAACGTTGCGTACACACAAAAGAAGGCGTACACCACTCTCTACGCAATAATTGGTATTTATAAAAAGCAAACTTGACGGGAAAATGTGCGGTCCTTCACGCAAGCTCTGACCCAGGCGTACGCACAAAAATGGGTGAAATGAGAAATGGTGACACCGTCGGCAGATGGAAAAAATACGTGCAAGTGTGTGAAACTGTAGACCATTGTGTAAAATAAATGGCTATACTGCCTCTCATAAATAACATGAAGACTTCACAAAGCAAGTCTTACAATTAACAGCCTACACAAACACCCGTTTGATCGATCTGCGGTGTAAAACAAACAAAATCAAACGAAAATTACAACAGAAATGCTAATTAACACATATTTGCAAAAAGAAAAGTGAAATATGTTCTGCAATAATATTGGCATGTTATGCAATTCATCCTCATAAATAATATGGTAAACAGAACGAAATAGCTAATGTACAAAACTGATATTCTCGTCAATGTGTCCATCTGGCGGAGCAGATATAGATGCAATTAGATAGACAGATAGATAGATAATTAGGGAGATAACATTGAGTGAAGTTACTTTTTTTTTATTTCCTCTCTATGTTTGCCATGATTTCGCAATCAATGAATTTTAACTTGTGGGCATTTCACGGACTATTCATTGGCAACTATGGGCGTGACATGAAGCCGCAAAAGCATTTAGAATTGATTGTGATTTATTAATAATAAATAATAATGTGATTTATAAATAAACTGCGTAGGATGTGCGTGCGCACAGTTTTATAAATCCGAATATTTCTGTGCGTACGCACGTCCTATGTTTCATCCGTACGCCACTTCTGACGCAAATCCTACGCAAAGTTTTATAAATGAGGCCCCAGATGTTTTATGTCAGCTGTTAGATCAGCTGTCAGCTGTTAAATCTAAGTACACAATTAGATAATACCAAATTAGGTCAACCAATTACCAAACAATGCTTCATTTTGTTCAGTCTATGGTGTAAAAGGTCACATTAGCAATTAAATAAAAAACACTTAAGTATAAAACATGGTCAGGCCAAAGTGTCTGAATCATTTTTTGCGGGGAGAGAGAAGCAATGCTTACAGAGCGGAAAGGGCCTCTATGAAGCATGTTTGGCTCTAGAAAAAAAATATTAGAGGATGTAGCGGTGAAAGATTTACCATAAATTACCCTGTGCGTTTGTGGTGTGGTTAATATGTAGACATGGTAAAATGCCGCAATTATGTCAAATAATGTAATTTGAATACAGCTGCTCTAGAGTGACTAGGCTCTTTGTTGCTTACATGCTTAAAATTGTGTGTTACCAATGCGTAAATATTTAAATTTCAGGAGTCCTGCATTAGCTCAGCAACTGTCATTGAGATTTGCTTGGAATACTGAAGCTGTCTCTGGGTATTACACACCCGCTTGGTAGAGGCAGGTGAGATTCTCCATTTTTGTCCTCTGTCAGGACTGCACAGGACAAACATTGCTCTAAGGGGCTGAGGGAAAGGCAGATTAATGCAACGGGCTTGAATATTTTATATCAAATGTATTAAAGCCTCATGCCGCCTCGCTCTTTTTTTCTATCAGTCTGTAGTCACAGGTCCTGCAGGGTGACTTTGACTCGAGCAGAGGGAGGGATGCCCCATCCCAGAACTCGCACTCTTGTTTGTCATATTTTCTTACCACATTATTTGATCACTCCGCCCTACACCTTCTGTCTGATTTATTTGTGTTTTCGCACATTTATGATAAGAAATGGCTCCCTGGCAGTATGCTGTTCTTTGTCATCTCACACTCGGGGTTCGTGAGCTGTCAGCGAATGTGTGAAGAAATACTTATCTGTTTTTGTTTCAATGTTATTTCGGACTGTTCTCTCATTTCACCTACGGCGGAGGCTTACATCTTGGCTACGCAATCGACATGTGTTGAATTTGTGCTATATGATATGTTTGCACCATGCCTACAGTTTGTAAATCTAGTTTAAGAGGATTAGGCCTGACAGCGTCTGCCTCTGTGAGGTCTGCTTAGCAGCGGATGACGCCTGAACGATGCATGTTGGGGATGTGATGACATTGTGAAACTATGCTGCTGGCGATCGCCCCCTGCTGGCCGGGAGGAACATTTTGGGCTCTTCTGATTGACACTGGGTCCTCTCATAGACAATGAGAGAATCAAAAGGCCCCGGATCACTAAACACACTCTCCCACTCATGTGTAATGAGAGCACTTCAGCTCCTGTTGTGCTTGATGCTCCGATTTGACCAGCGATCAGCCTTAGACATAAAGGAATGCCAGAGTCCACATTTCTCTTAGTGCCCAGATCAAAGTGATATATTCTCTCTAATGCAGTGAATTAAATCTCGGCACACCTTGCCAACGTTAAGGGTGTTTTTAAGTCTGGCCACATACGCTCATTCGATCACTGGCTGCGGTGGCAGCTGCTATGCCTTGGTTGTGTTTTTCTCCTTGCTTGGGCTTATTCATTATGCATACTGTTTAAAATGTCACTCTCCATTTACTGCTGGTCCTAAAACCCTGGGGCTTACTGTGCTGAGTAAAGTGTATCCTCCGAGTTCCCATGTGTCTGCTGTTTCTCTTTGTTGATCTTCCGTACTCATCTCTTGATGGGGGTGGAATGCTACCCATTCTGCTTTCTGCCCCATCTTGTATGTATCTCTCGGTTTCTCTTCATCACACTTTACTGCACATGGCGTTGGTGTCTCTTCCGTGCTCTCTGTGGTGTTATGGTTTTCATTTCGTCTATTATATATCTTGTTTTTCATACCCTCTGCTGCTTCTCGCTTGATTTTGTACATCAGCTGGCTGCCGTCTCTGGCTCGATGTTTTATTAAAAATTATTGTATTTTGTCAAGGCTGCATGATAGCAATTAGTTGTTGGATTATGCGGCAAGATAAAGCAGAGGTTCAAATAAATATCACATTAATCAATATGGTTCCAAGGATGCTTCCAGTGCAGAAGATACATTGTAAAGTTAATCTGTACAAAAGTTTGACGTCGGTTTTAAAGTAAGTCTCTTATGCTCACCAGGGCTGCGTTTATTTAAGCAAATTTTATAAAAAAAAAAAAAAGATAAAATCTTACTAACACCAAACTTTTGAGCTTTTTGAATAGTTTAAATTTCGGTTTCGTTTTTCTGATCTAGTTTTATTCCAATTAACAAGCTGTCAGTGCAGTGCTGTTGCAGTTATATTGTTTATTTAACTCGTTTATGAAATAAAATCTATCTCAGCATGCTGTAAATTATACTGTGAATATTCTAATAGGGTGCATTATGTAAATATTATATTAATGTTGGGACCAAACTATTCAGTTAATTTGCTATTTATTTAACAGATTATAATAGTAACACAAAACCCCTTCTGTGGATACAGACTAAAGTGAACACGTAAAATACACACACAACTTTTGGTGTTAGCGATGTATTGAAGATAGGATCACAAAGTGAAATGACAGTGTACTTACAGCAGCTGTCTGGGTCCCACTTTATATTAGGTGGCCTTAACTACTATGTACTTACATCAAAAAATAAGTACAATGTACTTACTGTGTTCATATTGTGTGGTGGTATGGATAAGTTTATGGGTGGGGTTAGGTGTAAGGGAAGTGTCAACAGTGTAATTATAAATGTAACTTCAGAAATGAATTACAGATGTAATTACATGCAGCTAATTTTTAAAATGTAAGTACAATGTAAAAACATGTATGTACACAATAAGTGCATTGTATCATTAATTAAAATGTTAGTACATAGTAGTTAAGGCCATAAAGTGGGTCCGCTGTCTGTTTCCTGGGTAAATGAATGTGCATAATAAGCAAGAAGTATTCGCTCCTGAGGTGACACAAATTCTTAAAGGCATTTCTTTCTTCTGCAACACACAAAAGATGATATTTTCAAGAATGTTGCTTACAAAATGGTTATCATTGACTTCCATTGTATGGACAAAAAAACACAGAGTTTTCTCAGAACATCATCTTTTATGTTCCACAGAAGCAACATACAAGTTTAGAACAACATCAGGGTGAGAACAAATACCTTTAAGCACTAAGAAAAATCTGGCTTGTGCACATACAGAGTAAAGGATCAGGATTTTAATAATTAATATTAGGATTGTGATTAATCTGAAAATCAATGTTTACTCAGCCTTTAAAAACACTAAAAAGCCCCACATCAGTAGTCCATATGACTTGTGCACTATAATCCAAGTCTTTTGAAGTAATATGATAGCATTTTATGTAAAGTTTTAAGTTTAAGTAAGGTGTTTCAATTCTTTTAAGTAAAATAAAGAAAGAGTATTGCAATAAAAATAGTCTTTTTTCTCCTTAACCTCTTGCTGTTCCTGTCGCCTAAGAATAGAATAGCAAAAAACTGAAACCCGAGGTATGTATTGAACCGTAGACCAACTGTATTGTTGCATCCCTAATATATATATATATATATATAAACAACCAGGGCTATAACATAACCCATTAAAAACTCAGTGTCTGCTCTATTACAAATAATTTATATTTAAAAAAATACCCCAAAACGGCATTACAAGATGGAAATCTAGACTAGAAAGGATACTTAAACTTGCTCTGCCCTCACGCCCATGACTCACAGTGGAGATGCAATATTTGGATTATATCCACAATTCTTTCCACCGATTCTTTCCGAAAACAGCCAAGCTTGTGGAGGAGTGCAGTGGGCGGAGCTAAAGAGTCACACACACACACACACACACACACACACACACACACACACACACACACACACACACACACACACACACACACACACACACACACACACACACACACACACACACACACACACACACGAAACTTGTTTGAATCCTAAAGGAATGTATTTGGCACATAAATATTATGTCATACGTCAAACTCATTTTTTAACATTTTGGCCATGTTTAGCATGAGTAAATAAGTCAGAATGCACACTCTTTAACAGTTTAAATAAGTCAGAATGCATGAAATAGCATTAGGCAACCGCCCCCCCCCCCCTCCCCTCCCTTTTAAGGAATGATTTCTAAATGATCTGACCTTTAACAATTGTTTGTCATATTGATTCAGTTATTTTAAGTGATATTTTGAATCAAAACAGTTGTTTTTTAATTTAGATGTTACAGCTCGCACATTTTTAAAGCACGTTTTTAGGTTACCTTACTAAACATTCTCACAATGTAGCTGGTATTCCTTAAAAATTGCTTAGTGCCAAGACTTCAGCGTCAGCTAAAAAGTGTGCAGAATGTGATGCCCTGTGCCCTGCCCTCTCTCTGCTCGTAGCTTTACATAAAAAAATAAAAGAAGTCTGCAGTTTGAGTAAGCAATAACATCTGTTCCAGACCACTATATTCATTTCCCAGTCTCTCTCTCTCTCTCTCTCTCTCTCTCTCTCTCTCTCTCTCTCTCTCTCTTCTCTCTCTCTCTCTCTCTCTCTCTCTCTCTCTCTCTCTCTCTCTCTCTCTCTCTCTCTCTCTCTCTCTCTCTCTCTCTGACCTGTTCTCACTTACCACAGTATGTAAACATTGGGCCTGTCAGCAATAGAAAAGAGGACAAAGAGGAAAAGATCTTATTTGCCAATAGCTGTTAACATGAGGAGAGCTGTCTAATGGCGGTGGTGCTGAAACAATGCAACTCTGGAGTGCTTTGGCAGACAGGGAGCTGTCCAGTGCTGAAATCTGAGGCCTCCAATGCAGTGGCACAGTGGAAGCTGCAGTGTGTGTGTGTGTGTGTGTGTGTGTGTGTGTGTGTGTGTGTGTGTGTGTGTGTGTGTGTGTGTGTGTGTGTGTGTGTGTGTGTGTGTGTGTGTGTGTGTGTGTGTGTGTGTGTGTGTGTGTGTGTGTGTGTGTGTGTGTGTGTGTGTGTGTGTGTGTGTGTGTGTGTGTGTGTGTGTGTGTGTGTGTGTGTGTGTGTGTGTGTGTGTGTGTGTGTGTGTGTGTGAAGAGAGTGCATAAGAGAGGTCATTTTCAGTTACATTGTTTCACATGACCGGGCTCTGCTTTAGAAGCCAATTATGCTGTAATTCTACAGCCTGAGCAGGTGATTTCTCCTCTCTCTTCCATCTGTGATAGCTGTACTGAAGAGTTGTTCCACTGTGAACAGTTCCAATAAGTGTTCCACCATTCCATCCGAGCAAAAACAGCTCAGGGATTGCTGCCAGGAGGTATGTTTATTTGCTGTACGTGAGTTTTTGCGTGTGCTCAAAATGAGACTTGGGGTGGTTCTGTGTGTGCAAGTGCCATTTGTTGCAATTTCTGTGATGTATATCTTGCAGTCTGTGTGTGGTTGAAAGCTCATGGCACCGAGTGTGCTGGCAGAGAGCACCCTTGCAGTTTGAACAATGTACAAAAGTATCAGGCAGTAAAGTCATAAGTGATACAGTGAATCTGTTCTCTTTTCCTCACCGCTTATATCGTTCCAAACCTTTATTTTGTTCAGTGATTGTTTTGTGTGTATAAATGTAATCTATGTGACTCATGTGCTATAGTCTTCTAAAGCCATTTGATGCCGACATTTAGTTCACATGAATTGGTTTCAAATCTTCCCCATCGCTTTTTATTTATGCATCAAGTCTGGCATAAATACTGTTTTGATCATGAGACACACAAGTAGACATTTGGCATTTACTGACTTCATTTTGTAGTCCATATGACTCAATACGGAATAACAACTTAATTCAGAAGACATGTAGTGCATATAAATCACAATTTTGGGTATTTTATGATAGTTTTATGCTTCTTTTTTGTCATTTTTGTAGCTTGACAGTCCCCATTCACTTCCATTATATACAGTATGAAAAAAACATAGGATTTTCTTCAAAAGTCAACCATTTATATTTCACAGAAGAAAAGTTAGACATGCGGGTTTGGAACATTAAAGTGGATAGATTTTCTTTTCTCATTTCTGGGTGAGCCTAACCTTTCTCTGATTTTTATTTTTTTTCTCTGAAAGGTAAACAATAAAAGCTCAGCATCATAGTCTTTGATTATTTAGGTTTTGAGTGTTATGAATAAGATATGACTGTTCTGCATTTTTAATATGATTGCTTGAGAGACTGAGACATATTTGTCTATATATTCAGTATGCAAATTACAAATTTTGTCAAAAGCATTACTGAGCCCTACCCTCTGCAGTCACAGTCCTGTGGTTAGCCTTTCAGCTCTCTAATGACGCAGAGATGAAGGCTTTTATGTTGCATGTGGGGGTCACTGAGCTTTGATCGTGCTTGATTGACAGCTTAGGTGAAGGTAACACCTCCCAACAGGGTTCTCTATAGAATTATCAATTGTGCATGCCTGGACCTGACGCTTTCTCTAAACGCTCGATGTCGACACCAGGAGTCATTGAATTCTGTGCTTTTCATGTTTTACCCTTCATCCTTGTGTTTTTTATTGGTTTTAGCGGGTTAAGTTCTTCAAAGGGCATGCATGCTGAGTATGATGAGCGGCATTATGGGCCCATTTTTCTCCTAAGATGGCCTCACTAAGATGAACAGCGCTAGAACTGCTTGGAAAAGCTAATGGCTGTCCATGAATCTTTAAGCAGACTGAAGGATCTGAGTTTCAATGAGTATGACTTCATCCTGCGCTATGGGTGATCTTTTTGCCTGGACTAATGACTCGTGAATGAAGCCATCATAAAAGCTGCTATTTTAATGGGAAATTTCAGGAGTTCTTTGGATTTGAGAGAATGTAATAAACAGGATGCTAGTGCGTGTTTAGCTGTTTGGGGTGAGGAGGAGGCTACTAAACCATAAGATAAAAATGTGCAAAATACTTTTTAAGTAGTAGCTTGTCACCGGCAAAGTACCTTTAAATGTACACTTTTGTACCTTATCAACCCCTAGTGTGCGTATTACTGCCTTAAAGTACTAATAATATCCCCCTTCATGGTAATAATATGCATTGTAAGCAATGAATATGCATATTAGTACATTATGTGTGCATATTAGTGCCTTAAAGGTACAGTCTTAAATATGGATATTAGTACATACATTTTTTATTGTATTAATATGCCACGTTAATTTACAACAGTGGACTCTTAAGGTTCTAACATCTGTAAGGTACTAATATTCTTCTGTAATGTACTAATATGCCACTTTAAGGTACTTAAATGCCACTTTATAGTACTAATATGAACCTTTAAGGTATTAATATGCCACTAAGTTAATAAGGTGCACCATTACGGTACTAATACGGCCCTTTAAGGTACTAAAATGCCACTTTAAAGTATTGATATGCACCTTTACAGTACTAATATGGTAATAAGTTAATAAGGAGCACTCATACGATACCACTATGTGCCTTTCAGGTACTAAAATGACACTTTAAATGACTTGCAACCTTGAAGTACTAAAATGCATATTTAAGATGCACCTTTAAGGTGTTAATATGCCATGTTAATTTACTAAGGTGACCTCTTAATATACCTGTACAAAGAGTACAAATATTCTTCTGTAATGTACTAATATGCCACTTTAAGGTACTTAAATGCCACTTTAAAGTACTAATATGAACCCTTAAGGTATTAATATGCCACTAAGTTAATAAGGTGCACCACTGCGGTACTAATACGGCCCTTTAAAGTACTAAAATGCCACTTTAAAGTATTGATATGCACCTTTACAGTACTAATATGGTAATAAGTTAATAAGGAGCACTCTTACGATACCACTATGTGCCTTTCAGGTACTAAAATGACACTTTAAATGACTTGCAACCTTGAAGTACTAAAATGCATATTTAAGATGTACCTTTAAGGTGTTAATATGCCATGTTAATTTACTAAGGTGACTTCTTAATACACCTGTACAAAGAGTACAAGAGTATATTCTCCTGTAAGGTACTAATATGCCACTTTAAGCTACTTAAGTTTGCACCCTTAAACTACTAATATGCATCTTTAACACTTTCTCTCTTCCTTCTTCCCTCCCTACTCTAGCCTGTGCTACACTGAGCAATGTACATGGTCTCAGGATTTCAGGCTCTTATTGTGCTTCTCGACTCTTCATGACCAATCGCTTCATGTACCCCCAAGTTGTAAGTCGCTTTGGATAAAAGCGTCTGCTAAATGCATAAATGTAAATGTAATATGCCTCATATGGACCTTTGAGCTGCGGTCACATTAGACATTGAGCACACAACATTTCTATTGCATTAGTTGATGACGTCATACTATGCAGCGTCTTTTAAGAATATATAATACATTTTAAAAGCAACAATATGCAATATACTCTGTCTAAAACTGCAGATTTACAGTTTGTGTTATTTTAAAGGTGTCATGAACTGGCTTGTTTTATATATATACTGTTGTCTGAGGTCAACTTATGACGTTCGCATGGTTTTTACATTCAGAAACATCATAATGACTAAGTAATAGGCTATTTTCTGCCATGGTTTTGAGCCTCTCTGAAAAACGGTCGGTTTTGATGGGCGTGCCGCACTGAAGACTTGGAAGTGAACGCCCACGGCTAGGATTGGATAAGATTTGCATATTTAATGAGCTTCAGCTGCACATGTGGGGATTGTTTTGAAAGTGTCTGGGGAATCGCGCGCACAAGAAAGGAATGTTATTTCACTATAGCCCGCTGGCCCGTCTGATAAATACATAGCCCCAGGACTTTGGGCTTTGCGAGCTGGCGTTACAAGTCCGAGTCTGATCCCGAATGAACCAATAACACCTTCTCCAGCCTGTGTACTTGGAATTTGTGCTCTGCATTTAACCCATCCAAGTGCTCACACACAGTAGTGAACACACACACACCGTGAACACGCGCCCAGCCATATTGCTGCGGCGCCTGGGGAGCAATTGGGGGTTTGGTGCCTTGCTTAAGGGTCACCTCAGTCGTGGTATTGAGGGTGGAGGAAAGCGCTGGTATTCACTCCCCCCACCGACAATTCCTGCCGGAATTGAACCTTTGGGTTGCAAGTTCGACTCTCTAACCATTAGGCCACGACTGCCCCACCCTATGGTATGTAATCAATAGATATCAAACGATCTCTAACAATGCAATACTATCAAATATTAAAAAAAAGTTTTACTCACATAAGTGTGTTGCACCGTTCCTGTCGGATCCAATATAGAAAGCACAGCATTGTGTTTTAATCTCAATATGTTTGCAAATCCAGTCTCGACCTGTATCTTGTTTACAATCGAGTCTGCGGTGAAATTAAGCGAACAAACGCGCAATGTCTTATGCACGTGAGCTGGAACCGGCATGTTTATTGCTCGGTAGTGCAACCCATTTAGCTCCACGAGTCGTTGGGCGGGCTTGAGGCGGCGCTTCTGCATTCTATGACGTCAGTGGTCGACATATTCATAATCTCTCGTTTTCTGGGCCTGGTGTCTATAACAGCTTTTCTTTGACTAACAAGGACGTTTTCAGCTCAAAGGCTCAAAGGAAAGTTGATTTCTCAATTCATCACCCCTTTTGATTTTAATTCATCATGATACAAATTCACAAAGCAGAATTCACCAAACTTTTGTAGGCTACACAGCAAAATTCGTACAGTATGAGCTTGCATTTTCTGTCTCCTGCATTCACCTGTGTATGAATGGAAGTCAGTGGAATGAAAAGTGTAGCGTGACCATTCCTTTACGGTGCTAATAGGATCATTTAAAGGCACCCTTTTACTGACAGCAAGCAGACAAGTCATGGGCTCAATTTGAAGGGACTGATAACATGTACAGTAATCCTTGTAGTTGCTTAGGATAGACAATCATGAATGAATGACTGAATGTAAATGTGTGTAGGTATTTGAGATCGTGCATATTGGGTGTTAACAGCGCAAGTAAATATACATAAATTAACATGCAGTGCTATCACTCCTATAACTCTGAAAGCCCTTGATGACGAATAAGATGGTAAACATTAAATAGAAAGTAGGTGTTTTATTTTAAACATGTCAAACATTGTGCTGTTTTTTGGTTTATACCATCAAACGTGTGACTTTTTAAGTGCTTCCAGGAATTAGGTTATACTGAGGAGTCGGCATGAAATCACAAAGAGCAGCTGGTGATGACTTTTATGCAAGCCTGCTTAGAGGAATATCTTATAAGCACAAACCTAACTGGAAAAGAATCAGACACCTTTCTGAATCTCAGGCTCTTTCAGGCCCCCTAAGAGCCAATAATATTCCACTCACTTGCAGCAAATGCAAAACAAATCATGTCAATTTAAGTGCAGAGATTGGGTGCCTTTTCTCGGTCTAAATTCAATCTCTCTGTCCGAGAGTCTCTGGGTGGTTCTGCTCGGTAAACAAACATGGTCAACCATTTAATCTAATCTAGGATTAGCCCCACCTGCCGGCCTGATTGTTTGGGGGCACTAACTGCTAAAATTGCTTTAGAATGAGAGGTTGGATTGTTACGAAAGGGTCAGTTAAAGCACAAAGTGGAGATTCGAGCTACATCTGCAATTCATGTACCATGAAATTTGGCGAAACTAAGGGGCATTAACCGTATGTTAGCACATGCAAATGCCACTTTTTACTTTAAAAAAGCAGCTCAATGCTACAAAAAAAAGCATGGCATTTCTTCTAACACAATCAAATTGCCCTGACAATGTTTTGAGTTAGCACTCAGGAATATAAAGTTGAACAAAAGGGAATAGTGAACCTACCAGAAATGACGTTAGGGCAGCCTGCTAATGACACTTGTGCTGCTGTAATGGCAGTGTGAGTAATGATAATCAGTGCGCAATTATAGCAGGTACTTGCAGAGGTTATGAGCCCATTCCAGCCGCTGCAATGCTAAATGCTTAAAACTTCAGGGCTGGAAGCATTGACAGGTGGAGACGGGGCCGTTTGCTATGGACCACTAATACAGAGCCATTTAATCAGGGAGTCCGGGCACAGCTGTGCATTGTAATACTTAATCCATAAAGCTATACATATGCGCATTCGAAAGCCCCGTGACACATGTACAAACACACTGGCGGGAATGACAAATGCCACAACCTTTATGATTACGGCTTATGTCACATTATCGCATCTACCTTTATTGCTTGTGTAACAACTAAAACCGTCACTACCAATTCCTCCTCGCACAAGTCAAAGTCACTCGCTCGTATGACTGATAATACCTGCTATTGTGCAGCGGTAATGGTGGAACATAATAGGGGCTTTGCACTGGCTGATTGCAGTGTGTCGCTGTGCTGCAGTGGGCAGATGCGTGAAGGGTCCGGCGGATCGTCCAACAAATCACATCACTCACGGCTCATTTCCATCCTGAATTCCCCCAAGCCTGGCGAGCCGATGGGTCCATGTGCTCTAATTCATCCTCTGCGTCATGGGAGAAGCGTATACATTATCTTAGTGTCGGGCCGTACTTGATTTCACAGAGTCATTATGGCATGGTGGCAGTTAAAAGCTAGACACAATCGCAGTCTGTGATCCATTGTTGCATTAGAGGCAGAGCTGTGTAATTAGAATAATATCTAGAGATACAATTCATTGGCAGACAAGTGGAAACAAGTGGCACAATTCAGCTGGTTGGCACTGCGTTTTTTGATCTCTTGATTGACAAGTTAATGTCTTCCTCACAAGGCTTTGTCGTTTTCCAGAAATGCCTGTTTTCTCGTAATATGTTGTTTCATTGCTCCCTGTGGAGGCTGTTAGCTCTGTTGGCCATAAAATAGATCTGAAAGTATTCTTATAAAGTTACAGCAGTGCCGTATTACACTCATGCATAAACAGTGAATTTATGACATGCATATTTTATGTCTGTTATGACCACAACTGTATCAAATATAAAGCGTAAATAAATGTATTGCAATGCCACTAAATCACTTTACAATTTTCTGTGTCATCCAAAGTTTGTGTTTGTTTTAGATAACCAGTAAAGGTGTATAACATAACATAAGAAAGAAAGACACGGACAGAGAGGAACACCTAGCTGAGGGAAGATGAGTGCATTAATCAATTATAGTAAAGGCTGATGCCACATAATATCGTATTCATGATGTAGACTGTGACATTTACAAGCAAAGTTTACTGTAGTGCTGTGTAGCCATGGGAATCGTAAGGGCTTTTAACGATTCCGGTTCCGATTCCACTTTATGTTTCTGGTTTCTTCATGATTAAATTGAACTCTTAGTACTTTTCAGAAAGCACCAGTCAGATATTATCGAAAGTGATTGAGTCAAATGTGAATCCAGTAACTGTCCCGGCTGATTCAGTGAGAAAATGTGCTGTTTGAGACTCATTTGTGAGTCATTAAAAAGTGAGTCATTAAAATAACTGGCTTGATAGAGTCATTAGTTTGTGTTGTTAGAAGGATGTATATTTATTTATTTAATTGAAAAACAAAGTTGTGCTGCCTAGTTATTTTTTTGCTTGCTTTAGTTTATTTAGTTGGAATGGTGTCTGCATGGTGTCATGAACAATCACTTTTGCATTTAGCGTCAGTGGCCACCGCCACCTCTGGTGCAGCACAGTGCATGAAAATTGTGAGAATATTAATCACAAATTAAATATTACATGACAGGACAAAGTAATACATATATGATCTACTTTCACACTAAATGTTTATTTTCATTACTTAAATGTTATGGTTTAATATAATATATTAAAATGTTATGTTTACTATAATTAATAATCTATACAGTATAATACGACAGCGTTTTCTTACTATCACAGTTTGATATAGGAGACTACACTATTTGCTCGTGTACCACTGATATTTTAGCAGAAATACATATGCAGTTAGCATGCATCGATTAGGATCTGGACAACTTTGTACAGTAATCTACAGTCTTGCCGAAAATGTGCATACTTTTAACAAAATAAGAGGGATCATACAAAATGCATGTTATTTTTATTTTGTGCTGTCCTGGATAAGATATTTTACATAAAAGATGGTTACATATAGTCCATGAGACAAAAAAAAAAAATGCTGTATTGATAAAAATGACCCCGTTCAAACATTTTGAACAGGATGAAGATGTCCAAATTTTTCTTATTTTGTGAATTTTTTTTTTTTTTTTTCATTTAGTACTGCCCTTCGGAAGCAACAGAAGATACAGTACTTACATGTTTCGAGGAAGACAAATTAAGTACAATTTACCTTGATCCTTGATCTCTTAATGCGTCGTGTTTCCTTCTGGAGCATCAGTGAATGTTCTTTTTTAAATAGTTGTGTTTGAGTCACTCAGGAGTGAAAAGATGAATCTCAAAATCATAGTCACTACTGGAGAGGGTTCAAATATGCAAAAGATTTTTCTGAAGAATGCTGGGCAGTTTAACTGCTCAGGGCAATCGAGGGACTCATGAACAACTATCACAAAACAAAAAATCAGCCGTGGATCATCCAGGAAATGACACACGGTATTAAGAATAAAGGGTATGTAAACCTTTGAATGGGTTCATTTTTATAAATTCAGTTATTTTGTTGTCTTGTGGACTAACATCTTATTCAGGTCATTACTAAATAAAGTAATTAAAGTAAGTAAAGGTGTGTAAACCTTTCAGCAAGACTGTATATCTTTGCTTACTGTATACTGTGACACTGTTAAAACACATTGATGTTTGTAATTATTAGTAGTAACGGTTCAGATGTCGTACATCATAAAGCAATTTTTGCTGGATTTCAAGTAGGGCTGGACGATTAATCGAAACTGAAATTTAGAACCTCTAACCGACGTAATTTCCCCATGTCGGTTATTTCCCCGTCAGTCACATCAAGTGCAATTTGCAGGCACACAGAAAAATTCAGGAGCAGTTATCTTTGTTTATACAATCTGGATGCTCAGAATTACTATGGTAATTGTATGTTTTACACAGTTTATACAGATACGTTAATCGTTGTTCTTATATGCGCTGATACACACACACAGACGGCATGTGTCGTGTCTCTGACAGCGCGTGCAGAGAGGAGCGCAGAAACTCATGTCAACTCTGTCCTGTGATTTATCACTAAAGTAGCTTAGAAACTCAACCGATAAAGCATAGATTTGTCTACCTTTGAAGTAAGTACAATTAATTAAGTACTTCATAATTAATAGAGATGCTAATTCACACACACAATCACTCTCTCATTAATGCATTCAAATAAATGTAATGTAGGCCTTACTGTGATGCAACAAGAAATGCACTTTTTCATTAGAAAAAAATATCCCACCTTTAATAATTGAACAGGAAAGCAAAAAATAGAAGCAAAATAATCGTTCATTAATCGTAATCGAAGTAAAATGTTCAATTAATTGAGATTTTGATTTTAGGTCAAATCGTTACAGCCCTAATTTCAAGACTGACTAGATTGCCCATTGGAATTGCTTTGGGGTCTTGAGCAGACTGTCTTTGGCTATTCGTGTTACGCAACGTTCCATACCATTATTTTTGTCATCAGGACAGTCCACGTGCAGCCCAATTTTTGTGTCCGTGGACAGTGCTCAATCAACAGCACATTTGCGTATGACTTGAGCACTTCGAAACAAAGTCCACTAGATGTGCACATGCTGAACGTGTCTTTCCACACCAAAGGAGTATACGGTACTTTGAAAGGCTTGCATAGATGGAGATGGAGTGGAACGCGGAAAATTAAGTATACCCGCCCCTTTAGACTACACTCAACAGGGGGACCGAATTGTTCATGACAATGTATGCATTGATGCAAGCATGTATATTTAAGATTAATTAACTAAACACCATCAAAAAAAATTGTTCCAGTATTTTTTATTTATTTTAACTAATTTTTGTTTCTTAACCTTGAGCTTGTATTTATTTTACTCTCCTGTTCTCTGTAGAATATTTGATAGTGTTAAGCCTTCTATCTAATCTGCCAACATTCACACTAGAAAAGAGGTTGCAGACAAATTATGTTATGAGAAATAACACTCAAGTTTTATTTTGTACAAAGTGGAAAGAAATGAAGCATTTTCCTCTCAAGGTTGCCAGCTATGAACACAGTCAGCTAAGAGATGAAAAGCGAAAGAAAGAGCATGAGCAGCCGAGCAACAGAGTTTGATAAGGTTTTATTGGGTCTTCTCGCTCTGTCCTTCTGGTGATACCCTGACCTTTAGCCGTGGATCTATAATGCCCATCACGGACAGGGAGGAGAGATATCTCAATTCTCCATGCTGCCATTTCTGTGACCAAGTTCTCGGCCATAATGACGTTCCCCTGTTTAGGGGTCATTGGCACTTTGGTTTTTCTGACTTTGAGTGGAATACAGACTCACCACCTAGAGAAGGATCTTATAAAACAGCCATAATTTATCTCTGCTCAGTGTTTTCTTTATTATTTATACATGTGTGTAATAATTTATGATGCATTTTGTTTTCATGCCTGAATCCCTCAAATGAAACAGCATGCATTACAAATTCATAGTCTGCTTGTTTTAAACCAGGTCTTTTAGAAAGCCAAATAGCCTTTGTATCTCGTCAATGTGAACCACTCTTGTGTGCACATGGACTTATTTGTACGTCACAGGGATAGCCTTGGGCGTTTTGGCGATTTAGAGAGATTACGCTCTCGGACTTCTGCGTGCCTGGTGATGTCGTTAGGAATAAACTCTGATGCAATGGGTAAGCTCTCACACAGACAGGGTCTGCTTTGAGGGGAAGCAACCAAATCATATGCCTGGGAAGCATGCTCACACTGCAATAGCTATAAATGAGGTAAAAAGGTGAATCAACCTCGCAAAATGCATATTTTATAAAAAAAAATATACCCACCACCGTTAACAAGGGAAGGTGCATTTCTCTGACAGAATTATTCATATGGCTGACAACTCCCTGCAGTCTGGCCAGGGCTCGCGTTTGACCCAGAATGATCTCTGGGTTATCAAGGGTAAACCAGATTTGAAGTGCTTTTCCATGTCTGCTTTCTCAGAACTTGGAGAGCTCCAGTTTGCACTGGCATGACCTCTTCGACACTTGAAATGCCCCTGAGTGCAGAGGAGGAGCGGACTGTGAGGAATTGAGGAATATGAAAGACACAACTGGGTACCAGGCAAACTTCAATTTATAACTGCTTTTGCAATGATCTTATCCAAGGAAATCTATAATACCTGGAGAGAGCTATCCGTTAGCATTTCCCATTTCTCTCAAATCTCAGTGGCGCTTACTCATCTTTGCTCATAATTTATAATAACTGTTTTCTATTTCAATATATTTAAAATGTTATTTTTTTCCTGTGATAGGAAAGCTGTATTTTCAGCAGCCATTTCTTCAGCTTTCAGTGCCACATGAAATGTGCCGATTAGGGGCTCAAGAAACATTTCCTTTATTATTTATTATTATTTCCATTATTATCAGTATTGCTTAATATTGATACATCCGTGATCCATTTGTTCAGGATTCTTTGATGAATAGAAAGTTCAAAAGAACAGTATTTATTTGAAAAAGAAATATTTTGTAACATTTAACTCTTAATGCATACCTTGTGTCTTTAGTAACCCGGGATGTCATTCACTACCCTCCTCCTCGTTCATTTTTTAAAGTTATATAAACAATATAACAAGACAATTTCCCCATTAATGTTTTGTAAAAATTGTATAGGGTCGCAAAGTTACGTTTCACTCATAGTTACCACAGGCAGAAAACAAAAGAATAGGAAGTATCATCAGCAAAACTTGAAATGGCTCAGCAATTTACTGATATACACACAATCAAATATTAGTGTCACTGGTAACACTTTACAATAAGGTTCATTAGTTAACTACATTAGTTAACATGAACTAACAATGAACTGCATTTATAAAGCATTTGTTTATCTTTGTTAAAGGGATAGTTCTCCTAAAAAAGAAAATAAGCCCATAATTTACTCACCTTCAAGTCATCCTAGGTGTATATGACATTCTTCTTTCAGACGGATATAATCGGAGTTATATTACAAAAGTCCAGGCTAATCCAAGCATTAGAATTTGAATAATAGTTGCTCTGTTTTTGAAGTCCATGAAAAGTGCATCTGTCCATCAAATAACGTGCTCCACGTGGCGCTGGGGTGTTAATAAAGACATTCTGAAGCGAATCGACGCGTTTGTGTAAGAAAAATATCCATATTCAGAACTTTATAAAGTAAACATTCAGCCGACCGCCTTCCGTGGCAAAGTGTTGAATGTTGAAAGTGAAACTCAAGATGCGTACGTGACGTCATGATGAGCCTACCTGATTGCTATAGTCTTTCGGTCGGCAGGGGAACTTTCAACAATTTTTCCATAAATTGAACAGGGAAGGCGGTCAGCCGAAAGTTTACTTTATAAAGTTTTAAATATGGATATTTTTCTTACACAAACGCATCGATTCGCTTCAGAAGGCCTTTATTAACACCACAGAGCCGCGTGGAGCATGTTATTTGATGGGCAGATGCACTTTTTATGGACTTCAAAAACAGAGCAACTATTAATCAATTTCTAATGCTTGGATTAGCCTGGACTTTTGTAATTTAACTCTGATTTTATTCGTCTGAAAGAAGAATGTCATATACACCTAGGATGACTTGAGGGTGAGTAAATCATGAGCTAATTTTCATTTTTGGGTGAACAATCCCGTTAATGTTAATTTCGACATTTAATAATGCATTAGTAAAATCTTGTTAACATTAATTAATGCACAATGGTTTTGAGAATATGTTTGAGATTGCAAATATGAGCTCGATGCTGAATGTACTGGGAAATTAGCTCCGATGAGGACAGTGATGATGGTATAAAACATCAGCTCAAACTGAGCTCCATCCAAGCTCCAAAAGCTAACAAAATATGCTTTGTTTTATTCTTCTTTAAGTATTACTCTAATATCAGGAGAGATTTATATTGTCGAGGTAGGTAGAGATCCATCTGTGTTAGATATAGTTCCGGGTCACTAAAGACCCGAATATGTAATAATGATTGCCGAAACATTCATGCATTTAAGAGTTAAATGTCTTTAATGTCCCTTGTGGTCAATCTTATAATAGGAACTGTTTCTTGAGCCCCAAATCAGCATATTAGAATGCTTTCAGATAGCGTTCAGACATGTGGCACTGAACACTGATTGGCAGATCAAAACTGGCAGAGATCGTGAAGCACAGGATCTTATATAAATATGGTAATGGCTATGACAATGTTAATGTATTTGGTCTTGGTGGAATAGATCTGCTACGCTGCTGCTGTTTATTTTTGCTGCTGCTACTGCAGAGCAAGTACAGAGACATTCACAGACATACTGCTGTGAGCATGTAAGACATGCTGCTGCTGCACATATAACATGAAATAACCCCATAGCAGATCTATACAGGTGGAGCTGGGGAAGGTGAAGGTGAAGACTGCTAACGGCAAACAATGCCAAGTATTTGAATGTTGAGCAGCAAGCTCAATGATGCCACAGCAACCAATCAGCTGCGCTATGTAGATGTGATTGCTAACAATTTGTGTCATTTAGATATTCATGACAAAAATGTTGTATGTTCATTGCTTAAAAGGGTTTCGCCATAATGCACAGCTATTTACGAATGGCTTTCAATAGACATAGATGCGTTTAGGTCTGGATGGTTTAGTTATGGCATCTTCCAGCCAGGGCTTTGAATGTGTGTGCGCACATCTGCATCTATAAATCGCAAGGAATGAGTCATGGTGATCTTCTGATGCGCACCTCTTTTTAATTCGCTCTCCTACACATCTCTTGCCAGCAATCGAGTTGAAGCTCACAGGGGCAGGAAGGAACAGTCAAGGTGCATGAGCCTCACAATCTTACCTTCTTCAGATTCTGAGGGCTCTGGTGTCAACAGAGATCACAGGATGCAGCTCTGGAAATGATTTAAAAAGAATTTGAAAGGTGGCATTAATGTTACATCTGCAATTCATGACCTTCTGAGGCAAGAAATTACATTTGACATCCTGAAACAGTCACAAAGCCATTGTGTATGAGTCAGGAGGTTCCATTTGTATGCCCCAAGGTGAACAGTCTGACTATTATCATCTGCATAGCTAATCATGTTTGTGCAATTTTGTTTCTTGTGCAATGAAGGGCCATTTTTCTCCAGTATATTTTTGAGCACCATCTACAAAGTGGAGAGTATTTCATGTCTTAATGTCAGCTGTTGAATTTAAGAGCTCAAAAACCCTAAGACAATTTTTTTTCTGATTTAATAGAAGCATTTGTATTACAAATTATATTATCAGCATAATTGAAACATTGAAAAATGTAAATGAATTGCAGAATTGAATGACAACAGCACTTGAGCTGCACATATTTGTGTAAAACATGTAAAAAATGTTCTCCGGCATGATTTGAAAATGATCCAAAGAGCATCTTCAGCATGAATTAATTTACAATTGATAAATATATAAGAAATAATGCAAACATATGAAATGTATCTCCGTTTTACATCATAACTTTAGAATAAAAAACAGTGGTAACTCATTTATTACTCTAGGTTAATATTAATTTCTAAAACATTTATATAACATTTTTGTACTTAAGGTATTAGAACAAACATGAATAAACAATGTACATTAAACTAGTTTAATAAATTCTGTAAAAAAAAAATATTTTTTAATAATTGAAAACATCTCAGGCTTTTGTGGGAACAGGCTTATAGCTCTGAGACCCGCCGTAGTTCCCAAAAGTTGCCATTTGTTCTATACGCACTTCAGATTAAAGCCTGTTTCGACATCCATGAAGACTGTTAAATGCAGTTGTTGATAGTATAATGGAACAATCTACAGTAAGTTAACTCCTTTAGCCTGATTAAAAGCATTTCATTTCATGGCTGGGAACACATTTCATCTGAAAGAGAAGGCCAATTAAAAGCTTGTTAGTCTGCCAGATTAGTTGCGTATGAGAGTATTGAGTGTTGGTAGCTATATCCTTGCTTCAATCCAATCATGAATTTGCATGGTAACGCATCCTGCATGGGGGCGCGGACCTTTAATGTCATGTATGTGCACCATTATTTTGCCCTCTTGTTTTGGTCTGCCTGGAGCACTTAATGTTAAGTCAGCCTTCCATGCTTTAAGTAAGCATGTGGCCCTTTAAAAGGTTATGTAACTCTGATTTTTGGAGTTTAATGGAGTCCCTGTAGGGTGTAACCTCTGGAATTGCTTGGTAGACCTTCAGCACACTAAAGAAGTAATCCATATGACAGTGCAGTCAGCCATTTAGGAGAAAAAGAGTGTGTGTTTTTATGGGTGCACTTACGGGCTGGATTGTTGGGTATGTCAGTATATGTCAGCAGACTGCTCATTTGAGTCTCTATATGGTAAAGTACAGCTGAATAATGCATTTTTGTCCACTCAGACAGATATTTTTCAACTGCAAAGAAAAATTACTGCATATAAGATTCACTTACACAAACACACACACTGATTGACCGCAGTGATGGAAATGAACTGAACACTTTCAGATGTTTATTACTCCTGCTCATCTTTAATGAATAGTTTAGACTGAGTACATGTGTACGGCTACACTGCACACTATGGCGTAGCAATTAATGTCAGTATGAAGAGGTGAGCGCTGCCCTTAAGCATGTCTATGCAGCTTTTAATGTCATATTTCACAGGCACACAATCCATCATTTAATATCTCAGTGAGGAGGGACTGGAGGTATTACAGCATCTAGGTGAAGATGCTCTCCTAGAAACATGGAGTCCCTGAATTAGACTGTTCCTGAACATAGTGTTCGTATGTTCAGATTCTCCTCATAGTGAGCATTAACGGCAGGCTGAAAGATCTGAGTCAACATTGTCACTACTTTAGTATTCATTTAGAGTCTAAAATTAGGTTTATTTTTAGAGTGCCGTTTGAACCATCTGAACAGATGTAGCGTCTTATACATACACTAACTTATTGCTTTATTTATTTAATTACAGTGCTTGTGAGGCAATTGATATTCCTGTTATTTGTATTCTCTACAAATTGCTGCATTTCATTCAGCTTGAACCATTTAACATGCAAACTCATTTCAAATGTTTAATTATTTAAATTTTATAATAATCTCTAAAGTCTTTTTTCTTTTTTCGTTTAATAAATTATGCTTTCTAAGAAATTTAATGTTGAAGTTTACATCTGGTACGCCTGGAATCCACATGTAGCCTACCAGATGTGGCCCAAAACTATGTTGCTGTCTGGGGAGTCTTAAGCAATTGAATTTTAAGCATTTTTTAAATAATTTATATATATATATATATATATATATATATATATATATATATATATATATATATATATATATATATATATATATATATATATATACACACACACACACACACACACACACACACATCTTTCTTGAAAAAACAAAACAAAACATGAAGTTAGAAAATTACGAAAGTAATATCGACAATTGACAATTGTTTTATATGCACACTCCTGGTTCAACATCCATGGAGAATGGCACATGCAGTTGTTGGTAGAAAATAAATTAAAACAATTCTATTGAAAAGAAAAAAGAAGATATTGCCTTTGAAAATATACGTTTATGAATGTCAAATATTGCAAGGAATAGTAATAAACTGATTATAAACTTAATATAAAAAAGGTTCACATCACAGTGTCAAAGAGTCACAAAACATGTTTGGTAATTCCTTTTTACATAATTGAAAGATCAGAACACGTTGCAAAACATTTCCAAATTAAGTGGATAACTGTCAAAAATGATATTAATCTTTACATATTTTTTATTAATAATTTTCAAAGAAACTTCAACAACTTTGATTCAAAGCATTACAGTGCTGACATCAGTAATATTTGCATATGGAATTATTATTAGTAAGCTTGTGCATTTATTTGTATACTGAAATTTGATTGGCCTGTTCTTTACTTAATGCATTTGCTTCACCACCCAGTTAGTCATTGACTTAACAGATAGCATTTTGGTATGAAGGCATCTTTTAAGGAAACCGATTTCTGGCTTCCTTTCAAGCCTGCATACAGTCACGTGTGATTATAACAAATTCAACTGAGCTTTAATCTTAATCAAATATTTCATATGATTTTATTTCTACTAAGAAATAATCATGAACTATTGGGGTGCACTAAAACCTAATCTTAACTTAGACTTCAACATTATTCTTTTGATTTCTTACCCGCACTGGTGTTGGAAGGGTATGTCAAGAAGTGCACATCTATTTTTTCTTTTATATTGCAGTAATAAAATGAGCGGTTATGGTATTTTGAAGACATGTCTGGGTGGAGATATCATATTTTCATCTATTCATCATATTGCTGTTTTTTAGAGCCTTTCATAAAATGAGACTCCCTGGAGTTCTCCCTTCTCATCTGGTTCTTATTCTGTCAAGAGTCCCAAATAGTCAATATGAAGTAATCAGAATGTGTCACAGTATACGTTTGCCTGTGGACATGCTTAAATGAATGGACAGCCCCACTCAACCCTACAAAGAAGAGACTTCATCTGTCAATCAACCAGAAAGGGCAGGCAAAGAAAGGGGCTCCCAAAGGACCCAGGGGTAAATCTTTGAAGTGATTCTGTGTTTTATTTAATTTTTTTGGGGGGCCGACTAAATCAAATCGGCTGTTGAGACCTGAGGCTCCCTGAGTACGAGTGGCAGACATGTTGCCAGGCGTGTTAGTTGGCACTCACCATCATCTCTTCATTTTACACTGATGGAGTGTCTATTCTTCATCATAACTGGAGAGGGGACAACACAGCTGAGCCTTCTGTTTCTTAAACGGCAGGGAAGGGAACACCAGGGAAATGAAGGCCTGATGGATTTCTGCCAGATTGCTTAACCCTGATGTAGTGGGCAATACCAAATTCAGCACTGAGCATACAGTAGTGATGGGAAATACAAATAATCATCATCTGTGAATATGCTTTTTGAAAGTTAAAAAAAAAAACATTTATTAATTTTGACACATCTTTTCTAAAACCAATAAAGTCATACAGTATGTAGGCAAATATAATTGTAACATTTAAGTCCCACTGGAGGCAAGTTGAAGTGCAGTTTTTATTAACTTAAATCTTAACATAAATCAAAATCCAAAACATGGAAAAAAGACATGGCTTGGCAAAACAAATACTTGGCGTGGCGTGGCTAAACATAGGACTCACCGACAGCAGGTTATAACATCAATATCAGACCAAGACACATGGCAAACATGAGGGCTAAAATACACAGAGACTAATGACAAGAAAAGTGACACCTGTGAATAGTGATCAAACAATGAACCAATGACAGAACAAGACACAAGATCACATGAGGGCATGGGAGTCACATGACAAGACCAGAAAGTCAAGTCAAGTCAACTTTATTTATATAGTGCTTTTAACAATGCAGATTGTTTCAAAGCAGCTTTACAATGTTAAACAGCAAAATAATGCAACAGAAATGTATTCAGCCGTATAGCCATTCCGGAGAAAACGGTGATGTCATCAGTTCATTTCAATTATCATACAGTGACAGTGTGGGCTTTAGATCAGTAATTCGATCAGTAATTTAGTTTATATGGTTAATTTGGTTTATTAATTAGATTTATTTGGATATTTAGTTGTAAAAATTAAGAAAAATTTAGTGGCCCCAACTGAGCAAGCCAAGCCAGAGGCAACAGAAAAGTACATGACAGTGAACATGATAAACTAAGAACATGAAACATGAACATGAACAAACACCAAAACACCCTGTGACAATAATATGGTTGTTTTATTAAATAAGGGCGTTTTTTGTAAATGAATACACTGACATTCACATTGTTTAAAAAAGTCTTATGCTCACCAAGGCTGCCTTTACTTGATCAAAAACACAAAAGAAAAACAGAAATATTGTGAAATATTACCATTTAAAATAACGGTTCCCTTTGACGAATTGGGATCTGATTTTATCTGAATTGGGGTCCTATGTGTTCTGTGCTAGATTAACTGAGACTTGTTACAGCACTTACGTACTGTTACATACTGTTGCCCTTGACTGTTCTAGCTGCTTCTATTGCTCTCATTTGTAAGTCGCTTTGGATAAAAGCGTCTGCTAAATGACTAAATGTAAATGTAAATGTAAATGATCTCAGAGACCAATCTACTTCGAGTGTGTTAAAAACGAGCCAGTGGAGATTGGCATGTGATCCACGCATTCCACTAAGGAAGTGGAATGCTTGATCATTGCTTTCTACTTCGGAGCCGAACAGTGAATGTTTCCTGTTTCTACGAAGAGTGTGACTACGAGTCTCGTGAGAGGAATGACTGCTGTTTCCAGTGCGGGTGTGACGGTGCGTCTCAGCAGGTGGCCGCTTCAACGGAGATTGTGTGGTGCCGCGGTCATCTACCTGAGTGCTTCAGCACATAAAAAGAGCAGTTTCCTTTCTAAAAGAGCAACACGATTTGACCCTGCGTCTTTTTCAAGATGTCATTCAAACGTCGCCTGTAGCACCTCTGCCTGCTCGTTGCAGCTCGTCCCCCTGCGTCCGCCTCCGCCCCTGCGAAACCCAAGCAGCAGCCTCCATCGGGGAAGCAGGGTGCCGGATGTAAGGGTGGCGCCCAACCCGCTCAGGGCCCAGCTAAGTCGGCAGGCAAGCGCAAGGGCAAGCGGCCCTGAGACGGGCAGCCCAGGCAGTACAGGAGCTGGTCTCAGGGAGATGGTGTCCGCACCCCTCCCCCACCCCCCAGAGGAGGACCGGGTGGCCCCGACTGGTACCTTAACATCTCTGCCGCTGGCTCTCCGGAGTCCAGCGGTACCCACATTTTCAATAAAAGAGCAGTTTCCTCTCTCTCTGGGCCCCAAGAGGGCCAGGTTGGCAGTGTGCGACGCCTCCGGGCCTTGTCACTTCTTCCCTACCTTCCCCTCGCCAGGTGGCAGCAGTGTGGGCACCAAGAACGCTCCCGGGCCTTCTCACCCACACTCTGCCCCACCCTGGAATACTCAGACAACACTCCGGGCCACCTCTGGGCCTCCCGAGTTGGGTCTGTCTATTCCACCTCGCTTCCCCACCCCGGGTATGTCTGTGGTGCCGTTGGTCCCGCTTGTTCGGTCTCTGGGGGCTTGGCTACAGCGTGGTCGAGCCGGTTCCTCTAGCCGATATGAAGGCGGGGTTCTACAGCCTCTATTTCATTGCACCCAAGAAAGGTGGTGGGTTACTTGGACCTGCGTATCCTGAATCGGGCCCTGCACAAGCTCCCGTTTCGGATGCTAATGCAGAAATGCATTTTCAAATGCATCCGTCCCCAAGATTGGTTTGCAGCGATCGACCTGAAGGATGCATACTTTCATGTCTCTATCCTTCCTCGACACAGACCGTTCCTACGCTTTGCGTTCGAGGGGAAGGCATATCAGTACAAAGTCCTGCCCTTCGGACTGTCCATGTCGCCTTGCATCTTCATGAATGTCATAGAGGCAGCCATTGTTCCGCTCAGAGAATGCGGCGTTCGCATACTCAACTATCTCGACGACTGGCTCATACTCGCCCAGTCTCGGGAGCAGTTGTGCGAACACAGGGACATGGTGCTCAGTCACCTCAGCCTGTTGGGCCTTCGGGTCAACCGAGAGAAGAGCAAACTCTGTCCCTCACAGAGGATCTCTTATCTCGGTATGGAGCTGGATTCGATCAGCCTGACTGCGTGCCTCACGGAAGAGTGGGTCCAGTCGGTGTTGAACTGCTTGAATTCGTTCAAAGGCAGGACAGCGGTCCCACTGAAATTGTTTCCGAGGCTCCTGGGGCATATGGCATCTGCAGCCGCATTAACGCCGGATTGCTTCATATGAGACTGCTTCAACACTGGCTTCATGGCCGAGTCCCGAGGTGGGCGTGGCAGAGCGGTCAGTACCGGGTCCCAGTGACTATTTACTACCACCAAACTTTCAGCCCGTGGTCCGACGCTTCGTTTCTCCGGGCCGGGGTGCCCTTAGAACAAGTGTCCAGGCATGCTGTGCTCTTCACGGATGCCTCCTCCAAAGGCTGGGGGGCCACGTACAACGGGCATGCAGTTTCAGGTCTGTGGACGGGACCTCAATTGCATTGGCATATCAGCATATCAATTTCCTCGAGTTGTTAGCAGTACATTTGGCACTGCGCCGCCTCAAGGGGCTGCTACGTGGCAAGCATGTACTGGTCCGTACGGACAACATTGCGGCCGTTGCATACATCAACCGTCAGGGTGGTCTACGCTCCCGTTGCATGTTTCGACTCGCCCACCACCTCCTCCTTTGGAGTCAGAAGCATCTGAGGTCGCTTCGTGCCATTCACATCCCAGGTGCGCTGAGCCGGACAGCCGACGAGCTCTCATGGCAGCCGACACCTCCGGGAGAGTGGCGACTCCATCCCCAGGCGATCCAGCTAATATGGAACCTCTTCGGAGCCACACAAGTAGACCTGTTTGCCTCTCCGGACTCGACCCATTGCCAGTGGTACTATTCCCTGACTGGGGGGATCCTCGGCACGGATGCACTGGCGCACAGCTGGCCCCGGGACCTGCGCAAATATGCGTTTCCCCCAGTGAGCCTTCTTGCACAGACCCTGTGCAAGGTCAGGGAGGACGAGGAGCAGGTCTTGTTAGTTGCGCCCTACTAGTTCCCAGAACTAACTCTCCTCGCGACAGCCCATCCTTGGTCGATTCCCCTGAGGAGAGACCTTCTTTCTCAGGGACGGGGCACTCTATGGCATCCGCGTCCAGACCTCTGGAAACTCCATGTCTGGTCCCTGGACGGGACGCGGAGGTTCTAGGTGGGCTACCCCAGGCAGTGGTAGACACCATCTCTTCTGCTAGAGCCCCCTCTACGAGGCACCCTTACGCTTTGTTAGTGTTGTGCTTTCTTTTCTGCAAGATGGGCTGGAGCGAAGGCTGTCTCCCTCCACAAAGTGTATGTCGCAGAAATAGCGGCGTATCATGACGCAGTCGAAGGTAAGTCCTTGGGGAAGCACAACCTAATCGTCAGGTTCCTCAGAGGTGCAAGGAGGCTAAATCCTCCTCGTCCAAACTCGTTACTCTCTTGGGACTTGGCTCTAGTGCTCAGAGCACTTCAGAGCCCTCCCTTTGAGCCATTGCAGTCTGTGGAGCTTAAAATCCTGTAAATGAAGACCTCCATCAAGAGGGTAGGGGACCTGCATGCAGTCACACGATCCTTGAGAAATCATTCTAATATGCTGATTTGGTGCTCAAGAAACATGTTACGTTACGCTGACGGAAAACTGAGGTGAGGACTCAAATGCAGGGAAAAGGTTTTATTTAACAAAATAAACAGAAACACAAAGGAACTTATAAAGGGGACAAATAAGGCAGGTAACGAGGGAACACAGGTGGGGCAAATTAAACCAGTAACAGGATAACAAGGAGGGTGGGAACTAGACAAGGACGGAAAATAACAAACCACCACATGTGCTACACAAGACAGGACAGGCATGTGACAAAACATTTCTTATTATTATCAATGATGAATAAAGTTGTGCTGCTTAATAATTCTGTGAAAACCATGATACCCTGGTTTTTAATAAATAGAAAGTTCAAAAGAACAGCATTTATTTGAAATAGAAATCTTTTGTTATTATTTATAATATTTAAAAACCTAAACTGTGTATGTCCCTGTTTAGTTTGTTACAGACATGACTGAGCTCAAACAAAGTAATTTAAAAGCGAAATATAATTTGGATTTACATTCAATTTCTCATTCAGCTGGTAAAGTTTTTGGGTTTTGGGATGGGCTGAAATTTCGGCTAAACCGAAGATTTTCAGCCACTAAACCGAAGATTTTCAGCAGAAACAGCTATTTTCTAGCCTGGATGCCAGCCGAACTTAGCCTTAGAACTTAGAAGGTTGTTCTGGGCTTGATCCGTTGTGGAGCAACTATGCTCGAACCAGAGCTGTTCGGACCAATCAAATTGTCAGGGCGGGCTTTATACGATGATGGACAGATGATCAACAGTAACCAAAGACCGCTTGGGTTAAATTTGTTCTAATCCTAAACTGAGAACTTGTTCGTATATGCATTCACCTTTACCATTTCTCTCAAAAATGATGATCTTGTTGGCAAGTACTCTGTGTATCCTTAAATTCTTTTTACAACACTGGCAAAGATCATTTACACTCATCTTCTCCTTCTACTTCTTCCAGCGTGCGTGTGTGCAGTTGAGTTCTGTTGACAACTATGCGTCGCTCAACACATCACTTACTCCGTTGCTCTGATTGGTTGTAGGTCTATCCAATTGAGTGCAGAGGCATTTTCTTTCCGGTCAGTTGAATCACGCCCCTTACTCACAGCTCAATGGAGCAGTATCAGACTCATATTCTGACTAGAATCATGACGATGTCAGGTCACTGTCAAATCAGTGACCAAAACAGATGTTTAATTAGTACTCCTCCGATGGCACGTTTTGAATGTGTTCAGCATTTGTTCCTCAGTCCGTTTGCCACAGGACAGCCCAACTTACATTACAACTTACCGAAATGAATCCGCTCTTATGCAAACGCTCGATCAGTGTTTCAACCGGGGAAAGACGTCAATAAAACAGCTTAGGCTATACAATGTCACATAACCTTACATTTACCTCAAGAAAGCCATTCATTGTCCATAAAGCCAGAAAACTCTATAGAAGAGCATTTTGATAAATATATGCACTGTATTACATTATTCATTATATTTTTACGGCCCCACTTTATATTAGGTGGCCTTAACTACTATGTACTTACATCAAAAAATAAGTACAATGTACTTACTGTGTTCAAATTGTATTGCAAAACACTTTTGCTGATATTGAGTTGGGATACGGGTAGCGTTAGGGACAGGTGTGGTGGTATGGGTAAGTTTAAGGGTAGGATTAGGTGTAAGGGAAGTGTCAACTGTGTAATTACAAATGTAATTACAGAAATTAATTACAGACGTATTTACATGCAGGTATTTTTAAAAATGTAAGTACAATGTAAAAACACGTATGTACACAATAAGTGCAATGTATCAAATGATTAATTAAAATGTTAGTACATAGTAGTTAAGGCCACCTAATATAAAGTGGGTCCTTTTTTACTTAACCTGTTAGTGATGTCTTCAATAAATCTGTCATGGAAACAAGTTATTATTATTGACATTTAAATGTATATATTTCACCAACAAACTGGAGTAGAAACAATTCTGTTGTTAAAAAAGTTGATGCTTTATGTGCAATTTGAATGTTTTTACAACATGTTTTAGCTATTTGAGTGTTGATTATTAAATAAGTTTGATTAATTAATTGATTATTAATGTATTATTTTGTTTTGGTTTTCGGCCAAGTGAATCCTGAAGTTTCGGTTTCTTCCCAGAATTTTCATTTCGGTGCAGTTTTAACATGCTATTTATTAAAGCCAACACTGTTTGGCAATTTTATAAGTGTGAAATGTGCATACAGAACAATGTATCTGTCAAATAACAATTAGTCTCAGCCTCAGACTTCACGCCCACGGACAGTTGGCTGAACGTCTGATGCATATGGCACACTTATCAAGAAACACTTCAGGATTTTCAAAGTCGTCATCTGATTGGTTGAATTCTACAGGATGTCCGTGAGACGAGTGTGTTGCGTTCTTTAACGATCTTTCTAGAAAGAAATGCAGTGACGCCGAACTCACTCGTGGAAGAAGAATGCCGTCGCGTTTACAATGAGCGCTTACCAGGATCAACTAAACGCTGGATTTTCAAAAGTATGTGAAGTTTGTGGCTCCGTTGTTGCACTAAACTTGCACAACGTTCTTGAATTAATAATTCATATGCACGTTATTGAAGGGACATCGGCTTTATATTTTCACGCCCCTAAACATGACGCAGAACAAAACAAACTGCGAATGGTTCTTGACCAATGAAAGCTGCGATAGAGTCCAGACCTTCCGCGAGATTAAATATCAGTTAACCTGGTTCATTGCGAATCACACATGTTTAAAAGAGATAGTTCTTAGTCTGTGAGTGGGCCATTGAATTGAATCACTGTGATTTGAAAATGTCCTGAAATAGACTGCCCAATGAGTCACTGAGTTGTTAAACCAGATCATTAACTGAAAGTCCTGCTTGATTACATTTCTGAAAAAAAAATCTGAGCTGCTCACATGCCTCTTTAGGAGTTCAACATGTCCAGAAATGGTGTTGAGTGAGTCGTTGCTTGTTACAAGTCTGATATGTTTGAAAGTACTGCTCTCAGTTCAGTGAGTCAGTAAATTGTTGATTTGAGAATCATTATTTGTAAACGATTCATTGAAAGATCCAACTCAAAAGAATACTTTGTTTACATATTAGAAATGCGTCCAACAGGTTTCCTCAATTAAGTGTTATGTACGTATCAGCGGCCTTAACTGTCTGACCATTGACTATCCGCGTGTGACTAATGATGACATTTCCTGCAGAGAAGTACTGACGGAAGCAGATCTTATCTGACTCTCCCGCCCACACAAACACACTCATACATATATATACACATGCATGGAGGCAAGCAGCTCATATTCGTCATATGTATCACCCACATTCAATTAAAGTGGCTAGCTGACGGTATTGTCAATGTGCTGTGGGCAGCTTTGAAATGTGTAACTGCCTGACAGCGTCTTAGGTGTGCTTGGATAAGCAGATGTGCGTGAATTGTTGCGACTCTGATCATGGGTGGAGTGTGGCGAAGCTGTCGTGAGCTCTGCCTTGCATAAGACGTGACAAATGTGGACACACAGGTGTGTGTATGTGTGTCTCAAAACACCACACTGACTCCTGAAGTGTGTCAGGGAAAGTGTGCTGGATACCATCAGATTAGTGTTCTCCTCCTTCCTCATGTTCACGGTGAGATAAGAGTATCGTCAGACTTTTAAGTTTGGAACATGAATAGATGCACACGCACATACTTTTGACATACGCACAGCAAAAGAAAAAAAGGTTTGTTATTAGAGCATTTACAATTGTCAGCTAGCATTTCAATTATTTTTTCCTTCACACAACATCATCCTTCAGCTTCAGTTTTGTGTACGTGAATTTGTGTGAGATTCTTTCATGTCAGGCGTTTTAATATCGGTGATATCTGAACATTTTAGATGAGAGCTGTAATACATTAATGTTCAAGGCTTCATCGCTTTATTTCCGAGAACCTGTATTTATTCGGCCCTTACATAATGCTAATTAGTAATAGCCTGCTCTCTCGAGCGTGGTGCATTCCATCTGCAGGGGGTGGATTTCCTCACTGTGCTGCGAGTACCATCTCATTAACAAATACTGAGCATTTACTGGCTTCATTTGCCTGCATGTCTCTTGCAGTTCAGTAGTCAGTTTTATTCCCATTAAAATTTTAGTCCTCCTCCCAAACAGACTGAAAGTGTTAATATGAGCAGTACTTAAAGCAGGGGTCTCAAACTTGCGGCCCGCAGGATGATATTTTGTGGCCCCCTTCTTGACATCAAAGTTTAGTGTTAGTGCGGCCCGCGCGTTGCTCTGAAAAGCACTTTTTTGCTGAGTCGTTGCGAGCAGCGCTTTCAGCACTTGCCACGCTTGCTGCCTCTTTTGTGTGTGTGTGTGTGAGAGAGAGAGAGAGAGAGAGAGAGAGAGAGAGAGTTGGCTCGCCCCTCCCTCTTGCATTATAATTGGTTGACACCGCGTGATTGACAAGAACAGATGAACAAAGCTGATCAGACATTTGAAACGAATGTGGTCTAACAGTGCTCGTCAATGTCAAAAGGATTGAGATGGCCAATCAAATCAAAGTAGGCAGGGTTTACGTTCTCTTTTGGTTCGTGCACACTGCACAGTCTTCACACACAAACGAGCGCATCAAACTATTGCTTAATGCCGTTGCTGAGAGAGACTATTCTTTCCAGTGAAATCACAAAACAAAATGCACAAAAACGTGTCCATGGTCTTATTATACAATCATCGATGAACATCTTTGTTCCCTTTCAGTCGGTCACGTTCGACGTACGTCGGAACTGACCGACGAATTGGGATCTGATTTCAGAGACCAATCTACTTTGAGTGTTTAGAAACGAGCCAATGAAGATTGGCATGCGATTCACGCATTCCACGCTCCGTCCCGCAGCGCGGGTATAAATAAGGAAGTGGAATGCATGATCATTGCTTTCTACTTCGGAGCCGAACAGTGCATGTTTATTGCTTCCTGTTTCTACGAAGAGTGTTTGGAGAGGACTGCTTCTTCCAGTGCGGGTGTGACGGCGCGTCAGCGAGTGACTGCTTCAGACGGACATCAAAGAGTTGGTTCGCTGGGCGTTTCCGTTTTGAGTGCACACACAGGTTTGCACTATTGTACTGTGTGGTGCCGCGGTCATCTCCCTGAGTGCTTCAGCACGTAAAAGAGCAGATTTTCCTTCTAAAAGAGCAACACGGTTTGACCCTGCGTGTTTTTCAAGATGTCATTCAAACCGTGTGTTTCTGGGTGCGGGCGATTTTTCTTTCCCCAGTTGACGGTCACGTTCGTTGTCTCATGTGTTTGGGCATTCAGCACGCTGAGGCAGCGTTCGTGAATGACTCATGTTCCCACTGCGGGAACATGACCATCGCAGTGTTACGATCCAGGCTCCAATACCTCGAAAGAGGTGGGGCGCCATTGCACATCCCCCGATCTAGCGGCCCTCCTGCTGCAAAGCAGAGGGCTGCTACTTTGGCTGATGACTTTGGTGGTGATCTAAGGGTGATGGTGAGGGCTTCCCCGACGGGTCAAACGGCTCCTCGGGCCCCTCCCCCACCCGCTGCGCCGGTGGAGCTTCCAAGAGAGCGCGCTGGCCCCTCCCAGGGGGTCCCAGGCGTTACTTTTGGGGCTCCGGCTGAGGATATGTTATCGCTTGCAGCATCGGGGGGACGAGCTTATGGGCTCTGAGGATGAAGACTCGGCTGCGCTGCCCCCTTCGGGTGTGACAGCGTTGCCCGAGTCTGACCCAGAGCTTACGGCTATGCTTTCCCGGGCCGCCGCGAGTGTCGGGCTCGAGTGGAACCCTCCACCGTGTCCCAAACCCTCGCGGTTGGACGATTGGTATCTTGGGACGGCCCGTGCTGGTTCTCAGCGCCCCGCCCCAGTGCCCTTCTTCCCGGAAGTGCATTTGGAGATCACAAAGTCGTGGACAGCGCCTTACAACGCTCGAAACCGATCGACTGACTCCTCCGTCTTCACTACCCTCGACGGTGGTGTGGCTAAGGGATACGTGGAAATCCCCCCAGTCGAGCGGTCTGTGGCGATGCAACTGTGTCCCAAGACCGCTGCAGACTGACGGGGTGCTCCACGTCTCCCCTCCAGGGCATGTAAGTTCTCGTCCGGTCTAACGGGCAAGGCTTACACTGCCTGCGGGGAAGCCGCATCATCTCTGCATGCCATGGTGCTCCTGCAGGTCCACCAGGCCAAAGCGCTCAAGGAATTGCACGAGGGTAGTTCCGACCAGGGTGTTATGCAGGAACTGCGTGCGGCAACGGACCTCACTCTCCGGGCGACGAAAGTCACTGCACGCTCCCTGGGTCGGGCGATGTCCACGTTAGTGGTCCAGGAACGCCACCTGTGGCTGAACATGGCAGACATGCGTGATTCCAACAAGGTCCGGTTTTTCAACGCCCCTGTCTGTCAGGCCGGCCTCTTCGGCGACGCTATCGAGAGCTTCGCCCAGCAGTTCTCGGTGGCCCAGAAGCAGACGGAGGCCATGAGGAACATCTTACCTCGACGACCCGCTGCTGCCGCCACCCAGTCGTCGCAGGTAGCACCTCCGGCCTTACTGACAGATATTAGTCAGGTGCCATAGAGTACGTCCTGTCGCCAGGTGCTGTGCTTCCGCTGGGAGGCCGAGTCATGAGTTTGGCTCCTCAGCAGAAAAAGCAATGATCATGCATTCCACTTCCTTATTTATACCCGCGCTGCGGGGCGGAGCGTGGAATGCGTGAATCGCATGCCAATCTTCATTGGCTCGTTTCTAAACACTCGAAGTAGATTGGTCTCTGAAATCAGATCCCAATTCGTTGGTCAGTTCCGACGTACGTCTCCGTTCCCTCCTTCAGGGAACGAGGGTTACATCCGTAACCGAGACAATTTTAATGAAGAAAAACTATATGAGAGCGGATTAGAACCCGGAACTTTTGACACGGTTGACAAAAATTCTACCACCAGACCACTAGGGAATTTGAAAGTCACTTGCGGATCTACGTATTTATTCACTCACTCATACGAAGAATATTGGGACTAATAATATATTTGACGCAAATGAATGCAAATATTGTTTAGTCTCAAAAAGATTATTTCCCAACTAGAATTAGACCTAGAATTTCGTTCACTGTTCTGTTTGACCTGGTTACGGCCTTGCTGTGAATTAATCTATTTTTTTTTAAATAAAATTAAAATCATTCATTATTTCATATTACATGATGTAATTTCTATAGGCTATATTTTAGTTAAAATTCAGAGGAACAGTTCATGTTCAGAAGAAACATTCATGTTGAAGAACTGTTAATAATAACGATTGAGAAGATTGATTCAGTTGTGCTACTTTTTTTGGAATACTTGAAACACTTTTTATGAGTAATACTTGATGCGGCCCAGCCTGACCCAGAGTCTACCTCCAGCGGCCCCCAGGTAAAATGAGTTTGAGACCCCTGTCTGAAAGGAATAGTTCACATCAAAAATTAAACTTCTGTCATTATTTGCCCACCCTCGTGTATTTTTTTTAAAAACCTGTATGACTTACTTTCTTTTGTGGAACACAAAAGGGAATATTTATAGCAGCATGTCCAAGCTGCTTTCCACCACCAGAGCTGTCAAGCAAGATTGTTAAAGCAAGATTTTAGGTGAATAATGGCTTTAATTTCAGAGCGTTAAAATATTTGATCATACATTATTGTTTAAAGTTTGGATTTTTAAAAAATGTTTTTGACAGCAGTTCTATAAGAACAGCATTTATTAGAATTACAAATACTTTGTAACAATGAAAAAATCTTTACTGTCAGTATATTATGTAAGGTTATTGGGTGTTTATTTTGTGATTTGACGAAAATGTTAAGTCACTTACTTGATTTTTAACTTAAATAAAATCAGTTGAAGGGATAACCTGTATGAATTTCTTTCTTCTGCTGAACACAAAAGAAGATATTTTGAAGAATGTCGGTAACATTGAACATAAACAGTTGATGGGACATTGACTTCCATAGTATCAACTCTTTGGTGACCCATATTCTTCAAAATATCTTCTTTTGTGTTCAGCAAATTACAGAAATTCATACAGGTTTGGAACAATTTGAGGGTGAGTAAATTATGACAATTTTCATTTTGGGTAAACTATCCCTTTAATTTAGATGTACCAAAAGTTATTTGGGCCCCACTTTATATTAGGTGGCCTTAACTACTATGTACTTACATCAAAAAATAAGTACAATGTACTTACTGTGTTCATATTGTATTGTAAAACACCTTTGCTGATATTGAAGTGGGACACAGGTGAAGTTATGGACAGGTGTGGTGGTATGGATAAGTTTAATGGTAGGGTTAGGTGTAAGGGAAGTGTCAACAGTGTAATTACAAATGTAATTACATAAATTAATTACAGATTTAATTACATGAAGGTATTTTTAAACATGCAAGTACAATGTAAAAACTGTAAAAACACAATAAGTGCAATGTATCAAATTATTAATTCAAATGTTAGTACATAGTAGTTAAGGGCACCTAATATAAAGTGGGTCCGTTATTTGAGAAAATGTTTCAGTGCATTCAAAAACTGAATCAGACACTCAGATGATGTGAAATTCAAGAACCGGTGCAGAGAATCTCATTCATCCTGAAATGGGAGGACCAAATGCTGTAATGGCCGCCGTGGGGCGGGGGGAGGGTGTGAATAGTCTGAGTTGATGAAGAAAAAGAGTCAGCGTGTGGGAGTGGGGATAGATGATAATGATAGTGGGATCAAAGAGTGTTATTTCCCCTTAGGCCCTGCAGAGTTGGAGAATGATGGTTGATGCCCATTTTTGATAATGAACTCCACTGGTTGGAGTCCTGTAGGAGTGGGAGCCTCCACGTTCGTACATGACAACAAGAGATCCGCTTGGCGGCAATGACCCATGGGTCAAGCCTATTAAATTATACAGCTGTGCTGTGAATTAGCGTCTCTGAGCTGTCTAACAAAATCACAATTAGCTTAGACTGATTATAGCTGTATTTAAAAGCAATAAACATTTACGTAGATGTTCCGAAAGATGGGTATGTTTATTAAAGGTGCAATTTTTGCAGTAAAATATCCAAAAACCACTAGGCCAGTGTTATATATTTTTTATCAGTTGAGTACTTACAATTTACCAAATGTTTCCAACTATTAAAAGCGTAATTAAAAACTATTAAAAAGGAACCGGTACGTGTGAGGGAGTCATATGTCGATGACGTCATATCCACTTTACCGTCGATTTCCGCTTTTACTGCCGTAGAAATCATGGCAACAGAAGTGGACAACTGCATAATGTCTAGCGGCGCGCTGTAGTAGTTTCGTTCAAACGTTATAGACCATGGCAAGCAGAAATCAAAAGAGAACCAGTATCAACGTGGCGTTTCGAGATGGCAAGAGCTTTGCAACAAACTTCGACTTGACAGAGATGTCGTTCTTGCATGTGCTTTATTAGACAGGTGAGCAAATGTTCATAAAACGAATTCGGTAGAATGAAATGTCCTTATATCTGTCTCTTATTAGTAATTGCGCCCTGCTTCATACGACAGTAATGTTAAAAAACATGAATGCATTCACTCATCCATAAACATTATTTCCCCATAAACATTATTAGATCCATCGGTATGACGACCATGATTCCACTCTCATTCATCTACCTTTGTTATTTTTTTGAAGAGGTTAGCAACCCCTAGCGGCGAAAAAATACATAGTGTAGCTTTAAGCATGGACAAATGCATTATTGACACGGCTACATGCTTGTGCTTTACTTTATTTATCCACCACATTCAACCCCTGGAGTAAAGCTCTTCCACACTGTGAATCTTTGATTTAAGCCGCTGTTGTCCCTCCCAAAGCCACCTTATTAGTCTACACACACATTTAAATATTTCCAAGAACCAAGGGTATTCCGCCAGAGCACAAAATGAAACCAGCATATAGTGTTTTGGTATTCTGTGTGCACCATGGGCAACCAGTTCTCCTGACAAATGAGGCTGCTTTAGATTCCCTTGGTTTTGGAGGAGTAGTCGTCGCCTTTTTGAAGACCCACACAGAAAATGAGAATAAAGTTTCTGTGAATGCATATATAAATATATTTATATGGCGTATATATATATATATATATATATATATATATATATATATATATATATATATATATATATATATATATATATATATATATATATATATATATATATATATATATATATATAAATATATATATGATTGCATGAATATTTTACCCTCTTTCAGAACATGCACAGTTGGTGACTGAAGAGTTTTTCTCGAATTAAAAGTCTCTTTGAAGGCAAAGACTTTTGGGAGTGCAGGGGGATTTGATAGCATGTAGCATTTAGGGCTCGCAACACACAGAGAGGCTTCAAAGCTGGCAGAGACAACGCAATATAGTTCTAGACGTTGTTACCATGCACAGGTCGTCGGGGTGGCACTGACAAAGTGAATAGCTAGACTGAGGGGAAAATTAAGAGTCATTTTCTCCCCAAGTGAGATCTCTCACTCTTGCGAGTCATTTCCGTGCAGCAATTTTGATGATTACAGTACCTCAAACAAAACATGAAATATTGGATGTCAGTCTTGGCTTGCAATAGATAATGGCGTCGTTATTAATTAACGATTATCATGATATGGGCTTGAGGTTTATTGGGGTGATGGAATGTTGCACTTGCACACATCACTACACGAGTCTTTGTAATTATGTGGGCGTCCACAATCAGAACGAATGAGTTTTATGCTTCTTTGTCTTTGATGTTATAACTAAAGCATTTTTCATCATTATGATTATACAATGTTAGCATAGGATCTGGATCAGATGCACTTTTGTCCCACAGCACAAATACAGACCATATCGTTTCCTTATTAAATATTGCATCATAGATGTGTGCAGGATGCTTGTGTGCAATTTCATTTCATTTTCCATCCACAGTCCCATTTGCTCGTTAGGCATCAAAATCAATAAGGAACTTGTCCAGTGTGCTATTACATATAGCAGGAAGTGCTAAGGGGAAGCAGTGAGTGTCGCACAGATTTCTGACCTGGCATGAAATATGAGATTTTGATCAAATCTGGAGAGGATGCACTGTGCGCTTAGGTAGTGCTGTTTTCTGCACTTGAGCTTGTTATGTTTGTTTTTTTTAAATAAGAGATGCAAACATCATGTGGCAGGTGAGTTAAGAATGGTAATTATTGTGTCCATTTGGTAAATTGAAAGGGATGGTATTGGGTTAAATATTGTTTTTTTTTTTGTACACCAGTGTGTTATGTTAAAAAGTATGTTTTATGGGGTACACAGTGTGTGCTTGGGAGTCCAATAAAAAGAATCATTGACTTTCTCTCTAATTTCACAGCTTATGTCTTGTCGAGTACACTTAACACAGAGTGAGTTCTCTGTAGATGAACTGCTGCTCTCTAGCTGTAGTGAGAAGGATGTGTGTTCAGCCCTTGTGCGAGACTAAACTCAAACAGTAGCTGACAAAAGTGTTTCCAATTCAGATTCAAAAGAACACCCCACGCAAACTGCAGACAATCAGAAGATAATGAGGAGGACAGACAGTGATGGCGTGTGGTGCCATGTTCTTATTCCCATCCCTCTATATCATTCTCTCCTTCTTTTCCTCCCACTGCTCTTTTTTTGAGCCTATTCTTTCCATCTGCAAGAGCGTGGGTCTGTTGTCAGCTGGAGGATTGAGCTGTGACAGGTTATGAAAAGCAACCTGTTTAAAAATGTCAGCTCGGCTACATAGCCATGGGGTCTTGCGAACGAGCATGAGAGAACACGTGCTTGCTTCCACTTGCCATACCTGTTTGGGCCAAAGGGGTCATTGTTTGGCTGGTTAGCATGGGCCTGTTAGCCTCAGCTGGTAGATGCTGTGACTACACTCTCTAGACACAAAAACCTATTTCTCTGGCTATTCAGAATTATCTGCATTGCTGACATATTTTTTCAAGCTAGTTATAAATATTATATTTTGTGGTGTTTGACACCTGACATCTCATGATAGTTGGTAGAAAGGGGTTTCAGCTAATTAGCATGTCCTGACATAATTTTCATTTAGCTCCACAGTCACATGGCGTTTACTGCTTAGGTGATTGGCTCAAAAACCTCCCATTGGCAAAGATGGTAAATTGCAAATTGCACACTTCCAGGAGGCTCTGTGCCGGCCGAGCAACTGTCAGATACATAGGAATGCTTTCAGATAGTTTCTCCAGATATTATAGACCACCTTTGGTCTGCATTATCTCATGTTTGTCTTTGTCTGTCACTTCCTCCTTTATCTTTCTCTGTGATCAGCACTGCAGTACAGACTGGAGCATGTCATCTGACTGGGCATCGCTAGTGGCCAGATGACCACAGAGACTAGAGCAGCAAATGAGAATTGTGAGTGAAAAAGTGAGGGGGTGGTGGGCTATGAAAGACAGAGAAGGAGGCAGTGAAAGAAAAACATAAAAATAATAATAGAATCAGTTCCAGGGATCAAAGATTAAGCCTGTGGCCTTGGAGTTGAGGCCAGGGTAAGCTCTGCCAGCTGCCACGAATACAGCCATACAGGGAGGAATCCATTTTCATGACAGGCAAGTCTGGATCCACCATTTCACCCTTCCTGATCTGGAAACAATCCATCCGACGGTGAAAAGTATTCCCTCAAGAAGGTTGCCACAGGAGGAGTCCAGCTGTGGCCCCAGTTAGAGAAAGCACTAGTTGAACGTAAACCTAAACATTAGCATGTATTTACAGCCAAAAAACGTAAAATATTTACAAATCTTTTATATCATAAAGATATTTGTATAATTGCCATTTTACCATTTTATAGATACATTTTAAATCCTTGAATCCTACCCACAAACCCAAATATAACCATTATAGAGGATATAAAAAGAATATATAAAACGTAATGGACAGAAAAGTGTAGAGATTTTGGTAATATCATTAAAAATATATTTTGAGCCGCTAATCCCACTCCTACCCATAAACGTACCTATAACAATTTCTTAATAAGAGAGACAAGTGTAATCATCATAATTTATTTATTACAAAAATGTACCAAAAATAGTCTAAATGATGATGTGTTGCTGTCACAGTCCTCTCTGGCAGTATTTTTGTATTAGGTAGAGTAGAATTCAAGTTAATAATCACTGAAAATATAATCCCGGACCACTCAGTAAAGGCACGCACTTTTCATTCAAACACGCATAACCCGAAGCACAGCATGCCGCAATCTGTGACGAAGCATTGGAGAGCCAATGAACGTTTGATATATCATTGCCGTAAAACGTGTCGTAAAACTTCTTTGGTGGCAATTTTTGAATGCAGGATTTGACGGTTGCATCGATAATTTAGGCAGCTGCCTTGCTGCCTTATCAGGCAATGACTTTGTAGGCAGCGTTTGCGCACGAAGGTACCTCACGAAACTGATTTCGGACAGATTTCTGAGGTTTAATGATCTACAGCAAAATATAGTGAGCTTTGGTGAGAACTAAACAAATACTTAACTATAATAGTCATTTCTAACTCGAAATTACATCAGAAGTGGGAAACGTTGGTCAAACATGAACATTTATATATTTTTTTTAGCTCAACTGTCACAGAATGGAACACACAGAATTGTGGGATATCAAAGGCAGTGAAGGATACTTCTATGTTGCCTTCAAAAAACGATCATATGAAGGAATCTAAGTAGGCAGGAAGTGAAGCTAACATTGGATTTGGACGTGCCTTGATGCCTTCCTACCTTGGAATACGTCCTCCTAAGGCAGCATTTTTAAGCTTTTCGGGCACAATCGACGTGAAGAAGGCCGAATAAAGGCTCCATTTTGGGTCTCTTCTCCTGTATTCTAAAGATTTGGATTACAGTGCACAGATAAAATTGATTGCTTTTGGTTTATTTTATAATTCTATTGTCAGCCACAGCATATGATTATACTAAGAAAGCGCCTTTTGTGTTCCACGGCAAACAAAATAAATATTACATGATAAATAATGGTTAAAAGAATACAGAAATGCTATTTATTTGAACGTTTTAAAGTGTAGTCTTGTTTAACATCATATACTCCTTCAAAACGAGTTTGCAGAAAAAGTCACAGAACGAAAATGTTATAATTTCGAATTAAGTATGAGTAAACTGCGTTTAATAAATGTGACTGAAAATAATGTCATTGATATGACAATTGAATACAATAAAATAAAGATATTCAGAACTGTGTAAAGTTTTTAAACGTAAACAATTTACGTTTTAGTGCTGTCAATATGTACATTTTGTATGTTTCAATGTCTATGGAAACTTAAGTAAATGAATGTGTTGCAGATCACGCTGTAAATTCTAATTTTCAGCTCTCTGCGTGGACCTTTTTGTATTTCTGGGTCTGGTATACAACAGCAGGGTAAATTGTAGCTATAGTTAACATAGCATAGTATAGAGAACATAACATAGCACATGTCAATACTGCATTTCCTTTTGCACAAAAAGCTAAAGAAATAGTGCTTTACAAAAGGGAACAAATTAAAAGATGGATTGATGCAGTCAGAAGTGGAAGGTGCCATTTACTGTCACTCCCTCGGCAGCTGCATATGAATCTGTTTGTAAAGGCAGTAGAGTTGAAAGCAATATAACCATTTATACAATGCAGTTAATTCTTGTCAACACTACTAAACAATGTAATGTCACAATTACTGTAGCATTTCTCACACAACATTAAATAAGATTACAGACTCATTCATCCAGTAAACTAGCTGGCTTTCTAACAAATAAAACAAGAGCCTAATCACGCTTACTCTTGTAATGGAAGCGGTATCCCTACAGCATAGTCGATTTAGGGAAGATTTGCTCATTAATGCTGTAAAATCCATCACAGAAGTGATGGCTAGTTTTCCAGAATTACATTTTTATTTAAATTTAAATAATTAATGGCAACATAATGCGTACAAAAAGCAGTTGAAGAAAGACCTCTTGTGTGAGCACTTAACTAAACCACAACCTTGGTTTAACAAAGGCAACATCTTTTTACTTTCTCCACTTTTCTGCCCTAGCTTGGTTGAAACTTGGCATTTTGTACTGCAAATATTGTTGGATCTTATGATAAATTGCTTGCAATGTTCCTAATTTGTCTTTGGATTAAAATGCAATGTATATAACATAAAAAACTGTAATATGCAGTCTGGATTAATCAATCTACATTTAACGTTTTCTCGATTTTTCCTGCTGAATTAATGCAGAAATACGTCATTGAGCTCACTAGGGCCATTGTGACATCTCAAAGAGAATTACAATGTTGCCAGCTGAAGTGCTTAGCCATCCCTAAAGTGGGGGGCAGATGAGCGCTGATCCACCGGATTAACATGGTTTGTGGTGATGAGAAATATTTCACTCACATTTCAAGTGCTTTATGCCAGCTCAGTGGCCTCCTGCTTGTTGCTGATGTTCATGTTGGACACCACACTCTCACCTTCACTCCCGATCTAAATTAAGAGTCATACTCATTCTACACGTTCATTAATAGCTCCCCCTCACGCTGATTCTCTTGGGAATTTTGCCATGTTATGGCAGTTAGCCTGCCTGCCTGCCGCTCTCTCTCTCTCTCTCTCTCTCTCTCTCTCTCTCTCTCTCTCTCTCTCTCTCTCTCTCTCTCTCTCTCTCTCTCTCTCTCTCTCTCTCTCTCACTCTCTCTCTCTCTCTCTCTGACAGGCAGCCATCTTAATATCTTAACAGTTGCCATTTCAAAAAAAGTTTCCACAACATAACTAAGTAGAGATTTATATAAACTTGTCAGCATTACGTACTAGTCGACCAGCATGACTCATCCATAGTTTTTATACATTATTCCTGTATCTCTCCGTCTTCATCTTCATCACTCTCTCTCCTCGCTTTGAACTGTCACCTAATTTGCTTTGGCTGTGTGGTTATGTTAGGTGAAAGTCATGGATTTGAAGCTCCACAGGGGCAGTGGAGATCTTTAATGAGTGTGTGGACTAGGGAGGGGGGCGGCAGTTGAAAGTCCACAAAGGTATTTATGAAGCTCATCTGCAGTCTGAGCTGGGTTGTCAGGAACAAGGCAATGACGTCCTCATCAGCCCTGTCAGGTTTAATTCCAGCACGCTATGTTTCGTGCGTCTTATTTCCATAACTGGAAATAGATAGACAACAGGTCGCATTCACTAATTGTGTGTATGCATATGTGTGAATCTTTGCATGCAAAAATTATTCATCAGTTAAATTGTTTTTAATCCCAAACAATCAAATTAAGAACCAACTGAATCCATGCATACGGAAAATAAGCACTTCCAGTTGCCTTAGAAACATGAAATGTGTTAAGATGAAATGTTGTTTTTGTGTGTATTAGTATTAGAAATTGAATAATTAAGAGGTCCTACTGTATGTCTTACTTATTTTAGTGTAACAACAATTATATGCATTATAGATCAATCTGTGATACAGGGTTATAAAAAAGGATTTATGTAATCATGTACTCTCTGACATGAGTATGTTTTTAGAGGGAGTAAGTCATTACTTGCAGAGACTAATGATTGGCTGTATAGCACAGGTTGTGAAGAAAGCCCGTATATTGGGCGTGTATTATGCTAATTACCACATAAATACAGGCATTCATTTCTTCATTTAGAGTTGTCAACATTAAAATAAGGCTAAGAACAAATGAATGTGTGTGTATACACACCAGCTGTGAATCTTTAAAACTGGAATAATCTAAACAAATAGTTAGATGTTTTGTATTTATTGTGTAAGAATGATTTTTCTTTTTTGTTATTTTTTTTTTTAGCAAAATTATGATCTCAGTTGTGCTGTCATTTCCACCAAACTATTTTTTTAAAAGAATTGTGTGGTTGTTTGCAAAAGAGACAACTGAGCCAGTGCCAATATCATGCTTGAAATGAAATGTGAAATATGAAGCATGAATAAATTTAAGAAAAACCAAGGTAAATGTTGCTTTGGATAAATATTTAATTTTACATCGTTTTAAATCAAATAAGTTATGCAAAAAACATAAAAAATATTATTTAATTGTGTGCATCTAGGATGCATAACATACTGCCTTTGAAATTAGCGTTAGCAAGAAAAGGATTCAGCCATTTTGTTTCAAAAAATGTTTTACAAAATGTCATTTTTTACCACAGAATGCTATTAAACAAAACTAATCATTCAAGGTGTGTTGCAAATGGCACAGTAGCTGAAATTTCCATTACATTGGTGCATATCCACTGTTGGACATTGTTGGTTGTCAAATTACTAGTGAGAGTGTGAAAAGTATATTTTTGAAAAGTCTACAAGGCCAAAAGTGCCCGTAGTTCAAGAAACAAGAATTCATTAGTGAATAGACAGTGTACCTTCAAGTAATATAATAGGCAAATTTCAATGAGCCTGCATACTTGTTAAAAAGCACAGTAGTTTCTTCTTCCAGCAGTCTCTTAGTCAAAACTCTAGCAGACCCAGTTTGCCATGTGTTGCAAGAATCTGTGATCATCGCTCAATTATAGATTTGAACCGACTTGCCGTCATTTACAACTAATGTATTGCATGTGAAACGATGCACCTTGGAGACCAAGGACAAAATGCTCTATTATGAATCCTGGCTGATTTGGTTTTTCCCATGGTTCACTGGTTTGGCAGACAAGTTTATCCAGCATTACTTGTCTAATTATTCTCTTGTTAAGTCAGAATGTGGCAGAAGGCCGCATCCCTCGCCTAGGTTCTGCAACAATATTGCTTGGGCTTTTTCCGAGTGGCTCTGTAATGAATTCAGGAAGTAGATCACAAAATGGGCTTTGTCTATGTGTTGTGTTAATTTGGGAAAAAAAGATCGAGAAAGAACAGAAATGCAGACAGAAAGTGTTTTTGATGAGATTATTGGTGCGGCTGAAGACAAAACATCCCCTATAAGCTAGCATGTTTATTTGTGTCAGTATACGAGTTTGTCTGTTTGCGCGCAAGTTGAAAGAAGCTCTTTTGTTTCCTTTTTCATGCAGCCCTGCACGCTGTTCTTAGTTTACAGAGCCAAGCAAAATCTCTTTAGTCTGTCAGTGTGTCTAAGTCTCGTCTTTCCTTCCTGCTTTCTAGGAATAACTGTTTTTGCTTAGTGCAAGGTGAGATGTCGCAAAATTTACACCTGCTCCACAGATAAACGTCCACTGAAAATAATTGAAGGTAAAGGGTTGTATTTCCGTGCTTGCGTTGATGTGTCTCTCTGGCAGGTTGAAGGTTATCTGAATTGGATGGGGGGGGGGGGGGGTTTGGTCTGTCAGTCGCGGTGTCACTGGCCTCTGAACAGCTCATTGAAATGCAGAGCAGTATGTATCAGTACTCATGCTTGAATCCATGATAAATTTTTCTCCGTGAAACGCTTCCGCGATCAGCCATCGATCTCCACGTCAGTTCATGGTATTCATCAGCCTCTGGGCAGACCGTGCTCACATTTTCCTCGAATCGCTCATGCATAAAGGAGCACCACTTTTGGGGACAGGAAAAGTGTGCGTCTACATCACAAATGTATAGCCTTTATGGAACCAAGTTATATTCAGAAGAACTGTTTTTTTTTCTTCTCCATTTTGATAGGTGGCAGAAGAATTGAAAGAGACAGGGTCAGAGTACACAGGAAGTGAGAAACGAAGTTGCGTACTTCTTAATGGAGGAAATAATGTTACGTTTGTCCATAAATACATTCTCAAACACATTCATCTGCTGCGTATAGATGTCAATACATGTAGATGTTGTCTACAAATACAACTAGGCCGTAGTTATTTGCGTTATTTTTTATACATAAAACACACAAAGCTTGCAAACAGATTTGGTTTACTAGCAAAGTCTGTGGCAATATATTAATAAAAAAAAATAATGTATACTTACCGTAAAGTGTAAGTTCGATTTTCAACCTGCTTTGTATTGTTACAATGTTGGTAGTATGCGTTAATCGATAATGTTTATGGTGGACTTTTGACAGTATCCCCGTCCACAGACAGTTGGATCAACAGAGGCTTATTAATACAATTATTGCTTTGAATGTGGCAGATTTATCAGATTTTTGTATTGTACTCTGTCTATTCTTTAAACAGCATTATGGTAAAAAAAAATCTGTAGCAACAGTCTTTTTGTAGCGGTGTTCGCTCCATATTTACAATTATTTGCAGCCTTTAGCCACTGCACACAATCAAAGTCCCTTTAAGATAAGTCATTTCACTCTATGGGCATCTTTGAAACGCCTCTCAGGCATGCAAGTGCAGCTCCTATCTCTTTGAATGGACACACATCAAATTCTCCAAAACTGTTCGCCAAATTTACGATTACATTTCATATTCCAAATTATCAATGAAATCTGATGAATGAATTTTTTTATTTTTTCTAAACACTCGAATAATGACAAAAAAAACTGAATTTTTCAGCCTGGACAAAGCTAATGCGCTGTCCTAAGTGCGTGTCTTGAATTCTTGAACTCTTGAATGTTTTTATAGCAACCGGGGCTTCTACCAGCAGCTGCAGGGACACGATGACTTACTAATCAATGATTGGCTCTTTCATTTAGAGGGCGGGGCTTATTCACCATATTGGGCATTGCACTTTCTCCCATTCATAAGTAATCGGACTGCACCATATTCTTATATATAAAGTATTTGATACAATGCTCTGGGTCCTTCACTGGAAAGGGAAATAACTCATGCTAAACGTTTATTCTTTGAATTATTGCATCCTGTAACAAGAAGTCGAGACCATTGTGACTAAAAGTTTGTTAAGAAGTATTTCCTACTCAAGCAAGGCAGTTTTTGACACTGATCAAGCCTATTCAGTATATTTATGCATTTGGCAGACACTTTTATCCAAAGCAACTTCCATTGCATTCAAGGAACACATTTACATTTTGTCAGTTCTTGCTATCCCTGGGAATCGAACCCATGACCTTGGCGTTGCTAGCGCTGCATTCTATTGTTTGAGCTACAGGAAAGCAGGAGCTATAGGAGCAGACTGGGAGTTGGCTTGAAGGGCAAGATACCCAGTGCATTATGGGCAAAAGTTTTCTCTAGTCAGGTAGCACAGATTACAAAAGTTAAATTAAAAGCCTATTTGCCAGTGGCAAACATATCGTTAACATATCGTGTGTTGTATTACCCTGCCATTAAAGTACAAAAACAAAAAACAAATCTAAGATTACAGTTTCTGAGGAAGTAACGGTGAAAAGGTGGCATACCTTTTAATGAAGTAGGAAAAAAGTCACATTTGTTCATGAAGAAATGCTCAAGGGTTTGTCTTCACAAACACATTCATCTGCTGCGTATAGATGTCAATATTGCATGTAGATGTTGTCCACTTCAAATGTTTACACTCTGTATACTGAATGTTAAATAGCACTCTAGACAATGCTACCATATTTCCCAGACAGTTAATATTCTCTCAGGAGCTCTTTCATGGCTTGTCTACTCAGTCAATGAACTCTGAAAGACATGAAATAAATGGATTTGTATTCAGGGGGTTCAACCAAAACATAATGGGAAATATAATGGTGGTGTGTTTTATGTTTTTCACTCATTGCTGGAGGTTAAAGATTACCTGACATTTCCGTCTGAGAGTTTCTTTATTTGTCAAGTGTCTCGGCTGTGCTGGCGGACACATAATCCAAGCGTACAATGTATCAGCACTAGTTGTAGGCCTCAGTGGTTTGTCTGGACCAAACAACAAAGGTGCCTAAATAAGTAGTTGCAAAAAACAACAAGCAATCTCAAAATGACATTTGTGTCAAGAGTCTCTCAGGTGAGCGGAGACAAGTGAAGTTTAAACAGCCCACTTCACCCAGAGAGCTGATTTTACTGGCAGTGAATATACATGGAAGTGTGAGTGATACCAGTAATATAAATGAGTGTTTCATGCCCCTTGACACTGGAAAGTTTTTCATGCTCTGTGTTTGGCACTGAAGAGCTATGGGTGGATGGATTGATACCAGTAACATTTCACAATATTGCATTGCGGCTGAGGTTAGGTTTAGACAACATAAGATTTAAAAAAATGTTGTAGAAACAGTATATTTACAATGTTGAAAAATAATGTAACCGAAATATAACACCAAATTTTACGTTTTTGCATTAAAATGTCAATAAAGTATTTTATCAGACCAAACTGCAATGGTTTTAAAATAATAATCACTACATTTTGGATGAGTTATTTCAAAAACGTTATGAGAACAGCAAAATACAACCAGGCCAATTTATATGTTCTTGATTATGTGTTTCTTGAGTATGTGTTTGATTTATGTTCTTTTGCAATAGTTTTATACATAAAAACACACAAAGCTTACACACAGACTTAGTTTACTTGCAAAATCTGTGCCAATATATTCATAAACTAACAAATGTATATTTATACACCGATTGGGCATAACATCATGACCACCTTCCTAATATTGTGTACCTTCCTTTTGCTGCCAAAACAGTCCTGACCCGTCGAGACATGGACTCCACTAGACCCTTGAAGGTGTTCTGTGGTATCTGGCACCATGTTAACAGCAGATCCTTTAAGTCCTATAAGTTGCGAAGTGGGGCCTCCATGGATCTGAGTTGTTTGTTCAGCTCATCCCACATATCCCACTGAACCACTCATGAACCCTGTTAGCGAGCTAGTTAGGCTTTATCTGAAGGTGTACATGGTCTGCAACAATGCTTAGGTAGGTGGTACGTGTCAAAGTAACATCCACATGGATGGCAGGACCCAAGGTTTCCCAGCAGAACATTGCCCAAAGCATCACACTGCCTCCGCCGGCTTGCCTTCTTCCCATAGTGCATCCTGGTGCCATGTGTTCCCTAGGTAAGCGACGCACACACACCCGGCCATCCACGTGATGTAAAAGACAATGTAATTCATCAGACCAGGCCACCTTTTTCCATTGCTCAGTGGTCCAGTTCTGATGCTCACGTGCCCACTGTTGGCACTTTCGACGGTGGACAGGGGTCAGCATGGGCACCCTGACTGGTCTGCAGCTATGCTGCCCCATACGCAACAAACTGCGATGCACTGTGCATTTTGACACCTTTATATCAGAACCAACATTAACTTCTTGAGCAATTTGAGCTACAGTAGCTCGTCTGTTTGATTGGACCACACGGGCCAGCCTTCGCTTCGTAAATGTGACATGGGTCTATTAAGTAAATTGTGATTATTTTAAAGGTTGTGATTTTTTTTGAAAGGACATACAAGGCATACATTTAAAATGGAGGCCACGTTTTCTAAGGTAAAACTTGAGGTGAGATCAGTCAACAGTAGAGCGCTGGTCATGAGCCTATGACATAATTTCAAGTCAGAACGCAGAATTATTATAAAAAAATATACAAAGACAACACTGCAGAAATCCCTTTTTTATTGGTAACACTTTACTTTGATAGATTAAAGCAAAAATGTTTTGACAATGGCATACTGTATGTAGTATCAAGTTAGATGTGTTAATGAGGTTTCGTAAAAGTCACGAGGGGATTTGCTATTGTCATAACATATCTGCAATGAGATCGTACATATTATGTTTAAAACATCTGTTGTGTTAAATGAAACCTTATGACAAATCTTTATGATTTTATCCTCTATCCTTTATCCTTTATTTTTGTCCTCTCTGTATATGTATGCTAGATGTATGTTTGCAGTTGAGGTTGGCAGTGTTGACAATGTACGTGCATGCATGTGTCGAGTGACGTGTGTGCTAAAAGGATTGCGTCAGCCTCTGCTCTCTGATTCTTTACATACGGCCTGTCTGATCGCAGGAAGAGGTGCTGACAGTGGTCAAACGGCCCAGTGTACACACATCCCTCTAAGCCACCGGCACACTTTATGAAAATCACACTGTGTCTTCCTCATTATAAACTAACACTGTTTATTTTCTACTAATTGTGCTTTTTCCCTTCCACCCTCCCCTCTGCAGCATGACATGTTTGGGCTAATCTGAGCCATCTTTATTAGGCACTAAGATATTATCAGTTGAAGCAACCAGCATTGTCTGTAATAAGCATGTGTTGTGTTTTGGATGGAATACTGATGTCCACACAAGGCTTTTTAACTACAAAACTATGTATGTACAAGTACATTGGTTGGTGAGTTGCCTTACAACTTTTCCAGGGGTTTTCAAACTGGGGTCCAAGGACGATAGATAGATAGATAGATAGATAGATAGATAGATAGATAGATAGATAGATAGATAGATAGATAGATAGATAGATAGATAGATAGATAGATAGATAGATAGATAGATAGATAGATAGATAGATAGATAGATAGATAGATAGATAGATAGATAGATAGATAGATAGATAGATAGATAGATAGATAGATAGATAGATAGATGATAGATAGATAGATAGATAGATAGATAGATAGATAGATAGATAGATAGATAGATAGATAGATAGATAGATAGATAGATAGATAGATAGATAGATAGATAGATAGATAGATAGATAGATAGATAGATAGATAGATAGATAGATAGATAGATAGATGATAGATAGATAGATAGATAGATAGATAGATAATTTTCTATATTTACACAATGTTTTTCAGACCCCTCATTTGAAAACCCCTGAACTAGTCGGATGTTGCTCACACAATTCTAATTCTGTCCTATTTTCACAGAAAAGAGATTGAAAGCGAAGAATAAAGCCATATTTATTATTCACGTCACTGTTGCTGCGTCGTCAACAGTAAATTTCCCCTCCATCATTGTATAAATCATGCCATAAAGCATCTTATCTTGGGTAGATAAGACGTTTTATGTCCTTCACTGACTTTGCATCAAAATCTTTATTTCTGTCTCCTCGTTGTCTCAGCCAAACAGAAAACACTTGACACCTGCATTCAACATCACAAAGTTGCTCTCCATGGCAACAGCTCCTTTCCATCTAGTGCTCGAGGATCCCATCCATCTTCATAATTTAACAACGATGGAATGGTTTAGGTAGCATTATCTTGTTTGTGGGGAAGTGCTGGCTTGCTTAAACATACTGGGTGACCATATGCTATAATTCGACACTGTAATCACAAAGATTACACATTGCGGTTTCATAAGCTATGCTAACACTGAGGCGAGCAGAGAGGGAGATTTTGTAGCTGGTATCCATCAGATAGCCTTTGTAAGGAGATCCCCTCAGAATGATAGGGTCAACTGAAACACTCATGATCCCTGTTAGCGAGATAGTTAGGCTTTATCTGAAGCAAATTGAAGTGACTGTACCCGCCATTCCATTCTTGCAAGTTTACACTAGAGTAGATAAAGAGAGACAGAGTGGAAAGCCCAGCAGAGGCCTGGAGTCTGAATAGACATTGTGTCTGCTCACAAACGGATATGACCGGACAAAGGGCGACTCCATCCAGAACACTAGATTGGGCACAGTGCAGTACATTATGCCATTCAGCACCAAACAGAGACGCTGCTCCTCCATTCAGCTCGACAAGCCTTTTGCCTTTCTCGCCTCCACTACTGTTAGAGCTGCGGAAAACCATCACACGCCAATCTTCATAAACCGTTCTGCTCAATTGCGATTTATTCCGAATGAATAATAAAGCAATGAATGTTTATGGTTTATTATAAGTAACTGTATATTGTTTTATGGTGCATCGACAGCCCTTTTTATTAGATACTTAAAAACTCACAAAGTCAGTGTTGTGTTTTCCTTTGTGTTCGCTTGATTGGCACATTGATAACTTGCTTCATTAATTTCGCCATTGGAAGCCAAATGAGTTTGAAGTTGTGTCATGAGCCCTGGAGGACCATGTGCACGGCATTCGCACTTCGCCACCGGCTGTCAACGTAAAATAAACACGCAGACACTTCTGCAACTGCGCACAGCCCCAAAGCTAGATAGATGTGTAAGGGAGAAGACAAACACGGCATGCTGGGATATTGGTGGCAGGGAAACCAGTGCCCAAATGCTAATTGGAAACTCACCCTGAGCCGGCGGAGTGGTGATTAATGATGATTGTTTCTGTATTCAGCGTACTTCCCTGATTGAGCCTGAGTTTCACATGAGTAACTCTGCACATTGGAGCCAGGTTGCCAGATCTGCCTATAAGTCATCAGCTACCCGCTGCTTTGCATTTGCAGTGTGAGCGAATATTTCTATCTATCTATCTATCTATCTATCTATCTATCTATCTATCTATCTATCTATCTATCTATCTATCTATCTATCTATCTATCTATCTATCTATCTATCTATCTATCTATCTATCTATCTATCTATCTATCTATCTATCTATCTATCTATCTATCTATCTATCTATCTATCTATCTATCTATCTATCTATCTATCTATCTATCTATCTATCTGTCTGTCTGTCTATCTATCTATCTATCTATCTATCTATCTATCTATCTATCTATCTATCTATCTATCTATCTATCTATCTATCTATCTCTCTCTCTCATACTGGAGACCTGTTCCTGGCCCAGGAGGAGCCGGAGCTAAGAAGGGCTGGCCGATTAGCCTTCTCCGCAGCTCGCTCTTGCTCACAGTCTGTCACATTCTATTCTGAAACCCAGTGCAGAGAGCGCAAGGGCAGGCAGAGGTGGCGCAGGAAATGGATTAAGAGGCTCTCACCTTCCAACTCTGGCAGACTGGCGGGATTCATTTTCACTTTCATTTCTAGCCTTCAACCCACCCACCCCTCCTGCTTCTCTGTCGCTCCTATGCTGCCCGCAGGCCTTTAACCCACCACCGAACTTCCTGCCCAAACATTGTATCTCGACCTCAGAACACGGATCACTTAACTCAAATGGGTATGAGAGGCCTTGTAAAATGGGGACGAGAGACCTTCCTGCACGTGAATAATAGAGTGAGTTTCTGTCAGGCCTCTTTGATCAGAGAGGTACAAATGGCGCGTCCTTGCAGATTGAGCTTCAAATGTTTATTGCAGTGGTTCTCAACCTTTTTGCCTCCAAGGCCCCCCTTTGTCCGAGATAATATTCAAAGGTCCTCCAAGCTAAGCTGATATACCTCTGGTACTTTTGTTGTAATAAAACATGATTAGGGGTGTAACGATACACCTATGCCACGGTTCGGTTCATGTCACGGTTTTGGAGCCACGGTTTGGTTCGGTTCTGTTTGCTGTGGCACCAGCAATAATAACACTAGATTCACTTTTAACTTAATAATAACAACAGCAATAATTTAACTTTATACATTGGCTTCACTTTTTCTTTGGAGCAGTTAGCATACCTAAACTCAAATAAAATAAATGTCTGCACTGTAGACTAGTCAGAAATAATCTACTCATTTTACCATTTACCATCATGTTTAAAAATGTATTTTATTTATTTAATAAAAATTGATGACACACACAAGTAATGTCCCACTGTAGCCTACTTAAACATAAATTGTATGAATATGACTAATACTGATGAATAAATAGGCCTATAAGTTAAATATGTTAAATATTAGATATTAAAAAGGAGTTTGTTAATACTATAAAGTAGCCACCACACTAATTTAAAAATAAACTAAAGTGGCATTTTGTGGTTATGGAAAGAGGCATTTTGTGGTTACCATGGCGAATACACAATACTTCATGAACTGTTAATGAAACATGAAAACTAATCCTGATAAACAGAATGCACATCATAACTGCATGCAAATCCTTCCCAGCTAACACACGTCGAACCAGTTACGTGATTTATTGGTACTTTAACTTTACTTTTATTTCATGACTTAGGAATTGACAGCGTAACGTTGCATGCTCAGTTTCTCTTGCGCTTATAATATACGCAGAGATGGGGCGCGCCGCTGCGTGCAGTGTGTGTGCTACGAGCACAGTATAACGGCTTACAGGCAGGGCCAGATTAACATAAGGGCTAGGTGGGGCTGAAGCCCCAGGGCCTGAGCATGGAGGGGGCCCATGATTGGCCGAGGAAATGTTTGACTAACGATCGGGAGTACCCAAAATTTTCCTGTTGGGCCGCTCGCCAAACCACACCACAGCCCAACATATTAAGCGTTGTTATTTACGCTACTGTGCTGCGAGTGCATGGGAAAATCAAAAGCCAGGTGAAGAAACGGCACTACCTGATTAAACCAGCTGGGAGCAGCTGGATCGTCTCACGCACAGCGCTGACGAACTCGTTCAGCGATTTCGCTGCTCTATTGAAGTCATAACGAGCGCCAGGCAGTCGCTTTATCCATTTTAATTTTAAAGTCCAACATCATGTGTACAGTAAAGGCTCTGTGGCAAAACTAGCTGTACCAGACTGAAAAGCTATTTGATCGCTGCTTTAGGATAGAAATGTTAAACAATGAAAAGACTATCAGCCAGAGCTCAGCTTTAGGAGGGGACACAGGGCAAGAGAAGGAGACTGAGAGAAAAAGAAAGAGTGAAAGAGTGATGAAATGAGGAGAGTGCAGGTATGACAGATAATCTACTGACCTCTATCATGGTTTTGAAAGCTATTTATTTTTATAATTTTCTTTGCCTTCAAACATCTTAAAAAGCACATATATAGATCAGAAAAAATAAAATAAAAATAAATTAAAAAAAACCCTCAAATTTGGGACCTCACAGCTCTGCATTGTTAAAAGCGCTATATAAATAAAGTTGACTTGACAGGTTTTGAAACTCCTTAAGGCAGTTGCATGCTCAAAAGTTGTTGCTGTTTCTGGAAACCTAATCTGAAGTTAATGCATGTATGCTGTTAATGTGTTGCAGCCTGGAATATTTATATAGGCCTACTTAATATTAAAATGGAAAATTGTATCTCTGTGCTTTGAAGATTTATAAAAAAAAAAAAAAAAATACAAATTATTTCTGTGGTAGAAAACTTTATGGCACCAAAATCGGCTACTATGAGGGGCCTTGGTCATAGCCCCAGGGCCCTACATGTTCTTAATCCGGGCCTGTTTACAGGACAGGAAAGCGGTTTTCTGAGGTGAGAGATTTTTTATTTTGTAACAAGCTACGAAAATGACGATGTCGTTGGGACTCCAAGGTAGCATTTTGTCTACCTGGCTAAATGGGGAAACTGGTTCTTTTTGCCCTTCCACCATGAAGCTTGAGCAATCGCCCAAGTAACGTGACATGACCTTGGAAGACAAAAGTTAGTGTATACTTAGTAAATAATATTATTATAATAATATTTAGTAAAAATACAACTGCTCTTAGTTGTTAAAAGTGTACTAATTACTATTTAATCAAATGTCAAGGAAGAAAAAAAATATGCTGTGGCACAAGGTGAAGTGAGGGCTGGGCTGGGGCAGCTGGAGGATCGCAGTTTGAACCATGGGGGGTGTATTTCAGTTTTTCGGTTCGGTTTGAATATTGTTACACCCCTACATATGATGTACGTGTAATGTTGTACATCCTTATTTGTTTGTGTGTTTAAGCACTTTTAAATCCAGATTGTTAATATAACTGAATTTAAAGAATTTTAAGACTTACTTACGGAGTCCCTAAAGCAGACGGCATGTGTGCCTCCAGGAAGTTTTGCACCCCTACCCTAAAGGGACATGGTGATGGAATCTTTTTTCTTGCAAAAGTTTTACGTTCCTCCGAGAAACTGCGTTTGCTCGCAAAGAACTCAAAAGGTTCTCGGGGGAATGCAAACATTGTGCAAGCTAGCGCAAAGTTTCTCGGGGAACGCAAACATTTGCAAGAGAACGCAAACGCATTGACTATTTTTCCTTCCATCTCATTTGTTTTCCTCCACCTTTTAGTGGCTCCGTACTTACTGGAGCCCTCCTGGATGTTTGCTGAGGCCCCCTAGTGGGCCCCGGTCCCCTGGTTGAGAACCACTTGTCTATTGAGTAGGTGCTCATTCATTTGAACCCACCATGACAATTAAGCTTAAAGGAAAAGTAGAAAAAGGAGGTTTCCAAAAAATAGACAAAGAGATGGCAAACACAAGCATGTATGAGCACTGAAGATGAACACAATGTGGCCAGACATTTTCAATAGCTATTTATATTCAAGCGAGTGCACCAATCAAACAAGCATGTGCAGGGAATAACATGGGGATTTAACGGCATGCTTTATGCTCCATTCTTCAGTCTCAGCGGGATTTTGTGCTACCTCTGAGCAGATTTAGGGAGGACCTGACTGCGCTTTACATAGATTGCCTCATTCCCCCATTGCCAGAATAATGTTCTCAAAACCTGTTCTTGCAATGACTCTTCAGAAGGTCTAGGCATGGGTCACCCCCAAAGAGCAAATCCAAAAATAAGCTTTTGGTGCCGTTCCATCGAATGTGCCCTTCATTCTGTCTGAAAGCAGAGATTATTCTAAACATTTTTCTTTATTTTTTTTGTCTTTTTGATACACCCACCTGCGAGGCTCACATTAGTCCTTCATGTGAGATTCTGAGATATGAACTTGTATTCGGCATCATTCATTTTATCAACATTACCATTACTATAATGACTCACTTTTAAATTTAAAAACAATCAATAACGTGGGTGAAAAAGTTACCAAGTAGCTTTCTCTCAAACTCTCAAAATTTCTTAACAACATTTAGTTGTTTTGATTGGCTGAGTCATCTGATGAGGCAAAAATAGCATAGTGTTTTTTTGTTATGGAGTGTGTGAGCGAGAAGCGTAAAGAGCACTGCTGCAGAAATCCACTTCTGTATGGAGTCTATCCATGATCTGCTAAAAACCCAACACTTACATACAGAGGTGGTAATTACATTACATTTGGGTTTTCTTTTTTCTTTTTAATAACTGAACGTGTAAAGTTATTAATTGCAAGGGGGGAAAAAGATCATTTGTTCTTAATTATTTTAGACTGTTAACAAGCCTAATATTTATTTATGTTTTATATTATAAATTTAAATATATCGATTATATTTAGATTTTGTTTTGATAATATATAAAATATTACACCATTTTTTTTATTTTATATGCATTTGTATATACAGATGCTGGTCATATAATTATAATATCATCAAAAAGTTGATTTATTTAACTAATTCCATTCAAAAAGTTTAACTTGTATATTATATTCATTCATTACACATACTGATATATTTCAAATGTTTATTTCTTTTAATGTTGATGATTATAACTGACAACTAAGGAAAATCCCAAATTCAGTATCTCAGAAAATTAGAATATTGTGAAAAGTTTCAATATTGAAGACCTTGCACAATGAGGGCAAGACACAAAAGGTCATTGCAAAAGAGGCTGGCTGTTCACAGAGCTCTGTGTCCAAGCACATTAATAGAGAGGTGAAGGGAAGGAAAAGATGTGGTAGAAAAAAGTGTACAAGCAATAGGGATAACCGCACCCTGGAGAGAATTGTGAAATAAAACCCATTCAAAAATGTGGGGTAGATTCACGAAGAGTGGACTGCAGCTGGAGTCAGTGCTTCAAGAACCACTACGCACAGATGTATGCAAGGCATGGGTTTCAGCTGTCGCATTCCTTGTGTCAAGCCACTCTTGGACACTTTATGGAGATGCAGGTTTCATTTTCCAACAAGACTTGGCACCTGCACAAAGCAACCAGTGACAAAGCAACCAGTACCTGGTTTAAAGACCATGGTATCCCTGTTCTTAAGTGGCCAGCAAACTCGCCTGACCTTAACCCCATAGAAAATATATGGGGTATTGTGAAGAGGAAGATGTGATATGCCAGACCCAACAATGCAGAAGAGCTGAAGGCCACTATCAGAGCAACCTGGGCTCTCATAACACCTGAGCAGTGCCACAGACTGAGCGACTCCATGCAAATCAAATCAAATCAAATCAAATCAAATCAAATCACTTTTAATCAAAATCAAATCACTTTTATTGTCACACAACCATATACACAAGTGCAACAGTTGGTGAAATTCTTAGGTGCAGTTCCGAGCAACATAGCAGTCATGACATGACATGTACAACATTTAAAGCAACATCAGATTACACATCTGATGCGCCCACAATTACTCACAGCAAAGTATACACTACAATAAACAATAAATAATTTACACAATGTGAGTGTAGTTCTCACAGCTTTAAACAATATACACATACTTACAATATACATATACTTTAAACAATATACACTAAACATACATTAAACAATATACATTACGCTATAATAATAATAGTAATATATAATGTACAGTATACAATATTCACAAATAGACATCCAATGTACAATAGATGCTATATGATAAATAAATGTGTATATAATGTGTGTGTATCAATGTGTGTGTAGCAATGCCACGCCGCATTGCTGCAGTAATTCAGGCAAAAGGAGCCCCAACTAAGTATTGAGGGCTGTACATGCTCATACTTTTCATGTTCATACTTTTCAGTTGGCCAAGATCTAAAAATCGTTTCTTTGTATCGGTCTTAAGTAATATTCAAATTTTCTGAGATACTGAATTTGGGAATATATATATATATATATATATATATATATATATATATATACATACATATATATATAAACATATATATATATATATATATATATATATATATATATATATATATAATATACATACATATATATACATATATACACACACACACATATATATATATATATATATATATATATATATATATATATATATATATATACACACATACATATATATACACACACACACATATATATATATATATATATATATATATATATATATATATATATATATATATATATATATATATATATATATATATATATATATATATATATATATATATATATATATATATATATATATATAGCCAGTCATTTTGTATTACTTTCAGGAATATAACTCTATATATACTGCTACTAGTTTGCTTTGGTAGGAGTGTTCTGTCTTCATATGCTGTGTCTATTTGAGGGTAAAGTGTAAGGGTTACTGGGGAGGCTGTTTGTTCTTTTATTAAAAAGATCGTAGATGGGTGATTATGGGGTTTTACGCTAATGTGTCCAGGTGGTTCTGAAGTAGCTGACTCTGATAAAAGCTCGTTTCTCATTAACACACTGACAGACTATCTAACTGTGCAATCACATTCTCCTCAGTTTATTAAAGTGGTTAGGAAGTCACTCGTGCCCTGCAGTGACTGGTTGTAATTTTTCACCCAAAGGTCTGGCGAGAGATTCAGAGAATGTGAGGCGTTCTTTCTGTCTCTCTCCTTATCTCTCCCTCTCTCTATTTATGTCTTTCGTCTTCCTCACTCACTCTCTTTCTCTCTTTCCTCTCTTCTGACTCATTCATCTTCAGTCTTCTCCGCACACAATGAAATTGAATCTTGTTTGTTCCTTCCTTTTTGGATAATTTTTCCTTGGAAACCCAAAATAGCAACCCTTGCAGTAAGTGCAGTTTCCCCTTCTGATACAGTGCATCTCCATACCAAGCAGCAGCTCCAAACTGATTGGCTAAGATAGCTCAGGGTAGCAGTCTGGAAGCCCTTGCCTTGATTGGCGTTTAGCCAAAGGCTATAATCACAGTTTACAGCGGTGTTACAAAAGACCCAAACACACTCATATCAGGCCCCTGAATACCAGTTGTCACCCAAAATACATACCAACAAAAACATCAGATCAACAACACAGCAGACCCTCGGCTAGATACCTTATGATTGAGACATGCCGTTGTTTGAATGCTTGTCGTGATCATCGACAGACTTTTTCAGGTAGGCACGTTAGAAACATTTGACAGCTCTGAGTGATTATTTATCGCTGGAATGTCAAATGTCATGAAAAAATCCATAGTTTGTCAACGGGTAAAGTGAGTCACTCTGAGGCATATGGAAAAGATGGTTGAGACATGACTATGGTGACTTTTCTTTGGCAGGTAGAAATTATTTTCACCTCCTGCTGAGTCCAAGACAGCAGTCAAAGAACGGCACCTCTGGGCTCAGATGGAAATGTCATTTACACAGCTTCTTCTCCCCTTCTCCCCTTCACCCTCAAATACACACATGAACACACACATAATAGTTGAGTGCTATAAAATACGTATTTCCCTTACCCAAGAGGGGAGGAGATAAACAAATTCCGCCAGTGATACAATTATGGTTGGGAAGTGGGTGATACCAGGTCACAGATATTCTACAAGATATTTGGCTTCCATTTAAAATCCATAGCTGAATGCATGCACACAGTTTGAGATCATAGACCGAAGAATCTCATTGGGTAACTGTGGTTAAAAGTAATCAATGATAGGTGGGTGTTCATTTTTTGAAATAATGAAGTTTTCATACGGACTACTGAGACGTGGTGTTTCCCTGATGGAGCAATTGTGAGAGAGTCAAGTGAATTGTCTGTGTTTGTCAGAAGGAAAGGGAGGCAGTGGCTCATCAAAAATTGAAATGAGAAAATTATATTCAGTACAAAAATAAAATGGTGTGTAAACAGCTTAGTTCCCTTTCAGTCGGTTTAACGTACGTTGGTTGTACCGACGAATTGGGATCACTTCAGAGAGCCCCTATCAGATTCGAGATTTAGAGAACGGGCCAATGGGCCATTGGCGTGCGAGATTTGCATCTCGCGCTCCACCCCGCGCCGCGGGTATGAACAGGAAGCGAGAGCAACGCACTAACGTCATTCACTTCGGAGCCGAACGGCGTTGATGAAGCAAGACTGCTTTCCTGATTATTCAGCGAATTCACAGAGAGAGAACCAGAGAACGAATAGGGACGATGTGCTGGTGTGACGGCTTTATCCAGCGCGACCGAGAGACTCAGCTGCATTAAGAAACAACTGCTGTTCTCACAGCAAACCTGTTGGTTTGGTGGGCGTTTCCTATTGAGTGCAAACACAGGCTGCACTATTTCCTGTGTGTTGCCGCGGTCTTCCCTGGGTGCTTCAGCACTTCTGAAAAGATTGTTTCCTCACAAAAAGAGCAACACGGGTGTGACACTGCGTCTTTTTCAAGATGTCATTCCACCCGTGCATTTCTGGATGCGGCCGTTCCCCCTCGCCCGCTGATGGTCACAATCGCTGTCTCATGTGCCTGGGCATACAGCACGCTGAGGCAGCGTTTGTGGATAGCTCGTGTTCTCACTGCGGGAACATGACTATCTCGGCGCTTAGGTACCTCGATCTATATCTATATTAGGTACCTCAATCTATATCCCCATACCTCGATCTAGAGCTATCTCCCAAGATAGACCTACTTCGACGGATGGCCGGGGTGACTTGAGGATCACGTTCAGGGCAAACCCGTCGAGCATACCTCCGCAGGCCCCTGAACCCTCACAAGCGCATCAGCGGGTGGTGCTTCCGGAGGAAACCGCTGGCCCCTCCCATGGGCGGCGGGCGGTGACCTTCGGGGCGGACGAGCAGATGTCGATCGCTGCATTGGAGGGGGAGTTCCAGTCCTCAGAGGATGAAGACTCGGCTGTACTGCCTCCCTCTGGGAGAGTGGCAACGGTTGAGTCGGACCCTGAGTTGACGGCTATACGCGCTGGTTCTCAGCATCCCGCCCCAGTACCATTCTTCCCGGAGGTGCATGAGGAGCTTACCAGGTTGTGGACGACACCTTTCAGTGCCAGAAACAGACCTGGTGGCTCCTCCCTCCTCCTTTGATAGCGGGCAGGCCAAGGGTTACGAGAGAATCCCACCAGTTGAGCGGGCCGTCGCGATGCAACTGTGTCCGGCGACTGCCTCCAACTGGCACGGTGACCCTCGTCTCCCGTCCAAGGCCTGTAGGTTTTCTTCCAGTCTGACTGCAAAGGCCTACAGGTCCTGCGGACAGGCCGCGTCTGCCTTGCATGCCATGGTGCACCAAGCCCAAGCACTCATGGACATGCACGAGGGTAGGCCTGACCCAGAGCTCCTCCGGGAGCTCCGGACGGCGACGGACCTCGCCCTCCGGGCGACGAAAGTCACCGCCCGTTCCATTGGTCAGGCGATGTCCACCTTAGTGGTCCAGGAACGGCATCTCTGAGATGGAGGGAACTGCTCTTCAGGAGATGGCTGCAGCACCACTTCTTCCCCCGGACGGGTAAAAATCCTTTGTTCTGTTTTTTTCTGTTACGCCACTGGCCCCAGTGCCAGAGGTACCCAAATTGTCAATAAAAGAGCAGTTTCTAACATCTCTGGGTGCCAAGAGAGCACGTCTGGCGGTATGCGACGCTACCCTGCCTCGTTTCCCTCGGACACTTCTCCCTTCGCCAGCAGGGGGTGCTGGCTGTCGGGACACACACAATGTGCCTCCTCACACTCGCCCGCCTCCTCAGCGGATGCAGGTTTGTGTGTCTCACACCCAGACCCCTCCACGGACCACTCCAATGTCGTCCACGGGTCCCTGCGTTCCACTGCGCTGCCCCGCTCCGGGTACGTCTGTGGTGCCGATGGTCCCGCTTGTTTTGTGTCTGTTAAGAGGCACAAAGACACTCTTTATGTATATGCCCCCATAGCTGCCGTGTTAGCTGAGTGGGAGCTCTGGGCATTAACTGTAACATCTCCGTGTTGCAAGCACCAATCCGGTTCATTTTTTTTCTATAGACAGTACTTACAAAGGTATAACGATCAAGATTAACTTAAAAATTCACCGGAGTTCTCCCCTTAATTCTTTGTGGCATAGATTCAAGAAACATTCCTCAGAGGTTTTGGTCCATATTGAATCTCCCGTTCCACCACATTCCCAAGGTGCTCTATTGGATTGAGATCTGATGACCATGGAGGCCTTTTGAGTATAGAACTCACTGTCATATTCAAGAAACCAGTTTAAAATGACTGTTTAAAATTTGAGCTTTGTGACAAAATATGTTATCCTGCTGGAGGTAGCCATCAAAAGATGGGTACACTGTTGTCATAAAGGGATGGACATAGTCAGTAACAATTTAAACAATGCTCAATTGGTACTATTGTGTCTAAAGTGTGCCAATAAAAGATCCCCCACACCATTACACCACCACCACCACCACCACCAGCCTCAACCCTTGATACAAGGCAGGACTGTTTACGCCAAAATTCTGACCTTACCATCTGAATGTCACAGCAGAATTTGAGACTCATCAGACTAGGCGTTTTTCCAATTGTCTATTGTCCAATTTTGGTGGGGCTGTGTGAACTGTAGCCTCAGTTTGCTGTTCTTAGCTGACAGGAGTAGCACCCGGTGTGGTATTCTGCTATCCATCTGCTTCAAGGTTTGAAGTATTGTGTGTTCAGAGATGCTCTTCTGCAGACCTCGCTTGTAGCGGGTGGTTATTTGAGTTACCTTTCAACTTGAACCAGTCTGGCCATTCTCCTCTGATCTCTGGCATAAACAAGGCATTTTTGCCCACAGAACTGCTGCACACTGGATATTTTCTATTTTTTCAGACCATTCTCTGTACCCTAGAGATGGTTGTGTGTGAAATCCCAGTGAATCAGTACTTTCTGAAATACACCAAAAACCATGCCAACGCCACATTCAGTCACTTAAATCATCTTTCTTCCCCATTCTGATGCTCAGTTTGAACTCCAGCAGATCGTCTTTACCATGAATCAAGCATATAGCATCAGTTCTGGCAGGTAACATTAGTCAAGGTCGCATCAGCTGATTGTCAGCTGATCACGTCTACCTATAGGAATACGACATCTATCAGCTGCTATCACATTTCTCCAGAGCTCATTTACCCTTCTCCATCCCCAGCTCCTCCTCTTGTTCAGTCAGGATTTGGTATTCTAATTCCCCTTGAATCAGACTAAATTCCTAATTATTATGTACATTCAATATCAACATTAATGATATCTGCAATACATTATGTTGGTTCTGTTCCGTTTACCCTTAGGGGGGTTATTGCTGCTCTCCCTGCTCTTATCCATGCTAGGCTGCATGGATGCACAGGGAGTTCTTGATAGTGGTCCTGACAGAAATTACTCGCTGTCATGATTGGCTGATTACATTTTTTTGCGTTAATGAGCAGTTGAACAGGTGTACTTTTTGCGTTAATGAGCAGTTGAACAGGTGTACCTAATAAAGTGGCCAGTGATCTATATGCAATAGTACTATTATCATAGTAATGCACCATGTTACATGTATAGTTTACATAATTTAGAAATTTCTTTCCTTAAGAAAAAATTCTAAATGATCTAAATTACCTCTAAATTAAACCCAGCCCTATTTAAGAAAACAATACTATCATATTTTATAGTGTATAACGTATGTTTTGCTTTCTCATTCCCATTGCACTGGGATTTGTGTTTGCAAGTCAAACAGGAACTGGAATAACATTGAGACTCCAGAGCTGCTTTCTGTTAACAGAACTTTTTGTCCAGCATTCAAGGTGAACTAGATTGAGAGTTCACAAGAGTTCTCTTTTTAAATTACTGTTCACAGCTGCAGGCAGAACAAATTACTAAATGAACAATGGGTCAAAAAGATGTTATTGCAAAATAACTGTGAAATATATGTGTGTATCTGCTGTGAAGCCGATGAAAGAATAGAATCTGTAGCCAGGTAGATTAAATATTACAAAGTGTATTTGTGAAATCTCATACACTTTTATTTGATTAATTTACAGTAGCAGTATGAGAGAGCTACACTCACCTAAAGGATTATTAGGAAAACCTGTTCAATTTCTCATTAATGCAATTATCTAATCAACCAATCACATGGCAGTTACTTCAATGCATTTAGGGGTGTGGTCCTGGTCAAGACAATCTCCTGAACTCCAAACTGAATGTCAGAATGGGAAAGAAAGGGGATTTAAGCAATTTTGAGCGTGGCATGGTTGTTGGTGCCAGACGGGCCGGTCTGAGTATTTCACAATCTGCTCAGTTACTGGGATTTTCACGAACAACCATTTCTAGGGTTTACAAAGAATGGTGTGAAAAGGGAAAAACATCCAGTATGCGGCAGTCCTGTAGGCGAAAATGTCTTGTTGATGCTAGAGGTCAGATGAGAATGGGCCGACTGATTCAAGCTGATAGAAGAGCAACTTTGACTGAAATAACCACTCGTTACAACCGAGGTATGCAGCAAAGCATTTGTGAAGCTACAACACACACAACCTTGATGCGGATGGGCTACAACAGCAGAAGACCCCACCGGGTACCACTCCACTACAAATAGGAAAAAGAGGCTACAATTTGCACGAGCTCATCAAAATATGACAGTTGAAGACTGGAAAAATGTTGCCTGGTCTGATGAGTCTCGATTTCTGTTGAGGCATTTAGATGGTAGAGTCAGAATTTGGCGTAAACAGAATGAGAACATGGATCCATCATGCCTTGTTACCACTGTGCAGGCTGGTGGTGGTGGTGTAATGGTGTGGGGGATGTTTTCTTGGCACACTTTAGGCCCCTTATGTGCCAATTGGGCATCGTTTAAATACCCAGGCCTACCTGAGCATTTTTTCTGACCATGTCCATCCCTTTATGACCACCATGTCCCCATCCTCTGATGGCTACTTCCAGCAGGATAATGCACCATGTCACAAAGCTCAAATCAAATTGGTTTCTTGAACATGACAATGAGTTCACTGTACTAAAATGGCCCCCACAGTCACCAGATCTCAACCCAATAGAGCATATTTGGGATATGGTAGAACGGGGGCTTCGTGCCCTGGATGTGCATCCCACAAATCTCCATCAACTGCAAGATGCTATCCTATCAATATGGGCCAACATTTCTAAAGAATGCTTTCAACACCTTGTTGAATCAGTGCCACATAGAATTAAGGCAGTTCTGCAGGCAAAAGGGGGTCAAACGCAGTATTAGTATGGTGTTCCTAATAATCCTTTAGGTGAGCGTATGTTAGACTTAAAGGCATAGTTCACCCAAAAACAATTTTTTTATGTTTATCTGCTTACCCCCAGGGCATACAAGATGTATGTGTCTTTGTTTCTTCAGTAGAACACAAATTAAGAGTTTTAACTCCAACCGTTGCAGTGTGATAGTCGTATAATGCATGTCAATGGGGATATTTTAGAGTATGAGAGCAATGAGAGTAAAAACGCATAGACATACGAATCCATATTAAACCATGCGGTTTGTGGCGACACATTGATGTCTTAAGACATGAAACGATCGGTTTCTGCGAGAAACTGAACAGTATTTGTTATTTTTTTACCTCTTATCAGACGAACGTCATCTAGTATTCCCAGCTCCATGACATCCGGTGAATAAGGTCAAAATACTTGCGCGATCAGAGTAATATATACGTAGATGCCTCATTCGACCTATTCACACAGTCCCTAATGAGGAATCTATGTATATATCTATGATCGCGCCGGTATTTTGACCTTATTCGCCGGAAGTTATGGCGTGGGGACGGCTGATGCAGAGCCATATATTAAAAAATGAAATACTTTTTTTAAATATGGATATTTTTCTTACATAAACGCATCGATTCACTTCAGAAGGCCTTTATTAACACCCTGGAACCGCGTGGAGCTCTTTATTTTACGGACAGATGCATTTTTTATGGACTTCAAAAACAGAGCAACTATTACTGCTATTATAATGCTTGGATTAGCCAGAACATTTTTAATATAACTCAGATTTTATTCATCTGAAAGAAGAATGTCATATACACCATGGATGACTTGAGGGTGAGTAAATCATGGGCTAATTTTCATTTTTGGGTGAACTATCCCTTTAAAGTATGAGTCAGCAATGGCACACATGCAGCAGGTTGTGTCCTCTGCTGTGCACTGCAAGAGGAATTGGTGAAGAGATGAATACATACTGTATTGTCCTGAAAATCCAGTGAGGATTTGGTGTGTTCTCATACAAAGCCTCCAATCCGCACCTTTGGGATGCAAAGTAATCCAGTGTAGTAAGCAGTTTTATTCTGTGGCTCAATCAGCGTGCCTGCTCTTCTAAGACCTGTCTATAGGGGGTACGCCGGTTGGCTTTGATTCAGCAAACTCAAGCACTGACACTGGTCAGCCTGCACACTTTATGCACGCCCCACGTGTGCATTGGTCACGAACCTGTCTGCTCTGGCCCCTAAAGGTGTGTTTGACTGGGAACATGTTACAGCTGCCTGATCTGTTATGGTTCAGAGCAGGACCGCTGTGACTGGAGGCAAGTCTGTGTCAGTTTGGTTGTCACTTCATTCCCGTTCTCACATTACTAGTGCCAGTCTATAGTGAGAGCACAGTCTAGCATTAGACAATTATCTATCTATCTATCTATCTATCTATCTATCTATCTATCTATCTATCTATCTATCTATCTATCTATCTATCTATCTATCTATCTATCTATCTATCTATCTATCTATCTATCTATCTATCTATCTATCTATCTATCTATCTATCTATCTATCTATCTATCTATCTATCTATCTATCTATCTATCTATCTATCTACCATCTATCCATCCATCCATCCATCCATCCATCCATCCATCCATCCAATCAGTCTGTCCATCCATCCATCCATCTGTATTTGAGCAGCATTTGCCTAGGAAAAGTCCTTAAATAGGACAAGATCTTAAATAGTTGGAACTTTGCAACAAATGACAGCATTTGAAATTTAAAACACCACCAAAGTGAGAGTGCTTGGAGAGAGACATAAAGTCTGTCATAGCACATTTACTTAAGTATGCATAATTGTCTCTCTTGCCTAGTGCCATTTGTAAATATTGAGATAATAAGAATACAATTCTGAGTTGTCAATTGTTTTCATTAAGTCATTTAACTGTTTAGTTTAAGAAGCTTTTAGGAGCAACATTACAGACATCAAAATGATCTAGATCGGAGTACACATTTTGACATCTGTGCTTCGGCACTTTTAAAAAGCACTTTGAGTCAGTGCTGAGGTGTATGACTGTGAATGACTCTGCTGCTGCACAAGCCTTATTGTTGTTTTTGTCCTCTGTTATTTTTTGAGCCAGGTCACAAAACTGTCATGATGTGATTTACCAAATTAGAACATCTGCAGGATCAACATTCTTTTTAGGTCATGGAAGGCATTTTAATAACTTTCCCGCTAAAGTCAGAGAGAAATAAGTTGATGATAATGTTGTTCAAGCCCCTAACCTTAGCCATAAACTCAACCTTAACCCTAAAATCTGAGTAGATCATACAATACTGCTGTATATTGACTTTCTAAAGTCTTATTTTTGTAATGTCTATTCAGTTCTTAACTCGTCTATCACAAAATACCTTCTTTTTTTAAATTGAGGGACTTTTTTAAATAAATATTGATATGCATTTAGTCTCCTTTAGGCCAGAGGCTGAGTGATAGTAGAGCTGTTGCTCAAACAAGCAATGTACACACACATGCACGTCATATGGCATGAACGACCAGCCTATCATTGTGTCTGCCATTTGTCATCGACCTGCCAGACTGACGGCCTCATGGAAATGACGGATAGGCTCCAGACAGAGATGCGTTCCTCAAATATTCAAGCAAAGAGAATGTGCTCATGTAGTTTTTGTGTGTATGTGTGCTTGTCTGTCTGTGTGAACAGGAGACAAGTGGAGGATAAAAGGCAATGGTGCAATGAGAAAAAAATGAAAGATTAAGAGACGCCATTTTCTTGTGTGTGGAGGGGGGAGTTAAATTTTGTACAGAAAGCAATGATAGTTACAGCGGTTAACCAAACTCCCTGTGGATGTAATTAAAACAAGTACCACACTTCTCCCCCCATATGCCCCTAAAGGTTATTGCAATCATAACTGCGATGATGATGATGATGATATGGAAGATAAAAATTGCCTCCAGCTTTGCATTGTTTGTGTTTAGAGCTTCCTCGCTGTCAGCCTCATAATCATGACTGCAATGTGTAATAGCCAATCAGTGGCAATAAATGAGTGGAATGTGCAGCAGAAAGTGCGTGTGATTAGGTGCATAAGTGCACAGACATGCATTTTTCCTTCTTTAGAGAACAGTTTTGATTGCACATTTGCCTGTGCATTTATGCGCATTCACTCGACTCGTGTTTACAGCCGCAGTTAAGTTGCATCTCCCCCGTGAGTGCTATTACATAGAAAACCCTCATGTACATTAGCTGTCCCTGCTGAAGATTCAACGGGGATGGTTTCTCATAACTATCCACCATCAGAACAAACATGGTTGCCAAACAAACACATTTGTGCTTTGTCCCCACAGAGGCTCATTCCTGTTTTTCCCCTGTCTGCCTGTCGGGCGTCTCATTCATTCGTCCTCCTGGGCCCCGGAGCCTTGTGACTGAAGTTTGGCTGAAGAAGAGCTTCATTTACTGCCAACGAATGAGAGGAGAGGCTCCTTCACGCCTCATTGGATCTGTTTTCACTCGCTAATTTCCCGCCTCTGTTGGCTGTCCCGTATACGTTTGGGCCGTGCCGCGTCCCCTGACGCCTGTCACTCTTTCGCTCTCTGTTCTTAAGTAATGCCATCCTCTCGCTCGCATAGGTGCCCGTGTACGCTTCACAGCACACTGTTCCCATTACAAACCCATACCATATTGCAATTTGAGTTTGCTGGCAAGCGTTGTGATCTTGCACTGGTCCAGTGAGGGAGGCTGCGACAACTCCTCGATAAAATTCAGAATAACTGATCATGAAAATAATCATAGTTTGCCTTTGTGACGCAGTGTTATTTTAGAATAATATACTATTATTATTATTTTGAATTACAGTCAAACCAAGATGTATTCAAACACCTTCTAATAAACTTTATCACAGTTTATTCGCTTTAGTTTATAAAATGGTAATAAAATATGACAAGTTAAATTGTGTCAGAACAAATTCATCTTGATAATGTCAGATAACTTTGATAGAAAGGAATGTAAATCAGCTGTCAGTTGATAAATTTAAGTACACAATTAGATAATACCAATTTAGGTCAACCAATTACTAAACAATGCTTCATTTTGTTCAGTCTGTGGTGTAAAAGATCACCTTAGCAATGAAAGAAAAAAACACTTAAGCAAAACATGGTCAGGTCAAAGTGAATAATTTTGGTCCCAATTTTTTATAAATTTTACTGGTAGTCCACTGGATGAACAATTTGTGAGTTTATGCCACAGTTTACTTTATTTTGCTATCCTCACTTACATAAATTAACTATAGGTTCCTGCAACCACTAGTAAAACAATTATATCTGGTGTCTGAATAATTTTTGGTTAAACTGTATGTTTTAGTAATTCTGTTTTGTGCTTTTGTCATTTTTATTAGTTTCCTTTTTTTTTTTCATTTTAGTTTTACCAATTTTAGTACTTTTAATTTCAATATTTTTTTAAAGTTTTCATCTAATATTTTTATTTTATTTCAGCATTATTTAAATTAGTTTTAGTTCACAACAACACTGAAGTGATGTATTTATGTGGAATAAACAAATTTGAATAATGGCTAATCATGCTGTGGGAAGAGTGCATGACACAAGCTGTCAAAAGCATGAGAGAACTTTGTTTCATGCTTTAAAGGCACTCATAAGAAGTTTCTCGTCGGTTGTAGTTGAGGAGCGTGTGCGGTTTGAGATATGTTTTTCTCTAGTTATACATTCACATTTCCATTTTGCATAAAGGCTTATCCAGACAGCATGTCTCAATTGATTTTCACAGACTTCTTGAAGTGAGCAAGTTTGCACGTTGGCATCTAACAGAGAAAGGAAGTGCACTAGTGTTTGCTAAAATATTAATTTTGATTAAATATTTGTTGTTGGGTGTTAAATTTAGCTTTTAAATTGCTAACTCCTGAGTGTACTGTAATGCAAATAATTGTTTTATGAGATAAGTAACTGTAAATGGATTATAACAAAATGGAATTTACATGCAAGTAGTCTCTTACATTTAGAGGAAAAAGAGCATCATGTTACACTGTAAAATCTAATAGCTTTCCTGACTCACATATACTTAGTAAACCTTACTCACTAATATAGAATACATACTTCTTACTAGGTTTTGTTGAGTTACAGTCAATTGCAGGGTGAAAATAACAGTTTACTCAATTGTTTGAGTGACGCTTACTTGAAACAAGCAAGTAGCAACAAAGGATGCAATGACGTTACTATACCAGTGAGAGGCAGCAGTGCATTAAAGCGTGCCTAATGTGCAGAAAAAACGAAGAAGAAGAAGCGGCACTTGTAAGAGCATGCGCAATAGAATCTGTACGTATCTCGGCCATCTCGGCGCCAATTTGAATTTTGCAGATGTGGAAAGACGTTGACAGGCTGCCTACGTTTTTATCCGGAGCTTTGTTGCAGTTTTGGAAGAAGATTAACAATAAGGTAAGTAATCAAGCGTGCAACTTTTGTGTGAATGTTTTTGTTACTGTCTTTCGCTAATTTTTGCTGATATTCTTAATGTGTACCAAATAATTTTGATATTATTCATAAATGGTTTGACCTATTTTTTTGCACATAAATCTATCAGGTGCCACAACGGTTCTTGTATTGTCTGAAAACTTATTTTAACTGTCCCAAATATAATATGTATTATGGTTTTCTATTTTACCATTTTCCCTGATGCATTATCCTCTGTTGGCATTGGTTTATAAATTATTAACATTACACATCTGTTGAAATGGCGCACATTTAAAGTTATATGTAACCTGCAGCTTATAGAGATTAAGTTTGTGATTAATTTTGACAATATTTGTGATTTCACTGTAGCACTATACTATTATTTTTGTGAGACAGCTTCTGGTTGAAGAAATGAGGAAAGTGAACCCTAGTGGAGCACTCATTGCATCAAAGATGGACCAGACCTTTTCAATGTGAAGACATGAGATTTGTGGATGCAGAAACTTCAGTGAAAACATTGATGGACTTTTACAGAGAGACAAGTAAGTACTTATTCCTTTTTCCACCATGAGAAACCGCCTTCTCTTTAGGTTTGGCTTTAGAATTGGCCTGTAAGCCTTACCATGCATTAACAAATGTCCACACTGTCCCAAGTTGTTTTTTTTTCATGTGTTGTAGGTGTTTGCGGAGTTTAACAGGATAGTCACCACAGATCTGCAGAGTAAGTTTTATGGTGCTGTGGATCGCTACACACCACGCTTTGTCACAATGTTTAAGTCCAAGAAAGGAAGAGTTGGAGAGAAATTGGATGAGCTTATGCAGCAAATGAATACAGGGGTGAGTTTACTGCAGCCTTCATTTTGTTTATTATTCTGTGACAGAATTAATATAATTAGTGACAGAATTGAAATAACCAAACTTATTTTTACTGTAGCTTAAATGTTTCATGATCTTGAACTTGATCTCTTTTTTTTTTTTTCCATCTACTTCCAGAAACAAGCAGATGTGACAGCAATGCACACTCTTGCGCTCCGGGGCTTACCTATCCTGCTTAGTGATGATGCCAGTAACTTATACAACACCTGCAACGTAAGTTCTCATTGTAAAAAAAAAATATATAAGGGTTACGTCTCCCAAAATTTTTTAATTGTCATCAATTGCACTTCTGTGCTCCACTGAAAGTTATTCAGTGATGTAAACTTTTCTCCAAAGAAAATAGTGTAATTTTACAACTCATCTGTTCAGTGTTGACTTCATTACTTAATCGTAAAGATCATCAATTGTGAAAACGGTTTATTTGGCTATAAAGCAGCTCTGGAGAAAACTGTGATGTCCCGTTCAGTTATTATACTATTTAATGAATATACCTTGGATACGAGTCGGGATAAAAAAATAAAAAAAGATAAATACTTAATGAGACATGGATAAAAGGCAGTGTATGCAGGGCAGATAACTGACAATTAACCGATTTAATCCCAGAGATGACATGTATGAATTTGAATTGTATTTGTAAAGATATTAAACAATCAACGTCAATTAAGTAAGAAAAATATTGAAAAATCCATGAAAAAAAAAAAATAGATAGATAGATAGATAGATAGATAGATAGATAGATAGATAGATAGATAGATAGATAGATAGATTTTGACAAATTAACTTATCACAATGACGTCAAAGTTCTTTTAAGATGGCAGTACAATGAAATAAATGTATGTGGTCACATGACCAAACTACCCAATAATGGTAGACCTACCCAGAACTCATGTAGACATCTTAAATTTGCACTATAAATGGACATGTGCTTCATAATAATAGTTGCTTTTTAATACCACACTAAAATATGTGAGGTAAAACTGGATTTTCACATTCCCCTGTTGTAATATTTGTATTGTTTGGTTTTATTCAGGCATGTGATATTGATGGCTGGCCACAAGTGCCCGTTGGGGTGATGACTGTAATTGATGAAGAAGAACCTCTCATGCCAAATAAACTGTACCTTGACCCAATCATTGTGGAGGGAGGTATAGTACTGGATAATATGCAGAATCTGCCTCAAGCAATTTGCGCCTTGTTTGGTCTGTCTTATGCTTTAAATTTGAATTACCCAAAAGGCATGATTAACACTTTTAACTTCATTCAGAAAGTGATTCTTGGTTTGGGACAGAACAAACTGCCACCAAAAAATTCTGAAACTACAAATCTCCTGTTGAGTTAGGATGTAATCAAATTGTGCTGTAAAGGGTGTTTGTTTTAAAAATGTTTTACCCCAGTGCAAACTTGTGTGTACCATCCTTGTGTCAGTTGTTAAGAAAACAAATACAATAAATTTACCTTTGAACTGTATCATTGCCTTCAATTTATTTGTCCATATGTAAATGTTATCTTTGAAAAATTGTGTACCTATTCTCAATGATTTAGAATAGATGATTGTTAGCACTTAAGTTACTTGAGTAAAGCTTACTTGGTTTTTTCAAGGCAATCGGTTTGCATGGTTTTAACAAGTAAACTGGATTGCCTTTAAAGTAAAGTAAACTAGGTAATTCCAAGTAGTATGCAGAAAACATCACCTTAGCACAACTTGCATTAATGAGTTAGGAATACTCACAAAGTGTCTTTTACTTGAATATTTTTAGTTGTTAAAAATAGTAATTCTGAGTAGTCTATACTAAGACAAGTACATCTAAAGTAAATTATTAAGTTACTGGAACTCTCTTGTGAGTGTAAAAAACTAGACAGGAATAGTATGTAGAACTAACAAGTGCCTATTTCACTTTACTTGGTTTTTTCAAGGCAATCGGTTTGCATGCTTTTTTTAAGTAAGGTTTACTAATTGGATTTTACAGTGTACAGTGCTATATGGTCGTTGATTCAAAAGTGACAGTCAATATATTTATAATGTTACAAAATACTCTTATTTAAAATAAAAGCTGCTCTTGAACATTTAATTCACCAAAGAATCCCTCAAACAGTATTATGGTTTACACAAAAATATTAAGCAGCACAACGGTTTCAACATTGATAAGAAGAAATGCTTCTTGAGCACCAAATCAGAATGATTTCTGATGGATCACGTGACACTAAAAACTGAAGTAATTGTTGCTTACTGCTCTGAGACAGAAGGTTGAGGATCCAAATGCAGTTTTATTTTAAAGGGTAATCCACACTCTTAGTCAACAAACAGGCAAGAGGTCATAACAGGTAATCAGTCTAATCAGGCAAACAAGACAGGGGAGACAGGCAAACCGGTAATCCACGGAACAGGCAAGAAATCCAAAACCAAGAGGCAAGAAACCAGGGAAACCACTCAGAAATGCAGTGTGAACAAAACAAGACTTCGCAATGAATGTCAGACATGAGCAAGCTTATAAAGTGTGAGCTAACAAGGTAATGGGGTGCAGGTGGATGTAATCAGGAAGGAAGTCCGGATAGTGAGTGATGTGGGAAATGTAGTCCTTAGATGAAGTGACAGTCCGGGATGGAGTGCCCTCTGGTGGTAACCATGGGCACTCTTATTTGTGATCGTGACAGTAATGATGCTGAAAATTCCGCTTTGCCATCACAGAAATTATTTAAAATTGTATTCATATTTCACAATTGTTTTTACTGTATTTTGATTAAATAAATGCAGCCTTATAGACTGGGTAAACCCAGCCTGATCTGCCGGCGATTTGATTTCACCCTGCAGCTCCGTCTGGAAACCTGTACATTAATTTATGCTGCTTCTGTTACACTTTTGCGGGAACCAATCACAGACTGGCTTATCCACCTGACACGCTATTGGCGGGTTTAACACGGTGACGGATAGAGAAGCAATGGGTCGTTGCCCGTTGATCACGCCACTTGTGGTCTGATTGGTTGAAGGACTATCCAATTGTGTACAGAGTCATTTGAATTACGCTTGTTTATCACTGGTGATAGCCAGACAAGCAACCTTAGCAAAAGAGCCACAGAGTTTGCCGAATGGCTTACTGATAGCTATCGCTGTATATTTGTACTGGCGTATCTGAGAATTGTAACATCCAAAGCATTACCCACTTCACATTTAACCTCTATTAGAATGAGCAAAGGAAAATGTAGTTAGGAAGGAAGTCTTTTGTTATAAAGATAAAGAGAGTGTTTGACCAACTGTAATTGATACATTTTTTTCTTATTTTCGGCCTATTGAATTAGCAGAATTTATCGATCAGTTACAAAGGAAATGAGTTAAATGAACACCAAAGATGGTGTCCAGATTTCCAAAGAAGATAAAGTGTGGCCAATACTACTAGATTATTGAATTATTGACTAATAGATTAATTGCAGCATGGGCCTGCAGAGCGAAGAGAAGAGCAGGTCAGGGATGGTCTTTGAAATTAAAGTGTCTTTCTCTGGTTGGATGAAGCTGTGAGAATGTTTAGGTTCAATATGAGATTGGACAGCAAAGTCTAACCCATGTTGATCCTGCTGACAGGTTAATTATATGAACTGGCTGCGGTGGAGTGTAGCCTATCAGATAGAGGCAGAAATGAAAGCGGGATCATGGGTGGTTGCTGCAGTGAGTTCAGCTGTGAACTGATGGCTGCAGTAAAGGCTGCTGGCACCCGGCTCCACACTGATTTTCTGCTAGAAACAGATAGAAAGCTTGAAATAGAGAGAGTAAAGAGCTATAATGTGTGTGTGTGTGTGTGTGTGTGTGTGTGTGTGTGTGTGTGTGTGTGTGTGTGTGTGTTTGGCCTGGTAAACCCTGCATTATGGGGGAAAATGTCCCCACAAAGATGGCAATATCCGAAATCCTTGTCTTTGTGGGGACATTTTTGGTCCCCATGAGGAAAACAGCAAGAACGTTTTCTGTGATGGGTAGGTTTAGGGGTTGGGTATAAGGGGATAGAACATACAGCTTGTACAGCAGGGGTCGGGAACCCTTTTTGACCAAAGAGCCATTTCTTTCATTTTTGGTTTTATATATATATATATATATATATATATATATATATATATATACAGGTCCTTCTCCAAAAATTAGCATATTGTGATAAAGTTCATTATTTTCCATAATGTAATGATAAAAATTAAACTTTCATATATTTTAGATTCATTGCACACCAACTGAAATATTTCAGGTCTTTTATTGTTTTAATACTGATGATTTTGGCATACAGCTCATGAAAACCCAAAATTCCAATCTCAAAAAATTAGCATATCATGAAAAGGTTCTCTAAACGAGCTATTAACCTCATCTGAATCAACTAATTACACCTGCAAAAGATTCCTGAGGCTTTTAAAAACTCCCAGCCTGGTTCATTACTCAAAACCGCAATCATGGGTAAGACTGCCGACCTGACTGCTGTCCAGAAGGCCATCATTGACACCCTCAAGCAAGAGGGTAAGACAGAAAGAAATTTCTGAACGAATAGGCTGTTCCCAGAGTGCTGTATCAAGGCACCTCAGTGGGAAGTCTGTGGGAAGGAAAAAGTGTGGCAAAAAACGCTGCACAACGAGAAGAGGTGACCGGACCCTGAGGAAGATTGTGGAGAAGGACCGATTCCAGACCTTGGGGGACCTGGCTGCGGAAGCATTGGACTGAGTCTGGAGTAGAAACATCCAGAGCCACCGTGCACAGGCGTGTGAAGGAAATGGGCTACAGGTGCCGCATTCCCCAGGTCAAGCCACTTTTGACCCAGAAACAGCGGCAGAAGCGCCTGACCTGGGCTACAGAGAAGCAGCACTGGACTGTTGCTAAATAACAGTGGTCCAAAGTACTTTTTTCAGATGAAAGCAAATTTTGCATGTCATTCGGAAAACAAGGTGTCAGAGTCTGGAGAAAGACTGGGCAGAAGGAAATGCCAAAATGCCTGAAGTCCAGTGTCAAGTACCCACAGTCAGTGATGATCTGGGGTGCCATGTCAGCTGCTGGTGTTGGTCCACTGTGTTTTATCAAGGGCAGGGTCAATGCAGCTAGCTATCAGGAGATTTTGGAGCACTTCATGCTTCCATCTGCTGAAAAGCTTTATGGAGATGATTTCATTGTTCAGCACGACCTGGCACCTGCTCACAGTGCCAAAACCACTGGTAAATGGTTTACTGACCATGGTATTACTGTGCTCAATTGGCCTGCCAACTCTCCTGACCTGAACCCCATAGAGAATCTGTGGGATATTGTGAAGAGAAAGTTGAGAGACGCAAGACCCAACACTCTGGATGAGCTTAAGGCCGCTATCGAAGCATCCTGGGCCTCCATAACACCTCAGCAGTGCCACAGGCTGATTGCCTCCATGCCACGCCGCATTGAAGCAGTCATTTCTGCAAAAGGATTCCCGACCAAGTATTGAGTGCGTAACTGAACATAATTATTTGAAGGTTGACTTTTTTTTGTATTAAAAACACTTTTCTTTTATTGGTTGGATGAAATATGCTAATTTATTGAGATAGGAATTTTGGGTTTTCATGAGCTGTATGCCAAAATCATCAGTATTAAAACAATAAAAGACCTGAAATATTTCAGTTGGTGTGCAATGAATCTAAAATATATGAAAGTTTAATTTTTATCATTACATTATGGGAAATAATTAACTTTATCACAATATGCTAATTTTTTGAGAAGGACCTGTATATATATATATATATATATATATATATATATATATATATATATATATATATATATATTATTATTATTATTATTAAAAAACATGTTTGTTTGTTTTCAATAAGGTTTCAACAGTAGTAATTAATTATTATGCACACAGACAACTAAAAACAAACAAATATGCATCAAACAATAAGTTGCAATTTGGAATTAATTGTGCAGGGCTTTCACAGTGAGGTTGAGTTACCAACTGATGAGCATAAATCCTCTTCTCGTGTGTGTGTGTGTGTGTGTGTGTGTGTGTGTGTGTGTGTGTGTGTGTGTGTGTGTGTGTGTGTGTGTGTGTGTGTGTGTGTGTGTGTGTGTGTGTGTGTGAGAGAGAGAGAGAGAGAGAGAGAGAGAGAGAGAGAGAGAGAGAGAGAGAGAGAGAGAGAGAGAGAGAGAGAGAGAGAGAGACAGCGAGAGAGTGCTTACATCTCAAGGTTATTATAGTTTTGCATTTATAAATTAGTTTTTATTTTATTATCGTTTTCAATTGTGCAAAACATTTCGGTTTAGCTTTAGTTAGTTTCATAAAACGTTTCACTAGTTTTAGTTTATTTTTTATTTTGTGAACACATTTCTATTTAGTTTTTATATATTTATTTTCAGTTTTAGTTTTAGTAATTAGGCCTACAGTTTATCAGAGGTAACAGAACACTTCCAGTGTAGACCAAAGCAAGATGTTTAATTTCAGCAAAGTTTAATGTTTGCACAGGTTAGAGTTAACTCTTGAGCAGACATCTTAAAGGTCCCGTTCTTCGTGTTTTTTTGAAGCTTTGATTGTGTTTACAGTGTGCAATATAACATGTGTTCATGTTTCGCGTGTAAAAAAAAACAGTATTTTTAACACAATTTACTTATCTGTATACCTCTGTTTTCACTGTCCTAAAAACGGGTTGATGAGTTCCTTGTTCTATGAAGTCCCTCCTTCAGAAATACGTAACGAGTTCTGATTGTGCCAGCGGTTCCCGTGTTGGGATTTGACCGCAGCTTAGCGCACGTGGAAAGGTCACGCCTCTTAACGGGAGATATATGCGCTCAATGATCTCTACAGCGTCCCTGGGAAAGCCAAACAAAGGTGATTTGACTCCGGGATGAAAATAACAGCGTCTCGACGACATGGCGACAAACACACTCAAACGCAACACTTCCTTTATCTCCACGCGACACGTCCTCTTCTCCACGTGGGGCAGCAACAAGATGCCCCCTTTTTTTCGCGTATTCTTGTGGGCGGAGGTTACTGACGTCATTTATGAAGGAAGTACCAGGATGTAGTCCAAGCCAGCCGTTCGCTGTAGGCTTTGAAAGGGAACTTCTGTTAAATAAAATATCTCGCTTGGCATTGAACTTTGAGCTTTATAATTTTACAGGTATTATTAATGCTCTAACAGCAACATTACACACTAACTGAAGTTTGAACAATGGGATCACGAAGAACGGGACCTTTAATAAAATAATGGTCTGAGGTTGAACAAAGAACCAAATAAATCAACTTAAAAATTATAAAAGTAAAAATGATGAAAATTCCAGACAAACTCATTCATATTTCATATTAAAGATGAAATCTTGTAAACGTGCCTATTTTAATTTTTCAGCAGTACAATGTAGGCTAGCAGTGTGACCGATGGTACATAAAAAAAAACAGCTAAAGGCATCTGACTACAACCAATACAACCTGCGGTGAAGCCATGATTAAATAATGAAGTGTATGCAGTGTGTGTGTGTGTGTGTGAGTCCTAGTATTCCCTACGTTGTGGGGAAATGTCTCCACATGGATAATAATATTAATAATGATAATAACAGAACCTTTCAGCCTGTCACCGTCACACAAACATGAAATCTCAAACATACAGTAGTAGTACTTTGCAGGTTATTTGACTTGTTTTGCTGTTGTACCCGCGTCTTGTCGGCAATGAAACGGCAGTCTAAAAACGCTGCGCTCAAGTTAAAAGAAGTTCAACTTGCGTCTCATTACCTTGTGTCATTTCCCATTTCACTGCCACAAACTCATTCTTTGTGAACAGCCATTTAGGACAGGCAATGTGTTATACGTTTCGGTCCTTCTCTGAGCGTGTCACAGGACAGCGGTTAATCGCCTCAGCTAACCTCACGCGCATATCGCCATATACAAACATTTCCTTAAACAGCCACAGGTCAGATTTTCCACTACAGCAAAGAGCTTATTAATTACGAAAACGATTATTTATTTTTGCTAATTATTATTTTATTTCAGTTCATTTTTCAGTAACTGTTGTTAGTTTAGTTTTACATTTATTATGATTTTTTAATTTTATTTCAGTTTACTAAAAGGTTTTTTGACCAATAGTTTTAGTCTTAGTTTCAGTTTTCGTTTACGAAAATAACCTTGCACATCTACTGTGTTTACGTGAATACTCGACTTGGCACTTTGATATATAGTGTTTATTTGACCGTTTAGGCACGCAGCCAAAGACAAAGGCTACTATGCTTGTCCGGCTACTATGCTTGTCCGTATTGCACTCGGAGCATGCGCATGCATCCTGTCAGAATTCAGTTCTCTTTCGCGACTTATCGCACTTTTAATATTTCTTTTAAAGCACATCCTGCTATTTTCTTTCTCATTCATTCATGTTTCGTTATTAATAACTTTAAACAGTATTGTCAACTGAAATCTGCACGGATTTTCATAAATATGACACATTTATAGGACATAAAACATCTGCAAAAGTGGAAGTACCAGCGGGTGAAATGTTTCAAAATGTCTCTTTGAACAGCAAAACACCCGTTTCAATAAAAAGATATATTAAAGTTTATATAGCCTAAGTTTACATTTTCACTGCTGTTCTAATAATGGTTTTCGGTTACCTTAAACAAGCTACACAGCTGCTTGAATCTGAGCACAGTAGCTGTAGGTTTACCACAGAAACATAAGTGGTTTGCAGTTGTGACTCGTGACATTGTACAACTCGTGGCCGATACAACTTGAATATTATTATCATAACTTGTCATTAATTTCGGTAGGCTGTACAAGAAGGGAATTTTAAAGGTCCCATTCTTCGTGATCCCATTGTTCAAACTTTAGTTAGTGTGTAATGTTGCTGTTAGAGCATAAATAATACCTGTAAAATTATAAAGCTCAAAGTTCAATGCCAAGCGAGATATTTTATTTAACAGAAGTTCCCTTTCAAAGCCTACAGCGAACGGCCGGCTTGGACTACATCCTGGTACAGCCTGCTTTAATGACATAAGTAGAACACTTTGTTGACTAACGTCCGCCCACAAGAATACGCAAAAAAGGGGGCGTGGTCTTGTTGCTCTCCCACGTGGAGAAGAGGAAGTGTTGCGTGGAGAAGAGGAAGTGTTGCGTTTGAGTGTGTTTGTCGCCATGTCGTCGAGACGCTGTTATTTTCATCCCGGAGTCAAATCACCTTTGTTTGGCTTTCCCAGGGACGCTGTAGAGATCATTGAGCACATACATCTCCCCATTAAGAGGCATGACCTTTCCGTGCAACGTGCGCTAAGCTGCTGTCGAATCACAACACAGGAACCGGGCAACGTGCGCTAAGCTGCGGTCAAATCACAACACGGGAACCGCTGGCACAATCAGAACTCGTTACGTTTTTAGGACAGTGAAAACAGCGGTATACAGATAAGTAAATTGTGTTAAAAATACAGTTTTTTTTTACACGCGAAACATGAACACATGTTATATTGCACACTGTAAACACAATCAAAGCTTCAAAAAAACACGAAAAACGGGACCTTTAATTATTTTTCTTCAGAGGGTGGATCTCTGTTGATTGTTGATGTGTCTAATTTTTTTGTCGATCATTTGTTGGTAAAGGGTGAGAGACCAAAGAGCCAGGTGTGGCTCGCGAGCCATAGGTTCCTGACCACTGTTGTACAGTATACAAATCATTATGTCTATGGAAAGTCCCCATAAAACATGAAAACACAACGTGTGCGTGTGCGTGTGTCCAAGACAAAATGCTTGTCTCATTTGGTAATTATCACTTCCCGTCCCCACAATATTGCACAAAACTGCACAATGTAAGAAAAGCATGTCCTCCTTCATTATCTAATGCTAGAACAAATCAAGCCCACTGTTTCAAGCACAATTCTTGAAATTCGCAAAGCTGCAAGTAGAGTTAGTGGAAGTTTACCCACAATTCAATTAGTTTCACCTTTCCTACAAGCCAGCATACAAAAATAATGGAAAGACACAATATAAGAGTTTACCGTAACAATGATGAGAACAAAATTGGAGAGAACCGTGTCAGATCATGTGACTAATGGGCTTCAAAACCTTTAAGCTGCTGTCCTTGTGTGAATATGAAAAATATGAAAAGGAAGCAATTACCAATGGTGGCTGATTGAAGGAGGACCGGATATGTAATTGAGGAACAGATCTCATTTTTCTCTCAAATAATTTGTTTGCTCGCAAACATGGCTTCGGTGCAGCTATTTCATCTCAGCTGTGAGTGAACATACAGACCTCTGAGCTCAGGTGGAATAGGAATGCAGTGCAAGATTAAGGGAACAGGGAGGACTGTTTGTGTTGCTCCTTGTGCAAACTCATAGCCGGCACTATGCAGAACAAAAGCAAACACCTACTTCAGGTGCAAGGTTCGAAAAAGTTGAAGCTAATTAACTCGATTTGTCTCCTCAGTGCTGGCGGGCGTCATGCCGCCATCCCCTGGCGTATCTGCCTGTGTCACTCAAACGCTCCACCCCTGAACGGCTGTTTTTGTTAGAGTGTGGCGCTGGCTCTGCGAAAATCACAACATGCCTCAGAGCAGAACATTTTTGATAAATATGTCTAGTAGGAATGCTGCGCTCTGGTGGAAACCATTTTGAAAAACAGGCCTATCAGTCAGAAGCTACGATTTTGTGTGTCAGGGCTAACGCTTTTAAGTGTCCTTCCAGGAAGTGGTCTGTTTTTCTTAAGCACTCTTTGTGTCTCTTTCTCTGCTCTTTATAAGTTACTCTTTCTCTCTCACTTTCTGCTGGTAGATATAATAGTAGCAAATACTTGACCCGATGCTTATGTCTGGAACATGCGACTATATCTATATCTAAATATATGTATACTCACACACACATACACTACACAAACACACACACTACACAAACACACACACTACACAAACACACACACACACACACACACACACACACACACACACACACACACACACACACACACACACGCACGCATACACAGCAACTAAAACACACACATTAACACACACACTCACACAGTTATATACATGTATATATACACTCACCTAAAGGATTATTAGGAACACCTGTTTAATTTCTCATTAATGCAATTATCTAATCAACCAATCACATGGCAGTTTCTTCAATGCATTTAGGGGTGTGGTCCTGGTCAAGACAATCTCCTGAACTCCAAACTGAATGTCAAGAATGGGAAAGAAAGGTGATTTAAGCAATTTTGAGCGTGGCATGGTTGTTGGTGCCAGACGGGTCGGTCTGAGTATTTCACAATCTGCTCAGTTACTGGGATTTTCACGCACAACCATTTCTAGGGTTTACAAAGAATGGTGTGAAAAGGGAAAAACATCCAGTATGCGGCAGTCCTGTAGGCGAAAATGTCTTGTTGATGCTAGAGGTCAGAGGAGAATGGGCCGACTGATTCAAGCTGATAGAAGAGCAACTTTGACTGAAATAACCACTCGTTACAACCGAGGTATGCAGCAAAGCATTTGTGAAGCTACAACACGCACAGCCTTGAGGCGGATGGGCTACAACAGCAGAAGACCCCACCGGGTACCACTCATCTCCACTACAAATAGGAAAAAGAGGCTACAATTTGCACAAGCTCACCAAAATTGGACAGGTGAAGACTGGAAAAATGTTGCTTGGTCTGATGAGTCTTGATTTCTGTTGAGACATTCAGATGGTAGAGTCAGAATTTGGCATAAACAGAATGAGAACATGGATCCATCATGCCTTGTTACCACTGTGCAGGCTGGTGGAGGTGGTGTAATGGGGTGGGGGATGTTTTCTTGGCATACTTTAGGCCCCTTAGTGCCAATTGGGCATCGTTTAAATGCCACGGCCTACCTGAGCATTGTTTCTGACATGTCCATCCCTTTATGACCACCATGTACCCATCATCTGATGGCTACTTCCAGCAGAATAATGCACCAGGTCACAAAGCTCGAATCATTTCAAATTGGTTTCTTGAACATGACAATGAGTTCACTGTACTAAAATGGCCCCCACAGTCACCAGATCTCAACCCAAAAGAGCATCTTTGGGATGTGGTGGAACGGGAGCTTCATGCCCTGGATGTGCATCCCACAAATCTCCATCAACTACAAGACTCTATCCTATCAATATGGGCCAACATTTCTAAAGAATGCTTTCAGCGCATATATATATATATATATATGTTCATAATTTACATAAAATGTAAATGCCATTAATATGTAAAGTAAACATTCTACATTTAAAAATATGAATATGTGTTTTAATTGATGATTTTAATACTCATGAAAACATAAAATAAGCTTCAAAGTGAAAAAACAGAGAGAGCTGCTAAATAAAGGCAAAGCTAAATGTGATATTAATTATACTGGTTTTATGTGATTGTTGTAAGTTTATTTAAATAAAAAAGTCATAAGACTAATCGTGTTCTGTAATTGTTAATGAATGATAAACAAAAACAGCAGTCTGATCATTTAATTATTAAGCTTATTAAATGTTTAAAAAGTTATGTTAAATGGTTATAATTACTTATTTTATCCTCACAAATAATATTGGTACTGGCCCGTGTAGTTGGTAAAATGATACAATTAACCCTTAACCCAATTTTTCACCAATCATTATTACATATTCAAGCCTTTAGCGACCCAGATCTATCACGTATGGTACTCTTACTGCTGCAATAGTATAAAACTCTATTGATATTTGAATAACAATTACAAAAGAATAAAATAAAGCATATTCCTTTACATTTTGGAGCTTGGAAGAGTTCAATTTGAGCAGACCCTATATACTTTTTGCCAAAAAAGTAATTAGAAAACAGACATTCTATTTAATGGCCCATAGAAAATTTTGTTGTATGAATATCTGAGCATTCAATATATCAAAAGAAAGAGCAGACCTTACCTAACATTCTATTCAAGCTTCATGTATTCCTTTTTAATCAACAATTAAATATGGATATGTTTCATAAAAAACAACAAAAAAACACTACATCCAGATCAGATTCAGAACGGTGATCAAACGCAGATGGGCCAGATCAAGTCCATCAACACCCCTACTGCTTGCACAGTCCTATAGCTCGTTCTGGGTCGACATTTCATTCAGTAACTTTAGGCAGTTTTGATTTTTATGATGTTTAATGTTGATGATCATGTTATTTTACGTATGTTTCTGCTTTCATACGATCACTTGTTTTTTTGCATCTTCTTCACCTGTGTTTTGATCAGGAGATTCTGTACTCATTCATAAGATGTGTAATAGTGCCACCTAGTGGATAACAGCGAAAACGCAGAAACCCGGAAACTTCCGTGTTTGGCGGGGAACCGTTTTCTCACAAATAACGAAGAATTCTGTGTTTGACAGGGAAAGAGTTAAGAGTTAAACAAATTGTATTTAAAATTCTAAAGTAATATACATCTTGTATAAAATAAATGAGATGTAACATAAGATGTAATTTAAATGTTAAATGTGCAGTGTACAAATAAATGTTGAAGTTAAATTAACATTTAAATATTTCAAAACAGCAAATGTGCACTCTTCAATCTTCTTAGACTATGGATATCAAGCAGACACGCTGGCAATCTCTAAAATATCCAAATGTCGGCCAACTAATCAGCTTGGCCTACTCAGATGTATCAGTGCTTTCTGCCAGGTTTTTGTTTTGTCAAAGCAACTCTTTGTTTTTGTATAAGTACAGTTCAAATGTGAATAAACAGGTTTGATGTTGGCTCGAAACATGCAAGATGGGCTTCACAATTCTGAGTACATAATTTGCTCTCTCACTGAAATGATTGCAGCATAAAGGTGAAGTGTGTAATTTGTGTGGCACTACTAGCACCAAACAGAATTGCAATTGGCTGAACATAAAAGCAATGGCTCAACTGGTAATGTGATTCGGACTGGGACTACCCAACTGAAAAATAGAAGATGATTTTATTTTGTTTAAAAACAGCTCTTATTTTTGAAGTTCTGCTTGTTTCTGCTAGAATGACACACTTCACCTTTAAATTTGTGTTAAGTGAGCCACTCAGAGGCAGATAGCTTCATCAAATCTGTGTGCTCTCGATTAAATCGTATCTTTGGTTCTTCATCAAAAATGAAGGGAACGTAATTGCAGCTGCCCACTGCGAAAGGAGCCATTTTACAAACACAACTGATGCAAATATGATGAAGTATATTATTAATGTTTGTGTTTCAGGGTATGTTTTTAGCAGCACATCTGTGTGCGTTTGAGCAGAGGAATCATGTGTCTGTGTGTGTGTTTGCAGAAGTGCATATGCACACAGGCTATATTCCCCCCCACCTTCAGCTGGGCTCCTGCTCGTAAATCACTGGGCTGTTGGTTAATGAAAATCTCAGGCAGGAGGGAAGAGGAGCAATACTAAGAGAGAAAGTGAGCACAGCAACAAGGGCTATTCCTTTTTATCCTTTCATAGGCTGGTCTGTTCTGCTCTCATCCTATCTTGTCTCTTCTCTTTTTGTCTCCTCCCCTCTCATCTGTTCTCATCTTGTCTCCTCTCACATTGTCTAATCTCTGGCCCTGATTTGCTCCCTTTTCCGCCCCTTCCTCTGTTCTCCTTATGTCTCCTTTCCTTCCCTCTCCTCTCAACGTGTCTCATCCATTTTTCTTCTGTCTCCTTTGCTCTTTTCTCCTGTCCTCTCATCTTCTTGTCTTGGAGACAAATAGAGAAGAGAGGAGATTAGAAGAGAGAAGAGGGGGGCTCTTCTCTCTTCTAATCTCCTCTCTTCTCTATTTGTCTCCCCTACTCCACCCCTCTACTCCTAGTCTCTCCCATTTCCTCTCTTCTCACACCCTCTATAATAATAGACTATAATATCTATAATAATAAACAGTGCTTTCTAAACATCTCCTCTTGACTCCCTTCTATCTCTCATTTTTCTCTTCTTACCTCCTCGTCTCCTCTCCTCTTTTCCACTTGTCTTTCATCTCCTCATGTCTAATTTTGTCTAATCTCTCCTCTCATCCCTCATCCCCTTTTCTCCTCTCCTCTTTAAGGGGCCATCACACAACACATTTCGTCTCATCCATTTATACACATGCAAATGGATCAGACCGCAAACGCATGTCAAAAATTTAGCTTTTAGCTGCGTTCTAAAGATCATGTTTTTGTGAATTTTGACATGAGAATTCGCATCACGTGAAGACGAGTGATCAGTAGAAGATTGATACGTCATGGTGCCACCTCTTGGCTGAATTAAAATAATTATATTTTTGCAGTAAAGTCGAGTAGACAGTATATTTTTACATTTTGAGTGTATTACTTGTTATATGTTGTTAGAGTTTGACGTCAAATCACGGCTGCTGCAGTGTCTGAAGAAATTTCGCGTACACAAAGTCTAGTGTGACCGTGGCTCCTCCTATAGTCTCTCCTCCTGACTTCTCCCATCTGGTCTCTTTTCTTCTTCTCCGTTTTTCTCTCTTTTCATTCCCATACTTCTCCTCTTGTGTTCTCTTTCCTCTTGACTCATCTCATCCCCTCTCCTCCCATCTTGTTTCCTCTTTTCTCCTCTTCTCTTTTCTCCTCATCTTCTCTCCCCTCATCTCATCTCATCTCATCCCCTCTCCTCTAATCTCATCTCCTTTCCTCTCCTCTTTTGTGTCCTCTCCTTTCCTCTCTTCGTTGGTCTCTTCGCCTCCTCTCCTCTGCATTGCCTGGCAGCAGTCCATCTCTCGTTCTCTGTGGTTGGATGAATGTCACAGGTCTGCATACTAAACAGGCAGGGAGCCTGGCTCTTGGCAGGGCACAGAGGTTAAACAGGATCACACACATTCAGAGTGTGTGTCACTCAAATGCACCAGCACCCAGGGGCCCCATGATAGACACTCCAAGGAGGCAAAGTGCGTGACCCCTCACTTGTTTAGAGTGTTTCAGGATGATTGGATCAGCCCGGCTTGTGCAGGATATGGGTGGAGGGTGTGCTGAGTTTCAGCCTTGTAATCCTCTTTTCTGGAATCCAGAGAGCTGGCACCTCTTATGTTTGTTTGGATGAATTCAAGTGAACCACAGTTCGGCTGAGCCCACTAACATGGAGATTAGATTGCGGACAGATCGCAATACTATCATTCATCACGACAGCAGTGGCCTATTGCAAAAAAATACTGAGCAGATGGCATGATATGTAATGTTCTGTTTTAAATAATTTAATTAATGGGCTTTTATCTGCAAATATCGATGTATGGGCAATTTAATTGTGATTCTTTCGATTAATTAACGTTAATATTATCACCTCACCCTCATGAATGGCCTGTGCACTGATACTAATACTCACAAGCAAACAAACAGCAATGACTGGACACAGTCATCTGGGGCAGAAAAGGGTCAGTGTGGTCAGTCTTGCATCAGGCCTGTTTGTTTATGTGTCAGTGGGTCCTAATGCGTGCCCTGTGGATGCCCATCTTTGAGCCATATGCTGGGAGCAGAGCCAAGGGAAAGGGAGCAAAGAGACAGGAAGAGAGAGACTTTGAGACTGGCATGCACATACTCCGCTCTCCATCCTGCTTTCGTGCATACTAAAACCAGGCCACCTGCTAGCAGTACATCCCACCCTGTTTGTGTCTTCTCTCACACACACACACACACACACACACACACACACACACACACACACACACACACACACACACACACACACACACACACACACACACACACACACACACACACACACACACACACACACACACACACACACACACACACACACACACACACACACACACTGCTGAGACTATACATTACTTCACTGCCCACTGCTGAATCACATTTCACTCCAGAGGGTAGTGGAGGAATCGTTCTTCTGATTTGTCTGGTGCTCTAAGGGAAAATGAAAAGAGACAGGTACAGGGAGAAAGAATAAATAACCATAGCGCACCTATGCTTGTAACTCGCTGCTATCTTTCCACTCCAGTATGTCTCATCCGATTTTTTTTTTTTTTTGGTAGACCGGTAGAGTTCCGCCTTTATCCTAGCTTCCCAATGAAGAACTGTCTCCCGTTGACAGCAAACAGAAGAGGGTTTGAGCTTTCCTAATTCAGACAGTCCTTTCTGTTTCATTTGCCTGGTTTCAGATATAATGCTCATCTGAGACTTGAGATCTAGGTCATGTTGTTTGCTGATATGCTGTGAATGTTACTCCTCTTAAACCTGATTTTTATGAACTCAAAAGGATGTGTTTCATTGAGCTTAATGTGATTTAGCGAAGTAGGACATGTTCCTGACTTCCCCTTGTTGGTTGTTGAACAACAATGCTAGCAACCAATCAGATTGGAGTGGGTGACATAGTATAGGGCTCAATTTAAGGCTAGGATTAAGGTTATGATTATTGCAAAAGAGTATTATTTTCAGGACAAACAAAGGATTTTGATCCAGTAAACCATGTTGTGTGTTTAATCAAGATTCATGCTTCTGTCGAAAGACAACTTTCAATTCACAATTGGGTGTTTCTTTTTAATTTTACATAATTGTAAAATCATAAGAATAGCCCTTAGCCATGGTAAAATCCCTGTAACACAGTTTCTAGTGGCTTATTTCTTTAATTGTGATATTTTAAATGATAAAAATGATAAAATGAAAAAGATGATAAAAATCCTTAAATGATTTTTTAACACAAAGTACTCTTCCTCAGCTGTAGTAGCTTTTATAAACGTGCCTTAGAAAGAAAGAAAAACATTATTGGTGTGCATCTTGAAACAAAACAATGTCAGTGACATATTTTAAAGGTCCCATGGCATGGATTTTTTTAAATTATTTTATAATGTTTCCTGAGGTGTACTTATATTAGTTTATTTTTTTTTATATCTGAGAGTCCCAGTCACGTCGACCCTGTCTTCTTCCTCCTTATTCTACGAACTTTGTAACACGTGGAACCCCTCTCGAATACTTTACTACGTTTTTTTACCATCACAGCCGTCGAGATGAACAAATCGTGAAAGTGTTTATTATAGCATTATTTTTCTATCTTTTCCCATCACATGAAATGCTTGCGCACTGAGTAGACTGACAGTCTGTTGATTGCGTGAATGCAGTGATCTCGTCATTGCAGTGCTTTTTCTCTCACAAAATGCTTTGACCACAACTAACAGAAAACACGACATTGACATGAATAGAGTAAGAGCTTTGTTGTGCAGCATAACAGCGCCATTCATTATAACGGCAGTTTGGGCAAGTGTGCAGATACACTCACAACGTGTGATTGACAACTCCGAACATTATAAAGAGAGTGTTCTTTGATCGCTCTCTGTAATCATTTAAATAACGGATTTGTTTCATGCTACTAACAGAAACGATGTGAAGTTTATCAATTTAGTCACTGGCTTGATTCACTGATGCATTAGGCTTAGGGCATCAAGACGGCCAGCAGTGGGACTGACAGTATTAAACGATTTAGAAAGAAAGTCTGTGTGAACTTGAATGATTAGTTACACATCAGAAATCACTGATCACAGATCAGACATTAATGAACACTGTTACTCACTGTTTGTGGCAGTGCTGTCGAATCCATATGGTAAAAGTCTGTTTGTAAAGCCTGTGCTGACATCGCGACTGATAAACAGAATCCATTTTCTCCAAATTCTCTGGGCGGGCAAAGCAGAGGAAGGGAGGTAACCGTTCCCCATATGACGACATACAGGGAATTTTCCAGATCAGCTCGTCTGAGCTCTCATTTTCTCAAAGGCAGAGCAGAACACCCAGAACTCGGTTTACACCTATCAAAATTTCTAGCCACTTGGGGACCATATACAGGCTAGGGGAACTCATAAAATGGGATGCCATGGGACCTTTAAGATATGTCAGTGCAAGTTGCTTTCAGTTAAAACAGCTCAAACATGCATTTTAGTCTGGGACTAGGTTTAAACCTTGTCTGTGAAACCGGCAATATAGTTTGAAATGTTTGACATTGTTGATGGGTGAATTAAATGAGGGTGAAAAGGGTGTTACAATTTTCCATCTGAAAAGGAGAAAGTACAGCAAGTGCAACAAATCAAATAGCTACACACACAGTTGTCAGTTCTGCTTTTGTGCAGGCGATCCAAACCCCTCATCCCAGCACTTCTTCACACCGTCTCTTTTTCACTCTCTTGTCTCTCAGTCTCCTCCCATTTATGCTGGCTCTGCACATCCTCCTGTGTCTCAGCTAGAGGATAAATATTTCATTGGGCGTTAAATATAGCTGTGCTCACAGTGAAGCTGACAGAGCTACACTTCCTCTCCAGGACATGAGTTAAGGGGGAAGGGGGGGCCGTATAAGACAGGAGATTTGAGAGGACACCCAGCTCAAAGGAGACTCCCCTCCACCCTAGATCAGCCCTGCAGCTGTTCTCTTATCGCCAAGGTCAAACATCCAGTGAAGTCGGTAGAACATGTGCTTCCCTTCTGCAGCATGCTAGCTTTACCCAAGATGCATGTGAAAAGCAGTAGATCGCCTTTGATAAGGCTTCAGTATAGCTACAGTAGCTGGTTAAGCTTATCAGCTACGTTCACAGGGAAAGTCTGTTATCTACTATGTCTTCAGAGACATGGCTCATTATAACTTCTACTCTTATGGAGAAACATGACACCGAGCAGAAACATAAAGCAGCTATGTGTGAGTGAGGGAGAACAAGAGACAGAGGGAGATAAGGAGGAGGAAGAAGACGAATAAGAATAGCGAGATATAGGGACTGGGAGAGAAAGAGTGTACGAGCTTAGGCATGCATCCTCGGCGGTGGATAATGAATACATGAATCAGTTTGACGTTTTGAGAGTGTGGGAGGCAGAGCGATTTGAGCAGATCAAATGATGAATAACTGGCCAAATCTGCAGTACATCAGGAGACTTGGGGAGGCTAAAGGGTCCTGGGTTGGTTGCCTTGTGCAAAGAGACCTCATAAAAGACAATAGTGTGTAATCTGGATCTCCAGCGTTGGGGACTTTACTGCTCCTATTCTTGCTGCAGGATATCAGCACATTGCTAGGATAACGTGCTATACAATATCAATTAATGGCCTTTCTTTGACAAGTACAGAGAGTCTTGTAGCACTCAGGTTTCCAAAATCTGTCTGTCTGTCTGTCTGTCTGTCTGTCTGTCTGTCTGTCTGTCTGTCTGTCTGTCTGTCTGTCTGTCTGTCTGTCTGTCTATCTATCTATCTATCTATTTAAAAATTCAAGGCTTTTAAACCTTTTGCAAAAGTAGTTGCAGTACTTTCTACAACAGCCTTCATGTCAAGAGCGTCTTATGCTTAAGTGGGCAGCTCTTTGTGTTTACTACTGTAAATCTTCATACATCTGTCTACTTTCATGTTCTGTAGATTTAAGAATCTTTTGGCCTATTCAGACTGCCATAAATGTACTTTTTTTAATAAAACAGGGAGATATAAGTCTTTAGATCAATGGCTGCTTTCTGTTTATAAATTTTTCACATTATGGGCCAATAATTGTTTTTGACACATGCTTAACAGGTAATGAAGTTAATGGCATTTCAGAAACTAGATGGATATCCATCCCTTTGTTCTTTAAAAGCATACAATCTGCACTATTATGCCCCTTCAAATCTACTTTTATATCATTGTTTTCTTTCAGTCAGGAAAGATTAGGACCCTTTTGGATGTTTGTGATATGTTTATGAATGGAAGGCTTAATAATTCATACCTTTTTTTCAAGATGTGCGGTTCAAATTCATTTATGGACTTTCATAGTGGAGGTTGTGAAAGCACATAATTTGCCTTTTATATTCTACTAATGCATATGAGACATTTTTCTTAATTAAGGATGTTTGCTTTTAGCACGCTAAAACCACTTAGATTTGCTCCCTGTCCAGTTCATCATGATTTCATAATTTGATTGTTTTTGCAGAGGCAGAAAATGGTTAGACTCCCATGTAATTCCTCCAGGCCGCTAGTTTTGTCTTAATTGTCACTTGCATTTAGTCAGGCACTTTGTTCCGTCATGGCTGTCAATGTTTCCCGAAGAAGTGCTGAGATGAGTCCATTCGCCTTTTTAGTTCCTACCCAGTTATTCTGTCAGATTTTTTTTTTCAGTTATCCTGTTCAGAGAGGTAATGGGTCTCGTTTCTGGCATTAATCTGTCTTAAATTATCCCTGTCTTCACCTTGCAGTGGGATTTAATGAGTCAGTCTTCTTTTCCTCTCAGGGGAAGTCATCTGTCTAGACACTTTCAACTCTTCTTACCAGAGCAACAAATTGTCTTCCCTCAGTTTTCTCATGTTCAATTATGGTTATTTTAGGTAACTGTAATAAACTTTGCAGCATCTTTGTTCATTTTTTATAAATTATTATAATGTAGATCGCCTATGTGACAGGCATGCTACAATGTATTATCTATGATATCTGGGGATCTATCTATCTGCAGAGTTCAGATCCAACCCTGATCCAACACACCTGTCTGTAATTATCCAGTGCTCCTGAAGATTTTAATTAGGCTGGCCACACACTTGAAGATTTTAAGTCAGATTTTGAGTATGGGGTCTCTGCGGAACAAAAGCGGGCGTTCTAAATTTGTGGGTGTTTTCAAATTTGTGGGTGTTTATAAATCATGCAATTAAAAAGATGCCCTTCACCCGACCCCAGTCCTAAACCCTACCCTCACTGTGACGTGGGCAAGTCAGGTAACGTGGTCGAAAATGCCCCTCATAATGGCCTCGCCCACTGATCTGCTAACTCCTATTACTGTCCTGCAGAGACCTATACAGATTTTAGGTATGGTATGTTTTGAAGCTCGGCAGCTGGTTTGAGCTGGTCCTTAGCTAATCATGAACTGGTTTAGGCTGGCCAAGGTGCTGGTCCTAAGAAACTAGCTCCAGCTCAGGACCAGTTTATAACCAGATCAGGACCAGCTTAAACCAGCTCATGACCGACCAGCATAAACCAGCTCAAACTAGCTGCCATGCTTCAAAACATACAACCAGCATTTTTTTTTTCAACAGGGGAAGGCTTCTCACAACTTACTTTTTGTCCAAAAAATCCTCAATTTTGTGATGTGATTACGATTATATGAAGCTTGGCTGCCACTAGTCTCAGCCTCAGACGTCACACCCATGGACTGTTGGCTGTTGACTGTTATCTAGAAACACTTCAGGAGTTTCAGAGTCGTCATCTGATTGGTTGAATTCTACAGGATGTCCACAATACGTGTGTATTGTCCGACTAGAAACAAATATAGTGACTCCAAACTCCCTTGTGGAAGAAGAACACTGTTGTGTTTAAAATTAAGGTTTACGAGGATCAATTAAACGCTGGATTTTCAAAAGTATGTGAAGTTCAGGGCTCCATTGTTGCCGTAAACTTGAACAACGTTCTCGAATTAATAATTTATAGATGCCGGTCTGTTATTGCAGGGACATCAACTTTACATTTTCATGCCCCTGAACATGACGCGGAACAAAACGAACGGTGATTGATCGTTTGACCGATATGTAACGCATATCAGTCAAATGTCCTCTTGGGTGGTCCTTGACCAAGGAAAGCTGAAATAGAGTCCAGACCTTCTGCCTTCAGTCTGAAGGTCTGGTTACACAAGACTAATCTGCCACAAACATGCCATGAATGTTTAGTATTGAAAAAGAAGATCACCCAGGAGAACCAACTGACAACGTTGAACGTCCTCCATTTGTTTTTCTTCTCAAGTCATGTTTGATTTTGCGAGCCTCTGTGAGATCTACAATCGACAATGTATGGTCTCACGGTCCAGACGAATCTTCTAGTGTGTGAAAGTTATTGCTCATTGAACAAAACAACATGCTTCATAATATTAGTACAGTTATTCACAACCTAACCAAGCTCTGCTCATAAAAGAAACTCTTTCAAATGTCAAACATAACATTAAACATTAACAGATGTTTCCCTTCACTCAAAAATACATAAAATAACACTTAATTTAATGGGAACTAACAATGGTATCTCTAAATAAAACTGCTTAATTCAGCTAATTCTCTTAAAATAATTAGGAAACCTTTTATTCCATAATTGTATCAGCTAAATCTGTTCCTCGATTCAAGCCTCAAAATTGCTTACATTTCTTTAAAAAAAATAGGAAAATGTATCTCTTGGTTTTATTAGTGAAATGTTCTCAATATATTCAATATAACACTGAACCCCAATTTTCATAAGAAAATATACACACCATATTTTAATTGTCACCTTAATTTTTTTGTGAAAATTACAAGACCCATTATTCATTTTTTACGGTGTAGTGTGTCCCAGGCCTTAGCTGGTTCAATTATGTTGGATCAGGGTTGGAGCTGAACTTTGCAGGAAGATAGATCTCCAGGAACAGGATTTGGCACCCCTGCCTTAGAGGAAGTGGATTTTATGCCATTCAACCTGATTTTCGTACTTCCTTAATGTTCAACATCAAATATGCTACTTCAAACCTCTTACATTGAGACTGACCAGAAGATCCATTGTGATGATGTTGTTGCAAGTGCAGCTCGAAAAATCCCTGTTTACTCAGAAACTTCTGTCTGATATGTAAAGATGATGTGCTGGCACAGCGATCCATTAAATGAGTTTGTTGCAGTTTTGCTTGCCTCATACATGCTGTCATCTGAGCTTTCTAAACTGCAGGGATACCTAAATGAAAAATGGACAGGGTACTCCATTTAAAAAAAGGGAAGGAAAGAAAGAAAGTGTTAATTTCATGGTTGGCTCTATGAACAGATTAAGACGTCCTATATTCATGTCCAAAAATGACTTTCTGTAGCATCATATCTTACAAAAGTAGGCCCTGTAGCACTCTCTATCTCTGTCATTTTTGTAAGTAAATCATCTTTTCATCTTCACTGTAATTCAGAGGTGAAAGCTTTTAATTTACTTAGCATAATGAAAATGCTTAAAGGATGGAGTAAAAATGCTCTCGCAAGACTAAATACATTAGCAGATCTGTATACCTAATCCGTAACCTCAGCGTGTTCATTTATCTCCATTTGTTATAGCCTATTGAGAGTTTGGCTTTCTGCAGGTTTTCTGACGCATACGAAACCTGTAGGTTAAGGGTGAATGTGATTTCACCAAGTACATGTTCCTGGATCAACATCTTTGTTGCAACAACATTCCAATCAACAAATCAGATTTTAAGACAAGTTTACAGTTTATGTCATGTTTAGGCTTACAACCAGAGTTAGGTGCTTCTACATCAGTGTTATCCACCTATCAATTCTCTCTGATTTTAAGGATAAGTTATGGGTATTAGGTTTAGGGGTAAGGAAATGGTTAGGACTACATTTTCAAACAGGACTGTTGTACCAGGATCAACAAAATATGTGGCAAATCACTCTAACCTTAGGCTAAATAGGGATGGAAATTGTAAGGAAATTGTGATTTGTAAGCTTCTGCTTATTTGAAAGCTGGAGTGTAGACTTTATGCTTAATTTGAACATAAAATCACAAAAACAGTGACTAAATTACTTTTTTTGAAAACTCCCCTTATCTGTCATTGGGTGGTGAAACACATCGTCCTGCCTTAAACCTCATGCCATTCATAAAATTAATATACATTAAAAATGACACAAAAAAACTAGCCAACACTGTTGTGAGAGGGTTTATATGTGTTCTCTCTTCTGACCACCATAATTTACCTCTTTTGGAAAGTCCTAAAATGCAAATATTTTGCGGTTGAAGCAAATGGGAGCACAGCACAGTTTTGCCTTGTACCTCTAACTTTACCCTGCTTAGTTTACTTCCATGTTTCAAAGCCAGACATTTGAAAAATGTCCATTCTTGAACAAACAGAGCAATCATTACGTGTCACAGTGTGGCTTACTTAGTTCTTGTTGTGTATTAAGTTAGGAATATTTTAACAAGTACACACTTCACAATTGCATTAACTACTCTCACAACTCGGCTAAAACATGATTTCTTTTGCTGTAGATTTGCCATCAGCACAGCAGCTGCTGTGCAGGAAACACTGTCAAAAGTATTTTAGTGCAGTGTTCCCTCCACAGCGGAGAAAGAATGGAGACATTTAGGAGCCATTAGCAAAACCGAATGTCATTAAGACCATTAAGTTCTAGTATTTTATTTTATTTTTAATTTTTTTTAATGGAACCAGTTCTCACTCCGCAACACTAGTTGTGAGTTAAGAAAAGGCTTATTGCAGAAAGTTGCCCCAAGGGCCTGTCTTCCTGACCGGTGAAGGACGGGGCATGCTGTTACCGCTTGACAGATGTCTGTGTGTACACCCATCATGAGCTGTCAGTAAGCATAAGTGCTCGTAGCCCACTGTCCCTCTGACAGTAAAGGCATACGCTTTTACGCACAAGTCCCACCACTTTTATCCATGCCAGGTGGCCCCAGTGGGTAGGTGTGCTAGGGAAAGGCATGGTGGAAGCTGTCAAAAGGTGACCACGTGTGTAGGTAACTTCTGTCATGGCCTGTACGCAGTGAAATGCGTACATGAGATAAATCAACTCAGAGTTCAAGTTCATTTAATTCATCACTGAGTAACCACATGCCAACAGTGTAATTATATTAAACAATATACTATTTCTGGCTCTCAAATTCGATGAATTGCACACATTTGGCTGAAGTTGATATAACAGCCCAACAGCACTTTTTCAGTGATTCTTTCTGCAGGAAAGAGGTGGCCACGATTGAGTCACTGTATTATTCACTCTAAAATGAGTTTTGAATTTATTCAGGAATTAAACTGTCTGTAAGTTGCTAAGTCATTTACTGAGCCAGTTTATTTGAAACACTGATTTATTTATTTAGGAATGAAGCAAATGGCTGGCTTTGAGTGAGTCATTTCTCAACTAATTTGTGAAAAACACTGATTCATTAGTAATTAAAATGTGCTTTTGTGAGAGCGTAATTAGCGTTTCCAGCAAAATGACCAAAAAACAATTTATTCCAGGAACTTTTTCCCCCCAGACCTGTTGCTGTCTGCGATTCCATCATGGTCTAAAGTACTGTGAAGATTAGGCAAACTAGTCCAGTGACGTAGGACTACGCGCAACTTTCCTGTTCTCTCTGGATTTCGTCCTCCGCATATAAGCTCAATAAAACCTGAATCTCATCGTTGGTCCATCGGTCGCATTTTTTAAACTCCATTGTTGATTCAAATAGCAAACAACTCTTAATGCACGCATTGCAACAGACTTTGTGGTTGAAAAATGGGGGTTGAAATAAAATGCTGCGTGAACTCAACCAACTAGCATGTTCAGCGCTCAAGGCCCATCCCCGAAAGTCTCTGAACTTTGAAAAAGTACTACCTCACGAGCAGGGACTTTAATAAGGGGGAACTTTTACCCGGAACGTCTCAGGTTACAAATGTAACCATTGTTCCCTGAGAACAGGGAACGAGACACTGCGTCAGCTTTTGCTTACGCTACGGGGAACGCCTCCAGCGTGACTGGTGCCTGAAATCACAATCAAATCACGTCAATCCTATTGACCGACGACAGCCTATGATGTCATCAAGGTGCGACCAGGAAGTATATAAGGGAGCCTTGCCAACATGACAGTATCTAATCGTCTGAAGGGACTGTTTTCGGCAGGCAGGCCCTGCGGCATGGCAAAGCGACGCAGTGTCTCGTTCCCTGTTCTCAGGGAACAATGGTTACATTTGTAACCTGAGACGTTCCCTTTCGAAAGGGAACTCGCACTGCGTCAGCTTTTGCTTACGCTACGGGGAACGATATACCCACTACGCCATGCCGACGGGAGTGCATGCCCATAGGCAGTGACAACTGTCATGACAAGCAAATTCTACTGAAATGCCTGAACCACTCCCCTTCTGGTCACATTAGGCTGTCAGTGACAGCGCTCCCTACGGTCATAGCCCAAGCTATCGCCCAAGAAGGAACCTTCACACACATGAGGTCCTTCCCAGGCCCTGCTCGAAGGCCTGGAACCACCCATTCGACTTAGAAGGGGTTCCTTTAAGGGAACGTGGCAAGGGAACTACGAGGGAACCCTATGCCAGTCACTATTCGGGAGGTTCTCACCGAATGCCACCAGGGAGACCTGACCAGGTGACCCAGACTAATGTGGGACACGTAATATGGACTGCATTTATATGGCGCTTTTAACAGACCAATGGCCATCCAAAGCGCTTTACATCTTGCCTCACATTCACCCATTCACACACCGACGGCGGTGTCAGCCATGCAAGGCGCCATCCAGCTCGTCGGGAGCAGCTGGGGTTAGGTGTCTTGCTCAAGGACACCTCGACACTTGGTCAGGTGGAACCAGGGATCGAACCACCAACCTTCCGGTTTGTAGACAACCTACATGAACCACTGAGCCACTGCCGCCCCATAATACGGTCAACCCTGTCTGTACAGTACAAAGCCTCTGGTACTCGCCTCCGAAGAGGCATCCCGCTAGGGTGCTGCAAGAAAGGCAGTAACATCCACTAGCCGGATCTCAGAGACGGGTTATCCCAGAGAGCAGCTCTCAGCGAAGTGCTATATAACCCTTGCTAGCGAGGGGAGTTTAGCCGCTCGATCCTCGGATCTACCAAGCACTTACTTTAAAACGTGCTTAGGATGCCAAAGGCCATTCAGGCTGATCGTATCGGGGGGGCCCCTCGAGGCTTACCACCAATGGATCAGCGCCAGGCGGCCGCAAGCTCATAACAGACCCTCGCTTTGAGAGGAGCTCATCAACCTGCCCGGTAGGTAATCATGTCGTAGGCAGACTATGAAGGTCCCCTCCTGTGGGGACCGCATAGCAGCAGCGACGTCTCGTCATGCTAGGGTAAGGACACCGCCTTCAGGTCTCGCGAACGGCCAGAGACCGGCGCCTGATAGCGGGTGAACACTAGCTGTCAGCGTAAAGCCAGTTGTGCGTTCCCGCCCAGGGAACTCGTTCCCCAGGGAGGCCGAGAGGGGCCTCCTCCTGATAACAGAACATGCTGCCCATAGCCAGAATGTGCTACTCATAGCACTTCATGGTCACCGCCTCAGCGGCTGCACTCAGGGAGGCCAGTTGTGGCCTACTACCTACTAGCACTCGTGCTAGCCATCCAGTGCCTACGAGCAGCTTGTACCAGCTGTCGAGGGACTTAATGCCAGTGGTGCCCCCTCGGGGGAGACCAGGCAACACCTGCTGACCACAGCAGGCCCTCAGGGAGGCCACTCGGGCCTACCACCTGAGCGAAGGTAACCCAAACCGGGAGCCTACCCCTCAGGGCGGCCTTAAAGAAGGCTGGCTGCTGCACCTGGGCTGACGGCAGCTGTCTGCTGCTGACGAAGCCTGGAATCCAGTTCACACCTGGGAACTCATCCCCAAGGAGACTAGTTGACGAGGTTACTGCTGACGTCGACACCAGTGGAGAAGATCCTCCAAGGCCCACTCATGGACCATGGCGTCGAGACTAACTTGCAAGGAGGCCGGTTGACGCCTACCACCTGTCCTGAAGTCCTGCTGCCCAGACCGCAGTCTCTCGGGCAGTGCCTACAGACATGAACCTAATCACATTGCCAACAGCAGTGTACTCAGCAGAAGTGCATAACAAAAAACCCTCTAAAGCAAGGGGAGTACAACTTACGTCACCTGCCTCGGGGCGGCTGTCTTACTTTCCATGCAGCGGCCATCCGTAAGTGCGAGGGCGTCAGCCATTGGCAATGCTCGGGCCTCAGGGGAGCATCCGACCAGAATCGCAAACAGAGGTTTATCCGATGTTCAGCTCAACCCGAGCCCTAAAGGAGGTGGAGCAGAGACATAGAGCAAGGGTGAAACAATACCTTTTCTTTAGAAAATATAGAACCCACCGGCCAACATCCTCCAGGAAGAGGCCGAGGGCCGCCAAAAGATGGCGGCCACCAAGCTCTGAAAGGCGGAAACAGCAGATAAAGTCTGATCGCAAACCAGCGAAAGACGCTTCACTCCGCCCCACGACCACTGGCAAAGCCGCTGTCTGCTGCAACACCCCGACTGCGTTACTCGTAACCCCAGAACGCAGAGAAGGGGGCGGGTCTTGGCCGGACGACTCTGTAACAAGAGGAGGCTGAAACAAGGATGCATAAACCACGCCATGTTTTTATATCAAAAGACAGGCCAGGGGCGAACAACCTTCCTTAAAAGGGAACGCCCCCATCCTTGACAAAGCCTAGGCCAAGTGGTGCGACATAAGACCGCACTAGATCTACTCAGGGCTCGGGAAAGAAATATTATCACCTCTAATATTACACATTGAGGCCCCGAACCCCTTTTCCCAAAGCCCCGCAGAGCTGGGCGCAGATCTTACTACAGCTCGCGCATTAGCGCGTACCCAGTCTTCAGCTACTTCCCACTTTTACGCTAGGAAAACACAGCTAGCCCTCTACACTACAAGCCCTCGGGCAAGAGCGCGAATTAATCACCCACATAGTGGGGAAACAAAACACGGAGAGGCAGCAAGTCTCTACTAGCAAAAGTGAGGCATTCACACACAACCACATAATGTTGCAAAGAAGATCGTTCTTAGCTTACTCACGGGGAGCTGCAGGCCCTGCGAAATCCCGCGATGATCCAAAATTTCCCCAAGCAACCCCTCAGGGGAGCGACGGTCCAAAAGTCCTGAAAAACATAGTTTTGAAAATGTTTCACCCTCATAGAGGGGGACTCACCAATCGCTCCTCGCGGTGCTTCAACCCAGCCATCGAGCTAGTATCCGCCCGCCATCCTGAGGGGGGCGCTTTCAACAAACAAACCAGGCGGGCCGGCAGAATCTTACATTTTCTGCTCATCATAGGCCCACCGGCCTGATGTAAAGCGCCCTGGGGAAAGCCAGAGGAAGGGAAAAAAGGCAGCGTTCATCTCCGCGTCCTCGAGGGCGGAGTTCGCTGCCTGTGCTGGTTCCGGTTACCAACCCCGGCTTCCTTCCTCTTCCTGTTGCGGGTGTCCCGCCTCCCCTGCGCCCCAGTCCTCCGCGGCGGGGGCGCTCGAGAGGCGACGCTGGCTTGCTGTTCCCGTCTCCAGCCCTCAGACTGGAACGGGCCGGGGACACCCGACTGCCTGGGCGCGGTCCCGGACCTCAGCGGGATGCATGTTCTAAATGCTGCCGAGCACGCCGTTGCCTCTCCGAATTTTCCCACCACCGCCTCTACGGATGTGCCGAAAAGTTCGGATTGCGAAACCGGGGCATCCAGGAGAAAGGACTTCTTTCTCCCCGGTGTCCAGACGGTTTAACCACAGATGTCTCTCCGCGGCCACCGTCGCCGCCATCGGCGCAATCCATACGGTGGCGCGGAGAGCGAAAACCGCGGTCCGGCGCGACTCGACTACCGCCTCAGGGGGTCCCTCCCCCTGATCGAGGTCCCTCAGCAGGTCTGCCTGGTACACCTACAACACAGCTGTGGTGTGCAAAGCCGCCGCAGCGTGACCCACTGACCTGTACGCCCTGCCATTCAGGCATTAGACCGGCAGGGTGGGAGCCACAGTGTCGCCGGCCGCCCAGAGGCGAGATTAACATAACATCTCGTCCACGGGCAGCCCCGACACATACCCAGCCAGGCAGTCCCTCGACATCAGCGAAATTTAGCTCGCTGATGTCGACAGATGCGGGGCTGAGTATGGTTTCTTCCATCCCCTCGAGATCTGCTGATGGAGATCTGGAAGGAATGGAAGACTCCCAGGAGTTGGGAGGTCATGTGCGGAGAGAAACCGATCGTCCGAACTGTTTGGACGCTCAGCCTTTCTCCTCACGCGCCGCAAAGGCAGCTGCAGTCTACCCACAGCGCGTTCCATGACTTCCAGCAACTCCCCGTACATGGGACAGGATGGTTGAAAAGCTTCAGCGTCTTTAACTGACTCACCCATCCTCTGCTCGAGCCTCTCGCGATCTGGATCGTCCTCAAGAACCATAACTGTCTCCAAGCGACAAGCCAGATCCATCTGGGAAGCGCATTTCAGACGCCGCTCAGCCTCAGCTTGAGCGTGGTCTTTCCCAGATGCTGAAACCTCTCCCCTCGAGAAGAGGTCCAGCCGAGTTGCATGCTCTTCTTCCAGACAGTAAACACAAAGTGTGTGTGTATCCAAAGCGCAAGCTACACATTCAAAACACACTTCTGCAGAAGTGGCCTCAGCACACTTCATTGTTATCCTTCTTGTAGACGTTTCACGAGACGTTTCAGTCCCTGAAGACGAAGAGATACTGTCATGTTGGCAAGGCTCCCTTATATACTTCCTGGTCGCACCTTGATGACATCATAGGCTGTCGTCGGTCAATAGGATTGACGTGATTTGATTGTGATTTCAGGCACCAGTCACGCTGGAGGCGTTCCCCGTAGCGTAAGCAAAAGCTGACGCAGTGTGAGTTCCCTTTCGAAAGGGAACTTCATTAAACACACGGAGTACCACCCCAAAGTCCCTGGTTCCTGGAGAGAGTTACTGTGGTGGAAACGCAGCTATAGTCGCTGGCAGTACTGTGTTCTTACATGTATGTTACTCAAAATTAACTTGGACCTGATAGATAATAGCAAAATCCCACTCACAGTAATAAGCAAAACTACATGGCTGTTGTCACTTCCACTCCAAACCTCTCACACTCTCTTTGAAACAGGGCCGTTACCACCATAGACATTGAGGGAGACATTTCTTAATACTGCTCACCATTACGCACTGCTCTGTTTGTTGTAAGGAAGACATTTAAAAAAGTTAAAAAGTAATTTTTTTTGTTCTGCCTCAGCGGTCTAACAGTGCTCGTCAATGCCAAAATGATGGCCAATCAGATCAAAGAAAGCGAGGCTTAATGGTCACTGAAGATTAGTGTGAATTCAAACGCAACACTTTTAGTTTTTACAGTGAAAGAGTGTGTGCATGGCTAGATATAAGATTGCTAAACATATAATATTTGACAACTGTTTTATGATGGATATGTTTAATGACCCACAGTAACATACATACACACAAGAGTGGATGTGTGCATGCTTTTAAAAATATTAGTTTAAATGGATTACTTCAAAACTATATAGGCTATAATTAGACCTAGAACAACTTTTACCATTCTAGGTCCAAGACCGGATATAGTTTACTACTTAATTCATTCTAACGTATTGACATGCATTATTCAAAATATGCAAAACACCACAGAATCGCCGGGGCTTATATGTGGTGCTTGTGTCTCAGATGCTCTGTACTCTCAGCGGTCAGACACAGGCTCCCTGCCTCACTACACCACTCAGGAGAGAGCAGCAGGGCAGTGGGCAGCAGTGCATGATGGGAAAGCTAAGTCTAGGTTCCCAGAAGACCTTCCAGCTCTGTGTGTGTGCAGTGTTTGATGTGCAGTGCAGTAAACAGCATAGAAGAACTCTGCTCATTCTGGTGTTTCCCCAGAGATATGCCAGCGCATAAGCACACTAATGAGCAGGGTGATTACGGGAAGGCTTTCAGGAAAATGTTACAAATGTAAATGTGCATGGCTGTCTCTGCCGTGACAGAAAGCATGTGTGTTTTTACACATGAATGTGCATGGTTTGCCCGCTACGGAGGTGATTAATAGTGATGTGTTTTTAATATTTTAAATCCTTTTTCCTTTCATCTACTCATTTTGTGTTCTGGGACTAGAAACTGAAAGAGAACATGAGGGAATTATAAATTAGAGTTAGGAATGCTACGCTTTTTTTTTTCTTTTTTTTTTTTTAATTGGTTGATTATTTTCACAGCTGAGTTGTTGAACTGCTACATTACATACATTACATAATACTCAACATTGTGTGCAGAGCTGGCTAGTGGAACATCTGCCTGTGATTTGCTCTCATATTCAAAGCTACTTGAATATATTTGAATCTTCTGTAAGTAGGCAATTGCATTTCAAAAACATTTTTACATTTCCTTCATAACTTACTGAGTATTACAAATGTATCAGCTGTCTATATATGACCATTGTCTTTCACAGAGGCTGTCCACTTGACTTCACATGAGCATATGAAAGTAATGGTATATCATATCAATGATTTACAGTTTTTCTCCATTGGTTTGGTTCATTTCTTGAAACAGAAATGACATTCTCAAAACAACATGGACAAATCTCCAAACCACTTGGCAATTGTTCACAACAGAATAGTATTTCTCATTCATTTCATCAATTTGCAAATGTCTAAGTGCATGTCTCAATGTATCAGTACATCTTTGCAAATGATTAAGTACAGGTAGCCTACATTTAGCACAATTTCCTAGTGAATAGATCTTGTTGATCTAAACTGATTGTTTGATTCTCAGTCTAATGGTTGTTCGCTCCAAAGCGTATCAGCGTCATTTCATTGTATAAGTCATCACATGCACAATAGTCTCATCAATTGTCAAAATTAGTCAAGAACATAATACAATGAATACCATATATGAATCCCTTGGAATATTTGATACATTTATTACAGCAATTGACAGTCAGGTGAAACTAGAACTTGACTAATGAAGGAGGACTTTCACACATCTCAGATGACCAATCAAACGATATGTTTAGTTACCTGACAGGTGCTGTCCATGACTGTGAATGCTGAAGATATTAGAAGGAGAAGGAGATATTAGCTTTGTTGTGCTGTGTTGTGCTGAACTGTAAGACTGTTTTGCCAAATGATCTTACAATTTTGAGAATGTAATTTCGGTTTCAAGAAATGAGCCAAACCAATGGAGAGAAACTGTAATACTTACGTACTTGAATACTTAATAATACTGTGAGCAGTTTTCTCTTTTATTCTGGCACTCGTTCTTTTAGCTGTCAGAAATAATTTGGGTCTTAGTTGGACCTTGGTAATTATTATTTAAAATGGATTACATCTTTTTTTACAAAAATAATTTTATTAGTTAAGTAGAACCATATTCAACTTCATAGATTTAATAAAATTGTGTTCAGTTATTCAGTTTTTCCTTTCATAACTAGTATTGTTGCGTTGTAGATATCTGCAACTTTTAAGCAACAACCCATAGCAGTGGGACATCAGATATTTATTTAAAGTGACAAAAAAATTCTCACCCAGAGATGTAGTAGTGGGTTACAATTGCTTGGGTCTCCCCGACTACATTGGAGAAATATAGATAGATAGATAGATAGATAGATAGATAGGTAGATAGGTAGATAGATAGATAGATAGATAGATAGATAGATAGATAGATAGATAGATAGATAGATAGATAGATAGATAGATAGATAGATAGATAGATAGATAGATAGATAGATAGATAGATAGATAGATAGATAGATAGATAGATAGATAGATAGATAGATAGATAGATAGATGTGTAGATGTCTTCCAGAAAACCAGGATGAATCAAATGTTATGACAAACCATTTTGGGAATAACAAGGAATAACAAGGGGAGGATTTATCACTAAATAACCAGAAGCTGAGCAATTATCGTGTCATGAGCTGGCCGCCCATGGAAGCGCAGTGTCTGATGTGCAGAGAGCGCTCTTGAGTCCCACAGTGCAGGTGCACAGTGTGAAAGCAGTCGTTTTTTTCTCTGATGGCCTCAACTGCTGAAGGCAAACTTAGAGGATGAGATCTGCATAGTCATTTCTTTATATTATACTGTATCTGTTGCCTTTAGATTTTGTCATGTTTGTAAAAGTGTGTCTTTACGGCGAAGCCTGTTGCGGGTAGAGGAAATAATTTCCTCCCTGCAGACTTAATTAGGCTGGATGGTGGGGGTCGTCGCCCACATGCTCTCAGTTTCCGTTCTGTTTCAATAACCTGCCAATAGAAAGCAAAAGAATAAAGCAGGCATTGTGGGTGCTATGCCTCAGTTCTGTCTCTGCAGGCATTCGGCACCTTTGATTTTATAAACTCATCAATGATAACTCCTAAAATGAAGCTGATTGCAAATAGCTCTTTTGAATCCCAGAGCATCGATTGCAATGTTCATTAATTCACCTAGTACTTCCGCTACCTCCACGAGAGACCATGTATTTATTATACTGGATTTTCCCCCCTTTTAATATAGTCCTGTGCAATGATTATTGCATGTTCTGGCAGTCCTCGCCTGCGGATGGGCTCAATATGGCAGGTTTTATGAGAACCTATATTAGAGCTGTAGTGGCGAGAGATCAGTCCATAAGTAGCCCTGGGTCACACAGTAAACACTGCTGATTGCTGATCGACTAGCCAGTCAGCGGCAGTATACAACGGCAGGTTTGAAATGCCACTCTGGAGAAAAATGAGACTAATAATCTACCCAACAGAATCCTCTGTTTTAACAACAAAATGTGCAGATCAATGGTCATTTGATCAATGCTTCTGAGATGATTTATACCGAGTCATAAAACCCACTGTTTCTATGGACACTTGAACAAGAGGATATGAAAAATGCAGTCTCATGCTGTCTGAGGGCTAGGATAAAGCATTTGGCACTGTTATTGTATTGTTTATGGTGCAAAGCAGTCGCTGTTGGCTACCGTGTGACTCCATGTAATGGAGTCATCCATCGCAGCTTTCTCAAACGAACGAAGCATCTTTGTTCTCTTTTTCTTGTTTCAACAATTTTTTAATCCTTCATCTTCTTCTGCACCAGTGACCTGAGATTTATCCATCAATACGTGAGAAAAACAGATTGATTTGACCTTTCCTGTATGACTGCAGGTGTCTGGAGCAGGCATTTTTGAGCAGGACGCATGCTCGCACTGAGACTGCCTCCTCTGCTGGCAGCTGCAGACCACAGATGTAGCTTTCGAGTGGGCAGCGGCATCTTTGCCACGCTTATGAAAGTCTTTGCTTTATTTAATCCCATGGCAGATGTCTGGGAGATTATGTGTGTGCATGCTTTCAGTGCATTGTTTTCTGCTTATGGACATGGTTGTCGGCGGTATGACTGTGTAAATATGTACCAGGTGCTGCAGGCCATGGTTTTGTATTCACAGTGACTGCTAACAACACAGCAGATGTTGATATACATGTTGAAGTCAGGTAAGCAAAATAGGGTCAAAGGAACCAGATTCATTGGGCTTGCCCTGTTCTGATCCAGATTAAAAGGTGCAGGCAGTCTTTTATAAGCAGCAGTCCTTCCTGAGATGAACTGTTTAATGTGAATCATCACTGCTGTTTGTATAGAGAAGAACAGGAAGGTGCTAATGCAGGCTATTTAGCTTTGACCAGCATGCCGATTCATTATGCTTCATTCTTGATTAAGTAGGTTATTTATTTTTCATAAATTGCACTAATTAAAGAGCCAGTGCATTGTGGGTCCAGTTGTATTAAGTGCTACATATATTCTGTGATAAAGAAGGCATACATATATATTAATCATCTGTCACCAGTTCAAAATATGGTTAAAAAAAACATTGTTATCATTCATTTTATTGTAAGAACAGCCATAGAGTATATAATGTTGGGTAGAAAAAACATCAACTAAACATAATATTTTAATAATTTGAAATATAGTTCTTATTTAAATATTTCTTGTACAATTCTTGATACATACTAGCCCACAATATGACATGCCTAGTTTATATAAAGGTTTTAAAAAATTGATTGCATGAGGTTTATTATCTCTGATGGCCTGTGTCATAAAACCCTCATACACCATATAAGCTCTATAATAGATTCTAGAAAAATGTCTAGTCTTTACATGGGCTCATTTGTAATCAGTGAAGTGATTGTGAAACCATCATACTTGGATGTGTGATTCAATTAACGCTATTCATGTCATAATATTGAGAACTCATTCAGATGTAATTTTATCACTGGAATGGACATTATGGAAATGGATAGATTATTAGTGTTTGATTCATTTGATTAAACTTGATTAATCTTGATAAATCTCTTTCTTTCCCCCCTCATCCTTCTTGCACCCTCCCTGTGTCTCTTTCACATGCAGTTGCCCCCACAACCTCCACCGTACGTTCGGAGTTCTTCAAGCCATGCCAAGACAGTCAGGAGATGGCCTTCTGTTTGAATGAGGGAGAGTGCTTCATCATCGAAACAGTGGCAGGTGTACACAGACACTGCAGGTGAGTCTGTGTGTGTGTGTGTTAGATTAAAGTGTTTTTTCCATCTTTACCATTTCTTCATTGACAACAACATTTTGTCAGAGTAGCTATTACCCTTTTTTTAACTAATCCATGTGCATATGCAAAGAAAACAAAGACTGTGACGACTGTCTGCACTGGATTGGCTGAATGTGATGTGAGATTAAAGGAGCCGTCATGCTGAAAGATGTGGTCTATTTTGGACATCTTGTCACATGTGATAGCAGTTTGAAAGCCAACATCTCGAGAGTATAATTAGAACGCTGATCCGCCTTGTTGGAACGGCTGAATGACTTAACCTGAAGAGTTTGATTCGTCCAGCTTGTTCAGAGATGAGTGGCTGTGCTTTGAACGAATAATGTTTGGAATGCATGCTGTTTAGCACAGGATGGTGCTGCAAATAAAAGAGTCTGTCATTAATTTTGATACATTCTGAACTGTTGAATGCTTTAAAATCTTTAAAGCATGGAATTCAGTTCAATTCAAATTTATTTGTATAGTGCTTTTCACGATACATATCGTTTCAAAGCAGCTTCACAGAAAATGCATCTACATTACAATCTAAATAGATTTTTACATGTTATGCATTTCAGAAATGCACATATACAAAGCACACAGATTAGCTAACTATCTATTATTAATCAATATAATAACTATGGCACAGAAATAAGAATACATGTTGTTAATGAATAGGGTATATAGAGATGAGCATGAGTCTGAAGTCCTTGCAGGAGTCTTCACAGGTGTTGGTCATCTGAAGTCTTTACGAGAAGCTGGATCCAGACTGGAGCTGACGGACTCTCTAGTTACCTCGGGATGGGCATCCCAAGATAAAACAGAACAGAAAAATAATTAGCGTAGCTGCTGTTCAAGGCATTAAGCAAAGACGATCATGTGCACTGATATAACTATAGAGTACAAGGTTAGGAGATGCATCATGTGAATGCCTGGCTAAAGAGATGCGTCTTTAATCTGGATTTAAACTGGAGGAGTGAGTCTGAGCCCCGAACATTATTAGGAAGGTTATTCCATAGTTTACGTGCCAAATATGAAAACATTCTTCCTCCTTTAGTGGACTTATATATCCTCTGTATTACCAGAAGCCCATAGTTTAGTGATCTTAAAGATCGTGATGGGTTATAAGGCGATAGAAGATCAGTTAAATACACAGGAGCTAAACCATTTAGGGCCTTATAGGTCAGTAGCAATACTTTATCATTGATAAGAAACTTAACAGGTAACCAGTGTAGAGATATTAGAATTGGTGTTATGTGATCATATTTTCTTGACCTAGTAAGAACTCTAGCAGCTGCGCTTTGGACTAACTGTAGTTTGTTTATTGAGGATGCAGGACAACCAGCTAATAAAGCATTACAGTAATCTAATCTCGAGGTCATGAATGCATGAACTAACTTTTCTGCATCAGAGACAGCTTAGCGATGTTTCTGAGGTGGAAGAAAGCTGTTTTTGTAGTATTTGAAATATGATTTTATGTCTAATATAACACCCAGGTCTTTAACTGTAGCAGATGAAATAACAGTACATCCTTCTAAATGCAAGTTATAATTTAAGAGATTATGTGTACCAGTTTTTGGTCCAATAAGTAATACCTCAGTCTTATCTGAATTTAGTAAGAGAAAATTACAGGTCATCCAATATTTTATATATTTAACACACTCTGTTAGCTGGATAATTTAGAGATTTCATCTGGTCGTGCTGAAATATATAACTGAGTATCATCGGCATAACAGTGGAAACTGATTTCATGTTTTCTTATAATATTACCAAGTGGCAGCATTTATATTGAGAATAACAGAGGGCCTAACACAGATCCTTGCAGCACTTCATAATTTACCGACGTTATCTTAGACTGTTCCCTGTTTAAATAGACAAATTGGTAACGCTAGATATTATCTAAACCACTTTAATGCCTGTCCCTGAATACCAGTGTAATTTTGTAGACGATCTAAGAGTATTTTATGATCTATGGTGTCGAATGTTGCACTAAGATCAAGTAAAACTAGTATTGAGATACAGCCTTGGTCAGCAGCTAAGAGTAAGTTATTTGTGATTTTAACGAGCGCAGTTTCTGTGCTATGATGGGCTCTGAATCCAGACTGAAATTTTTCATAGATATCGTTTTCTTAAGAGCATAGTAAGAGCATAATTGAGCAGACACGATTTTTTCTTTATTTTAGACAGAAATGGAAGATTTGAAATAGGTCTGTAATTTGCCAATTCATTTGGATCTAGTTGTGGTTTCTTAATGAGAGGTTTTATATCTGCCATCTTGAATGGCCTTGGGACATGACCTAGAGTTAAAGATGAATTAATAATATTGAGAAGAGGCTCTGCTGCTACAGGTAACAACTCTTTCAGTAGTTTAGTTGGTATTGGATCTAATAAACATGTTGTTGGTTTAGAAGCAATGATTAGTTTATTTAGCTCTTCCTGTCCTATAGTTGTAAAGCACTGCAGTTGTTTCTCAGGGGTGATAATTGAGGCTGAATCGTAAAACCCTGTCAACAGTTGTACATTTATAATTGATTTATAATATAATTGATACATTTAAAAAAAAATTTAGTGAAGAAATTCATAAATGCATTACTACTAAACTGTACTGGAATATTTTGTTCAGCTGATGTGCGTTTATTTGTTAATTCCTCAGGGAAAGGGGTGTAAATAAGGTTTGAAACCAGTTCTATTTTTCTGATAATGATTCTGATGTTTATTTTTATTAGCAGTGTTGGGACACAGGGACACATGTAAGTTCAATACTCGTAAACCCAAATAAGTTGGGCTAACTCAAAAAATTTGAGGTAATCAGTTACATCAAAAATTTTTGAGTTATGATGTTCCCAATTTTAAGTAAGCAGAAGTTTTGAGTTTGTATTATTCATGCATGTCCATTGCTCATAGCTTGAAGAGTTAGCTAACTCGTATATTTTGAAAGCAAAATTTGTTTTATTTATTTTGAGTTCTTGCAAATGAAATGAGTTATTTCACTGTAAACCCTTTAAGTTAAAGGGATAGTTCACCCAAAAATGAAAATTTGTATTATGATTTTTATTTTGTACTCACACATTTGTATTGTTCTTATCTTGAAATATTTGAGTACACTAATTTATACATTTAACTTAAAATTATCAGGTTATCTCAAAATAAATATTTTGCTAAAATGGCAACTTGCTAATTTGCTAACATGTTAACAATAGCATGGTATAGCACTTACTGAATGAGGACAGCAACTTAAAAGATGTAATTTACCTGCCCTCAAACCAAGCGGCATGCACCACTTGTCACCATGGAGGTAACTCTCCAAAAACCCACATTAACAGAAACTCTTCCAAATTAGCATAACAAAGCATTAATAACTGCTAAATCTCCCTTACTATTAATCTTGCACAAAAAACATTATTTAACACTTAATTTTAGCATTTACTCTCCCTTTCAAGTGCCATGAGCAAAACATGCTGGGAAATAAAAATCCCAGCCCAGCCCAGTTCAGTTTCAGTTAACTTAAGTTAGTCTAAAATTAAAGGAAATTAGTTCACACAACTCAAAACAATGAAACAGTTCAGTTTACTTGAAATATGTCAATGCTCTGAACTCAAAAGAAAAAGAAAGTGCTAAATACCATAACAGGTAATTTAACTGAACTCATTTCTTTAATTTAAGTTTGTCCTACTCAAACCAGTAAAGTTGTTCTTGAAGCACAAATGTGATGTTTATCTAAAGTCATTTTTACATATTAGTATAGTCGAGTTGGATCATCAAAGGTCAGCAGCAAAGACATTGGTTGATAAAGTGAGTTTAATTACATAAAGTCTATTTAACATTAATTATTGCAGGTGTGCTGAGTTTGCATTTCACAGTTTTTATAAATTTTTAGGGATTACTGAATCTGGTTTTGTGCAAGTGCACTGTAGCTATAGTATGGAAGCCCGTTTCCGCCACTAAATAAAAAAATAAAAACAGTATTTGCGACTTTTTATCTCAGAATTCTGACTTTTTTAGTCTGATATAAAGTCAGAATTCTGAGATATAAAGTCGCAATTGCGAGTTATAAAGTCAGAATTCTGAGATATAAAGTCGCAATTGCGAGTTATAAAGTCAGAATTCTGAGATATAAAGTCGCAATTGCGTGATATTGTTACATGTATGCCCTGTCTTGTGTGTTTTGAGTATGATTCTGTTTCTCCCCAGTTTAGGTAATTAGTCATGTCAGTCACCTGTGTCTCGTCCATCACCTGCACCTCGTTATCCTCATTTGCTCTGTGTATTTAAACCCTCAGTTTGTCCTCAGTGTTTGTCGGTTCTCGTTTATGTTGTACGTGTCTGTCGTGATCCTGAGTTTAATATTAAAGTTCCTGTTCTCCTGGCTACCCTCGTCTCTGTGAGCTCATTGCCTGCACGTAAACTGTAACAGATATAAAGTCAGAATTCTGAGATATAAAGTCGCAATTGCGTGATATAAAGTCAGAATTCTGAGATATAAAGTCGCAATTGCGAGTTATAAAGTAATTGATCTGCCGCGACCCGACACATGATGAGTTGTGAACACAATGAGTATATTAACTGTAGTTTTAGCTGCTAATGATGGAATGATTGTCTTATTATCTGAACGGCATTAATATCTCTGAGCAAACGCGCTCTTGAGGGGATTTTAAGCGCACGCTTTGGCGTAGAAACAACAGAACGGATGTGAGGGACAACGTTCATTGAACATATTATTCTGATATGTTATTATGGAAATATGATCCCCAGAAATCCACCACCCTCAGAATGTGCTGTAATTCATGATGTCCTTAGAGAACGAGTGTGTCCAGTAATGACACGTCCAGTATGATGTCGCTACATATCGCACCTGTCGCACCTGAGGGTGGCGCTGTTCTGGGATCATATTTCATTAATAACGTATCATTAATAACATATTTCATTAATAACATTTAATTAATAACGCATCAGAATATGCTGTAATGCAAGATTTCGTTTGAGAATGAATTTCATTGACCTCCATGAGCTCGATTTTGATAATATTTAAAATAATATTATATAATATTCATATAAAATAATAATTGATGTAGGTGAGTTGTGTACAGTGAGTTCTGCTGCCGAACAGTTTCCAGTACACAGAGATAACCACAGTACACAATAAAGAATAAAGATAAATGAATGAGATACACATATGCATAATAAACAAAAATAGACAAATTTGTATGTACAGGTGTGCTATGGAACAGAATACAATAGAATTAACAGGGAATGGACTAAGAGGTTCTTGTCAAATAAATATTGCACATATTTATCATTGGAGGCATTTAACATGTCTTACTCTATATCTAGCCTATTTAAAAGCACAGAGAAAGATGACATTAGATAATGTTTGCAGCTGAGATTTAATGATATGCTAACATTAGCTAAAGATCAATTCATTTATTATTTTAAATATTATCAAAACCGAGCACATGGAGGTCAATAAAATTCATTCTCAAACGAAATCTTGCATTATTCTGATGCGTTATTAATGAAATATGATCCCAGAACAGCGCCACCCTCAGGTGACTGTATGTAGTGACAGATCATACTGGACGTGTCATTACTGGACACACTCGTTCTCTAAGGACATTGTGAATTACAGCACATTCTGAGGGTGGTGGAGTTCTGGGGATCATATTTCCATAATAACACATCAGAATAATATGTTCAATGAACGTTGCCCCTCACATCCGTTCTGTTGTTTCTACGCCAAAGCTTGCGCTTAAAATCCCCCCAAGAGCCCCCCGTTTGCTCAGAGATATTAAAGGGTTAGTTTACCCAAAAATGAAAATTATGTCATTAATTACTCACCCTCATGTCGTTTGACACCCGTAAGACATTCGTTCATCTTCGGAACACAAATGAAGATATTTTTGTTGAAAGCTGATGCTCAGAAAGGCTTCAGACAGGCCTCCATAGGGATTCAGTACATTTACACTCACAAGACCCATAAAAAGGCACTAAAAACGTCGTCACAAAGTCCATCTCACTACAGTGGCTCTACAATAATGTTATGAAGCGACGACAATAGTTTTTGAGCGAAAAAAAAAATTAAAATAACGACTTTATTCCACAAGTTCTTGTCTTCCTTGTCTGTCTGTGCCGTGAACTCACGAAGCAGCACGACGCATGCGCGAGAATATCACTCAGATCCGGCGTTCGGACACGTGACCCAGAAGCGAGGAGATTTGTTTACAACGAGCAGAGGAAGACGCGCCGTATCTAAGCTGTTGAATTCTACATTGATCGTGCTTTAGGTCTCGGCGTAGAGCTCAAAATGGGACTAAAGTGTGCATTTCATGGATTCCCGAACGCCGGCGCTACGTCATATTCTCGCGCATGCGTCGTGCTGCTTCGTGAGTTCACGGCACAGACAGACAAGGAAGACAAGAACTTGTGGAATAAAGTCGTTATTTAGATTTTTTTTTCGCTCAAAAACTATTGCCGTCGCTTCATAACATTATTGTAGAGCCACTGTAGTGAGATGGACTTTGTGACGACGTTTTTAGTGCCTTTTTATGGGTCTTGTGAGTGTAAATGTACTGAATCCCTATGGAGGCCTGTCTGAAGCCTTTCTGAGCATCAGCTTTCAACAAAAATATCTTCATTTGTGTTCCGAAGATGAACGAATGTCTTACGGGTGTCGAACGACATGAGGGTGAGTAATTAATGACAAAATTTTCATTTTTGGGTGAACTAACCCTTTAACTTTATATCTCAGAATTCTGACTTTATATCACACAATTGCGACTTTATATCTCAGAATTCTGACTTTATATCACGCAATTGCGACTTAATATCTCAGAATTCTGACTTTATATCACGCAATTGCGACTTTATATCTCAGAATTCTGACTTTATATCACATAATTGCGACTTTATATCTCAGAATTCTGACTTTATATCACACAATTGCGACTTTATATCTCAGAATTCTGACTTTATATCACGCAATTGCGACTTAATATCTCAGAATTCTGACTTTATATCACGCAATTGCGACTTTATATCTCAGAATTCTGACTTTATATCACGCAATTGCGACTTAATATCTCAGAATTCTGACTTTATATCACGCAATTGTGACTTTATATCTCAGAATTCTGACTTTATATCACGCTATTGTGACTTTATATCTCAGAATTCTGACTTTATATCACGCAATTGCGAGACTTTATATCACGCAATTGCGACTTTATATCTCAGAATTCTGACTTTATATCACACAATTGCGACTTTATATCTCAGAATTCTGACTTTATATCACACAATTGCGACTTTATATCTCAGAATTCTGACTTTATATCACGCAATTGCAACTTTATATCTCAGAATTCTGACTTTATATCACACAATTGCGACTTTATATCTCAGAATTCTGACTTTATATCACACAATTGCGACTTTATATCTCAGAATTCTGACTTTATATCACACAATTGCGACTTTATATCTCAGAATTATGACTTTATATCACGCAATTGTGACTTTACATCTCAGAATTCTGACATTATATCATGCAATTAAGACTTTATATCTCAGAATTCTGACTTTATATCACGCAATTGTGACTTTACATCTCAGAATTCTGACATTATATCACGCAATTGCGACTTTATATCTCAGAATTCTGACTTTATATCACGCAATTGTGAGAAAAAAAGTCCGAATTCTGAGATAAAAAGTCGCAATTACTGTTTTTATTTTTTTATTTAGTGGCGGAAACGGGCTTCCATACTATAGCCATCATGTTTACTCAGCATACGCAACACCTCTGTGCCTTACTCTCAACATGGGGACAGGAGAGCTGTCAGTCAATACATGGGAGAACAAAGTAACTTGCGTAACTTGAGTAAATAAAGTACTTAAAGTAATGATACTATAATGATACTATAGTTGATTGCGTACAGTAATGCATGTTACTTGCAATGTGTTACCCCAACACTATTTATTAGTGAATCAAATGCATACAGCTTACAACTATCTGTGAGGTTTAAATGGGAGTTATTGATTGGCTGTTCATAGGACAATGTGTAGCTGACACACATTGAGATTTTTCGATAATATTTTATATAAAATAGAATAAAAATGACGAGTTACTGCATTGTTTGTTTGATTGTTTAGTATATGGTTGTGTAGTATATTGTTAAAGGGTAACTAAACCAACTTTTTTTAGTTAATGATCTGTAATACTGGGGCTTTATTAATGCTGTTCATTGATTTGAGTAAATGTTTTTACATTTAAGTGTTTTAATTCTATAAAATATGGTGTAAAACCGCCAAAGTGCTGCCCTGTTAAGGTTGAACGGTGGCTACCGTTGTGGTACATCGTGACATAGGATGGCATTTCCAACGGCTCACTACTCACAAGTCGCAAAGATGGAGAATGACTGGAGTGACGCCAGCTTTGCAACAGAGCGGTCATTCTCCTACCTTCACCTGAAGTGGAGGAGGGTGAATTTTCTGTAGACACAGACCCAGAGCCTTATCAATGTGAGCCGCTGGCTCAAACTGCGTTAACTCCCGATGCCGACGATGCTAGTGAAGCAGCAGCGCAAGAGAACTGACCTAATCTATGAACAGTCAAATCCTTACACTGAATGCCACTAAAAAAAGATCAGATATCTGATATACATACAATGTATTTTCATTCAAATTAACTGAATCAATAAGCAGCGCAGGACCAATAAATGCAGACCTAAAAGCCTATTATAAACGGATTTCCTCAAATAAGTTACGCCAGCACTTTACGGTATTGTTGTTCATTACCACGGCAACCACTTGCGTGTCAGGGTTTGACAGCGCGTCTCATGTATGAAAATTAACTGTACACATGACGGGCGGCAATAATATCGCAAGAAAAGTCTGACGTGTACTGACAACTGCATTATTTAACCGTATTTTCTTCATTACAATGTTAAAGCAAGTGTCAAGTCAGTTTCATTCATAATGTTTCTACTTCATGTAACATGACAGTTCATACTGGAGTGAAGCCGTTCTCATCATGTGATTGGGGAAAACATTTTTGAGGGCGTGGTGAGCTCGTGCCAGGGGCGCGGATAGTGAGCCGTTAGGCTTGTTCGACTTCACCCAGCGATGCGCAGACCGATCGGTGGCTGACTTGAAGCAGTGCATGCCGGTTAGAAATTTTGTCCGACTTGAGGCAGCGCCGACGCCACGTGACAGTGACGTATGTCAACAAAGTGCCGCGAGAGCGATTCGAGAGCAGTCGGCTAAGCCGGTGCAGTTTCTCCAGAGCAGCTGCAAGAGGCTGCACGGACTCTGATGACGACACAGCTGTTCCATGATTGGCTGGATTCTCCGCATGACAGCGATCACGTGTGTTTCGTGTTTCTTCTAAAACCTTCAGCTCCACTTATGCGCACAAATCAGTTTTTTTATAACAGTAAAACCTCCTTTCATGTAGTCGCGATGTTATATTGTCATGTTTATCAAAATAAAACTGATTAAAAACGTAGACCCCACTTCATTGATAGTGTAGACTTAAATGTTGAACTTTATTCTTGTACAAACACACACTGTATTAAGCAGTACATAAAGTATTACATGACAATAATGTCCCTGAAACATCTGTGTATTGCCAAATATTGCATTTATTTAACTTCAGCTGATAAAGTATGCAAACACAGCGCGAGCGTCACTACGGGAAGCAGAAAGTGTCCGACTCCACGTCTCCGCTTGCAGCTCCTCCCCGTCTGCACGCGGCTACTCTCGCCGATCAGTTGAATCCGGCCGCAGCCGATGTCGAACACACCTGTTGGAAGTGCCGTCCTATGTCACGATGTACCACAATGTCCAATAGGAAAATTCAACTGCAGTAGCCACCGTTCAACCTTAAGAGGGCAGCACTTTGGCGGTTTTACACCATATTTTATAGAATTAAAACACTTTATACTCAAATGTCAAAACATTTACTTGAATCAATGAACAGCATTAATAAAGCCCCAGTATTACAGTATTATTATATCATTAACTAAAAAAAGTTGGTTTAGGGTTTAGTTACCCTTTAAGGTCAATTATTGTATTGCTAACTAGTCATTAACCCTATAACTGCCAGAGGTCGTTGTATTATGCGTCACTGTATAATGAAATGTGTTACTGTGTAATTAAATGATTATTTTAGTCATCAACTATGTTTTTGTCCTGTTGTTTTATGTTTAAGGCTGTTTTAAGCAGGCTACACTAATCACTGAATAATATAGTCTAAACCAGCCTGCAACGACAATGAGAATTAGAAGGAAATACATATTTGGGTGGTGTAATATTATCCATTGTGACTAAAACTGATTACCGCTATCTCAGTCGGTGAAAGGCGTTGCCTAGTAACATACAATGTTTGATGCAGTTTCACTCACCGCCTGCGAAAATGACAGTGTGAAAATAAAGGCATTATATAGGTAAATTTGACCCGCTGCGGCTGATAAATAAATATATAAATGCCCCTTTTTTGATCTGGTTTTATCTAAAAAAAAAAAAAAGAAACACTAAGGAAACACTAAAAAAAGAACACCGGAGGATTGTAAATAACACAATTTTAGTAAAAGTCAATGACTGGGAGACTTGTATATTTTATTGAAAATCTGTTATGTAAATTTGAAAAACAGCATGGGTAAATTTTTCCCCGTGGTGGTTCTAGTGTTAATAAGTCAAGTGACATTTATTTATACAATCATTTGTATAATCTGTAGCCTGACGTCGTAATACTCAATTCTAGTCAGAATTTGAGTCTGATACTGCTCCGTTGGGCTGTGATTATGGGGCGTGTTTCAACCGAACCAGGAAAGACCTCAATTGAAGGGAGACAGATGGCATCATATACAGCATTTTACATTACAGTATGTCATGTGATACTGTAAATAGATTACTATGGAGACTGCCACATTACTATAACTCACTATAATAAAGGTCAACTACAGTATAGATGCAATCATATTGTACTGTGAGAACACAGCACAATCTGTTCTAGCACAGAACCTTATGGCTGTGTGATACTTCATCACACCTTTTGATAAAACACTATTTTGATAAAACAGATACTATTACAAACATTATGGACTCAATTACATAAGTTAGGTAATGTGAGTGCATTTTCTAATGTGGCAACTGTAGCTTGTATTACTGTAATTAATTCAGCAACATTTGAAACATGCATCTTGCATTGTTTGCTGAATGAACTGGTTGTTAAAAGTACTAAATTGAAAGAAAATCATACTATTGTGTTTCGGTGATTAAACCAAATGTTCTAATTAAATAGCAATGATCTTGTGTTTTGAAACAATTATTATGTAGAATGAAAATATGTACAACTAGTAAAAGCATGAGATCAGGTTTTGAAAGAATAACTAGCTGTGTTACAAGTGTGATCAGTTTGGAGTTTTGTACTAAGCTTATTGAAAATGTACACCTTACTTGTGAAAATATTACCAAAGGGGGATAAAAACTGTAATGTGACATCTATAATTTATGTAACAAATTAAATTTAAGCTCTAAAGCAGCTCTACAGAAGATAATAGTGTCATTATTCAACTCAATTCAGTTCAAATTTTGTTCTCATCCTATTGTGCCAGTGCAGTTAAATCGATAATATTACTGAATATTAATTGTCTTTTAAGTAAGTCTGAATAAACAAACATTCAGGAAGAATTGTTTTAATTATTGAAATCACCTTATCATTTGGCCGTTGAACTGCATTTCTTTTCTTTTTTCAAATATTAATTTGAACATGGCCAAAATACACTCCTTCAGGATTTGTATAGGTTTCGGAAAGTTTTTTTTTTTTTTTTTTTGAGTATGACACTGTATGACGTCATAAAGGGTGGAATTCCTTGAACGGGCACTTATCCCGGATGAGCATGTGCGCACATAAACCAGAACTAGAGCAAGAGTGTCAACAACAAAATCAACAATGTCACTAAAGAAGTGTGTTTTTGGTTGTTAGGGAAAGAAAACCTTGTTCAGCTTTCCAACAGAGTTCTGCAAGTATTTGTTTGTACCCGGTCATGAGTCGAAACCACAGGCAGTGAGTGAAACTGCATCAAATGTCTGTGTTTTGTTGGCAATCAGCACGTAATGTTAACAAAACTTATAGTGAATTGAAAGTTGTACAGGGATAATGCCATGATATATTGTGTGTGTGTGTGTGTGGCCCACTGCACACCTCCAGGAGCTCAGCTGTTTTCGGAAAGAATCGGTACAGTGTATCTGTATTTTATAAATATGATAAAACTAAAGACTCTTCGGAGATATGAAGGATGCAATACTACTCTATAGGTACTCAAGATTAACATGAGATTGGCAGAAGCTGTGTGTGTACCTGTACCCTTTAAAAGTGCTTGAAAAACCAGTGAAGAAACGTGACAATTCCCATCTCTAGTTGTAAATCTGAGGGTGCTTTGCCATAAGCCATGCTGTGGAACTTGCAGATGTTTAGGGATAATCGTTTAGTGTCACTCCCTATCAGCGGTTCTGTTTACTGCTCCCCAAGCCCCTTTTCCTCTGACAAACCTTCCTGGTTCTCCTCCTCATTCAAATGTAATTTTATATATATGTCCTTTTCGCGCGAAATAAGAGGTGTGTGTGGACATACAGTAAAGTAAAAGTGGAGTGCTGCAGGTCACGTCACATGTAGAAATGAAAGTGGGAGAGATAAGGAAGGCTGCCCGGAGTTGGAGGATGCACTAGCATCGTATAGCAGGGCAGATGCAGTGTGAGAGCGGGTGCCGCGCCGCGCGTGCCCGTTGAGCAGACATACACTGGCACAGTGTTTGTCTCGCGAGTCGCGCATCTGAACCACGGCTCGTGTATCGCAAATACAGGCAAATATAGTCCATTCTGTCACATTTTCCGGTGTTCTCCTCCGACCCCAGTCTGTCTTGTGCTTTGATTTATGATGGGAAACATATATATATATATCTGCTGCAAGACCGTGTTCCCCTCTGTCTCATACACACATTCATTTGTTGTATATAAGTAGTTCACATGATAAATGTAACATGTGTAACATTGGTAATGTTTTGTTGTTTAACATTATAGTTCCCTTCAGCAGGTGTCTTAAAGGGTTTCAATAAAGAAAGGGAAGACTGGTATACAAAAATTGATCTCAGTTTTATTTTCACTACTGGTATGATTAAAATATTGAAGGTTGGCAAACAATACTGTTCAGAGGCACACAATGGTCAACGGCAAGGCCTCACGATCATACAAACACACGGTGCATTAAATACCTCAATCTCAATTAGCACAGCACCCCGATATAAACATACTATGCACAGCAAACGCAAAAACCCGTGTGACACCACACTAAATTTAGGCTGAAGACAGGCAGTGGGCCAATGCTGCACAATATTATAATAATGTTTGTCAGACCATTCAAATGAAAAAAAACAAAAACAACAAACAAAACAAATAAACAAAATACACAATAAAAATTGGAGGTACAATATGGTTGATACAAGTATGATACAAGAGGGAAAAGCGGCAATTACACCCAGAAGCGGTTTCTGCAACAAATCACAAACATACCATAAATACACATAGCATAAGACCAACTGCACCAGTTTCTTCTTAGTTGTTTTGTCCTTATCTGGGTTACAAAATAGTGTTTCATACAAAATAATATCCCCATTGCCCATAGCACACAAAATTAAATCTATTTTCTTACCCACAGTAATCGTTCCACACGTTAAAACAAGAACCCCACAAATCAATCGCACAGTGTGTCCCACATTTATGCACTACATCAGTATATCATTATATAAATGTATAGCTACCTTGCACTATGGATGCCCGCTCCTACTTGCGTTACCTACTGGTACTCTGCTCGGCTACTAACTCTCCCGTTCGTGACCATTTAGGCTGAGAATGAGGAGAATAGTTCAGTTAAGATGTGTCCTCGGTTGCCGAGCTTCCTAGGTAGCACGCACGATCAAATGCTGCCAATAATAGACGCTTACCGTCCCTGCTTTCCACTGAGAACAACGGCGGTGCGCCAATCAGTGCAATTACTCCCGTCCAACTCTCACCATTCTGCACTAGACGCTGAACATGAGTTCTAATTCCAGCGTGACAAAATTTTTACCCGCTCGCGCTTGACGCACGCCAACCGGGCCCATCAACAAACGACTCCTCCACTCTACACGCCGCTTTTATCTACTTCCTAAATCTAACCACAACCTATAGTATCCAAGTAGGAAACTACGCAACAGCGGTCAGCCTCCAGCAGGTTCCCTCTGTAGGAAGGGAGTAGGTATAGCCAGCCTACATGGGTGTCTAGCACAACCACTTCATCCGGTTACATCCACCCCAGTTTTAAAAGCTCACCGTCCCGGTGGGAATATCCCCCGTTCTAATTATACCCACGGTCTAAATGTTACTGCCAAGGGAGCAAAGGTTGTAAATCTGCCCTCAATTGAGTTAGTTTGACCCACATCGCTACCGACATTTCTAGGCAGATGGAATGGGTTACTATGTTGACCTGCTGTGGCCCTTGCTGAGCGTCTTACTGTAGTGTCAGAGTTTGAGGGAGGACCTTGCTCAATCTCTATTGGGGGTTGGGCGTAGACCTCCAGCCGCGTGTGGCCCTCTGTCTCATTGGGCACATTAGGGGCGCAGGGTGGGTTTCGGTGCTCAGGAAGCACACCACTGTGATTCTCCATGTTAGTCACTGGTTCCATCAGCACAATCTCATCTTCGGAATCATTATCCTCTGTTAACTGCGTCCTGCTTACTCCCGAATTTTCCGGGTCTTGTTGGTCCCCTACTCTGTCAGGTATTGTGGAAGGGTTCTGGTCTACCCGTACCTTAGTTGGAATAACTCGAAGTTCTGACCTATGAATATTCTTTTCTGGCCCAGCCCCCTCCAAGGGGCGGATTGTGTACACTCTCCCATCCTGATCCAAGGCATCTTGTACTCGATACACTGTAGCATCCCAGAAGTCTTGAATCTTATGGCGGCCCAAAGGATGGTTCCTCCGGTGGACTAATGTGCCAGGGATGAGTGGCTGGCTCACTGCCGGGGTGACCTGCTGATTTCGACGCTCTGCTGAGAGGTTCAACCGGTCCCGTGCATGTATGTAGATTGTCCTAAGATTTTGCTGATGTTGTATCATCCAATCGTGGGGGTGCCCGAGGCCACTTTCCTCTTCAGTACTACCCAAAAGAAAATCCACCGGCAGTCGTACTTTCTGTCCAAACATCAGTTCAAAGGGTGAATAGCCAGTTGACGCATGCTGGGTGGTATTATAAGCAAAGAGCATGTGGGGAAGTGCTTGGGGCCACTTACGTTTCTGTTCCGGTGGTAACGAGCGGAGTAGATCGTGTAACGTGCGATTAAATCTCTCGCACTGCCCGTTACCCTCGGGATGATATGGTGTCGTTCTACTCTTAGCGATGTTGTACAACTGGCACAACTGCTTCATAAGGTCTCCCTCAAAACTTCTGCCCTGGTCGCTATGAAGCCGCTTAGGTACCCCATAACGATAAAACCAACCCTCTGTAAGTAGTTTAGCTACTGTGCTAGCCTTCTGATCCCGAGCTGGGTATGCCTGTGTAAACTTTGAGAACACATCTGTCACAATCAGTACATGTTCACGGCCATCTGTAGCTTTTTCCAAGATGGTGAAATCTATGGCTACCACTTCCAGAGGTTTGGACGCAGTCAGGTTCCCCGGAAAGGTTCTCGCCTGTGGGCGGACAGCTTTTGCCACGACACAACGGCCACACTCTTGACAGTAATTCTCAATCTCTCGAGACATACCAGGCCAAAAACATCTTTCTCTAATGAGGCGGGTTGTGCGTTCTATACCTTGATGTCCATGGTCATCATGCAAACCTCTCAAGACTTCCTGTTTTAGGCACTGTGGCAAAATGAGCTGGAACGTCTCTCTACTGTACCCTGGCAGCCGAATGCTGCGGTAAAACACCCCATCCCGACACCGAATCCTTGGCCAATGCTTAAGCAGTTTCTGGGCCTCCGGAGGCAGTAGCATCCGTTCCGATTTTGTCGGGACTGCTCCTCGTTTCCAGAAATGGATAACTGGCCCAGCAGCTGGATCCTCCCTCTGTAGGACTTGCAAGTCAGCCTTCTGTCGAATTGGTAAGGCACTAGCCTCTTGGCACAGGGTTTGTGTCCTACTGGCATCTACACTCAAGAGGACTTGGGGGACCTCTAAACCCGGGGCCACAGTAGCGATGGAAATCGGGGCCGGCAGCCTGGAAAGTGCATCCACATTTCTGTTCGCAGAGCCTGGGCGGTATCTGATTTCAAAGTCAAACATTGCTAGCTCCGAGGCCCAGCGATGTTCTACAGCCCCTAACCTAGCCGTCTGTAAGTAACTTAATGGGTTATTGTCGGTGAAGACCACAAACTTTGCACCTAAGAGATACTCCCTAAACTTGCTGGTTATTGCCCATTTAAGGGCTAGAAGCTCTAGCTTACGGGAGCTATAATTGGACATGTTTCTCTCAGTCGGGCGCAAACCTCTACTGGCAAAAGCGATAGGCTTCCTACGTCCATCTTGTTCTTGGGCTAGGACGGCGCCGAGCCCGGCAAGGCTTGCATCAACTTCCAAGACGAACGGTTTTTTGAAATCCGCATACGCTAAGACGGGGGCGCTGATCAGGCGGCTTTTTAGAGTCTGAAAACTCTGCTGGCACTCTGGGGTCCAGCCGTCTCCCAGTGCATTGGCCCGGGACTTGGACCTATTAGAGCCTGTCTCCACCCGAGCAACCAATCTATGCAGCGGGGTGGCAATCTTTGCAAAGCCCTCCACAAAGCGACGATAGTACGATGCAAACCCCAGAAAAGATCTCAGTTCCTTTGTAGTGGCCGGCTGTTTCCATTCTGCTACTGCTTTAACTTTATCCGGATCAGTGGCTACCCCTGAGGCCGAAACAACATGTCCCAGATATTTTACCTCTCTTTGAAAAAAATGGCATTTAGATGGTTTTAACTTAAGATGGTTACTGTGCAGATGGTCAAAGACGAGTTCCAAACGCTTCAAGTGTTCGTCAAAAGAGGTCGAAAAAATGATAATGTCGTCCAAATACAGAAGTAGTGATTGAAAACTTTGATCTCCAAAAATCCTCTCCATCAACCTCTGGAAGGTGCTCGGCGAGTTACAAAGGCCAAACGGCATACGATTAAACTCAAAGAGTCCAAAAGGTGTACAAAATGCTGTCTTGGCTTTGTCCGATTCTGCAACTGGCACTTGGTTGTAACCACTGGCAAGATCTAAAGTTGAGAACCACTTCGCCCCCGTCAATGCATCCAAAGACTCATCTATACGAGGAAGTGGATAAGCGTCCTTCCTCGTCTTTGCATTCAAGAGCCGGTAGTCAACACAGAGTCTAAGATCTCCCCCTTTCTTTTGCACGATAACTATAGGCGACGAATAGGGACTAGAACTAGGTTTCACAATTCCTGTCTCTAACAACTGCTGAATATGGGCTTTGACTTGTTCGTACTGGGAAGGAGGCAGTCGACGATATCTCTGCCTAATGGGGACATCATCAGTGAGGTGGATCTGATGTTCTACCAACGTAGCACACCCTATATCCCCCTCCCCCTGACTAAAAACCCTGCTGTGCTTCTGCAATAGTGCCTTTACTCTATGTTCCTGAGCTACAGATAGGGTTGGCCAAGACATATTAGAACAATCGATCAAGGGAGTGGCTTTCGTCTCCGCTGACTGAACTACAGCAAACTGTTCCCCACTACCCCCTTCCACAATGTGCACTGAACACCCTGAAGACATAACCTGAACAATATGGAGTACCCCCAACAGGGTGTGCGGTTGCAGCCATACATCTTGTAAGCTCACATTCGTGACTGGTATTTCTACCACCCCGTTCTTCACTGATAGTAACGCTTTAGAGATCAAAATACCCACTGGTAACTGGGTTTCTTCTGTGACCGGCTCTAATAGCACAGAGTAGAGGGAAAGATTAGCAGCACTAGGACAAACTATGGAGATGAGTTTCAGAGACCCAGCAGGAATCCGTACTGCAGAACTCTGAACCCTAGCCTTGCCTAAACACCCTTTACTATGGAGGTCCTCAATGGACTGGCATATGGTAAAAGCCTGTCGCCATACCCTACTGTCTTTATCCACCAGAGAAACCTGGCCCGAGGTCGATGGTATCTCGGCGAGCAATTCCTTATAAAAACTCTGGATGATGTTCATACCTAATAGACCGGGGACTGCACGCTTCTGTTGTTGAGTAAAAACATCAGTTGGGTCCCGCACTACCAAAATGCCCATGCTAGGGGAGGTTTTACCCAACACTGTCACATCCAGTTCAAGGTAACCCAAGTATGGGATTTCGTACCCATTAGCTGCTCGTAATTGGAGCCAACTGCAGGGTTTAAGGGACTCCTCACATGCTTGAAAATTTTCCCAAAAAAATGTTTCTGTTATTGTAGAAACCATAGAACCCGTATCCAACAAACATGCAACTACTTTTCCCCCCATTCTGGCATGAACCACTGGACACTGACCTATGAGATGGGGCATGTTGTCAAAGGCAGAATAACAAGAGCCTACTTGAGCCCCCCTTGGTGTTTGGCTCTGTACACCAGAGGGCGCTAGTTTTCCTGCGGCTGCAGAGGAGTGGGTAATTCCACTAACTGATTATGAGCTACAGCCCTCTGCCCCACCCCCTGGGTTACTACATTAGTCAAGTTTGGATCAATACGGCAGTTTTTAGCAATATGGCCTGCTCTGTTGCATCGAATACAAATCGGCCTACCATCAGGATGGAACCGGTATGTTTTAGACTGACCTCCTACACTCCTTGGGTTAGCCTGTGGACGAGATAAATTTAATTGTGACAGAATGACATCTAATTGGGCCTGCTGACGCCGTAAACATTCTTTTAGCTCAGTCATTTCAGTGTTAGTCGCTGATATTGCGTTAGCATCTGCACCCCGACTACCCCCAGCAGATGCGTGAGTATCAAAAGAAAAAGCTCTAGGTCTAGTCTTCGTTCCTTGTTTCCCCTCCTCCGCCCATTTAATGGCTATGCTACGGAGTGTGACAAAACTCATATCCGAGTCCAATGCCAGCCGTCTTTTCAGCTCCCTTCTCAGCATGTCATCGTTTACATTTTCAGCGAACTGGTCCCGTAGCACTAAATCATGATTTAAAACTCCACCAGGTGTCTTTTTCATTACCGCATCCATTAAGGATTTTAAAACATGAGAAAAATCACGTAGGGACTCTCCCTCTTTCTGGTGTCGCTGGAAGAAACACAACTGTGCAGCAACATAGGACTGGGAACAACTGAAATTTTCAGCAAGAATCTTAAAAATCTTTTCAGCTGTATCTCTATCTGAAGCTTCATGAAAATCAACCTCTGCTTTTGCCCCCCCCATCAAGATGATCATACAGGAACAACACTTGTTCAGCATTCGGCATAGGCCTAGCCTCGAAGCATCTCCGGACCTCTGTGACCCATTGATCTAGGGTGACTAGGTCCAAAGACAATTTGCCAGTAAATTTTGAACATTTACGCTCTCGTGGGACATAAACATAACGTGCATGCATCGAAGTAGACCCAGATGCAGTACTAGATGTAGGCTGTCCAGGATCAGTGGCGGCAGATGTTATATGAAACTCACTGTTAGAAGTAGAAGCATCCGTATCCCTGTTTCTGTCCTGTCCCTTCAATTGTTCATTTTCAGCCTTAAGCTGTCGAATTTGGTCCATTAGTTCCTGTAGTTCCATCACGCCTTGTGGAGAAGACATGGTCTTGGCCGATCCTCAATCAGCACTTACTGACGAGTCTCCCGACACGATCTCTCTGAAAATGGTGAACTGCCGCTTTTCCCACCAACAAAACAACCTTGTACCTCCCAGTACCACAATGATCTATTAATGAAACCAAAAAAACAAAAATATACCTGTAACCAGCTTTAAAAACTCCTGTCGACTACGCCAGATGTAACATTGGTAATGTTTTGTTGTTTAACATTATAGTTCCCTTCAGCAGGTGTCTTAAAGGGTTTCAATAAAGAAAGGGAAGACTGGTATACAAAAATTGATCTCAGTTTTATTTTCACTACTGGTATGATTAAAATATTGAAGGTTGGCAAACAATACTGTTCAGAGGCACACAATGGTCAACGGCAAGGCCTCACGATCATACAAACACACGGTGCATTAAATACCTCAATCTCAATTAGCACAGCACCCCGATATAAACATACTATGCACAGCAAACCCAAAAACCCGTGTGACACCACACTAAATTTAGGCTGAAGACAGGCAGTGGGCCAATGCTGCACAATATTATAATAATGTTTGTCAGACCATTCAAATGAAAAAAAACAAAAACAACAAACAAAACAAATAAACAAAATACACAATAAAAATTGGAGGTACAATATGGTTGATACAAGTATGATACAAGAGGGAAAAGCGGCAATTACACCCAGAAGCGGTTTCTGCAACAAATCACAAACATACCATAAATACACATAGCATAAGACCAACTGCACCAGTTTCTTCTTAGTTGTTTTGTCCTTATCTGGGTTACAAAATAGTGTTTCATACAAAATAATATCCCCATTGCCCATAGCACACAAAATTAAATCTATTTTCTTACCCACAGTAATCCTTCCACACGTTAAAACAAGAACCCCACAAATCAATCGCACAGTGTGTCCCACATTTATGCACTACATCAGTATATCATTATATAAATGTATAGCTACCTTGCACTATGGATGCCCGCTCCTACTTGCGTTACCTACTGGTACTCTGCTCGGCTACTAACTCTCCCGTTCGTGACCATTTAGGCTGAGAATGAGGAGAATAGTTCAGTTAAGATGTGTCCTCGGTTGCCGAGCTTCCTAGGTAGCACGCACGATCAAATGCTGCCAATAATAGACGCTTACCGTCCCTGCCTTCCACTGAGAACAACGGCGGTGCGCCAATCAGTGCAATTACTCCCGTCCAACTCTCACCATTCTGCACTAGACGCTGAACATGAGTTCTAATTCCAGCGTGACAAAATTTTTACCCGCTCGCGCTTGACGCACGCCAACCGGGCCCATCAACAAACGACTCCTCCACTCTACACGCCGCTTTTATCTACTTCCTAAATCTAACCACAACCTATAGTATCCAAGTAGGAAACTACGCAACAGCGGTCAGCCTCCAGCAGGTTCCCTCTGTAGGAAGGGAGTAGGTATAGCCAGCCTACATGGGTGTCTAGCACAACCACTTCATCCGGTTACACATGTAAAAGTTAAGATATGCTTCTAGTTCTAATAATTTAAACATGCCTTTGAAGTTTGGGCAAAAACTTCTGGCAGTGTTGTGTTTTCGTGTATTTTATGTTATTTTTTCACAGCGCTGGATGTCATATGGTGATTGTGAAACACACGGAACACTTCATGGTGAAATGTGTTAATCAGGTCAGATGAATTAAAGCCACAGTGCATTGTTCTGATCAAAATTGACATGATTAACATGAAAAATGTTACACCAATGTGTCGGACTCGGTAACAGCCAGTTAGAAAACAACTTGATATAACAATTTTTAATACTGTATCCTAATTAGATTAGATTAGATTCAACTTCATTGTCATTACACAAGTACAAGTACAAGGCAACGAAATGCAGTTTAGGTCTAACCAGAAGTGCAATAGCAGCAAGTGCAGGATATACAATGGTTGCGTAAGTGCAGGACATGGAAATGTACTGAATATATATAAATATGTATAAATAGAGAGACGGTTATTACTATAAACAGAATTGTGGATGATTAAGCTATATATCATATGCTGAAGTAAATAAAAAAACAACAACAACAAGAACCGTACAGAACCGAAAACCGTGACCCTAAAACCGTGATACGAACCGATCCGTGGGTTTTGTGAACCGTGCCACCCCTAATATATATATATATATAATATATATATATATATATTTTAATAACCACCACTACCCTAGGCTTAACACAGGCTAATGTTGAGTATAGTCGCATTCAGTATGTAATCAGAGGTTTTACCCATATTATTGCAGTTATTTATCTCCTTCATTTTCTCTGTTATCCTTTTTTTTCCCGTTTGGCCTTTTATCAATCCCACTAATGGGGTTGTTGTTCCCAGTCATTGCCATGGTAACAGATCTTTGTTGTTTATTATATCCACACGGATAATATAGAGCTGTGTCCATGTACTGCCATAATAAAAACTATTTATAATTTAATGTTCACAGCACAGAGAGGGTGCCTCCAATATCAGTTGTTTTTTTGCCATTGGAAATAGTTTTCCATCACCTTTATTACACTTATAAAGTGCACAGGGGTAATTTGAAAGCTTGGTTTCTCATAATATTAGCTGCGGACGTTTATAATAAGTAAATGTGATATATTGTTGAATCTATTAATTAAAAAATACATTTTAAAGGACGCTGTGTTATTTTATCACAGTTATTTGCCTGTAAATGTCTAGAATGATGGCAGAAAGAGAGCTAGAGCGGGGAATTGTGGTGTTCGGATTAATAAACAGAATGTGTCTATTTCACACCTAGGAAAATCTGACAGGAGGGATTGTTCGATGCACTTTCGCTGAAGACAAATGATAAAGACGTACACGTATAATGCAGGAGTAAGATCTTGGAAACCCTGGTAGGGTTATTAAGGGATATGACTTGACGAACTCATACGAGTCATATTAATGATGACAATATCCTCTTTGTCAAGTTTCTTATCAAGCATTCTATTTTTCGAGGAAGTAGTCACGATTAAGCTGTCAGATCTCGACACACAGTGTTAATCCAGGAAGCCATTTCCCCTCCTTTTCGTTGGCTTTAGGGAGGATTCGCCGCACTCGTACCCTCTTTAACGCCCAAATAAAATCTGAAAGAACAGGAACTAAGTAACACTATATAATTATGGTGTGCATAAATATAGCAATCTTCACTCATGAATACAAACATCCTACACAAACTACCTTAGCATTGTCTCGGTTACAGCAGAGACTGTGGAAAGAAGATTAAACGGTAAAATGAATGGGGAAAAAGAAGTTTTAAAATAAGTTTATTGCAGGCATGTCACAGTGTCAAATTATGGTATTGAATTGCATAAACAGGTTGAAAAATACACTAATGTATTGTGTATTATGTAAAAATGTATTATGTAAACAAATGTTTCAAACTGCTTAAACTTCAAAAGAACATTACCATAAAGAATAGTGGTGTCAACAATAATCGATTCAGCGATGCATCGCAATGCGGGGCATGCACGATTCAGCATCGATGCGGCAAAGTGCCATAAGTCAAGTCAAGTCAAGTCAACTTTATTTATATAGCGCTTTTAACAATGTAGATTGTTTCAAAGCAGCTTTACAGTGTTAAACAGCAAAATAATGCAGCCTAATTTTATTCAGCTGTATAGCCATTTGATGTCATTAGTTCATTTCAATTTCCATACGGTGACAGTGTGGGCTTTAGATCAATAATTAGATCAGTAATTTAGTTTACATGGTTAAATTAGTTTATTAATTAGATTTATTTCGATGTTTAGTTGAAAAATATAGTGTCCCCAACTGAGCACGCCAAGCCAGAGGCAACAGTGGCAAGGAAACCAAAACCCCATTAGGTGACCTAATGGAGAAAAATAAACCTTGGGAGAAACCAGGCTCAGTCGGGGTGCCAGTTCTCCTCTGGCCAATTTACAAACAACGTATTATTATTATTATTCTGGCTGCTTTACAGGTCAGAGGTCATAATAGATCGGAATATTCAAAGGACCGGAGGCAACACGCTGGAGACGGGTTTATTGAGGATGATGTTGATTAAATAATTATTAAAGTGCAATATTCGAATGATCGGAGGCAACACGCTGGAGACGGGTTTATTGCGGATGACATATCGATTTAAGTATTATTTAATGATAATATTCGAACAATCGGAGTCATCACACTGGTGACGGGTTTATTTAGATGCCGTGTCGATGAGGCAGTTGCAGGGGGAGGATAATTGACACGGTCTCTGCAGACACTTCGGGGTCCTGTGTTGGTCTTCTCTGGTCCACCATCTGATTAGGATACGGCCCAGATCTGGCTGACTGCAGTAAACCTCAGGATAAAACAGAGAGAATATCATTAGCGTAGATGCCATTCTTCTGATGATGTAACGAGTACATCAGGTGTTATGGGAAGTGTTCCCGGTTCCGGCTGACCTAGTTAATGCAGCCTAACAATCAATTAATTGATAAAGTGTTTTATGTGTATGCCACAGTAAAGAGATGTGTTTTTAGTCTAGATTTAAACTGACAGAGTGTGTCTGCTTCCCGAACAGTGCTAGGAAGACTGTTCCAGAGTTTAGGAGCTAAATAGGAAAAGGATCGACCGCCTGCAGTTGATTTGGATATTCTCGGTATTAACAACTGGCCAGAATTTAGAGATCGCAGTAGACGTGATGGAGTATAATATGTTAAGAGCTCGCTCAAGTATTGGGGAGCTAAACCATTTAGTGCTTTGTAAGTAATAAGCAAGATTTTAAAATGTATGCGATGTTTAATAGGCAGCCAGTGCAATGTTGACAGAACTGGGCTAACATGGTCATACTTCCTGGTTCTAGTAAGTACTCGAGCTGCTGCGTTTTGGACCAGCTGGAGTAAATAATCGATTATGTCACCGTTTATTTTCTGGCCTTGAGTTGAACAATAAAGTTGTGAAGTTTCAATTACTTCCAGGGTCATAACAACAACAATCAAGTTGGCTGAGGCGGAGGGAGATGACCGCGATAGACGGGTAATTAAAAACGCACCCAAAGCTTGGAAAGCGGACATCTGCACATTTCGGATTCTGACGCCGGCTTCACACCGCACGCGTTAGCAGGGCAGGAGCGGTGGGTGTGGAGAGCGGGAGCCCGCGCCCCCATTGTGGATTCACACTGGCAGCGTTTGTCTCGCGCAGATATTGCAAATACAGACAAATATTGAACATTATGTCATATTTTCCTGTCTCGTGCTTTGATTTATGATGGGCAGCATATGCTGTGATTGTGAAACACACGGGGCACTTCACTACATGATTTCATGGTGAAATTTGTTATTTTCCATGTTAATCTGGTCAGTTTTGATCAAGAACAATCCACTGTGGCTTTAAATCAGCGTGAGCAGCGCGGCAAAAATAGACTCGGCGCCGAAACGATCGCGGCACTGCTGCTTCTGCTCCTGCTCCTGCGATGCGATGAGCTGCCGCGCCGCCTCTGCGTGCGATGTGAATGCTCTAATCTGTTAACATGGGCGCCGAAAAAAATATGCGCTGCTTACGCCCTGCTAACGCGCCTGCCACACTAAAATCAAGCACGAGAATTGACGAGTCCCTAGTGTCAACGTTACTGTGTGTGTTGCACTGAATATTTTTATTGCTGGGTGCCTGGGTGGTGGTTGTTGTTACAATAGTGTGACTGTAATTACGGATTAATATTTGCACAGGAGTTCATGAAGTGCCCTGTCTTAAGTGTTTTTTTTACACACAGTAAAAAGCTCTGTGTTCACTGCTGGAAAAAGTTGGCTTAGTTGGTTATTATTGCTCTATATAATTTCAAATGGTTCTAAAGCAGAGCGAAGAGAAACATTTCTCATTCAAAGCACTGAAAGCAGTGATTTATGTTTTCTTTTTCAGGTTTGAAAATGCCATATCCAATACCCTATACCATTCAATTTTATTTTATTTAATGACATTTATGTCAAAGATACAGGAGAGTGATAATACACACATAGCAGCCAATAAAATCTGTTGTTCAATATCTGACTCCTTGTATTGCCTCATGACTGATTAAAAATTTGCCTTGTTGTGTGCAGTAGAATTTTGATGCATCGCAATACATCGTAGAATCGAATTGAATCGAATCGTTACCTGGTGGATCGTAATCGAATCGAATTGTGAGGGCAGTGCCAATGCACACCCCTAATAAAGAACAATAAAAAATAAGAGCATTTTCAAACTAGTATTCTTGGTTTAGTCTTTTCTAGGATGCCAGGTTTGAATCCATATTAACATATAAAATGTATAACAATGTGTAAACAAATATTTGAGGGGGGAAATTGCATCTTTAAGTATTTGGTGTTGTTTAAAGTGAAAATTACCAAAAATTAAAATTACCCCGTGATTTACTCACCCTCAAGCCATCCTAGGTGTTTTTGACATACTTCTTAAAAAAATGTTCCTCTTCCAAGCATTATAATGGCAGTAAATGACAGCCTAAAATTTGAAGCCCAAAAAAGTGTATCCATCCATTATAAAAGTAATCCACATGGCTCCAGGGGGTTAATAAAGGCCTTCTGATGCAAAGCGATGGATTTGTGAGAAACATATCCATATTTAATATGTTACACTCTAAAAAATGCTGGGATAAAAACAACCCAAGTTGGGTTGAAAATGGACTAACCCAGCAATTGGGTTGTTTTAACCCAGCGATTGGGTTGTTTTTAGCAAACATTTAACCCAACCGCTGGGTTAAAACGACCCATTCACTGGGTTAAAACAACCCAATTGCTGAGTTAAAACAACCCATTCACTGGGTTAAAACAACCCAATTGCTGGGTTAGTCCATTTTCAACCTAACTTGGGTTGTTTTTAACCCAGCATTTTTTAGAGTGTATAATGTAAAATATCTAGCTTCCTGCGGATCGCCCTCCATATTCAACATACGAAGATCGTAAACAAACTTAATAAGACTTGATCTTAATCTTGGTAACGCGTATGAAAAAAAGAACACTCTAAAAAGTGCTGGGTTAAAAACAACCCAAGTTGGGTTGAAAAAGGACAAACCCAGTGAATGGGTTATTTTAACCCAGCGGTTGGGTTAAATGTTTGCTTAAAACAACCCAATTGCTGGGTTTGACCATTTTCAACCCAACTTGGGTTGTTTTTAACCCAGCACTTTTTAGAGTGTTCTTTTTTTTCATACCTCCCAGAGGACTGCTATATAGAGATTCAGAATGAATGTGAATAATGCTTAATGTATAATTAATTCTAAAGTGAAGATCATGTAGTAATTACTCAAGTATTACCAAATCAAAGCCATCAGAAGGAATTACTCATTATTTGGATTAGTATTCTAAAGTGAAAGGCATGATAACCAGCTTTCCTATAGCTCAAACAGTAGATTCCCAGGGAGAGCAAGAATTGACAAAAATGTAACAAATGTGTACCTTGAATGCAATGTAAGTCGCTTTGGATAAAGCGTCTGCCAAATGCATAAATGTCACCCTATAGTAATTTCTGAAGTCATTGTAAGATTGTGTTTTTTGTAAAGTATTAAATATTTTATTACATTTTGAATATTTAATTCAGCATTTATGCTTTTCTTTTGCTCAATGAAAGTCAATGTTGAATCAATTAAAGTTCTACTCTCAAAAAATCTAAGTACAAATTTGTATTTAAAAAATACAAGTGCATGTCTGTTTAATTTCAATGTTCAATGTTCAATTTATTTATAAAGCACAATTAAAAACAACTGACGTTTAACCATTTTGAACCATCTGAAGGCGCTTTAAAGAAGATTGACTAATCCCCAAATAAAAAGAGTTGCAATAGTCAAGCCTAGTGGTGATAAAAGCATGGATAACTCTTTCAAAATTGTTAAAAGAGAGAAAGGACTTTGTTTTTACCAGGACTCGCAGCTGATAGAAACTTGACTTTACAACTTGATTAACTTGTCTATCCAGCTTTAATGCGCTGTCCAGTAAAACACCCAGATTTTTCACATATGGCCTAATATAAGTGTAACACGGTATCCACTGGAGGCAAGTTGCTGAACCCATGTGCAGTTCTTTATTTATAATAAACAAAACTTAAAACAAAGACTTGGCAAAACATAAAACAAAGTCATGGCATGGCTAAACAAAACTCACCAACAGCAGGTTACAACAATCAATATCAGACAAAGACACATGGCAAACATGAGGGCTTAAATACACACAGACAAATGACACCTGTGAACAGTGATTAAACAATGAACCAATGACAGGACAAGACACAAGATCACATGAGGGCATGGGAGTCACATGACAAGACCAGGAAGTGCATGACAAGACTGTGAACATGACAACCTCAAACAGAACCAAGAACAATGAACATGAACCAACACCAAAACACCCTGTGACAGTCAATATACTGGGCCAGAGTCCACGGCAAAGTGCTCTCAGGCATTAAATAAGCTAGGTGCTCATTCAGTCCAAAATAAAAAATGTCCTTGAGTGCCTGATCATTGAATTCTACTTGGCAAGATAGTCCACAAAACTCAACATAATTTTCCAGGGGACGATTCCTCTGGCGTAAACGAAGCAGGGCAACTGCTGGGTCCATCTTGTTGGTCTGATATTCTGTAACTCGGTATCCACTGGAGGCAAGTTGCTGAATGGCATGGCTAAACAAAACTCACCAACAGCAGGTTACAACAATCAATATCAGACAAAGACACACGGCAAACATGAGGGCTTAAATACACACAGACAAATGACAAGACAAGTGACACCTGTGAACAGTGATTAAACAATGAACCAATGACAGGACAAGACACAAGATCACATGAGGGCATGGGAGTCACATGACAAGACCAGGAAGTGCATGACAAGACTGTGAACATGACAACCTCAAACATAACCATGAACATGATAAACAAAACAGAACCAAGAACAATGAACATGAACCAACACTAAAACACCCTGTGACAATAAGATGCTAAAACACAGAGATTTAAGTTAGGTATACTTTGGGCATCAGAAGGGGTAAATACTCTCTTTCCTATAATCCTAAAACCGATTGAAACATATCAGAGATCAGAGGTCTAAAATGAGATAAATCAGTAGAATCTAAATTCGGCCTTATAAGTCTGGGTTGTACCCAGGCTTGTTTTAAATAGTCAACTCAACGCATTTATTAATCGAATTAATAAAAGCTTCAGACCAACTACATTGAACACTTGTTTAAGGACTTAACATCTAAGGGTGAACAATTTGGTTTTAATTGATTTACAATGTTGTGTAAGAGAGAGAGAGAGAGAGAGAGAGAGAGAGAGAGAGAGAGAGAGAGAGAGAGAGAGAGAGAGAGAGAGAGAGAGGGATGGATGGATGGAAACTGGTTAAGAACACCAGTATATTTTAAATGGCCTGCAGGGTTGCAGGCAGCAGGTTGAATGTCTGACTAATCTCAGATATCTTTTTAATAAAAAACTGGCAGAAACGCTCACACATAGCTACCAACTCTGTAGAATAAACACAGACAGATGGGTTTAACTCAGCATTGAAGGTATTGAAAAGTTTATGACCAAACAAAAAGTTTATATTTATGTTTGTATTATACAGTTTGTGTAAATTATCCCAAATTTTCAATTAATTCCCATAAATTCCCATGAAGTTTCCAAATTGGGATATTTCCAAAATTTCCCAGCTTAAATTCCCAATTTTTGGGGCCTCCTCCAATACCCTCCAAACTGGTATCTTACATACTAAACTGTATAGCGTCGCTGTCGGGCAGAAACCTCATATACAAACCTCATTTACAAAAAACAAATATACAAAACTGCTACTTTTCAGGAAATTGATTGATTGATTGATTGATTTTTAATAATTAAACACTGTGTTGTCAAAGTTGATATTGTGGCTTACTGGCTTTATATGGTCAAACACGTGCATGTGTCATTATATTATTAACATTCCATCATAATCAAGCTCAAATGGAGTTTTTGACCAGTGAATGTCGGACATATGCATTTTGTCTGCCATTGGAACGGCCGCACCTAAGGCAGTAAGTGCGTCACGTTTCCATCAACTTACAGGTTATAAAGTTTATTGTAGCTATGCGGGCAATCAATTTTTTCTGTAATTTGTCCAAAATCTCATGTTATAAAAGACTATTTAAGACAGCATTGACTATGATTCGACGACATCACTCCTCAAATACATAAAACATTAGCCTTTAAATATAGTTTGTTGAGTAAAAAAATGCTGTACTTTTTCAAACAACCAGTTCTTACCCTTTTACCCTTGCCAACAAGCAGACTACGTGCGGGACTTCGTTTACGCTAGAGGCGGGTGGAGTTATGAGAATCCAATGAAGTCACAAGCTCTTTTTTCACGTTTCATTGGTTAAATACTTGCAAGACAGACGTAAAGGGTGCCAACACAAAGGATTTATGGAAAAAAATGTGGAGTACAAGGTTTCTGCATCATGATATTTTAAATTTGGACTCACTTTATATTAGGTGGCCTTAACAACTGTAGCGACAATGAGTCAGATAAAATAATAACTCAACGGGGAATTTGAATAAAATGAAAGAGACTCGAATTACGCTATAATTTATAAATAATTCAGAATGAATGTTTACACCTTAACTTATTCGTCCACCGATATGTAAGAACTTAAAGGGAAGTCTGTTAAAGGGAAACAAGTCTATGTAGCTCAAATGAATGAATTAATGAATTCATAGGGAATTTTGCGAGAGTCTAATTTACAGCCGAGCAAATGAGCGTTCATTTGAACGGGCCGCAAATATCAACTCTGCAGCGGATATTAATATCCGTACAATAGTGAAACACTATTTAACAGCCAGGTAACTTAGATCGGCAGTTAAAGACATTAAATTCATAAGCACATAACACAAGAACAGTTATCTTTGACTACAAACAAAACTTTATTGATTACTCTAACACATCAAACTAATATCTAACATAAACACACGCACTCGCACATTCATACGTTGCAGAAAGGAAGAAAGTGAGGAAAGAATAAGTCTTAAGAGAAAGAAATTATGAAATCCCAAGCAATATGCATTTATGACACATGACCTGAAGAAACCATTGATCAGTAATTTATCCTCCTATCGTTTCTTTGGCAGGTTATTAAATTTGATCTAATGCACCAGTTCAGCTTGAAATCTAGAGGTATTATTTGCGTTTGTCTCACGTGTGTCGTCTTTGACAAGGGGGATTCCCTTTTCCTCCTGGCTGGAGAGGGGTTCCCTCGGGTCTTTGATTCGCTGAAGGTCTGGTCGTGTTTTTGATCGATGTCTTGAGAAGCCAATCACGTGGCGTGTCGTCGGCTGGATGGAAGTCTTGTGGGCGTTGCTTGAAGTCGCTGTTGGAGACTCGTTGAGTAACTTTGCAGCGAAACTTAACATAACCCGAGACTTAACGGAAAGAAAATAAACTTTAAGTAAAAGAAAGGAAAGTGAGAGAAGAGCAGATGGCCTGAATGAAATCTGTTAACCCATTTTCTTTGATGGTCTGCCACGATCGTCGCTTTCGCGGATTCTGGAACCGCGCTGCGAACAGCTCTTGACTGAACAATGAACAGAACGTGAACACGACAGTGAACGTCTGTGTCCTGAGGTTAAACTCAAAATTTTGCCCATCCCCTGGATGGATTCTGGCCAATTAGGGTTCAGGGGTGACTGTGTCTCCACCCCTCCCATAAAATTGGGTTATCTATAGTCATTTAATTTCCTGCTCTTAAGCAGAGAGTAAAGTTAGACCTAATTTCTTACTATGAGGACATGATCAATTCTATAAAGATTTAATTCAGCTCATCTGTTTAGTTATACCCATTCGAACACAACGGTATCAAACACGGTGTCTTTTCATCCACTCATTCAATAGTTACATAATTGCATGAATTTGAGAGTGATATACATGCATAATAGTCACATGTATCAATTGTAACACGCTAACAAACTATGTCGAAGGCTATTTGAGTGAAAGTCCAATAATCATGTGATCTTATGCAATCTACAGTAGTATGTAACATTTTCTGGGAGTTTGCTTGGAGTTTTAAACTGTGTCACTTGGAGTTCATTTAACGGTCATTGAAAAGACAGAGATCTGTTTGTTTCTTTGTCTTGCGATCACAACAAGTCTTTTGTCCTCTTTGTGAAGTTTTAGTCAAAAGTCCATAGGAAATCACGTAATTGTAATATAGAAGTGGTAGCTCCAGGCAGAATGGAGCCTCGTGATAAATGATCGATTTCCTGGGGTCTGGGGCTGAATTGGGCTTTGTGAAAGGGATGTTCATTTGATGAATCATTTGGAAGATTCATTCATCTATAAGGTCTGCGACCATAATCGCTACACTACTATGTACTAACATTTTAATTAATCATTTGATACATTGCACTTATTGTGCACATACATGTTTTTACATTGTACTTACATTTTTAAATAAACCTGCATGTAATTACGTCTGTAATTAATTTCTGTAGTTACATTTGTAATTACACAGTTGACACTTCCCTTACACCTAACCCTACCCTTAAACTTACCCATACCACCACACCTGTCCCTAACGCTACCCCTATCCCACCTCAATATCAGCAAAAGTGTTTTGCAATACAATTTGAACACAGTAAGTACATTGTACTTATTTTTTCATGTAAGTACATAGTAGTTAAGGCCACCTAATATAAAAAGATACATTTTGTTCATTTAGAAATTGTCTTACATTGTTTTACCATTAGAGTGAAATAATAATAAAAATAATAATAAAATAAAATTGTATTTCCCCGGACATGCGAGCATAGGCATGTGCCTAGAATGCCTATGCATAAATACAGCCCTGTGCATTATTATCGTAAAACGGCAGTAATCTTTAGTTTATGAGTTAGCAGTTACATTTGTCAAGATAATGGAACATATCACAAACAAATTCTGTTGGCTCGTGAACAGCATGTCAGGTGGTAGCAACTCTGGCGGCTAAATCTGAATGCAGACAGCGTGCCTGCTGGTACTATCTTTCCCTTTTGGCTGCTCAGCTGGTATAAAGGATGAACATCTGTGGATGCTTCATTCCGGGTGTTTAAGTGGATTACTTACATAGTGGACAGACAGTTCAGAGCTTGTTAACGGAAACATGCATGTTTAAACACAGACACGCATTTATTTGAAAAAAAGGGTTTTCCTGTTTCAAGATTTTCATGTTGCGGTTGTAGGTGTGTGTTGGTCTGGTGATTTGATACCCCTCTAAATGTCAAACTCAGCAGCTTTGGAACAGAACGAGGAAGCTGAGACAAAAATGTAGGGATGGGAAAAGAGTCGTTAGTGTATAAAAAGAGACAAGAAGGTTATGAAGTGCCGCTCACATAAAATCTTATTATGTTTTACTGAGTACTCTGGGTTAAACCGTACTTTAACTATTCCTTCAATTTATTGGCGTTCTTATTTATTTGTTGTCTGTTTTACCGTTGCTGTAGTTGTTATTGTATAGTGGCCATGATGGCAGATGGAGTGCTCTCTGAATTGAATTTGATTTGAATGGAGAGGACTGAGGGAGCGAGTGATAGAAAGAGACAGGGCGAAGGAGCATGGAGTGTGTTTTTCTCCCCCGAGTGAGACAAGATGTCACAGAGAGAGCTCAGCGTAATTAATCATTCTAAGTGCACTAACAATGAGAGAAAAGGGGAATAAACATTCAATAATCACATCAAATGGGCGCTGTTGAGCAGGCCTTTAAGAACCCCGGGGTGAAGGAGGTCAGCTTTTATGCTGTCGAGTGCTAAGACATCCAACACAGCCACCTCTCCAGACCAAGCAAGGACACGTCCCTCACCTCAGCATTTATTTTACAACGCACTATAAAGTAGAATTCAATGCCGTACTTTATACATGGTTGGCTCATAAAGTGGACACCACTGCCTTGTGAGGTTCAGTCTGATTATTTGCCCAGACATAGTTGAACTGAGATTTTTGTCTAAAGGTATCATGACATTACAGGACATAACGCCATTTTTAAAAATGTATTATGGTGTTTTATTATTTTAATTAGTGTCTAAACAGTTTGAAAATGTCATATCATGAGTATTGTGACCACGGTTACCAATACATTATTGTTAAAACGTGCTGGAAATGTTCAAAAAGTACTCATACACACACCAAAGTTATTTCACTAGAGAAAAAACAAACAACAAATAAAATAGTTTCTTGCATAAACATTTAAATAATATTAAAAAGGGCGACCGAATTTGAAACGTACTAAAAATTTTGGTTGAGTTAGATACAACATAACATTTGTACTACATGTTCAAATAAAGTTTTGACTAAAAAAAGTTTAAAAAAAATGGTAAACTTCACATTTCAGCCTTTAAATCATTTTTATGCTAAGGAGGAAAAATTATAAGTATTTTAACCACTCCATAAACAATTGAAGACTTCAGATGCAAAAGCCTCTAAGTCCGTCTGATGTTTTTCTTTAAAATTAACATTTTTGTCAGGCTCCAATGTAGGTTCCTACCGAAGTACCGGTACTTCTGAATGGGCTGAAGATGGGATTTAGTGGTTTTGAAGTGAAAGTATTTGATGGATGTGTAACTATGTGCCGAGAGCATTCACTCAGTATCATTATCTCATTTTTGACAGAGGTGGCTTTTAGAGGCTTTTGCATTGGAAGTCTTCAATTTTACATAGGCTTCCTTATTATCCAAAGTGTTGCGTTTTTAGAATGCACATTATCTTTTTTTCCATCCACAGAATAAAACATTTTAAAAGATAATTGCAACTTTTAATCTCACAATTACGAGATATAAAGTCGCAATTGCGAGTTATAAAGTCAGAATTGCATGATATAAAGTCGCAATTGCGAGTTATGAAGTCAGAATTGCATGATATAAAGTCGCAATTGCGAGTTATAAAGTCAGAATTGCATGATATAAAGTCGCAATTGCGAGTTATGAAGTCAGAATTGCATGATATAAAGTCGCAATTGCGAGTTATAAAGTCAGAATTGCATGATATAAAGTCGCAATTGCGAGTTATGAAGTCAGAATTGCGAGATATAAAGTCAGCATTTATATCTCGCAATTCTGACTTTATTTCTCGCAATCGCTGATTTTATAAAGAGATAAAAAGATAATCGTTATAAAGTCAGAATTGCGGGTTATAAAATTAGAATTGTGATATAAACTCGTTTATATCTCACAATTCTGACTTTATAGAGATAAAAGAGATAAAAAGTCAGAATTGCGAGATGTAAACTTGCAATTGTGAGATAAAAAGTAATTACCTTTTTTATTTTTTATTCTGTGGTGGAAATAAGCTTCCATAGATTTTAGCATTGGTCTACACGGCTGAGTAAGAATGTAACTCCACTCTGACAGTAGGTGGCGCTTATGGAACAACAGACATGTTTCCATGGTAACCTCTGTAAACAAGGCAGGGCTGCACTTACAGTATAAACAACACTATTTTTTTAGGCATTACACGGAAGGGAAGATGAAAAGCAAATGTCATCGAAACTTTTCTGAAGAAAGTCAGCAATGTGTGTCTATTTAAACTCGATATATACTGAGACGGATTTTGTAGGAAAACTGAGATTGACATTTTATGCTCCATAAAACCACAGCCCACAATAAAACAAACACTGTATTAAAAAAACTGAGCTACATGGGGGTCAGTGACCACAGGCACGCGTGCAGAAGGGGAATATAAGAGCTAGAGAGATTGATAATAAAAGTATGGGAAATGTAATCACAGTTTGTTTTAAATATAATCACTAAATATATGGGAAATAAATGCCATTATTGGACAAACTGATTAATCCAGGTGTGTCTGATTAGTGTTGTTGTGACTACAGAGGTCAGGCACACCTGGATTAATCAGTTTGTCCAATAATGGCAGACAGGAAACAAAGGAGCTGGCTGAAGTTCAGGAAGTAGTGCAGCTGTGCATAAAGCCAATTCAGTGCCTCAAGCAAGCTATGGCTGAACAGCCTTAAAAAAAATTACCTAATCACTACCTAATCACGTGTTCTGCACCGTGTGGCACATCATTCACCAAGGCGCAACAGGTAACGAATACAGTACCACACACAAATATTCACCACCCCCCGAAACATAATGATATTAAAAATAAAAGGATGATAAGAAACGTTCATAGTGTCAATAGTGTCAATAGGCTAGCCTATCATTCCATAGTTGAGGGCAGTTAGAAAAGTGGTGGAATGGCTAGAAATCTAGAAGGTTTTAGACAAGCCACGTGCTGATTAAAGCTACACTGTGTGATATTTTCCCCCATCTAGCGGTGAAAGGGTATATGACCATCCAGTAAATATTAGTTTCTTTTCCTCCCAATTCCGATTTCGTTTTAACTCCTACGGTGGCCGATTTAGTCCAAGATTAACATGGCTTCCAGTTCGATCCAACAATCCCCCTCTTCACATTCGCCATCGAGTTGTAATGCGTGTGTCCGGGTGAAAAATACGGATAGCTCACTCAACGCAACTGGAGTCGATGCAAACACGGAGGCGATTGACATCAAAAAGCCTGCACTTTATTCCCCCGCGGAACCCCCCACAAGAGTCCGGCACAAACTCCACTTCCGTCCACAGCATTACCCAACAAAACAAAAATAAATGAATGTTAGCAACAGAAGACAGAAAATAATCTGCACACATGGGAGCTCGAGGCGCAGTGCACACACACACACACACACAGAACGCAGGCGCTCCAACCAGGGCGAACGCTCTTAAAGGGGCCACACTATTTTTCTACTCGTTACAGAGTGTTAAAACGCGAAAGGCGAAGCTTGAATTTACGGGTATGTCCCTCTTTAGCTAATGTACTTTCAAGATGGAGGGGCAACATGGCGACCCCCATTCAAACCCCTTACCCGTATGTATTTTCAATGGCATATTATAAACTTACGAGAATACTTTATTACTTGAAAGAAGTAAATATACATTAATGAGCACATATATTTTTGAAAGAACTAAGTGTTTTTAGCTAAGAATAAACTAAAAAAGTTACACAGTGTAGCTTTAACGTAAGGTAAATGTAACAGTTATGGTATTTTTTTAAGCCTAATTAAATCTATGAACATTACAAATTCTCAATTGCTTGTGAATTGCGGTTTTTCGGTTTTGCATTTAATTAATTATTTTTCTACAAATTCTATCATTTGCCTCCATCCCAATATACTGAACAACGCGACATACATTCACATCACACGTTAGTGGTAGAGTTATACTCACGGAACACTATGGATATTCACAATCACCAAAGTTCATTATTTGCATGCGTTTTAAAGCCTTCATTCATGTGCAGTTTTAACATGTAAGCACATGTTAAAACAGTGAATATGCATGTGAATGAAGGCCAAGCGCGCGCACTAAACGCATGTCAAACACGCGATTACTGGACTAAATAGTCGTCTTACTGCGCGAATACTGTCAAATACACACAAGGTTAACACAAACAGTCGGTTATGTCTAAAGTGAAAGTAAAATCGGCGTGTCTGTTCAATTCAATTCAATTCAAATTTATTTGTATAGCGCTTTTCACAATACACATTGTTTCAAAGCAGCTTTACAGAAAGTGCATTTCATAGATGAACAGTAAAATTTTAGAAAGACAATGTTAAAGAATAATGTTCAAAAAAAGTTAATCAATCGTGTATTAATTTAGGCCATAACAACGCTGGCGTGGAGTCGTCTCATCACAGGTTTTGGGGCATCCGAAGTCTCCATGAGAGGCTGGATACAAACTGGAGCTGACAAACTATTTACCTCGGGACTAGTGTCCCGAGATAACAACAGAAAAGCAGATGGGAAATAGCGTAGCTGCTGTTCAGAATATTATATTAATGCTTTTGTTCCGATTTAACTGTAGTATAAAGGGTAATTATAATGTGAATGCTTGGCTAAAGAGATGCGTCTTTAATCTAGTTTTAAACTGGGACAGCGAGTCTGAACCTCGAACAATATCAGGCAGACTATTCCAGAGTTTAGGAGCCAAATGTTAAAAAGCCCTCCCTCCTTTAGTGGACTTAGATATCCTAGGAATGACCAGAAGCCTAGAGTTTAGTGACCTTAAAGAGCGCGATGGATTGTAGAGCGATAGAAGATCCGTTAGATACACTGGAGCTAAACCATTTAGGGCTTTATAGGTCAGTAGCAATACTTTGTAATTGATATGGAACTTAATAGGTAACCAGTGTAGAGATGATAAAATTGGTGTTATATGATCATATTTTCTTGACCTAGTAAGAACTCTAGCAGCTGCGCTTTGGACTAACTGTAGTTTGTTTATTGAGGATGCAGGACAACCAGCTAATAAAGCATTACAGTAATCTAATCTCGAGGTCATGAATGCATGAACTAACTTTTCTGCATCAGGAATAGATAGCATGTTACGTAGCTTAGCAATGTTTCTAAGGTGGAAAAATGCCGTTCTTGTAACATATGAAATATGATTTTCGAATGTCAGGTTGCGGTCTAATATAACACCCAGGTCTTTTACTGTAGTGGATAAAGTGACAGGACATCCTTCCAAGGTAAAATTGTATTGTGAGAGGTTTTGTGGGCAGTTTTTTGGACCAATAAGTAATACCTCCGTTTTATCTGAATTTAATAGCAGAAAATTACACGTCATCCAGTATTTAATATCTTCAACACACGCTGTCAGTTTAGATAATTTAGCGTTTTCATCCGGTCGTGATGAAATATATAATTGAGTGTCATCAGCATAACAGTGGAAATTAATTCCATGTTTTCTTATAATATTACCAAGTGGCAGCATATATATTGAGAATAGCAGAGGGCCTAATACGGATCCTTGCGGCACCCCATAGTCTACTGACATCATCTTGGATTTTTCCCCATTTAGACAGACAAAATGGTAGCGGTCTGATAAGTGCGATCTAAACCAGTTTAATGCCTGTCCCTGAACACCAGTATAATTTTAAAGTCGATCTATGAGTATTTTATGATCTATAGTATCGAACGCAGCACTAAGATCGAGAAGAACTAATATTGAGATACAGCCTTGGTCAGAAGCTAGAAGTAAATAATTTGTGATTTTAACGAGTGCAGTTTCTGTGCTATGATGCTGCCTGAATCCTGATTGAAATTTTTCATAGATATCATAGATATTTCTTGCAAGAAAGAGCACAATTGAGAGGACACAACTTTTTCTAGTATTTTAGACATAAATGGAAGATTTGAAATTGGTCTGTAATTTGCTAGGTTATTATGATCTAATTGTGGCTTCTTAATGAGAGGTTTTATGACTGCCAGCTTGAATATTCTTGGAACATGACCCAAAGATAAAGACGAGTTAATAATATTGAGAAGAGGCTCTTCCACTACCGGTAACAACTCTTTGAGTAGTTTAGTTGGTATTGGATCTAATAAACATGTTGTTGGTTTAGATGCAATGATAAGTTTATTTAGCTCTTCCTGTCCTATAGTTGTAAAGCGGTGTAGTAGTTCTTGAGGGGCAATAGTTGCGGTTGAATCATAAGACATCATATTAGTCTGTATATTAGATGCACGCAGGTCTTAAAATGACAGCAGCGCAGCCTATAGTGAACACACTGTCCTTAAAGGGACAGTTCACCTCTAAAATTATGTCATTATTTACTCACTCTAATATTGTTCATAACCTGTATTTATTTCTCGATGACAGAATTTTCATTTTTGAGTGAACTATCTCTTTAATGATAATACAACAACAAAAGACAAAGAGAACATCCCTCACTGCTCTTGACTGAAGAACTGTAATACAGTAGCTTTAATAAGAATCAATGTCTATTTTATAGTGAAGTCTATGTGGTGTTTTATTTTTACATTTATTCATTCAATTTCATACTTAAATGCAGCTGTACAGCTCTGAGCTGCCAGTGTAAATCTTTATATACATTTATATTATACAATACACTAGGAATGTGTACAAGGGTTTTTTTATGTAAAGTTTTAAGTTTAAGTAAGGTGTTTCAATTCTTTTAAGTAAAATAAAGAAAGAGTATTGCAATAAAAATAGTCTTTTTTCTCCTTAACCTCTTGCTGTTCCTGTCGCCTAAGAATAGAATAGCAAAAAACTGATGTGATAAGCCATCAGAACCAAACCGAACCGAAAACTGTGGTTAAAAGCCGAGGTATATATTGAACCGTGGACTAACTGTATTGTTGCATCCCTAATATATATATATATATATATATATATATACAACCAGGGCTATAACATAACCCATTAAAAACCTTAAAAAAGTGTCTGCTCTATTACAAATAATTTATATTTAAATTATTAAATTTAATTATTTAAATTGTGAGTCATGGGCCCTCACACCCATGACTCACAGCGGAGTTGCAATATTTGGATTATATCCACAACAGTGGAGTGCACGTTGTGTGCTGGGCGCCCGGGCGGGGGTGGGGGGTGTGGTTGTTTCGGGGGGTAGGAGTACTCATAAAATTTCTTCAAGGTTGGCAGGTCTGTAGCTGTTTCTAAAACTGTGTTTGCACTCACTAAAAGTTCTGCAAATGACTGCAAGTTCATTAATTGTTTGGGCACTTGTTTTATGGCTCAGTGCATGTTTGCTTGTGACTCAAAGGCTTGACTGATGCGTGTTGACATCATCGTTCACTATGCAATTCACTCAGTCAATGCTATTGTCTCATCATCTCAGTGACTTTCATAATTGGTGAAAAATCAACAATCAGCAAATACAACAGAAGCAAAGCAAACTTTGAGATGTTTGTACACACACACACACACTTGCGTCAATTGCACAAATTTCCTCTTACAGTAACAAATATCCAAACTCTGGTATAATTCCCGAGGTTCAGAGAGGTTTAACTTATATAATTGTTCTTCTAATCACACATTCATAATAGAGGCTAAGATTGAGAAGCAGAAGAGAGAGGAGAGGGAGATGCAAAATACTTTTTGACAAGGCGTCCCTTTCAAGTCTGAAGGTTTGATGTGCTAATTACATGCAAATATATGCAAACTAGACTGCTTGGCGCCCAAACTCTGGCAGAATGTGTGAGGCAGAATTGCAGTCTGAGGAGTGGAGTGTGTTGGCTATAAATAAAGAGGAAGTTGTGATTTCACATTAGCCTATTTGAACAAATACCACATTTTAGGTACAAGGGCAGACAAGGGGACCGATAAAGAGTGCATCCCCCCCCCCCCCCCCCCCCCAAATATTCCATGTCTTGTAGGAACTGCCTGTCTTCCTGTTGTATATACAGGTGTAACGGTTATATTCAGTTATGTTCTGTTTTGGCTGTTACATTGTGTTTTGGTTCTGTTTTCCCTGTTTGACATGGTTTCCCAGTGTGTGTGATTTAAAATCCCGTTTGCCTGTTGTCTCATTAATGATCTCATTAGCTCTTTTGTTTGCTCTGTGTATTTAAGCTCTCAGTTTGAGTTAGTTCCCTGTCTGATATTGTTTGTTAAGACTTCTTAAGCTCCTGAATGATGTTTCCTAAGTGTTTAATACATAGTAGGCCCGTTTCCTGAGCAACCAGTGACCAGGTATGTGTCTCAAATAATCTGCCAGCTGTATAGGGAAGATCGTCATATCAGATGGGATGTGCAATGAAGACATTATTTGTATGTGTATCTGTAACTGTTGTAATGGCAAAACTGTATTAAGATGCAACCGGATATGGGGGAGGGCTTAAACCTAAAATGTAAAACAAAAATTAAAAGCATCCTTAAAAAAAAAATAAAAAAAAAACGTGATTAATTTTATATTTTCCATATGACAAATATGCCTTGCAAAATTCACAAAATTATTTTTATTACAAACTTTATGTAAAATAAAGTGGTTAAAGGTGCACTATGTACATTTTTTCTGTAAAATATAAAAAACAAACACTAGGCCAGTGTCATATATTTTGTTCAGTTGAGTACTTACAATATCCCAAATGTTTCCAACTATTTGTAAATCGTGAGAAATTGCTATTTTAACCAAGGAACTGGGACGTGTGAGGGAGTCGCCTGTCGATTGCATCATATATGCGTTAACCTTGGTTTCCGGTTTTATTTTGCAGAAACGCTTTACTCTTACTGCAGTGTGCAACAAGTGTCATAGCAGCACACTCAGATGTACTGTATATAATATGATAAACAGAGTTGTGTTACCTCATAATCATGACCGGAAAAGCGGAAGTGGTGCAGACGACTGTGTCATAATCAGTGTTGGGCACGTTACTTTAAAAAAGTAATTAGTTATAGTTACTAGTTACTTCTTACAAATAGTAACTGAGTTAGTAACTGAGTTACATCATTATAAAAGTAACTAATTACCAGGGAAAGTAACTACTGCGTTACTTTTTTTTTGTCAAAAGTTCAAATATGTCAAATAACTTGGATGCCTCCAATTTAAATATGTTAAATGAATAAATTAGACACTAAACATTGTACATTAATGTACACTATTGTAATGTTGCTGTGGGACAATGTGAGAGACACCTATCAAATTCAATATATTGTAAATATTATCAGCAGACCTACTATAGTGTAAATATTATCAGTACTTTACTACTCCTTTGGTAGTGGAGCTCACGTTATCGCCTGGGTTTTTAGCCGCTCATTTTGTGGCTGTGATGATGTGAGGCTTCATTAGATTAGAATTACTTGCCACCGACGTGTAGAGACTCTTTCTTCCTGGGCATAAGTTGCACGTCACATAAACATTCTTACCTTTCACCTCAACGAGGGAAGAGTAGCGCTTATACTTCCAGTTTGCGAAAGCTACCTTTGAAGTCGTTGGACTTGCCATCGCTGACTGTGCATATGCGTGTGCGACTGTGCGTCATAGGTGTGTGTGTGTGTGTGTGTGGACTCAACCTATCAACCTCAACCTTGTCTCCCACCCACCAATCATCATCAGTTATGTGTACCACGCGCGCGCACACACACACACACACACACACACACACACACGCACGTTGCAGGTCCGACTGACAGAGAGCCTGTTCGGATGAAAACCGCTTCAGTGAGCTCAATTATAGTAACGCCGCATTTTTTTTCTCAGTAACGCTAACGGCGTTGCAACATTGGGAAAAGTAATTAATTAGATTACTCCGTTACTGAAAAATTAACGCTGTTAGTAACGCCGTTATACTTAAACGCCGTTACTCCCAACACTGGTCATAATAAAAGTCCTGCTGCTCGCGAGGCGTGTGTTGCCTTCATCTTATTAACAATCGCTCCAGCAGCCTTGCTCAGCTCCACAACACTCGGTCCTGCATTGCTTCAGACTACAGTAACATTAATAATCGCATCCATGAACATGATTTCTGCCCGAGTCCTTTCCCAATTCTTTTCTGCCGGCTGCGAGGTTCTGCATTCAAACTACACCTTTGTATTGAAGAGGCAACCTCTAGTGGACGGAAAAGTTACATAGTGCACCTTTAATATTAATAATAATTTATTATTATCTATGCAATGTATTATTTATTATCTATGTAATCTCTAACTCACAATGTCTCATTTCACTGTTATGCTGACGACATGCAGATTTGCTTGCCAATAATTTTCTATTTTTTAACTCAGACAACAGACAGACAAACAAACAACAGAGTATTGTTTTTGACCCCTCAGAAACCAGGCCAAGACATGATCGTGACCTTGGATCTCTAGATCTATTTATCGGTCCCCAAGTACGGAATTTTGGTGTGATGCTAGATAGTTCCCTCAAATTTGATAAGCAAATTAGTGCTGTCATTGGAACTAGCTTTTTTTTATCTTCGCTCTCTAGCGAAAATCAAATCTTATCTTCCCAAGCGCTCGTTGGAGACTGCAATCCATGCTCCTATTACCTCGTGCCTGGACTATTGTAACATTTTGGTGTATCAAAGTCCCAAACGGCACGCTTACAGGATGTTCAAAATGCTGCGGCGAGATTGTTAAAGGGATAGAGGAAATTTGATCATGCAAAAGGGTGCCCTTTTGAGATGCCTTCATTGGCTTCCGATAAATTTCAGAATTGAATATAACATTTTATTACTGGTGTATAATTCCTTAAATGATTTAGCTTTTGTGTCACTGTGACACTTTTTTACCATCTTATCTGTCTGGTTTACTTAATTTATATTATCCCACTAGATCTGAAACAAAACTTCTCCTTCAGATACCTAGAACCCGGCCAAAATCAAGGGGTAACCAAGCTTTTGAAATGGCTGGCCCAACACTGTGGAACAAACTCCCACTTTATATTTGATCAACTTCCTCTGTCTGAGTTCAAGTCATGTCTATTTATTTTCTGTTGCTTTTAGCTTAACGATTGTTCTGTTTTAAACTGTGCTCATTTTTATTTGTGTCACTAATTTCTATTGGCTCTGTTTTCTATGTGTACAGCACTTCAGTTTTTAAATGTGTTCTATAAATAAACTGAACTGATCTATCCCATTTTTAGTTTCCATATAGTAAATATGCCTTGTATAATTCATAAAAATGACTATAACCTTAATGTAAAATAAATATTAAAAACCCTAATAATAATTATAATTATTATTATTATTATTATTATTATTATTATTATTATTATTATTATTATTATTATTATTATTATTATCATTATTTAAAAAAAATATATTTTTTATATATATATTTAATGTAGTTTTATGCATGTTCAATAATATGTCTACAGAGTTATGATGCATTATTATTTAATACAAGTCATTATTCCTTTTTGTTATTATGCCTTTCTGAATAAGATATTTGGCTTCACGCACATCCCACATATAAAAATGATAATACATTATTGTCTGATCTTTCCGAAATTTGTTTCATGCCAGATTGTACATCATCTGTGTTTATGAATAAAACCGTGTGTATATTTACAGTGCGATATGATCTCACGTCACATGATTGGTTGATTTGTCACTGCCAGCATGGTGTGTTTTATTTTTTTTAAATGTTGGAGAGAGAGAGAGAGAGAGAGAGAGAGAGAGAGAGAGAGAGAGAGAGAGAGAGAGAGAGAGCGCGAGAGAGAGAGAGATGCTTGTGAATAAGACCGAGGAGTGACACTTCGAGCCTCACAATGTCTATGAGACCAGATTGGACTTGTTTCTCATTTCCTCTTGCAAATCAAAATATGCAAGAGAGACAAGTTAAAATATGCAAGTTGAGAGGCAATCTTATTTTGCCTGAATTATCACTTGTGATTGTTACATTGTTGTAGCTCTTGCAGAACACACCCGTACGGTCTCCTTAAAACTTGACAGAGTCTGAAGTCCAGGCAGCCTCTTAAGTATCAGGTTTGTGGACAATGTATTCCTGAAACAAATGAGTCTCATCAAAATTCTGCGGCAAACCATATGTTTCTCATCCCATTTTCTTCTCTTTTTTTATCCTCTCCTGCCAGAGAAAAATTGTATTGTCTTTTTTTTTTTTGTCTTGAAAGCTTTGCTGCAAGTGACAGAGGCAGCATCAATTTCCATTTGGTAATGAACTGTTCAGCCTAATGTGTGCTTTGGAGCAAGAAGGGCTCAAATTTCTGAGTAGCTCAATGAGTTTTGCAGCATGGGGAGAGAGAGGAGACATTAGGGTTGTGATACTCCAGTGGTCATAGTCAGAGAGAGAGAGAGAGAGAGAGAGAGAGAGAGAGAGAGAGAGAGGCCATATTCCTGATTGCCAATGAACCTGGAAACAACCATTTCATTGAGAGCAAATGGACTGTTTGCTTCTGTGTTTGCTCTGCAGTAGCAGGTGGGTAAATTAGGGTCTTTTGAAAAATCACTGTTTATTCCCAAAATCCTTGAATGCATGTTTCGTTTATTCCTCTCATCGGCCTTGTTAAAACAGCGCTGTGAAGGCAGACAAATGCATTAGACATGTAAAATCTTTATGTCTCTAAGACCGCGGCGCCACTTGTACACGAGCGATTCATTGATCAAAAGCTGGAGGGTTGTAAAAAAGTTTCCATAATCCCATGCATTCGCAATTCGAACAGAGAGAAACAGCCTTTAGCACTCAAAGACTATAATTGAACATGTTACATTAATCCAGAACAAGAGAAAGTTATAGATAGCACAAGAAAATGCTAATTATTTTTTTCCCCATAGCCATCTACTAAAAATTCTCCGGGGGACTTAATAAACAAAAGACGGCGGTGGTTATTCCGAGATGTGAAATATTTAATGCTTTAGCCCAAGCAAAATCATGGATCATCCCATGCTTAAGATCCCAGCTTTGGAAAAGGGAGAAGAGCGAACAGCTGCACTTTTCACTCACTTGGGAATGTTTTTACCCCTTTAATGGCTTGTCACGGCTAATATGTGCTTGTAAAAGAGCCGCATATTTATGTTGGCCTTAAAGTCAGTAGCTTTTGTTTTCACAGGTCTTGATCCACAGGCAGCCATTAATGCTGAATTATATCGAGACACCGAATCGACGCAGCAAGGCTAAATGTAGAGATTTTAGTAGTGCCACCGAGTTACTTTATTACAGCCTATTAGCAACAGTGTCTCCCATTATGGAGAGGAAAGGCTGGGATCGATTCAGGATAGGGAGTGTGTCTTGAACACAGAAGCCTGTTATTCTCACGATAAATCTGCGTGGGCCTGTGTGCTCCGTAAACATTTATGGGCAAGCGTTCTAACATTGACAGAAGTCGCAGAGGTAATATTTTCAGTTCAGTACAGTAGAGCTTCTCTGAAATCTTCCATCCGACATATAAATGTCATCCCAGTCTGTAAAAGCCAGATAGGTGTGTGTTTGTGGAAATGCCTTTGCCACTCTATTGATCTCTGCTGAGGCTTTGCTGCCATGCTAGTCGGTTAGCTGAAACCTGTAATTTCTGTCATCGTTCAAAGAAAGGGGCAACGAATAAAGGATGATCAATTTAAGGAACTTGCTGATTCTAGGGGGAGAGTAGCAGTCGCAGTGTGGGGCCGAGATCTCGTTTTATCAAAAAGAAGAGACAGGAAAGCCCTGGTAGGAAGACTCATACAAAATTGTCAATTGAATTTTAATGAAGGGTTAAGGTCAGAACGATATTTCACAGCGGGAAAGAGGCAGAGGCAAAGTAAGAGGGACTCGAATTTCAGGCTGTATATGAGATTCTGAGGGTTCCCTTTCGAAAGGGAACTCGCGCTGCGTCAGCTCGACGCTACGGGGAACGCCTCCAGCGTGACTGGTGCCTGAAATCACAATCAAAAAACGTCAATCCTATTGACCGGCGACAGCCTATGATGTCATCAAGGTGCGACCAGGAAGTATATAAGGGCGCCTTGCCAACATGACAGTATCTTTTCGTCTTCAGGGATTGTTTTGCCTGTCTTCACAAGAAGGATAACAACGTCTACAAGAAGGATATCAATGAAGTGTGCTGAGAAGCAACGCCACTTCTGCAGGTGTGTTTTGAACATGTACCAGGTAGCTTACGCTTTGGATACACACACACTTTGCGTTTACTGTCTGGGAGAAGAGCATGCACGAGAGGTTTACGAACCTCTTGTGAAAGTATTTGCGAGCATTGTCCTCTGGAAACGCTCCGCTCTCGGTTGGACCTCTTCTTGAGGGGAGAGGTTTCAGCATCTGGGAACGGCCACGCTCGAGCTGAGGCTGAGCGGCGTCTAAACACCATGTGCTTCCCAGATGGATCTGGCTTGTCGCTTGGAGACAGTTATGGTTCTCGAGGACGATCCAGATTGCGAGAGGCGGACCTCGGAGGAGGAGCTGGATTTATGTTCCTCCTCCTCGTCTGCTGCTCTTCCACTCGAGCAGAGGATGGGTGAGGGATGGGTGAGTCAGTTAAAGATGCTGAAGCTTTTCAAACCATCCTGTCCCATGTACGGGGAGTTGCTGGAGGTCATGGAACGCGCTGCAGGTAGACTGCAGCTGATTTGGCGGCGCGTGAGGAGAAAGGCTGAGCGTCCAAACAGTTCGGACGATCGGTTTCTCTCCGCCCATGACCTCCCAACTCCTGGGAGTCTTCCATTCCTTCCAGATCTCCATCAGCAGATCTCGAGGGGATGGAAGAAACCATACTCAGCCCCGCATCTGTCGACATCGGCGAGCTACATTTCGCTGATGTCGAGGGACTGCCTGGCTGGGTGTGTGTCAGTGCCGCCCGTGGACGAGATGTTATGTTTATCTCGCCTCTGGGCGGCCGACGACACTGTGGGCTCCCACCCTGCCGGTCTAACGCCTGAATGGCAAGGCGTACATGTCAGTGGGTCACACTGCGATTGCTTTGCACACCACAGCTGTGTTGCTGGCTTACCAGGCGGACCTGTTGAGGGACCTCGATCAGGGGGAGGGACCCACTGAGGCGGTAGTCGAGTCGCGCCGGACCGCGGTTTTCGCTCTCCGGGCCACCGAACAAATAGCGCAGATGGCGGCGACGGTGGCCACAGAGAGACATCTGTGGTTAAACCGTTTGGACATTGGGGAGAAAGAAGTCCATTCTCCTGGATGCCCCGGTTTCACCATTTGAACTTTTCGGCACCTCCGTAGAGACGGTGGTGGGAAAGTTCGGCGACGCGAAGGCAGCATTTAGAACATGCATCCCGCTGAGGTCCGGGACCACGCCCAGGCAGTCGGGTGTCCCCGGCACGTCCCAGTCTGAGGGCTGGAGACGGGAACAGCGAGCCAGCGTCGCCTCTCGAGCGCCCCCGCCGCGGAGGACTGGGGCGCAGGGGAGGCGGGACACCCGCAACAGGAAGAGGAAGGAAGCCGGGGCTGGTAACCGGAACCAGCGCAGGCAGCGGACTCCGCCCTCGAGGACGCGGAGATGAACGCTGCCTTTTTCCCTTCCTCTGGCTTATTTCTTACTATGGCTGTAAGATTCTGCCGGTCCGCCTGGTCTGTTTGTCGAAGCGCCCCCCTCAGGACGGCGGGCGGATACTAGCTCGACGGCTGGTTTGAAGCACCGCGAGGAGCGATTTGTGAGTCCCCCTCTATAAGGGCGAAACATTTTCAAAACTATGTTTTTCAGGACTTTTGTACCTTCGCTCTCCTGAGAGGTTATTTGGGGAAATTTTGGAACGTCGCTGAATTTCGCAGGGCCTGCAGCTCCCCGTGAGAAAGCTAAGAACGATTTTCTTTGCAACATTATGTGGTTGTGTGTGAATGCCTCACTTTTGCTAGTGGAGTTTTGCTGCCTCTCCGTGTTATAGTTTCCCCACTAATGTGGGTAACTGAATTGCGCTCTTGCCCGAGGGTTTGTAGTGTTGGGGGCGAGCTGTGTTTTTCCTAGCGTAAAAGTGTGAAGTAGCTGAAGACCGGGTATGCACTTATGCATGAGCTGTAGTGAGATCTGCGTCCAGCTCTGTGGGGCTTTGGGGAAGGGGTTTTTCGGGGCCTCATTGTGTAATATTAGAGGTGATAATATTTCTTTCCCGAGCCCTGAGTGGATCTAGTGCGGACTTACGTCGCACCACTTGGCCTAGGTTCCGTCAAGGCGTTCCCTTTTAAGGAAGGTTGTTTGCCCCTGGCCTGTCTTTGATATATAAACAGGGCTTGTTTATGCATTCTTGACCTAACCTCCTCTTGTTACAGAGTTGTCCGGCCAAGGCCCGCCCCCTTCTCTGCGTTCTGGGGTTATGAGTAACGCAGTCGAGGTGTTGCAGGAGACAGCGACTTTGCCAGTGGTCGTGGGGCGGAATGAAGCGTCTTTCGCCGGTTTGCGATTAGACTTTATCTGCTGTTTCCGCCTTTCAGAGGGTGGTGGGCGCCATCTCTTGGCGGCCCCCGGCCTCTTCCTGGAGGATGGTTCGGCCGGTGGGTTCTATATTTTCTAAGAAAAGGTAATGTTTCACCCTTGCTCTATGTCTCTGCTCCACCTTCTTTAGGGCTCGGGTTGAGCTGAACATCGGATAAACCTTCTGTTTGCGGTTCTGGTCGGATGCTCCCCTGAGGCCCTCGCATTGCCAATGGCTGATGCCCTCGCATTTACGGTTGGCCGCTGCATGGAAAGTAAGACAGCCGCCCCGAGGCAGGTGACGTAAGTTGTACTCCCCTTGCTTTAGAGGGTTTTCGTTGAGCATTTTTGCTGAGTACACTGCTGTTGGCAATGTGATTAGGTTAATGTCTGTAGGCACTGCCCGAGAGACTGCGCCATCATGGGGGCCCTAGGACAAAGTGAGAACTTGTTCCCTAGCTGCCTCTGGGATGGAGCCAGCCCCAGGTGCGGGCATAAGAGCCAGCTGGTTGTTAGTAGCCAGCTTGGGCGGTCTGGGCAGCAAGACTTCAGGACAGGTAGTAGGCGTCAACCGGCCTCCTTGCAAGAAAGTATCGACGCCATGGCCCACGAGTGTGCCTTGGAGGATCTTCTCCACTGGTGTCGACATCAGCAGTAACCTCGTCAACTAGTCTCCTTGAGGATGAGTTCCCAGGTGTTAACTGGATTTCCAGGCCTTCGTCAGCAGCAGACAGCTGCCGTCAGCCCAGGCGCAGCAGCCAGCCTTCTTAAAGGCCTCCCTGAGGGGTAGGCTCCCGGTTTGGGTTACCTTCGCTCAGGTGGTAGGCCCCGTTTGGCCTCCCTGAGAGCCTACTGTGGTCAGCAGGCGCTGCCTGGTCTCCCCAGAGGGGGCACCACTGGCATTAAGCCCCTCGACGGCTGGTACGAGCTGCTAGTAGTTGGTAGGCGTTACCTGGCCTCCCTAAGGGCCTGCTGTGGGGTAAGCAGGCTCACCTGACCTCCTCTGTGGGGGCGTTCCTGGGCTCCAGTCACTGGATGGCTAGCATGAGTGCTAGTAGGTAGTAAGCCTCAACCGGCCTCCCTGAGTGACCTCCCTGAAGGCGAGCTCCCGGTTCCCAGTCGCTGTGGCAATGAGCACATAGTGCTATGAGTAGCACATTCTGCTATCAGGTGGTAGGCACTGGGCCTCCCTGAAGGCGAGCTCCCGGTTCCCAGTCGCTGTGGCAATGAGCATAAAGTGCTATGAGTAGCACGTTCTGCCATCAGGTGGTAGGCATTGGGCCTCCCTGAAGGCGAGCTCCCGATTCTCAGACGCTGAGACGGTTAGCGAAGTGAAGCGCTATACGCGGCATGTTCTGCTATGAGGTGGAGGCATTGCGCCTCCCTGAAATCGTTCCCCAGGCCCCCAGTTTCGGTAACGGATCGTAGCATGGGCTGCTATCAGGCAAGCTGCACGGGGCTTCCCTGTGGGATTCGCTTGGAGTAGTAGGCCCCACGTGGCCTCCTCTGAGGGCACGCTCCTGTCTCGTGGTCTCTGGATAGGTCCAGTCACTGAGCGGAGGGCTGTGATGGAGAAATGCCCGACATTTTTGCAGGTGGTAGGCCCGCTAGGCCTCCCTGATGAAGCGAGTCCCTGGTCTTCCCAGCTACCTCGAGGGCTAGCACGACTGCGATCAGGTATCAGGCCCGTATGGCCTTCCTGAGGGCGAGCTCCGCTGTTGGACACGCGGGCAGTCGGCACAGGTTACCAGATGGAGGCCCCTCTCGGCCTCCCTGGGGAACGAGTTCCCTAGGCGGGAATGCACAACTGGCTTTACACTGACAGCTAGTGCTCACCTGCTATCAGGCGCCGGTCTCTGGCCGTTCGCGAGACCTGAAGGCGGTGTTCTTACCCTAGCATAATGAGACGTTGCTGCTGCTATGCGGTCCCCACAGGAGGGGACTTTCATAGATTGCCTACGGCATGGTTACCTACCGGGCAGGCTTATGAGCTCCTCTCAAGTGAGGGTCTGTTATGAGCTTACGGCCGCCTGGCGCTGATTCATGGTTGTAGGCCCCTCGGGGCCTCCCTGGTATGATCAGCCAGTAAGGCCTCTGGCCTCCTAAGCACGTTTTAAAGTAAGTGCTTGGTAGATCCGAGGATCGAGCGGCTAAACTCCCCGCAAGGCTCCCTTATATACTTCCTGGTCGCACCTTGATGACATCATAGGCTGTCGCCGGTCAATAGGATTGACGTTTTTTGATTGTGATTTCAGGCACCAGTCACGCTGGAGGCGTTCCCCGTAGCGTCGAGCTTACGCAGCGTCTCGTTCCCTGTTCTCAGGGAACAGTGGTTACATTTGTAACCTGAGATGTTTTTTTTAAATGTTGCGATTCTGTTTGGTAATGCTAGCTGTGCGGATATCGCACATCTATTCTTTAATTAAAGTTTTAAGAAACTGATAAGAGACAGATTCAGAGAGAAATAACCTGATATGTTCACGCAGCTGCTGTTTTCAGCAAACATGAAGAGAGATCTCATAATCACAGATTTTTAAGTGGGCTGACAGCAAAGTTAATCGCAGATGGTTGGGGGGCTGATAGGAAACGGGGTAGGGGGGCTGAAACCCTCCTAAATATGGTCTAGACATGCTTGTTTGTGTGGGAAGATATAAAGCAGAACACAACTGTTAAACCTGCTATCATCTACTGAGAGATAATGCAAGTTTTAGTCAAATTCTGGCTCCATTCAGGTTACCTCTGGGGAGCTTCTTTGCATCTTTCAAAAGTGTGTCCTTGGCGTATCAGGGGGTGCGGAGCAGAGGGATGACAGACGAGGAGACAGACCATGTGTCTCTGTGGTCTGTCACAATTGCGGGACATGCTCAGTTTCTCATGCTTAAGCAGAGGATAAATCCTCCTTCATCCTGGATCCATCAGATTATATAAAGTCTCATCTTTTCCTGTCACCCGTGGTTATGCAGTAAAGTGCTTTGGATGGCTTTGGCTCTCCACGTGTCCCTGTATCTTTTTGCTGCTCCCTGTCTCATTCTGTCGCTCTCTGACTCTTCTCCTCTGTCTCAGTATCTCCCCCTCTGTGTCTGGCATCTGGATGTTTGGAGTAATGCGTTTGGAGTAATTTCTAATGCATGACTGTTGTCAGAACTCATGTGTGGCGTTATTAAATTAAAGACACAGTAACGCCAGGAGCGCTATATTCGTAAGTAAAACCGCTCCATTGCTCACGGTACCTTATTCCTGATTGGCATTCCATTACTATTGCCACAAGTCACAGCCTAACTGGACAGCTGTCATAGATCTGAGCGTGAGCTGGGTTAATTATTTGGCCTTTTAGAAAGAAATGAATCAAGGCCGTGTTTCTCCAGTGAGAAATTAATCTACAGTACAAAAATTAAACAGATTATTACTACATGAGCTCAAACCATGTTTTAAGATATAGTGTTCTCATTGAGGCATTGAGTGAACAGCAAATCAGAGGTGGAAAGGGCGAGAAGTTCATTTGTTTACTAGTTAATTCTTTGACTTGTTCATTCATTCATTCTTTGATTTGGTCTTCCATTATTTAGATGTATGTTTAAAATCATTTTAACCCCTATTTGACTTACATTCTCAGTTCCTCGATTTAGTTTAAATTCAGAAATGTAAATGGCATTTTCAGCTCAGCTCTGAATGACGCACAGCCTGAACTAATAACAAAGTAAAAAGCTCACTCACATGGAGTTGTGTCCAAATTGAAACAAACTCCAAATGAACTATGCATTTAAAGATTACCCTAGAATAGGATAGGATCAGATTGGATCAGATAGGATGGTACTGTATTAATCCCCTTGGGGAACTTGAAGTATTAAAGCAATAAACATAAACAAATATGAATAAAATAGAAAAATAGCAATAAATACAATACAGTACCATGCAATATAATATAAAAACAGAAAGGGAGAGACAGCACAAAGATGTGCAATATATATTATTGAACAATATTTTGTGCAAATATAAAAAGGTGCTTGAGGAAAATGTGCATGATGGATGAATTAATGAAACTTAAAGGGATAATTAACTCAAAAATACAAATGAACTCTCCATTATTTCATTTCAACCATAATATTTATTACAGAATTCCCCATTATTTAATTTCATGATATTTATTACAGAATATTATTAGAATATTACACTGTAAACCCTAACGCTCCAAATACTTAATTGGTTTGAGTAAAGACAACTCAAATTAAACAAATTAGTTAAATCAAATTAACTTTTATGAGTATTTAGAACTTTCTTTTTCTTTTGAGTTCACAAAACTGAAACATTGTAATTAATCTGAATTGTTTCATTGTTTGAGTTGTATGCTTGTATACTTGTTTCTTTTAATTTAGACAAACTTAAATTTAACTGAAACTGGGCTAAAACTCCAATTTCCCAGCATGCTTTGCCATGACACTCAAAAGGGAGAGTAAATGCTCAAATTAATTGTTATACAATGTTTTTTTTTTTTTTGTGTGTGTGCAAGATTAATGTTAAGGTGGAGATTTAGCATTGTTTAATGTTTTGCTATGTTAGTTTAGAAGAGTTTATGTTATATTGGGGTGGGGGAGGGGCAGCATCATGGTGACGAGTGGATCATGAGATTAGATATACAGTATATACAGTTGATAACAGATATACAGTATGTTAAAAGTGTTATATTGCTGTCATTGCACTCATTCAGGAATTGCTAGGCTATGCTGATGCTATCAAAGCATTGTGTTACCAATTAGCAAGGTAGCCAAGTTTCCGCTACTAAAAATATTTAAGTTGATAATTTTAATTTAAATGTATTAATTAGCTTACTCAAATATTTAAAGGTCCCGTTCTTCGTGTCTTTTTGAAGCTTTGATTGTGTTTACAGTGTGCAATATAACATGTGTTCATGTTTCGCGTGTAAAAAAAAAACAGTATTTTTAACACAATTTACTTATCTGTATACCGCTGTATTCACTGTCCTGAAAACGGCTGATGACTTCCTTTATTCTATGAAGTCCCTCCTTCAGAAATACGTAACGAGTTCTGATTGTGCCAGCGGTTCCCGTGTTGTGATTGGACAGCAGCTTAGCGAACGTGGCCCGGTTCCTGTGTTGTGATTCGACAGCAGCTTATCGCACGTGGAAAGGTCACGCCTCTTAACGGGAGATATATATGCGCTTAATGATCTCTACAGCGTCCCTGGGAAAGCCAAACAAAGGTGATTTGACTCCGGGATGAAAATAACAGCGTCTCGACGACATGGTGACAAACACACTGAAACGCAGCACTTCCTTTTCTCCACGCGACACGTCCTCTTCTCCACGTGGGACAGCAACAAGACCACGCCCCCTTTTTTCACGTATTCTTGTGGGCGGAGGTTAGTCTGTTCTACTGTTCTACCGACGTCATTTATGTAGGAAGTACCAGGATGTAGTCCAAGCCAGCCGTTCGCTGTAGGCTTTGAAAGGGAACTTCTGTTAAATAAAATATCTCGCTTGGCATTGAACTTTGAGCTTTATCATTTTACAGGTATTATTTATGCTCTAACAGCAACATTACACACTAACTAAAGTTTGAACAGTGGGATCACGAAGAACGGGACCTTTAAAGTTAAAAGCAATTAAGATGTATGAGTAAGAAATACAAATCTGCAAGTTCTTTTTACTTAAACTTTAACTTAAAACTTAAAATTGATGTAAACGATTGCCTCAATTTTTTTGAGTTTTGCCAACTTATTCAGGTTTACAGTGTACATATTCTATCAAAATGCCACCCTCACGGATGGCGTCGGAACTCTCAGATTCAATGTGTTTCTCGAGTACTGGATTTAAGCATGGCCTATTTTGCAAACAACTTGACTCTTGTCAATCTCCTTTGTGATTTCTTTATTGTGGAAGTCAAAGTGAGTCTACACTTCAGCTCTACACTGGAAGCCGGAATAATTCTGTTGTCTTGTGATTGTCACAGTTTACGTTTTGCGATAACACTGCCATCTAGTGGTTGAGTTTAAACCGAACACAAAGCCACCGACACGAATCTTGGATGTAAACAAATAAATAAATATCGATACAGTGTTTTTAAAATATATAAACAGTATCTGCAAAAAATATGTTACATAATATTTTTAATAGTATTTTCTTAAACCCCAACTTAACAACCATCCTGTCTGACCGAAATCTGTTATCGTTGCCGAATACCGATACTGAATATTTTGGATTGGTGCATCCCTACTTTAAACTGTAGAAACGTTTGAGGATGCCTGACCTGAACTATACCTTTAATGCATCATGACAGTGTTTACAGGAGATTTGTTGACTAATGTTTCTATAAGTCATTCAATTGAAAATCCTGGAAAATCAAATGGGCCTGTAACATGAATTTACATTGGACTATAAAGAGAAGGGACATTACCTCCTCATTTTTCTAAGTCCACCACACGCCACGCAGCTGGAAAGGTTTGATGATGACGGATCGGGTTGCATGGTGAAGAACAATGAATGGAACTTTGCAGTCTTTATAAATCAATAAAGTACTTAGGACTGCCTTGCTTCCCCCTTCAGAGGATTTCTCATTAAGCAAATATTTCTCTGGCTGGCCGTCCAGCAGTTCACCAGTATTATAAAATGATAGGTTTGAATCATGGGAAAAGTGTCTTATGCGTGTATGTCTACAGGAGATGTAAAGAGGATGCTACAGAAAACAAGGAAAATGAAATTGGCAGATGGAGCTGAACTGAGGATCAGGATTCATCTTTTCAAAAGATAGCATGGCTAACAATCCCCCCCCCCCCCCCCCCCCTCTCTCTCTCTGAGTGATGTTCAAGATGTTTAACTGCTCTCCAAAGGAACAATGAATGAGTCTTAGAAGAGCATTGAGATGTATCCTGTAAAATTAATACGGTGCACTGTGCTGTTGTCTTACTTGGCGGTGACAACAGCTCTCCTCGAAAATTAGCCCTAACGGATGCTCCTTTTCAAAAATTGATGTGTTCTCCAACAATATTTTAGTCTGATCTGGAAATGCTGCAGCTGTAAATAACTCCGTCTCGCACTGAAGCAGAGGGTCAGGAGCGGAGACAGAGACAGCCAGGATTGGCATTCCTGACTCCATTCGTGCAGGCTCCTTCCATCTGTGCCCAAGGCCCAAATCACTGAAAGCCAGTCGTTTTTAATGAGACTGAGCCTGTGAGGCAACATGCCCATTAATCAATAACTCAAGCTGAATAGGTACAGCTCCAGAAGCTGTGTTAGTGTATAAACAGGAAATTACTATCAGAGGGAAGTTGTGGGTGTCTGGTCTTTTAGCAAATGTGACAAAGCTATTACAAACTAGGCCTGCTTTGCGAAAGATTACACGATGGTGTTGTTTGCCGTATAATTAGCCGTTATAGGCACAGGAAACTGTTACCGGATCTTGTCGTGAAAATGCAAGCCTGGAAGGCCTTGTTTTTGTTTGGGGAGCAATATGACTTGCAGCTTTGGCTTGTTTTTGTAATTTAGCATCATTTTTAGTATAATAACTGAATACGCATAATTTCTTCAGAGGAGGATTTCCATCTTGATTTGTTTGTTTGTTTGTTTTGCTCCGACAGCGCTGTGTATCCATGGTAATGCTGGCCTACTTAACTTTATTCTCACTGTACATGCTTGTGGGCAGAATGATATTTTAGGCTGACAGAATTAGCCGTAGCATTAGCTTGATTTGCTTGTGTTCCGTTAAGCTAAGTTCACCCATAAATAATAGCCCCAGTGCCTAAACAAGGCTTAATCCACTTTCATGGGCCCAATCTGCAGGTCTGCAACTGTGCTGAAAGTCCATAGTTTGTGGCTAATAATCTGATCATTAGCGAAGCCAACACAGCTAATTTTCTTAAAGCTAATCTCCGCTACAAGATAACCGAGGGGGATTATTTCTGTCATTCGCTGCCTTGACCATCCCTCACCTATGAGGAGTTATCAGTAATCATCCTGCCACATTAAGCCTCCTTATTTCCACTCCATAGTGCCAAATAAAGCTGTTGGTAATCACAACAGTTAATTGTTGTAATTACAAGAGTAGATGAGCGCTGTACAAGCTTTAATATCGCGTACACCCGGCATCCATACATCCGCCCGGCTCTACTCCACAGCCCTGTCAATCTCGTCAGCTAATGACATCAAACTTTGAACAGCATATGTAATTAGAGCCTTGTTGCCTTTCTTGCCTGTGTCTTTCAGGATAGTTTCAGGGTGAACAGGATGTTCGAAGGCCAGAGTAGGCTCAAGATAGAGTAGCTGGAGACATTTTGTCAATACTTCATATCCTGTATAGTAGTTCAGCAGCATATCATCTAGGTAACCAGGTAGAAGAATGTGCCGTATCAACTCTTGGCTTCTCTCAACACAAATGGCAATGAGAGCAGAGTGTACCTTCAGAGTTAAAGGGAGGTCTATAGTGACAGACGTTAACAAAATAAAATAAGAATCTGCTATGAATTTGTGGCTCAAGAGACTTTAAAGAATGAGACAGTCTGCAGAAAATATGAAATATCGGATGGACGTGCAGGAGATGTGTGACTTAGGAGCTGTGAAAGTAATTTTCTTTCGAGGACTCGCCCAAGGCAGTTTGGAGTCAGTGTTATTGAACTACTAAAACCCAGAAACAGCAGTGCTGTATCTGTCAATAAGTTAGGAGGTTTGCCTTTCAAATTAACCTTTCAAGGTTATTTTATAGTTTTCTTTTTAATCTTTTGAAATAGAATAAAATATTTTTAGTCCCAGTCTAAAATGTTAGTTTGAGCTATCTTAACTGAAAACAACGTGCACTGACATATCTTAAAATATTTGATGATATGTCACATTTAAAAAGGCTACTTAAATGTCTTAATTTAACTAAGGTCTTCTCCTGGCTTAATCTAAGCCTTGTCAGTGAAACCAGGCCTTTAAGTTTCAACTTTCTGACCATCTATTGATACAAAGCTGAAAAATATAGCTAAGTCCAACGTCCTGACATCAGACAAATTAATTTTGTAATGTCAGATACCAATCTTTTAAACAGAGAAGCTTTTTATTGATTTTACTATCACAAAGCAATCCACCGTTTTTCCTGAACATGGAAGTTCACTGTGATTCATAACAGAACATTGTTTGCTTTACGTTTTGTCAGCCAACAGAAGAGAAGGCCGTTTGTATAAATTTGCTAAGAAGTATGCCTATAAGTGACGAGTCTTTTATTGAACACAAGTCGGTTTATTGTCATCACTCTCCTGAAGTAAGTTTGTAGAAATACAGTGTGCAAGAGCAGTACTGAAAAGAAAAAAAATGAATTACAAACATGTAACATTTGCAACACATACAAGATACATAAATTAAATGTGAATTTTAAAATGGGTTTAAAGATGTTAAACAAAAGCTCCTGTACTGACTGTCTTATTCCATCTCACTCATTTGCTTGTTATTTTGGTATAAGTCACCAATTAAAAGGTTTTGGTTCTGTAACTTTGTCAAAAAATAAATAAATAAATTACATCAACGGGTCGCCCATATGAATATTTTTCTTTGTAGCACATATTGAATCTGAGCTTGTATTTCACTTTGCAAATGTTTCTGGCTCGCTGTGTACAGTACTTGTAGCTTCTGGCTACAATACATTAATATAAAGAGGTGAAAATTAATACTGGTTCAGTAAACAAAAAAGTTTCAAACAAAGCCACAGAATAAACACTACACAGAGTGTTTTAGTAAATAATTCAATGACTCACTGTCATTTTTTAAGAATGAATCAGTGTTTTAATGAATCTTTTGAATGAATAATGCAGTGGCCTGCAAAAAAGAATAACAATTAAAAAATCCCAATCAGACCTGTAACGAATCCACAGAGTCATAGAGATCCATTTGCAGCTTTAATTAGTAACAAAGTCAGACAGACAGGGTATTGATAGGTAGACAGGAATGGTATGGGCAAGGCAAAGAATACTCAGGCAAGCTAGTGCTGATGATCGGGGCAGGCAGCAAGGTTTCAAACACGGGTAACAGTGCAGGGTCGTGGGAGCCAGAGTACGTTCAGTTAGCCAGGAAACAGTCCAAGGTCGAGGTAGCCAGAGAGTGGTCGAAGAGTTCCAAAAACAGTCCAAGATCTAAACCAGAATAAACAGAATCAGTAGACAATCGCTCAGTACGTATGCCAGGGCAAGACACTACTTCGCACTGAATGGGTGTGAGAGAGGGATTCTTATACATGTGGAAATGAAGTGCAGGTGTGAGTGTAATCAATGAAGAGCAGGTGTGTGATCAGTCCAAGAGAGCAGCATTATGGGAAATGTAGTTGGTATGGCCATAGTCAATACTCTGGAGATGGATCCCTCTGTGAATGTGGAGGTGACACAGGAAACTCCTGGCGCGAGGAGGCAAACGGCGACGGGGTCTTCCACGTTGTCGAGGAGCAGGTTTATTTGGATGTGATCGGTGGAATTCCTCTGTGAGTGTGGGGTCCAGGATGTCCTTGGCCCTGATCCAGCAACGTTCCTCCGGACCGAACCCCTCCCAATCGACAAGGTACTGCAGAATGTTACCCCTACGTCTGGAGTCTAGTAGTTCCTTTACCCGATATGCCTCCTCGCCGTCTACCAGGACAGGTGGAGGGGTCTGTGGTGTGGCTCCCTCCTCTGACACTCTCTCGGGACTGTTAGCGGGTTTCAGCAGGGACACATGGAACGTGGAGGCAATGCGGTAGTTAGTGGGAAGTTTGAGACGAAATGACACTGGAGTGATTTGTTTTAGGACTTCGAATGGACCGACATATCTGGGACTGAGCTTACGGCAGGGGAGTCGAAGCTTGAGATCCTTTGTGGATAACCATACCCATTGACCTGGACGGTACTGCGGAGCAGGACGACGATGCTGGTTGGCGTGGTGTTCCTGGCGCCGGACTGCATGTAACAGGTGGGTGTGCGCTTGATCCCAGACTTCTTCGCTCCTTTGGAGCCATTCGGTGACAGCGGGAAGTTCTGTGGGTTCCCCGGACCAAGGAAATAGTGGAGGTTGGAAACCCAATATGCACCGGAACGGGGTTAGACCAGTAGCGGGTTTGACCAGAGAGTTCTGGGCGTATTCTGCCCAGAACAGGTAACGACTCCACTCTGTTTGCTGCTGCTGACAGTATGTGCGCAGGAAGCGAATGATGTCCTGGTTTAAACGTTCGGTCTGCCCGTTGGATTGGGGGTGATATCCGGAGGTCAAACTGATGTTCACATTGAGGTGTTTGAAGAAAGCCCTCCAGACTCTGGAGGTGAACTGTGGCCCTCGGTCTGACACGATGTCATCAGGAAGGCCGTAGAATCGGAACACCTGATTGCAGAGGATTTCAGCCGTGGCGAGTGCTGTGGGCAGTTTGGGTAAGGCCACCAGTCTACATGCCTTGGAGAAGCGATCAACTATTGTCAATATGGTGGTATTTCCCTGGGATTCTGGGAGATCTGTAATGAAATCTATAGCGATGTGGGACCATGGACGCTGCGGAATGGGCAACGGAGTTAGAAGTCCAGCAGGTAATTGACGAGGCGTCTTGGAAGTGTTGCAACTGGCGCAATTCTGGATGTGGTGGGTGGTGTCGGCGAGTAGAGTGGGCCACCAGAACCGGTTGCGGAGAAGGTGAACAGTGGCGGTGATACCGGGATGACCGGAACTGGACGTTGCGTGTACCTGATCAATGAGGCGGGTGCGTAAGGGAGCAGGGACATACATGCGATTAGGTGGACCATTCAAGGTAGATGACTCCTGGCGATTGAACTGTTCAATCTCAGTAATGATGTCCCATTGCACAGGAGCGACAAGTAGGTTCTCAGGAAGAATATTCTCGGTGATCGTGGGTTGGGGTGTCTCATCGGTCTGACGGGAGAGAGCGTCAGCCTTAATGTTCTTGGAACCAGGACGATACATGATAGTGAACTGGAATCTTGTAAAGAATAGAGCCCACCGGGCCTGACGGGGATTCAAGCATTTGGCCGTCCGGAGAAACTCGAGGTTCTTGTGGTCGGTGAGGATGATGAAGGGTTCCTGTGCTCCTTCTAGCCAGTGCCGCCACTCCTCTAAAGCCAGTTTCATGGCCAGTAATTCACGGTTGCCCACGTCATAGTTGCGCTCAGCGGAGGTTAATTTACGAGAAAAGAAGGCACAAGGATACATTTTTTCAGGCATGCCTTGACGCTGGGACAGAACTGCACCTACTCCAGTGTTTGAAGCATCCACCTCGATGATAAACTGACGTGTGGGGTCTGGATGCCGCAGGATGGGAGCAGAGGTGAAGCGTGTCCGGAGCTCATCAAAGGCCTTGGTGGACTCAGGTGTCCAGCTCAAGCGATGGTGGTGACGTTTGGTCATGGTGGTCAACGGGGCAGCTACTGTACTGTAGTTTCTGATGAACCGACGATAGAAATTCGCAAACCCCAGGAACCGTTGCAACTGTTTGACTGTGTGGGGAACCGGCCAATTTAGGACCGCCTGAACCTTCCTCTCGTCCATCGCCACACCCTCTGGACTGATGACGTATCCCAGGAAAGACGTTCTTGTGCGATGGAATTCACATTTCTCGAATTTGGCATAGAGCTGATATTGAATGAGTCGTCTGAGAACCGATCTGACATGTTTGACATGTTCCTCCATGGTTGAAGAGTAAATCAGTATATCGTCGATGTAGACGATTACCCACCTCTCCAGCATGTCCCGAAAGACGTCATTCATGAACGCCTGGAAGACAGAAGGACTATTGGACAACCCGAATGGCATAACGAGGTACTCATAGTGCCCATTAGTGGTAGAGAAGGCCATCTTCCACTCGTCTCCTCTGCGTATACGAATCAAGTTGTAGGCATTACGGAGATCCAACTTGGTATAATACTTGGCTTGACGGAGCTGTTCGAGCGCGGCTGGCACCAGGGGCAGTGGGTACCTGAACTTGACTGTATTCTCGTTAAGACCACGATAGTCGATGCAGGGACGCAGTGTGCCATCCTTTTTCTTAACAAAGAAGAAGCCCGCAGCGGCGGGTGAGGTAGAGGGCCGGATGAACCCCTTGGCTAGTTCTTCCTCTATGTACTTCTTCATCGCTTCGGACTCTGGTTGAGACAGGGGAAAAATTCTGCCCTTAGGCGGTGTGGTGCCGGGTAATAGTTCGATGGCACAATCACTGGAACGGTGTTCTGGAAGTTGAGCAGCCTTGACTTTGCTGAAAACGTCCGAGAGATCAGAATACACAGCAGGCAGTCCTGAATCACTGAACTCCGACGTGGATAACTGGAGAATGTTGCGGGGAGTACGATTGATTTTTGCCAGGCATCTTCTATGGCACGAAGAATCCCACTGGATGATTTGGTTCTCCAGCCAGGAGATTTGTGGGTTGTGAGTGCGCAGCCATGGAAGGCCCAGGATTATGGAGTGTTTGGGGGCGTGAATAACATAAAACCTGATTGATTCAGAATGAAGTGTTCCGACGTGCAGAATTACCTCTTCGGTGAGGTGTTGAATCCTTCCCTCTCCCAAGGGCCGACCATCTAGCGCCTCAACTGTCAGAGAGAAGTCACAGGGATTAGTTTGGAGTTTATGCTGTACAGTGAATTCATGAGACATAAAATTTCCCGCGGCTCCTGAGTCTAGCAAAGCGGATGTGTCAATCATTCTGCCGGGTAGAGAGAGACGAACAGGTAGCGTGAACCCGGACCACCGATTGTTGGAATCCGCCAGGGTACTCACCGGTTGAGCCTGAAGAGACGGACGAACTGGGCAGGAGAGTCTGCGATGACCAGACTGTCCGCAGTAGAGACAGAGATGCTGCTGCAGGCGACGCTCGCGTTCCTCAGGAGTGAGAGGAGTAAAACCCAGCTGCATGGACTCTGGTGCATCCGTGTCGTCGGGACGAGCACGATAGGGAGCTCGAGGTGTGCGCCGAGAACGAATAAGGTTGTCGATCTGAATGGCCAGGTTGATGTATTCGTTCAGCGTTCTCCCCTCATCGCGGCAAGCTAACTCAGACTGAAGTTCATTGGTGAGACCTTTTCTGAACAGGGTTTTCAGGGTGTCCTCAACCCAATTGGTCTGTGCAGCAAGGGTGCGAAACGTGAGGGCATAATCGGCGGCGGTTCTTCTCCCCTGAGTATGACTGAGAAGGCGTTCACCGGCATCACCGAGCTCAGTGGAGTGCTCGAAAACGCTGCGGAACTGCTGGGTAAATGATGCAAATGTGGAGAAAGGAGATCCATCCGGCCTCCAGATGGCAGTTACCCATTCCAGCGCCTTTCCGGTGAGGAGCGAACACACGAAAGCAATTCTCCCTGAATCTGTGGGATGGAGTGCTGGCTGTTGATCAAAGTAGAGGTGGCATTGGAGCAGGAAGCCTTTGCATTTAGCTGAAGCGCCATCATACTTCTCTGGAAGAGCGAGACGAGGATTGACTGAGGTGCTCGCCGAGGGTGGTGATACCCCTGAGGCCTGATCGACGGGGGCGCTGATCGCTGAGGCTTGAAGCCCTTGCAGGGCTGTTACGAGCTCCTCGGTGAGTGACGTGAGGCGATTCAACTGTAGCTGGTGTTGAGCTAGCTGGGCAGCCTGTGCAGAGATCTCAGTGGTGAGCTGTGAGACGGCTGCTGGACCTTGAGGTGGCGAAGTATTCTGTAACGAATCCACAGAGTCATAGAGATCCATTTGCAGCTTTAATTAGTAACAAAGTCAGACAGACAGGGTATTGATAGGTAGACAGGAATGGTATGGGCAAGGCAAAGAATACTCAGGCAAGCTAGTGCTGATGATCGGGGCAGGCAGCAAGGTTTCAAACACGGGTAACAGTGCAGGGTCGTGGGAGCCAGAGTACGTTCAGTTAGCCAGGAAACAGTCCAAGGTCGAGGTAGCCAGAGAGTGGTCGAAGAGTTCCAAAAACAGTCCAAGATCTAAACCAGAATAAACAGAATCAGTAGACAATCGCTCAGTACGTATGCCAGGGCAAGACACTACTTCGCACTGAATGGGTGTGAGAGAGGGATTCTTATACATGTGGAAATGAAGTGCAGGTGTGAGTGTAATCAATGAAGAGCAGGTGTGTGATCAGTCCAAGAGAGCAGCATTATGGGAAATGTAGTTGGTATGGCCATAGTCAATACTCTGGAGATGGATCCCTCTGTGAATGTGGAGGTGACACAGGAAACTCCTGTGTAACAAGACCAACAGTAATGTCTTATTTTATAGTTTCTTTATATATTTATATATAAATTATACATTTCAGTAACAATAGAGGTTTTTATATTATAATTTAATAAATTATAATAGTTTTTTGGGTGAGTTGGCTATTTAAATTAATACTACACTAAATAATAAAAACATGCAGATTGTATTTAAATGTATTCAATGACTTTTTTGTTGAAAATAATATTGATCTATAGCTGGAGGTCATATAATAAATCATTTATTGTTGTTGAGAAATTGGATGTTTCACACGAATGTGCTTCTTTTATTTTCCTTTATTTAAGTTCCTTTTTTCACATGACTCAAATAAATACTGTCACAACCTGGAAACCCTGAAAAATGGAGTATCCTTACTGTCAGGAACAAAGATTTATGTGTTGTTTTAATAGATGCAGAATATGAAGGCCTGGGGCATGAATTGGTATTCTGCGGCTGTCCATCAAAAGATCCTCATTTGTTGCATGCACAGATCGGCAATGATACAGTGGTGCTAAACAGAGGGCTATGACCGAAGGAGTCTCTATTCTGTTCGATTTTGTGTATGTGTGTGTGTATGTTTTGGCGAGAGACCTTGCAGGTTTCAAAGCATTGATACATTTATTATTCCATCAAACCTAGCTGAGGTCAGAGCACCTCATTAGACTGGGACTTTGAGCAGAGGCTCGCAGAAGAATTAATCTGCAGAGAGAGTCATGCTGAATTATTCCTTTTTCCATGCTTTGTATTTCACATGCCTCTTTCCCTTGCTTCTCAGCAGAAAGACCAATAGCACAAGCAACTCAGACTGATCCGCTGTAGCTTGCCATGTATCCGTCTGTTTTTAATCAATCAGTCAGAGATCCTCTGTGGCGATATCAGAACGTGACCTTTCCCCTGCTTTAAATGAATGCCTGAAAGGATCTGGAAATGTCTTGAAGGAATTGGGTGAGGGCATGTCCGTAAGAGCGTGTCTGAGTCACCGTTGCCTCTTTTCCGTTAATGAGCAACCTCTGTGTCACTTCTCTCAGTGTTTGTGTGTACCTGTGTGTGCAAGTTAAGCCATACAAGCAAACAGAACTAAACCAACACTCGTTCCAAAGAGAGTATTTTGCAAACTCTAGTCTGTGGGCACCGGCTAATGGCTTTCTTGTGTATGTTTACCCCTGTTTACCAAGATTCTGCACCAGAGACTTTGGGGAAAAGCCTCTCAATGTCAGCAACTTGGCAATCACAGACCGTCTAGGAAAGAAAGGTTTTTAAAACAGAGAAGAGGAAGATAATTAACACAAAACAGAGATAAGGAAGAGAATCAGGGAAGCAGTGTTTATGTGTTTAAGGGAACTCAGAGAAAGGCCTTAAAGGGATAGTTCACCCAAAAATGAAAATTAGCCCATAATTTACTCACCCTCAAGTCATCCTAGGTGTATATGACATTCTTCTTTCATTTAAACCTAGGATGACTTGGGGGTGAGTAAATTATATTTATATATTATACTTATATTTATAATGATTAAAAAAAGCCATTATTTTATTTTAAAAAGTGAATAATTGTATTTTGTTGACAAAATATTTTAGTTTGTCTTGTATATTTTTTTGATTATATCAGGTAACATTTTAAGCTGTTATTTGGTCATGTTACAATGTGCCCCACCACGTTACAATGTACCCCACCTATGGGGCATGTTGTCACATTTCACTTCCATTCTTTCAGGGTAAATCAAGAAAAAAGTATACACTGTATTAATGAAACAAAATCACATAGCTTTACTAGACATGTGTGCAATTAATGTGGGAAAAAATAAATACTCTGAACCCCAAGTGGATTTACACAAACTGAGAAAGTCAAAAAGCGTTAGGTTGTGCCCCGCTCTCCCCTAATTTCACAGGTTAGTGAGAGTTTTAACAGTTCATATTATCACATAGACAGTTTATGCCTTGTGCTTTATCTATTGAAACATTGAGTATTTTAACATTTACGAATTGTCCTCATTCACTTCCATTGTGCCTCACTTTTAAAAATGAAGGAACAAGTCAAAATTCACTTTTGTGGTAATCAGCATTATGCAATATTATGCAATATGTGGTAATGTGCTGTCAATTGAGCTTAACTTGTACTGAAACTGGAATATTACTTTAACTGAGAGAAACAGTCGTTTAACATTTAATTGCAGTGAGCTTGCTGGAATAATAGAGGAGCCTGTAGATATGATCATACTGCCAGTGTTATGTGTTCTGCTCAGTAATTATCTATTAACACTTCTTTTTGCTAATTCTTATAAGGAATTTTGATTATATGGTAATAAGCAAAATAGGTTGAAACAATTTGGCTGACCGACATTTCTCACTTCTCTTTCGAGGTTGAACAGGGGGGAAAAAAACTCTGAAATAGAAAGAGGGCGATGGGGATTTCCTTTATCTTACACCTTGTTGTGATCAGATTACCTTCCCCACTTCACGTGGAAATTGGTTACTGCTAGAAGGAGGTCACCTATCTATCACTTGATATTCCAGTGGCGCAGCGATTTAATGCTCAAATCACACGCGCAAACATGCCCGCAGAAGCGGGTCACGTATTCTAGCTAATCTTGATTATGTTCCGTACTCATGATATGTATTTGTTTGCTGAGTGCAATCAGATTTGATTTTCACAGACTGCTTCTCATTTTCAGAAGGGCGTCAGTGATTAGGATTCTAGCGCGTGCACTTATTGGGTTTATAAGCAAGCCCTGAAAGGAGAAACCTGATTGGTAATGCATGCTTGAGCAGTATGGGATCAAACAAAGTTATTAGGTGGAACAGCATTGCCCCCAGCCTGTAAAGCCTGCAATTTGGGGACGGTGGAAGAGCAACAACATATTCTAGTTCCGTGAGTCCAGTTCTTTGGTGTACCTCACAAATATGTGGCACTGTCTCTTGGACTTATTTTAGGGCTGTTGTATTATGAGCCATTGAATAGTGATTTGCTGAAGCTCTGATTTATATTAAGAAAATCTTCAATAGTTAAAATAGGGGCATTTTGTTTTGTTTGGGGTGGGCTTGCCATTGCATTTAGTCTGGAAAATACAAGTTAAAACAAGAGAGAAAGTTATTGAGAGCTACTTCAGAGAAGCTCAATTAAGGAGCACTGACCCGATACATTGTTGAAACTCGATTTGGTTTAATAGAGGAATGGCACACTTTGAATTAAAAACGCTGGCCATTGAACTTGTGGCGAATTAACATAATGTTTTCACTAGAACTTAAAAGGATGGTTTAATTATGTTTTAATGAAACACAAAGTTTCCTTCCTGTCTGTCTGATTGCCAGTGGCTAGATTCTCTAATAAGTCTCTTTTTTCCCAATCAGAGAGCAGTCAAAAATTCTTCTTTTGGCAAAGACCTGCCGAGAGTCCATATACGGGTGTTAAACCCCTCACAGCAGATATTATACTCTCCACTTGCAATAAGTCTTTAAATTAAATATGTGTACTTGACAGTAAGCCCTTGTGTGAGAGATTAATTATATTACCTGCATTCAAGACCTAGACCTAGAATTCCGGAGGACCTCATTAATGAGGTTTTTAATAAGGATTAGGATGTTATGGCTTCGGTGCCTTTCAGACAACGCTTACCTACCACACAAACAATCTTATTATACATTTGTTTGTTATTTTCTGTGGTGCAACAGTGTGGAGGAGACAAAGTGCTCCCTGTGGAGCTGGAATGAGTTTTCTCTGTGAAGGGGCGTTACCTCTCTGTCACAGCAAGCACAGGAAATGTGAAGGTAATGAACGGTGACAATGACACGCCATGTCACCAAGCCCACAAACCAGATGCTAACAAGAGAAGTGGCCATAGTCATAGAATGATAAGATGGCCAAGATGTAAGTGAAAACTTTCACATCCTGTTGTGTGAATTCAAACTTGTATGAAAATGGTCATTATTTAGTCACTGTCATCACAACACAAATCCTTATATTGTTATGTTTTCTGTCAAACATAAAAATAGATTTTTTTACATAGATTTTTAAAAGATATCTTGTTTCATCCAATGACAGTTTGTAGTGAACATGTTTGTCTTTTAAGGGCCATTAATGACCAAATTAACAACAAAAAAAGCAGTCCAATGACTACTAATCCAATCTTCCCCTCCAGAGAGCAGTTATCTTGAGAACTGCTGTTACCAGATAATTGATTCAGTGAGTTGAACTTGAGAACCAAATCAGTAAATCACTGAATCAAGTTCAAATCACTGACTGAAACTGATCACAGTGACTCTCAAGTAAGCAGCTCACGAAAAATTACTGATATTTTTCCCTTTAACAAGGGATGACATTTTGACATTTCTCTTCATCTCACCTATCATTCATTTCTTTAAGGAGACTGAAGGAGCACAATTATAAAATTTGGCATATGATCTTATTAATCACAGACAGAATGCTTATTATTCGAGCAAAATGATGAGGTGTAAGCCAACATAATGAATATAGCCTCAAGCAAAACATATCCCAAAATGTGAAGATAACAATGTGATGAGAAGCAAAATGTAAACACAAATAAACAGCTCTTGGCTGGGGGACTAAAGGCTTCTAGACAATTGTGAGAATAAACAGCACATTTACAACAAAAAAATGGGTCACTGAGGCAAATTTATGGATGGAAAGCTCATTAGAGCAGAAGTGTGCTTGAAAAACTACCTCCCAAAGTGCTCTTTTTTGCAACCTTATAGATTTATGCTTGTCCACAGCTGACAGTGATGCATACGTACCAAATTTTCAATGATTTTTGATGAAATTTGTCACTGGTGAGTTCCTAGAATAAAAAGTAATTTGTTAAACTTGATATTGATTGGATTCTGATTTAATTCTCTCAGAAGGGAGCCGAACAAGAGATGTGCATTCCATGCTTTCAATATGCTTTGCGCACAAATATATCTATATACCAGTGACACGCCTATTACCTCTCATATTGTATTGTGAGAATTTTGCAGTGAATTATGGCTAGTCCACAGACAGGTTATAGATTTTAGCCACTCCTGAGCTCCTTAAGCCTGCTCTTCCTCTTCCCAAAAGCCTGTCCTTGACACATGGAGCTTGGTAAAGATTGGTGACAAGCCTTTCACTTTAGTCTTAGCTATAGCTGTGGCTCAGATGGGTTTTAGATGGCTGCCCTTTACTTCCAGCCCTGAGATATGGTGAAGAGTGATACAGGAGAAACTGGCACAAGGGCCTTAATCCCTCATCATCAGATCCAGCTAGTGTCCTAAATCTGGTGAACTCACGTATTAGTGTATGGGCAAATTCTAAACAACTTTTTTTCTCCCTTGATTGGCACTTTGAGAAGGAGGCGCCATTTGTAGGCGTATTCCAAAACAAAGTGAACACCTGAATCCCTTCACAAAGTTCTTTTACACAAGTCTGTTAGTGAAGGTTACATGTGATGGTCACTTCAAAAAAAGTAATTATCATGTTCATTGTCATGATGTGACCCAGGGTGGGCAGTCCTCGCAATTCATTTTAAAGATAGATGGTGAGTGAGTTTGAGCTAACATAAACAGAATAAGTTGTTTTGTTTTGATATAACCATTTTACACACATTTTAGTCATGTATTTCATATTACATGTAAAAAAGTTTCATAGGTGCATTTTTAAAATGAAAGATTCCAAAAGGGGGTTTTCACAGCGATGACATTAAAAACAGAAAACCAATCAGTTCGCTCCAAGCAGAATCAGCATTTTAACATTTATGTTCTTGCATTCCTTCTGTAACATTACCATTCTGAAAACATTTTGATTACAAACAATATTACAACATTATTTAACTTTTTCCCCTATTCTTTATACAAGAGATTGGATAGAACTGTACACTAGTAAAAGGTTTTTTTTTTTTTTGCAAAAAAATGCAAAATAGGTTTGCACTCAAACATGTTTTATTAAAGGGTTAGTTCACCCAAAAATGAAAATTCTTTACTTACTTTACTCTTTACTTCTTTATTAATTACTTACCCTCATGTCGTTCGACACCCGTAAGACCTCCGTTCATCTTTGGAACACAAATGAAGATATTTTAGTTGAAATCCGATGGCTCAGAAAGGCCTCCATTGGCACAATGCACTTTACACTCTCAAGACCCATAAAAGGTACTAAAGACGTCGTTACAAAGTCCATCTCACTACAGTGGTTCTACAATAACTTTATAAAGCGACGAGAATAGTTTTTGTGCGCAAAAACAACCTAAATAACGACTTATATAGTGATGACCGATTTCAAAACACTGCATCATGAAGCTTCGAAGCGTTATGAATCAGTGAGTAGATTCAGCGGTTTGGATCGCCAAAGTCACGTGATTTCAGCAGTTTGGCGGTTTGACACACGCGATCTGAATCATGATTCGACTCGCTGATTCATAACGCTTCGAAGCTTTTGTTTTGAAATTGGTCATCACTATATAAGTCATTATTTAGGGTTTTTTTGCGCACAAAAACTATTCTCGTCACTTCATAAAGTTACCTACCAATTGCCTACCAAGCCATTAAGAGCATCTACTGCATTTATATTGCTTAATTTACTGCATATACGGTTTGTAAGCAGTCCTGGTGGGCAAAGCGTACTGATGGGCAAAGCGTCGGCTGCCGCATGCCGACTCACTATGGCTTCGTGCATGCTAAGCTGACCTGCTGAAAGACCTGGGTGCGTAACACCAGATTTCATCTGTTGTAAGACACCGAGTACGAGCTCCTCACACCGGGCGCAGCGAAACAGAGCGTCGCCACCCGTACTCCCCCTCAAGAGGGTGGCGCCCTGAGGCTAAGATTAAAACGGCCATCATTATTTTAAGGAAGGCTGTGTCCAAGAAACCCTGAAGCCAGTGGGCCCAGGGCAGTGAGGGCGGTTCCCCCCCGGGGGCAGGCGGTGTTCACCTCAGCATACGGTGCCCGTCTGCTTTCGGTGCCCTCACACGGTCAATCCACCAACCCCGCCCGAGTGCCGGGGCGTGGAGAGCCCTCGCGGGTCATCTGGGTATCGCTCACGCCCTCCGAGGAGGGAGGTGGCGCTGTCGAGTCAGTTGTTCCCTGTCGGTCAGCCGTTTCAGGGCGCTGCACTCGCGGTGCAGAGTACATCAGAGGCCAGTCTCGAGAGGCTAGTACGCTTACTAGATTTCTGTCAGAGTGGGAGAATCTGCCAGATATATCTTAGTGGGTCCTACAGATTATAAATTTGTTGGCTCTGGTTATGTCTCGTGCCAAAGAAGGATGGAGGGCTGTGCCCTAATCTAGATCTGTGTGTCTATATATTAGGATGCTTACACTCTTACATTGTGTCTCAATCAGGTCCGAGGACTGGTTTGTCACGATAGATCTGCTTACGTCATGTTTATATCATTCCGCAGCACAGGAAGTACCTGAGTTTTGCTTTCAGGGGAGAAGCGCACCAATTTCGGGTGCTTCCCTTCGGTCTTGCACTTTCACCCCGCATGTTCACGAAGTGCGTGGACGCGGCGTTAGTCTCCTTGTGTATGCAGGGGATCCACATTCTCAATTTTCGGTGACTGGCACTGTCAGCTCGCCTGACGGTTCAACATTGAGATGTCGTTCTCACGCATTTTGGAGGTTAGGGCTGAGGCTTCCATCCAAGAAGAGCGTTCTTTCTCCAGTTCAGAGAATAAAGTATTTAAAGGGGTGAAGCTGGACCAGCCGCTCACTGTCAACAGTTCAGAGACTGTTAGGTCTGATGGCAGCACCGTCCAGTGCTGTGGCCTGTTGTACATGAGACTGTTACAGTGGTGGCTCTAGACCAAGGGTTTTTCCCCGAGGGGAAACCTATTTGCATGATCAAGGCTATGCGGCGGGGTCTCCGCACCTTGGTCATGTGGAAGGATCCTTGGTTTCTGGCCCAGGGCCCATTACTGGGGACACCATGTCAGCGAGTATCTCTGATCACGGATGCCTCCTTTACGGGCTGGTGGGCGACCTTGAGTGGTCACTCAGCGCAGGGCTTATGACAGGCAGGACTGGGGTTTCCCAGAGGGGAAGTCCTTTTCGTGTCATCAAGGCTATGCGGCGGGGTCTCCGCACCTTGGTCATGTGGAAGGATCCTTGGTTCCTGGCCCAAGGCCTGTTACTGGGGGCACCGTGTCAGCGAGTATCTCTGACCACGGATGCCTCCCTTACGGGTTGGAGGGCGACCATGAGTGGTTGCTCGGCCTAGGGCTTATGGCAGGAACACCATCATTTGTGGCACATAAATTGTCTAGAAATGCTGGCAGTGTTTCAGTTTCTGAAGCACTTCCTGCCATATCTCAGGGGCCATCATGTGCTCGTTCGCACAGACAGCACATTGGTGGTCTCTTACATCAACCATCAGGGGGGTCTGAGGTCTCGCCAGTTATACAAGTTGGGGCGCCTTATTCTCCTCTGGTCCCAGGGTGAACTGCTCTCAGTGAGGGCTATGTACATTCCTGGGTGGTTGAATGTGGAAGCAGACGTTCTGTCGAGGCAGGGGCCGAGGCCCGGGGTGGAGACTCCACACCAAGGTGGTGGAGCTCCTTTGGGAGAGATTTGGCAGGGCTCAATTGGACCTGTTCGCCACTCATGAGAATTCTCATTGTCGTCTGTGGTTCTCCCTAGCACCTCCAGCTCCTTTCGGACTGGATGCTATGGTTACAGGAGTGGCCGAGGCTGCCCCTGTACGCATGTCCCCCGATTGCTCTGCTTCCGGGAGTTCTAGAGAGAGTGCACCGGGACGGGGCCCGTCTACTGCTAGTAGCCCTGTTCTGGCCGGGCCGAGTATGGTTCTCGGACATCGTGTCTCTCCTCGACGGCTCTCCCCTGGAGATTCCACTCAGAAGGGACCTTCTCTCTCAGGCGGGTGGTGTCTTCGTACACCCTTGCCCAGAGTTGTGGAAACTGTGGGCTTGGCCTCTGAGGGGCCCAGCTCATAAGTTCTGGTCTCTCAACCGAGGTTGTTGAGACCATTCTACACTCTAGAGCTCCCTCCACGAGGAAACTGTACGCACTGAAGTGGAGACTCTTTCACCTTATGGTGTAGAGATCGCTTGTGGGATCCAGTTAACTGCCCTGCGAGTTCCTGCAGGAGAGGTTCTCCGCTGGGTTAGCTCCCTCCACATTAAAGGTGTACGTGGTGGCCTTAGCAGCTTACCACACTCCTGGAAGTGGTGTTTCTTTGGGGCGACACCCTCTGGTTACTCATTTCCTCCATGGCACTTTGAGGTTGAGACCTGCAGTACGCACCAGGGTGCTGGCCTGGGACCTTTCTGTGGTCCTTGAAGGCCTTTCCGAGGCTCCCTTTGAGCCGCTTAAGGAAGTTTCTGTGAAGTTGCTCTCTGTTGCACCCTCGTGCTTGGAATTTGCTCCCGGTTGGCTAAGGCCTTCCTACATTCTAGGCTGGTTCATGTTCCTAGGTTCTCACTAATCCTGTGAGACCCTTAGCACTGCAGGCCTCCTGTCCTCTGTTTCTGATGTCAGATCAGGAAAGACTATCTGCTTTGCCCTGTTCATGCACTAGGTGCTTAATTCCGCAGATCTGCCCTGTGGAAAATTTCAGAACAGCCGTTTTCTGTTACAGGCCTCCCTCGAGGGGGGGGGGGGGTGGTCCAGTCTCGAAGCAGAGGATGAGCAAGTGGGTAGTCAAGGCTATCTCACTTGCTTATGTGGCGGCCGGGCAGCCTTTTCCTTTGGCTGTCCGGGCCCACTCCATCCGGAGTATGGCTGCCTCTTGGGCATTTTTGGCGGGGGTTCCCTGCAGGATGTTTATGATGCAGCAGGATGTTCCTCTCCGCTCACTTTCGTCAGGTTCTTCGAGCTCGACTTCTGTGCTACTCCTCGGGCTCGGGTGCTCGCCCTGACAATGTCACAAGCGGGCATCAGGCTCCTATGGGGGCGTGGGTATAGTCTCGTTCCCGTAGCGGTGATTCAGCTCGAATTCCCTTGAAAGGGAACGTGTCAGTTACTACTGTAACCTTAGTTCCCTGAATAGGGAACGAGATGCTGCGTCACCCTGCCATACTCCCTGCATGCCCGCATCCTATTTCAGAAGCTGTAGGCGTGTGTTTGCCGGTATGCTTTATAGTTCCGGGTCTATGACATCACCCGTCCATGACGTTCTGTCTCTCTATTGGACTGATTACATACGTGCTTCACGACGCAATCACGCAGAGGCATTCCCGTAGCGGTGACGCAGCGTCTCGTTCCCTATTCAGGGAACTAAGGTTACAGTCGTAACCGAGACGATTTCAACTAAAATATCTTAATTTGTGTTCCAAAGATGAACGGAGGTCTTACGGGTGTTGAACGACATGAGGTTAAGTAATTAATGACATAATTTTCATTTTTGGGTGAACTAACCCTTTAAGTACAAGAAGGAGATAAAAACCAATACAAACACTTTGGCTGTCTGCCTTCGTCAGTGTACCAATTCACTGTTTATCAGTAGTTATAAAATAATACAAATCTTCAGGTGATCATAATTAAACAATCAATCCAGGCTCCAGTTCAACTCCATCTAAAAATAATAATTATAATAATGATAATTGAAACAATAACACATCAGGCAAAAAAAATACCATTCATAAAAATTGTGCCCTCCCACAAAATAAACAAACCCAAAATAAAACTAATTTAGATCAAAATCCTCATTTAAACCCAAAGGAGAAATAGGCCTGGTTTCACAGACAGCAGGGCTTAGACTAAGCCATGATTAGTTCAATTAAGTCATTTAAGTATCTTTTATAAACGTTCCTTTGGAAAAAAAAAAAAAAAACATTATTGGTGTGCATCCTGAGACAATGGCACTGACATATTGTATGTCAGCTCAAGTTGCTTTCAGTTAAAACAGTCCAAACATGCATTTTAGTCTAGGACTAGCTTAAGCTTTGTCTGTGAAACCGAGTTTAGTCTGTAAATAAAACATCCAAAATGCCTCCTTTTTTATCAATATCTCCACCTTTGCGGGATTTCATCACTTTTTCTATACCTATACATTTAATTGTTCAATACTATGATTATAATGTATAAAGTGTCTAGCTATCTGAGAGGTACACACACATAATATATATATATATATTTTACTTTATTCTAAAATGTATATTTATTGGCAACAATTATATTAACAGCAATAAGAAGAAATTCATGTTGTCGGCGCATTCCAATATGGTAACATTCTAGGTGAAGATAATGAGGAAATTAAGCTGTCTTTCATTGCTCCCTTTGCCAATTGTGTTCCAAATGGCTTCAATGACACATAAGTGCCCTCCTTCCTTCAAGGGCTCTGGGCATAGGGATGCTCACTTCTGATTGGAATTTGCCCTATGACTTAAAGTTAGTATGCCTGGTTTAATTTGTGGGTGTGTGTGGTTGTAGGACATGCTAGTGAGATCCTGTCCCTCTGAGCACACTCTCATCTTCAATTATTTTAGCTCAGTCATCCTTAATACCGCTGACAGGATTAGCATTGCTCAAGCAAATGTCAGAATCACAAATGTCACTCACAAAGGCAACATTGTCTTTATTTACACAAAACAATTTGCTTCTCTTTTTTGGCAGCGAGGTCACATGAAAAAAACAAAAAAAAAAACAGTTGTAGTTGGCCAGATGAATAGAAGTGAATAAAAGGGTAGAAGCGTGGGGCCAGCAATGGAAAATGTGGGGATTGTTTGATCAGGCAAAGATGCGAGGGCTGATGGCTGCCAAAATCCAGTGCCCGAAGCGCTTGTGTTCCGTCACGCAAGAGGAAGCACAGTGCTTCTAAACGCCAGGTTTGTTAGCAGTGCCTGAGAAATGCTTTCTAATGTGATCAACAGCCTTGCCTCATTGCTACTTAAAATCTGATGTTTTTTTATTATCATATGCCTTGATGAATTGGCAAATAATCAGCTTTATTCTTGATATGTTTGTTTGGTCTTCAGACCTTCATAAGAGCCGCTAATTAATGCACCAGTGCTGCTTTGGCCTGTCTAATTGGCTAACGTATTTTCCCAGTCAAGCAAATAGGGAATACCTATAGTAAATGTCCAGGAAAAGTAAAACAAAAACACCTCGAAACTCAGCTCAGATAGACGGGTTTCCCCTGAGTGATCTTACATCTGCTTGTCTTACTCTACAGGCATTATCAACAAAGCAGCAGCCGCATAAAAGAATACAAGCATTTCCATTCTGTTAATGTTCCTGACTGAACCGAGCTCCTTCTCACCCAGCCCCAGGACATTTCCTGGCCTTCTGCATATTCGGCAACATCACAAGCTGTGCAATGGCGGGGGTGTTTAAGTTGAAAACCATCTCCCCAGAACCTTTAGCTCTCTGCCACCCCAGGTTAGAGCATGTCACTTTTGTTCATGTGCTGTAGCGGCAGTTTGCCTTTATAAACATCACTCGCGGGGATGTGAAGTCGCCAAATTGTGCCTTGTGAATGGGGGAGCTGTCACTAAACGAAGGCAAAGTTTCCGAGGTTATAGCAGGGTTCTTGTTGACACAGTAAACATATGCCATGCACTTGAAGATTAAGCAATGGTTGTGGCATGTTTGAGCCCTTCAGCTTAAACAAGATAAATATGATAAAATAACAACTCGGTTTGTGTCTTCAATGCTAGAAACAGCCTGACACTATGAATTAGCAGCCACCACCTGTGAATTTCTGGCCTTGTTAGCACTCTGTGATGCCTACAAGAGGTTAGCATAATGTTAGCATATACTCTATAAAACCTGTAATTTCATTTAAAGCTTTGCATGGCATGCTTGAAGGTATTGTTTCATCCTTGTTTAATGAGAGAAAACACAGTGAAAAACAATATTGACTTAGAGCAAATATAATTCTATAATTCCAGTTTCAAGTAAAACTCCAAGAGACGTCCGTCACACTGATAAGGTGGCTGCTGATAAAGCATTTTTGTTTGTCTTGAAGAAAAAAAGATAAGAAGTGCATTTAATTAGGACCTCAATGTGGTCAAAACAGCCTCCGGCTCTAAAATGTCTATAAAATCTTGATTACAGTCCTCCGATAACAACAGCTTTAATAACAAGATTGAATTAATAGAAATTTCACCCTGTTCTCATGGAAAAAAGGTATATTCAGGAGCAAGCTAACCTGTAATGAGTTGTCGTTCAAATGCATTGATTTTTAGTGAGATGCACCTAAATTATTTAATTAAAATTTGTTACATTTATATACACTCTAAAAAAAAGGTTCTATATGGCACTGTGGCGAGCAGCGACCGTGAGGGCTGGACGAGGCGGCGCTCATCAGAGAGGATGAGCGCCAGCTGCGAGCCGCAGCGATCTCGGCCCTCGCGGAGGAGTGAGGGAGTATAAAGGGGGAGCGACGACAGTGAGGGACGAGAGAGGACCAGGCCTGGATTTTGTGTTGTGTTTTATTTACGTTTTGTTATGTGTCCGCTGCAGTCGTCCGTGAGGGGCTGCAGATTTTTATTTTCATTGTGTGTTTGTGTGTAGGCGGCAGTCGACCGCGAGGGGATGCCGCCGCCATTTTATTTTTCATTTGTTTATTAAAAGTTTTTGAATGTCCGCCGGTTCCCGCCTCCTTCTTCCCGTACAAACAAGCTTTACTACAGGCACCAAAAATGGTTCTTTGCTTGTAATCATAGGGGAACCTTTTTAAGTGCTATATAGCACCCATTTTGGTGCTTCAGTGGTTCTTCAGCGGTTCTTCACTGGTTCTTTGACTAAGGTGCTATAGAGCACCGCTACCATTTACAGAACATGTTAAGATATGGTGCTATATAGCACCAAAAGTGGTTCCTCTATGATTACGACGAAGAACCATTTTTGGTGCCATATAGAACCTTTTTATTTTTTAGAGTGTAGCGCTTTTCTGGGTACTCAAAGCGCATTACATAAAGAAGGAAGGAATTTCCTTAACCACCACCGATGTGCAGCATCCACCTTGATGATAATGCGACGGCAGCCATATTGTGCCAGAACACCCACCATACACCAGCTGATTTGTGGAGAGGAGACAGAGTGATGAAGCCAATCAGGATAGGGGGGTGGTTAGGAGGCCATGATGGACAGGGGCCAATGGGCAAATTTGGCCAGGATGCGATAAGTCCATGGAACGATTTTGCCAAGGAAATGTGTTAAAAGACTGAGGCTTCAGAGATTCTTAGCAACATTCACAAATCTCAATGCAAACAATGCCCATCTCTCTTATTTTCACATGCGTTTCCGTGGTTGCAATTAATCCGGTGGGCACTAAGCCCACAAACAAGCCAAGTTACCATAGTGAATGTTACCACAGAGATGCAGAACCTATGCACGTCTCATCGGCACGTTGATTCCATCAGTGTCCACCTCTATCCTACCCTGCAGGGGAATAGCAAATTAAATAAAATGGCATGATGAATACATCAAAGCGGCTTGATTAAAAAGGAAAGGATTAACCAGAGTCTATATATAAAGACTGAGAGACTGAAGAATGATGGGAAAGACAATATAGCAATTTAACGGAATTACACTTATTGCCCTGACTGCAGAAGGGCCATGTAAATGATATTAAGGAGGATAAGCTTTTAAACACCTCTGAGACAGACTGCTGCTCTCACAGCTTCATTGGATTATCTCGCCATATCTGATGAAAAATGAGATATTCATGCTTTCTTTGTAAAGAGACATGCACCGTCGGTTCAGGTTTCAGTGCCTGTGCACACGTGTCAGCTTGCGTTGTGAAGTGGGATGATCTTTGTGAACATGTGTCCACTTTCACACCATATCACACCTACCTGAACAATCCATCGTTATTGTCCTAAAAACAATCGTAGAATAAGATGTGGCAAAAAAAGCATTTATTTCCCATTGACACCTATGTGTGATCTTTAGACAGGAACAGTTTAGTGTTGTGTGAGCAACGGGAACAAAGCCCTGCTTTATTTACCCAACTGTGCTCACCCTTTTATCAGAGCTCCACGAAAGCACCTGTGTCTGTGTCAGAGCTGTGAAACCCCGTCATATGTGAAGATGTCTCTAACTCACTTCTCTCCCTCCTTATATGTGCCCTTCAGAAGGTCGCTGATCCTCACAGTGGTGGATAGACTCCACACAAACTGTTTTGTGACAGCGCTGTGCTTCCTCTTATCTAAAACCAGTGCTCTGCCATGACAATGCTGTCTTCAGGAGAACTCCCGGTTGAGTATTTGCTCTTCCGCAAGTAAAAGCTTAGGGGGACTTATCTACTCATGCGTGATTACCATTTTAATAGGTTTATTTTCAAGTCAGGCTTTTGTGGTTTTAAAAAGCATGTGAAAGGTAGAAAACTCTTTGTTTGACAAAGCTTGGGGTAAATGTATGGCTCCTATAATGAAGATAGATTTATTCTTTGCTGTTTTGCTTTATTCTGTATGTACAGTATTTCATATGAAGGTATGTATTCAACTGTGGGCACTTTTGGCCAAGTAGAATATTAGAATATAAAGTCTTTGAAAACACACTCACTGGTTATTTTTCTTGTTTTTTCTTCTGAAATCATTGATGTTGAAATATTAGAATATATTGTATTGATGTACAGTAAAATATTAATAGTAATATTATATATAATAGCATAGATTTGTAATAGCATAGATTTGTAATTTGTAATACTTGTATTATAATATATTACTTACGCACAAATAAATATTAGAATATATATGTGAATACTGTTTTATTATGCATATATAATGTAGTTATATAATATTTATAATACAAACTTTTTTATATTTCTAACTTTTGAGAAAAAGCTTTATTAAGGATATTGTTCAGTGGTGGAAATTATGCCACAGCTATGGAGTTGGAATTGATTTTTCCTTTTTAAATATTTGAATATTTAAAATATTTTATATTAAATAGTTCATATGTTTATGAAAGATATGTCAATTTACTATTAAAAGTCTGGGTCTAATAATAATAATAAGTAAAATAATAAAAAATTATACATAAACGGCATTTGAAGATTAGCCAAGTTAAATAATTAAGGTTTGGTTGTCAAGGGTGTGTGCAGACAGGAAGGCGAAGACAGGTAAATACAGTTCTCAAACGTAGTTTAATATAACATATACTAAAAGTAGGCAGACAGGCAATAGCACAACACAACTAACATAACAGTGACCGGTCAATGACTGAGGCCCCATCCACACAAAGCCAGAGCTCTCCCTATCCAATTTTTTTTCCCCCTCGTTTCAAGAAATATCCACGTACACTCAAGAGCACTGGAACCGACTCAAAACAATGTAGTATACATGCCAGGCCAGTATGTGGCGCTGTAATTCTGCCACAGAAGTACACTAAAACAGAGAAGAAGAGTTGTGACTTGAAGGGGTACAGCAATGGTATGAAGGGAGGCAAAATCTCACAATAAAATAACAATAAATACATTGCTACTTAACAGATGTGTTTTATTAATGCCTACACTAACCCTAAACCTACCCTTACAATAATGCAAATGCAGTAATTAAATTACGCAATATTGATGTGCGCTCGCCCAGTGCCAGTAGTTGTATTCCTTTCTAGTCTTTCCTGCGTGGGACGTGGTGTGATGACATCACCGTTTCACAAAATATGCGGATTGGCTGTACACACGAAAACGCAAGTGTGTCGTTTTCAGATTTATCCACTCTATCGGATTCATGCTCCCAAAACGCCGGATCCGTGTGGACGAAACGCTGATACAGTACAATTTTTTTTTACATATACAGCTAAACGGGGCCTGAGTGAACTAGAGGAACTTAGCAAACAGAAACGAGGTGATTAAACAGACACAGCTGAACTGAATGAACTCATAATGACGGTGACCATGGAGATAGATGAGTGGTGGGAAACATGTGACAAATGAAAACACAACTGAAAATCCATGAACAAAACTAAAACAAACTGAAAATAAGTGTGACAATGGTAAAATGCTTTTAAAACCACTTTTATGCAGGTTGAAATCTGTTCATTTAAATAGAAGTCAAGCCCAAGGACATTTTTATGCCCAAAACTGAAGAAACACTTGTTGAATTGGTGGGGATCCAGTCCTTGTTTGTGTGCTGAATTTGATCAGTGGGGTTGTCTCGCAAACAAACATCTTGAATGGTGAAGTGGGCATCAGTCAATGTCATTCAACAAATAAAATCATTCTGTTTCAATGCTCACTCTCCTCTCTCCATCCGCAAACCCAGACAGATACATATGAATATGTATTGGTCATATGATAATACAAAAGCGGATTTCTTAAACAGCACTTTTTTGACAGGGATGATGGGTAAGGAGCAATACTGTTTCCAATACTGGTCTTATCTCAGCCTCCAAATCCATCAATAATAGTAAAGGATGTCAGGATCAGATAGGGCCTTATTTATGGTTCTTGTCACAGGATCTTGAGGAGGGATGACAGTATATTTGTGTAAATGTGTGTGTTGTACTGTATGTGGGTGTGTGAATGTGGGTAGTATATCTAGCACCCACATGCAAGACACGAGCTCAGTCTGTTATGCTGGAGCTGTTTGACAGGGAGGAAAAGAATACCACCACGCACAGCCCACTCGCAGACACGCTTTCCTACACAAACAAGCTCTTCTGTTTATTCCAACTTACATCCACATACCTTGAAAGCTGAAGTGTAGTTTCTGCTCAACAAGAATCACAAAATGCTATTGGGAAAATGACTGATTGTTTTCAAACAGGTTTCCCTGTGATCACTCTGCCAATGGTCAGGCAAGTAGAGTGCTCTGCCCCAGAACTCACATCATTGGCTGATCCACTGTTGCCATGCTAGGCAGGTCGGAATTCTCAAACAAATAGAGTTACGTTTTGATAGGGTCACAGAGACACCGTGTTTACGCTTTTTCTGGGAAATCATCCCACTAATGGTTTGCTTTTAGTCGTCTCTGCATATTAAGCTGAGACAGGCATGTTTTAACATCAGAAAAATTACACACTTCAGCTTTAATTAACAAACTGGGCGGTAGTCAAAAGCAAGTCCTGTTCATCGCCTTGGCCTCCTTCGGGGGAAATATATCCTTTCTCTCCTTTTCTCTCTAGCTGTAATTTAACCAACAGGGGCACAATCATTGATGCCAAGCAACATGTCCTTGAATGATAATGAAAAAACATGAAGCAGATGCAGAAATTCTAGTTTACGATATTGTTTACTCTGTAGGCACCTCGACTGTCATAAACACATGCGTGCACATTGATTTTCCTTTCCTCCAATATCAAGCAAACGATGCATGAAATCATTTGTTGGTTTGTTTTCGCGGCATACTCCTAAAAACTCTACTGTATTGTCTACCAGAAAAGGGGAGAAAGGGGAAAAACATACAAATAGGCTGCCAACAGCCATCATTCTGCCGTCAACACGTGAGTCAGTGTTAACCAGGCGGTGAGCTAACAGAGCGCATGGCAGAAAGAGATGAGACCGCACAACGTGCTCCTCACCTGCTTCCGTGACTGTAATTACAGTCTAACCATGTTTTTCCCTCTTTGTTGGCAGTTTTCAGTCTTTCTTTTTCTTTCAGCAAACCTCAGTCATGCTTCATGCCTCAAGCCAGACACATAGACTGGATTGAGTCTAGGCAGCTGTTGCACCGGATCCGGCGCACACTGCAAACAAAGCCAGATTAAACAACATCAAGATCATTCTGTTAAGGGTGTTTTGATGCTTCTCTGCCTGTATGCTTGGTGTTTCCTTTTGTGAACTGTCATTATCATGGTATACCTCATCAAAATTATGTTAGCGTTGCACAGGAAAGAGATGTGATCACAGAGGCAGATCTCAGAATTGGGCCATTTTCAGGTAAACGTGTGAATAAAAGATGTGATGTTGCTGGAAAATGGAAAATGAGCCTGTTTGCAGCATTGGAGGTGTGTTGTATTTGTATTCACACATGGGAAAACAACAGTTTAAGATGGAGAGAGAGATTAGAAGATGTCTAAAATGCTTTTGCTATAGAGGGCAGCTGGTGTTCTTTGTGGTTCTTCTACACACAGATTCAGAGCACATTGCTACTTTTGGAAGAAGTCCCCTGTTTCACATATATCTCACACAGTAAGAGTCTAGTCAAATGCCTTCGTCTTTTCCATACGGTCCCATAGCTCAGTGGGGATGTGACATAAATGTCAAGACTGTGTTATCTGTGTGAGTGCAGGCACCACTGAGCTCTGGACAGACCCGCCCTGTTATCCCTATTTTTCTTCTCTTTTTTTTCTTCTCCATAATCACCCCTCCCTCCTTTACTTCCTCATCTTTTTCTGCATGAGGCTAATTTATAACATTTCCGGGTATTCTGATTTCTAAGGTTGAGTCAATCTCTCTGTGAAAATGACAATGATGGATGGACACGTGGACGCAGATCTATACTCCAAATGGGTTGGCATGACATATCAAGCAGTGACAGTAGTGCCCTGCAGTGTCATGTTCCATCTAGAACTATTAAAAAAATATATATGCTTCTTGTATAATTAGATAAATGCACTTTTTATGACTTGATATTAGTTGACAGATTGCATTGAATATTTGTACTCTTAAAATATATTTGTCACACCACAGGACTATTTAAATGGTTTAGTTCACCCCAAAATGACAATGCTGTCATCATTTACTCACACTTTGAAATATTTTCAATTTTCAAATTGTGCAATTTAAATAAATGGGATCTACTTAAAAAAAAAATGTTTTCCCCCTAAAATATCTTCTTTTGTGTGTGTAAATGATGACATATTTTTAATGTTTTGGGTAAACTATGCCTTCAAATGACCTGCAGAAACAGAGGGTGATTAAAAATGAAAGGGTGACTAAAAGACAGCATTTTGTTATGTTACAGCCTTATTCCAAAATTGATTAAATTTATTGTTTTCCTCAAAATTCTACAAACAATACCCTATAATGACAACATGAAATATATTAGTTTGAAATATTTGCAAATTTATTAAAAATAAAAAGACAAAAAAATTGACATACAGTAAGTATGTTTACTGTATAAAATTGAGCTCAAGTGCATCCTGTTTCCACTGATCATCCTTGAGATGTTTCTACAACTTGATTGGAGTCCACCTGTGGTAAATTCAGTTGAATGGACATGATTTGGAAAGGCAATCACCTGTCTATATAAGGTCCCACAGTTAACAGTGCATGTCAGAGCACAAACCAAGCCATGAAGTCCAAGGAATTGTCTTTAGACCTCAGAGACAGGATTGTGTCGAGGCAAAGATCTGGGGAAGGGTACAGAATAATTTCTGCAGCATTGAAGGTCCCAATGAGCACAGTGGCCTCCGTCATCCATAAATGAAAGAAGTTTGGAACCACCAGGACTCTTCCTAGAGCTGTCGCCTGGCCAAACTGAATGATCAGGGGAGAAGGGCCTTAGTCAGGGAGGTGACCAAGAACCCGATGGTCACTCTGACAGAGCTCCAGCATTTCTCTGTGGAGAGAGGACAACCTTCCAGAAGAACAACCATCTCTGCAGCACTCCCCCAATCAGGCCTGTACAGTATGGTAGAGTGGCCAAACGGAAGCCACTCCTTGGTAAAAGGCACATGACAGCCTGTCTGGAGTTTGCCAAAATGCACCTGAAGGACTCTCAGACCACGAGAAACTAAATTCTCTGGTCTGATGAAACAAAAATTGAACTCTTTGGCCTGAATGGCAAGCATCATGTCTGGAGGAAACCAGGCACCACTCATCACCTGGCCAATACCATACCTACAGTGAAGCATGGAGGTGGCAGCATCATGCTATGGGGATGTTTTTCAGCGGCAGGAACTGGGAGACTAGTCAGGATCGAGGGAAAGATGAATGCAGCAATGTACAGAGACATGCTTGATGAAAACCTGCTCCAGAGCACTCTGGACCTCAGACTGTGGCGAAGGTTCATCTTCCAACAGGACAACGACCCTAAGCACACACCCAAGATAACAAAGGAGTGGCAACGGGACAACTCTGTGAATGTCCTTGAGTGGCCCAGCCAGAGCCCAGACTTGAACCCGATTGAACATCTCTGGAGAGTTCTGAAAATGGCTGTGCACCAACACTCCACAATGGGAGAAACTGCCTTTTGAGGAAAATAATAAATTTAATCCATTTTGGAATAAGGCTGTAACATAACAAAATGTGGAAAAAGTGAAGCGCTGTAAATACTTTCTGGATGCACTGTAAAAATATAAACTATCCCCGAAATATACACTACCATCCAGAATATACTGTATATTGACAGTATATACGTGTGTGTGTGTGTGTGTGTGTGTGTGTGTGTGTGTGTGTGTGTGTGTGTGTGTGTGTGTGTGTGTGTGTGTGTGTGTGTGTGTGTGTGTGTGTGTGTGTGTGTGTGTGTGTGTGTGTGTGTGTGTGTGTGTGTGTGTGTGTGTGTGTGTGTGTGTGTGTGTGTGGCTTGTTTTTGTGAAATGTCAGGACACAAATGTGTATAATGACATGGGTATGACATAGGTATTACAAAAAGAGGGTGAAATATGAGGACGTTCCCCATGTCCTCACTTTTCAAAATGCTTATATTTCACACAGAATGAGTTTTTTTTCACAGAAAGTAAACTGCACAGTCTCCTGTGAGGGTTAAGTTTAGGGATAGGGGCAGTGTAGGGGGATAGAAAATACGGTTTGTACGGTATAAAAACCATTACGCCTATGGAATGTCCCCACATTTCACAAAAACACCCCTGTGTGTGTGTGTGTTGTGTGTTGTGTGTTGTGTGTGTGTGTGTGTGTGTGTGTGTGTGTGTGTGTGTGTGTGTGTGTGTGTGTGTGTGTGTGTGTGTGTGTGTGTGTGTGTGTGTGTGTGTGTGTGTGTGTGTGTGTGTGTGTGTGTGTGTGTGTGTGTGTGTGTGTGTGTGTGTGTGTGTGTGTGTGTGTGTGTGTGTGTGTGTTCATTCTGGTGTTCCAATTTTTTTGTCTTATAAAATTACATCCCCCAACCCCTAATATTGATGAAAATAATCAAAGTGTATTACACACACAAGTAATTTATGTGTCTGTATTGAAATATTGAACATTCTTCTTCATTTTTGCAGGTGTAAAGAGGGTTACCGTGGACTTCGTTGTGACCAGTTTGTGCCGAAGACAGACTCCATCTTATCTGATCCAAGTACGTGTTGTACTTTTGTAGTAGTTTTGTCACTGTATGTTTTCTCTGAGGGATAAAATGAGGGAATCTTTTTATTTTGTGTGCTTCATACAGGGATACAGGAAAAATGAATGTGGTTTGGATAAACACAAGGTTATTGAGTTATTTCCATTCCTACTAGCAATGAACAACACAAAGCCCTTCAGCGACAAAATGCTTCATGATACAGCAAACCAAAGATGAGAGAACATAATTTACTTGTTGTTTACTTGCTTCCCAGTCTTAGATTTAGAAGTTTCAGTTTCTCTAGCATCAGGTGAGTCTCTTAGCCTCCAGGGCTGAGAGTTCTCCACCGATTTCTCAGAACCGTGTATTGCTTAAGTAGTTAATTATACCTCTCTTTCTAAGTGCTGAAATTGCCATCACCCTACAATGCCACACTCATGAAAATAAAAAAAAGCATTTGCATATTTTTAGCATAAATGTAGTGCGTAACACGTTTACATTTGTTGTCGGATTCTAACAGTGATGGGAATAACGGCGTCATAGATAAACAGCGTTACTAACGGAATTATTTTTTTCAGTAATGAGTAATCAAACCAATTACTGTTTCTCCCGTTGCAATGCCGTTAGCGTTACTGAGGAAAAAAAACACGGCGTTACTATAATTGAGCTTACTGAAGCGGTTTTCATCCGAATAGGCGGACCTGCAACGTTTTTTTTTCTCTGGTCAGTGTGTGTTTGTGTGTGTGTGTGTGCGGGCGTGCATGCTATGTTGGAGAGTGGGTGGGGTGGTACACATAACTGATGATGATTGGTGGGTGGGAGACAAAGTTGAGGTTGATAGGTTAAGTTCACACACACACACACACACACACGCATATGTACAGTCACACAAACCAAGTTCAACGACTTCAAAGGTAGCTTTCGCTAACTAGAAGTATAAGCGCTACTTTTCCCTCGTTGAGGTGAAAGGTAAGAATGTTTATGTAACGTGCAACTTATGCTCAGGAAGAAAGAGTCTCTCTACGTTGGTGGAAATAATTCTAATCTAATAAAACACCTCACATCATCACATGCCGCAACAAAATTAGTGGCTAAAAACCCAGGTGTTAACATGAGTTCCACAATTGTAATGATGTGGAGGCCGCGGAGGAATCCATTTGCAGCTTTATTAGAATAATCAACAAGCAGGGTAAAACAGGGGCAGACAGAACAACGGAGATGATCTTAGAGCAGAAGTAGATAACAAGGGTCGAGGCAGGCGGCAGGAATCACAGTTCAATGGCCAATCCGGGTCAAGACAGGCAGCAGAAGAATCAGTAGTCGATATAAACAATCCAAGGTCAGTAACAGTTCAGCAAACACAGGAAAAACGCTCAGAAATTGTACGCCGTGGCAATGCAATACTTCGCAATGAACTTGAGAATGAACGGGGTATATATATAGGTGAGTGTGGATGATGTGCAGGTGTTTGTGTAGATGAGCTGCAGGTGTCTGTGTAATCAGTCCCAGGTAAGCGGCATGATGGGAAATGGAGTTCGTAATAGTTAATATGCTGGTGAAAGTGTCCTACAGTAGTGAAGAGGAGGTGAAGTGGAAGCCTGCTCTGTAACAGAGCCCCCCCTTTAAGGAGCGGATTCCAGACGCTCCTAAAACTGTCAAGGAGGGAGGAGGAGCGGAGGTGGACCCGGGGGCGGGATGGAGGGCCAGGCCTGTGGAGTGGATAACGACCTGGAGGCTGCGGCAATATGGGAGGCCAGGGCGGATCAGGCTGTGCAGGCGACCAGGGCGGATCAGGCTGTGCAGGCGACCAGGGCGGATCAGGCTGTGCAGGCGACCAGGAAGGAGACGACCCTTCAGGCGGCCAGGGAAGCGACCATGGCACAGGAACAGACACCGGCTCAGGAACAGACACCGGCTCAGGAACAGACACACGGCTCAGGAACAGACACACGGCTCAGGAACAGACACACGGCTCAGGAACAGACACACGGCTCAGGAACAGACACACGGCTCAGGAACAGACACACGGCTCAGGAACAGACACACGGCTCAGGAACAGACACACGGCTCAGGAACAGACACACGGCTCAGGAACAGACACACGGCTCAGGAACAGACACACGGCTCAGGAACAGACACACGGCTCAGGAACAGACACACGGCTCAGGAACAGACAAACGGCTCAGGAACAGACACACGGCTCAGGAACAGACACACGGCTCGGGAAGAGGAACAGACACCGGCTCCGCGGAGACCATCTTGTCCCGGGACACTGGTTCGGCGGAGACCATCTTGTCCCGGGACACTGGCTCGGCGGCGACCATCTTGTCCTGAGACACAGGCGTGGAGTCGGCCATCTTGTCCGAAGACACAGGCACAGGGAGAGGAAGAGGAACAGATTCAGGCTCAGTATCAGGATCAGATTCAGGCTCGGCGGGACGAGACTCTTGACGGGCAGACGTGACGTGAAGCTCAGTCTCTGGACGGGCAGACGTGACGTGAAGCTCAGTCTCTGGATCGGCAGAAGTGACGTGAAGCTCAGTCTCTGGATCGGCAGAAGTGACGTGAAGCTCAGTCTCTGGATCGGCAGAAGTGACGTGAAGCTCAGTCTCTGGATCGGCAGAAGTGACGTGAAGCTCAGTCTCTGGATCGGCAGAAGTGACGTGAAGCTCAGTCTCTGGATCGGCAGAAGTGACGTGAAGCTCAGTCTCTGGATCGGCAGAAGTGACGTGAAGCTCAGTCTCTGGATCGGCAGAAGTGACGTGAAGCTCAGTCTCTGGATCGGCAGAAGTGACGTGAAGCTCAGTCTCTGGATCGGCAGAAGTGACGTGAAGCTCTGTCTCTGGATCGGCAGAAGTGACGTGAAGCTCAGTCTCTGGATCGGCAGAAGTGACGTGAAGCTCTGTCTCTGGATCGGCAGAAGTGACGTGAAGCTCTGTCTCTGGGCTTGACAGGACCAGCGGTGAAGAGGGCTCTGAGCTGGACAGGACCAGCGGTGAAGAGGGCTCTGAGCTGGACAGGACCAGCGATGAAGAGAGCTCTGAGCTGGACAGGACCAGCAATGAAGAGGGCTCTGAGCTGGACAGGACCAGCGATGAAGAGGGCTCTGAGCTGGACGAGACCAGCGGTGAAGAGGGCTCTGAGCTGGACGTGACCAGCGGTGAAGGCTCTAGCTTGGCGGGCATGTCGCTCGCTGTCTCAGGCGCGGCGGGCATGACGCTCTCAGTCTCAGGGGCGGCGGGCATGACTAATACTGCCTTGGCTTCGGCAGATTTGGCGTGAAGTGCGGGCTCGGCTGGACTGGCGTGAATTGCAGGCTCGGCTGGACTGGTGTGAAGTGCAGACGGTGACCTGGCGTGCCCCGGAAGGAAGCTCTCCAGACATCTGGAGAGTGCCTCTCTCCAATCCAGACCGAAAAGATTGGGGAGCTCCCTCGGGTTGACCGCTTTAGCCCCCAGCCGGTAACACAACTTAATTGCCTCGTCCCCTAGAGAGCAAGAGGCAGCGAGAGGAACAAACCCCCAGGTGTACTGGAACAGATCGCGGCTATCCAGGGCCAAGGCCGTGATCTGTCCAGCGAACTCCCGGTCCATGCTGGGAAGATCAGGCGAGATCCGTTCTGCTGGACCCCTGGAAGTCATAGCTGCTGGATCGGGGTGTGGCGAAGTATTCTGTAATGATGTGGAGGCCGCAGAGGAATCCATTTGCAGCTTTATTAGAATAATCAACAAGCAGGGTAAAACAGGGGCAGACAGAACAACGGAGATGATCTTAGAGCAGAAGTAGATAACAGGCAAGGGTCGAGGCAGGCGGCAGGAATCACAGTTCAATGGCCAATCCGGGTCGAGACAGGCAGCAGAAGAATCAGTAGTCGATATAAACAATCCAAGGTCAGTAACAGTTCAGCAAACACAGGAAAAACGCTCAGAAATTGTACGCCGTGGCAATGCAATACTTCGCAATGAACTTGAGAATGAACGGTGTATATATAGGTGAGTGTGGATGATGTGCAGGTGTTTGTGTAGATGAGCTGCAGGTGTCTGTGTAATCAGTCCCAGGTAAGCGGCATGATGGGAAATGGAGTTCGTAATAGTTAATATGCTGGTGAAAGTGTCCTACAGTAGTGAAGAGGAGGTGAAGTGGAAGCCTGCTCTGTAACAACAATAGGTGATAGGTGTCTTTCACATTGTCCCACAGCAACATTACAATAGTGTACATTAATGTACAATGTTTATAATAATAATTTATTCTATTTAGTGTCCAATTCATTAATTTAACATATTTAATATTGGGGTATCCAAGTTTTGAAAAAAAAAAAAAAAGTAACTCAGTAGTTACTTTCCCTGGTAATTAGTTACTTTTATAATGTAACTCAGTTACTATTTGTAAGAAGTAACTAGTAACAATAACTAATTACCTTTTTAAAGTAACGTGCCCAACACTGGATTCTAACATGGCTCAATAGGAGTGGCAATGAAATGTGATCAAGTGACCATTTTTCATGAAGAGTACATTCCCCCTGTCATTAGGAAAGTCCCTGAATGAAAGTAATTGCTTTGCTAATTTTAGGTCGATGCTAAAACCATTAGCCATTTCTGTGCTAGATGAACTATCAGAGTGTCTCACAGGTTAAAAAGGACAAGAGTACAAGTAGCCAAAGGGAAGTTCATAGTCACTGGAAAAGCTGGCAAAGAGAGATGTTTGCTATCTTACAGGTTGGTATTGACTCATAAACCCTTCTTCCTGTGACTCAACTTTCCAAGAGCTATTATACCAACATGAAAAGAAGTCTACAAACCTTGGAAGGAGAAAGCAGAGAAAAGAGCTGTCCGGTGCAAGATAAATCTGCAATGAGGCTGTTTCTCAGAATGCTTTACGTTGTATGAATTGTCAACAGATATCGAATCGGCTAACGAATGAATTGGGGGGGGGGGGGGGTCTTTTACAGTGAGAGATACGGCAACCAAAACTCCCATTTAGTGCACTTTGAGTTGCTGACCCTACTGAGTGGCTGGTAATGGGATCTTTCTGTAGCCTTTCTGCCAGGGTTCACTTTGTGTCCCTGATCCTCTTTCCTATCTGATTTTCTCAATGAGAGCATTCATATCCCCGCTATCCATCAAACCCCAGAGACAGAGCCGTCATCTCTTGCAGTGCCATCATCTCCTTCACTGATACACCTACACAATCCCTACGCAATACCAGCCTCCTCCACCCTCCTGTTGACACCATTTAGCATTGAAGAAATTTTAGGACAGTGTTGTTGCAAATCTGCTAATGGGTGAGCTTTCAGTATCTATAGTTTTTTTTTTTTTTTTCTTCCAGGTATCCAACATTGATAGAGATGATCCAGTTAATTCAGATTATGTGCTTGAATTACAGTCCATTCCTGCCATGAAAACAAGCACAACAGGCTTTGAAGCGACACGCATGAGGAGCAATCACAGTGCTCAATATCTTATGTCAAATTACAGCCTTTACTATTTTTTCATAGCCCATTGTATTTTCAATGTATCTTTATTCCACCCTGTAGAGGCCAGTGTTTGTTTTTCCCGTTCCTAGTTTGAGCCTGATGTGTTTGGTCCAGTGCATCTTTATTCACTTAACCCACCAAATGAGCCACAAATCACCCCCTGGGGGCGGCTTGGCTTTATCTGCCACCTAGTCTTTTGTCCCCAGAGCTTTTTCACAATCTATCTCTGCTCAACACACTAGCACAAATCATCCGTCGACTGTCTTTTTTGTCTCCATATCGACTACCACATAAGAGATGTGAAAAGAGCCTCGCTTCTGCTTGGCCCCTACCTCCCTCCAGATCCCTGGCAAAGGAAAACACTGCAGGTCAGCGACTGCAGAAACCCCACTGCTTAATATGAGGAATGCTGTTGACTTTCTTTCAACTATTTTGCCTGCACTGTATGAACGGTGGTGTTAGAGGTGTAGGTCACCCAAAATTTAAACCATTTTCTCATTTTTTTCTAAAGCTGCAACGTTCCTTCTTCCACAGAACACAAAAGGGAGAAAACAAAATGTTATGCTTTTTTAGGGACTGATGTTTTCAAACTATAAAAAAATAATAAAAGTGATCCATATAAACCACGCACTATAGACCTTAGTAAGGGAAGACGCAATACTGAATTTTACATGGTGGAAAATAAGCCTGTGAGAGATTCATTTATAAAGGCATTTATAAGGTACACTGTAAAAAATGATTTTCATGATTCTTTATCACAAATTTTAAATCAACTTTGTCAAATCAACTTAGATAATTGAAGTGATTCAGATAACATAATATTTTGAGTTTCTATTTATTAAACCAATCTCCTTCATTGTATTAACTCATATTTTTAATTTCAATTAACCGCAACCAGGTAACTTACTTTTTTAAGTTATTCACCTGAACAATTGGCACTGGCATGTACAATGCATTGAACTTACTGTATCCCTCACAGATTTGTTTCCATTCCTGTTCAAATTAAATATGCCATTACCCTGATTAAGGTCTATATTCCAAGTTTTTTAAAATCAATACATGGCTCTATTTTATTAAAAAAATACAGACTTAAAGTTAAATTAAGTTAAAGGGTACATAACACAGTTTCTGCCAGTCTCATGTTGATCTTATCATCATGGCATTATCGCTGGATAACTTTTGATTCTTTATACGTCATTATATGACATTGACATTATATGCATTTACGCGCCGACTGCCAACTAAACACAGACATTTGATGCAGTTTCACTGACTGCCTGCGGTTTTGACAGCTTGATTTCGTGGTCTAAAAACAAAATGACAGCACTGCCGACGGCTAGCGAAGCTCGTTGTTGACGCTCTTGCTCTGGCTCTCGCTCTGGTTGATGTGCATACGCACTCATCCGGGAGAAGTGTCCATACAAGGAATTCCATCCTTTATGATGTCATACAGGGCCTTACTTGAAAAAAAAAAATCCCGAAACTTGTTCGAATTCTGAAGGAGTTTATTTGGCACAATATACTCCGATAAATAAAAAACACAAGAAAAACTCCATCATACATCCAACTCGTTTTTTTTTTTAGGCCATGTTTAGCATGAGAATCCAACTATTTAACATTGTAAATAAGTCAGAATGCATGAAATAGCATTTCAAATACCCCCCAATGTGAAAAGCAGTGTTGTTCATTTCATTACATTACATTTCATTACATTTAATTGGTTCACAAAAATCATCTAAATTATTTGTGCATAATAGTGCATATGTCGTATGGACCACTTTTATGATACTTTTATGAAGATGTTTTGAAGCATCAGCTCCTTTCAAAACTGTACAAACAAGAGTGACAAGAAACTATTTTTGGTGAGTAAATTATGACAATTTTTTGGACTATCGAAAATGACAATCGAAATTGAAAATGAACAAGGAGTTTGGTTAGTGGAGCCATTTTCAGAGCTGTGAAAAAAAACCTAGGGTTCAGCCGGTGACTCAAGGGAGACGGATTTCACGACTGGCTTGCTCAGGGGACAGCGGCCCCTCTCATTTAGGTATTTATCTCTCGAGCATTAGGTTATGTAAGTAAGCCGCACAAAGGAGCTTTCGCCTTTTGCTCCAACTAACGGAAGGATTAAGGATTTGATTCATTTTTGTAGTTCTTCCACTCAGTCTCTGAGCGACTGACGTTGATTCAATGCGCTGGGTGCCATTCCTCTTCGAAGGCGTAAATGTCTCCCAAGGGTGACGGGACGACGGATGGGAGCCTGTGGTTTATGGGAGCAGTACATCAGGAGCTTGCTGCCAGAATTCGAGGAATGCATGCATATCCGTGCTTAATGACTTTGTGTGTGTGGCTCATGACAGCACAGCGATTATGTCAGGATGAATGTGGCAGTTATTGTGGGCAATCAGAGGCAGCCGCATCATGAATGGCCAAGCACTGCTGGCAGTAGGGATACGACAGAACCGCTGGATCATCGCCTGGGCCTTTTGTCTCACAGAGCTGTGTTGTGTTTTTTTTTAAATCTCACCCGATCCCACAACACACAGCGAATTCAATAGGCTCAGAGGAGAGACACCGTCATCCATAAATGAGTGCAAAAATCTCGGGTAGGAGTATAACCAACAATTCTGCTTACATTAGCATTTAAAACAACCTTTAAGCAATTCTACATACTTCATTGTGCCTGCACTGTGGTGCGGCAGCCAGTAAACAAGGGTTCTGTACTTATTTGCCATGAATTTAAATCATAAGCAGGAATTGTTTGGCTAAAACTACCATTGCTTGCATTCTCATTAAGAACTACAGCACGACCTCTTTGAGAGGGAAAAAAGACATTTCAGCTCATTATTTTCCCACAGATCATGTTTAAATTGCAGCATGAATATATGCAAAATCATGTGGCGTTGAAAAATTGAGGCTGCTCTGTGGCGATTCATCATTTGACACAAGGTTTTCTGCCACTGTGTTTGATTTCTGTTTTTCCCCTCTATGTCCACTAAAATAATCTTTCTCGGGCAAGCCGCAGTCTATTTAAAAACCTTAGACCACCTCTGTCAGAAAAGCAATTAAGTGTGAGGGTTTCATTTTCATTTAAACAAGATTATATTACAGTGGCATGAAAAAGGGGACTATTCAAATGAAAAGAGCATGAGTGTTCTTCTCTTTATCAGGACCAGCAGTTCTGAGGCTTCAGTGGGATAGAGAAGAGAGAGAGACAGAGAGACTGACTGTATTTAGAAAGGCGATTTCCTTGTGCTTTGCTGGAGAAGACTCCCTTAAAGAGGAGGCATATTGGTTCGAAGCCTCCGGATGAATTAATAAAAAAATTAAACTAGAAAAGACAATTATAAGCACCTCCTGGGCATTACATTTGACACAGTCATTTCTAAAGCCCGTCCCTGACAAAATCCGGCTTCTCTAGGGAAGCGCATCTATACATACAACTAACAGACCTTTATGTGCTTTATATTATAAACTGCTTCACCCTCTTCAATATTGTGGCTGTTCATATCTTGGGTAATCAAAAGAAAGCTATTTTTGTTGCCGAAATGATGCCGCTACAGAATCTTTTCTATTTCTGAACAATGAACGGTTTTAGTTGACAAAACTTGCTTGCTTTTTATTCACGGTTATTATCTGGGCGATTTAATATGTCTTTGTTTGTGGAAATCTGTACGATAACATCTTTCTATCTTTCTCTCCGTCTGTTTAACCACTTGTCTCTTTTTTGTTATCTCTCCCTGAAGCAGCAGATGAGCTGGGAATTGAGTTTATGGGTAAGGAAATGTATATTTTTAATATCTTTCTTTTTTTCATATATATTTCTTTAACATTATTTTTGCCTCCCTCATTCACGTGTGCACAGAAGTACTTGATATGAAATTCTTTTGAAAAACCCTGGAGTTTGATGTGCCGTAATGCTTCCAAAAAAGCATTTTGCAAATTATTTTGTAATTATTTATTTGTTGGTTCATATATGTATGTATATATATATGTATGTATATATATATATATATATATATATATATATATATATATATATATATATATATATATATATATATATATATATATATATATATATATATATATATATATATATATATATATATATATATATATATATATATATATATATATATATATATATATATATATATATATATATATATATATTTCACCCACAGGCTTCTCCTCTTATTCTTGTCCATCACTAATGTAAAAATGGAGCGCAGCTGGAAGAAAACAAAACTAGAGGTCTTTCGTAATTCGTGGAAAGAGCACATGATCACATACAGAAAGGCCGTAAGAACTGCTAGATCTGCTTATTTCTCAACTCTCTTGGAAGAAAACAAACACAACCCGAGGTATTTATTCGATACAGTGGCTAAATTAACCAAAAATAAAGCTTCAACTACTGATGATTGTAAACAGCACAGCTGTAATGACTTTATGAACTTCTTCACATGTAAGATTGATAATATTAGGAAGAAAATTTTAACCATGCAGCCGTCTACTACAGTATCACATCAGACAGAGCATTGTAGTGTCACTGAAGAAAAATTACAATCATTCACTGCTATAGGAGAAGAAGAATTGGCTAAACTCGTTAAATCATCAAAATCAACAACATGTATGCTTGACCCTGTACCGACTAGGCTATTAAAAGAGATGCTACCAGAGGTCATAGATCCTCTTCTTAATATCATTAATTCATCTTTGTCATTAGGATATATACCGAAAACTTTTAAGTTGGCTATTATTAAACCACTTATTAAAAAAACGCAACTTGATCCTACAGAATTAGTCAATTACAGGCCAATCTCAAATCTATCCTTTCTGTCAAAAATACTTGAAAAGGCAGTGTCTTCACAATTATGTTCCTTTTTAGAAAGAAATGGTATCTGTGAGGATTTCCAGTCAGGATTTAGACCGTATCATAGCACTGAGACTGCTCTCATCAGAGTTACAAATGATTTACTCTTATCATCCGATCGTGGCTGTATCTCTCTATTAGTGTTACTCGATCTTAGCGCTGCATTCGATACTATCGACCACAACATTCTTTTGAATAGACTCGAAAATTATGTAGGTATTAGTGGAATTGCCTTGTCATGGTTTAAATCATACCTATGTGACCGTTATCAGTATGTAGCAGTAAATGAAGAGATGTCACACCGATCAAAAGTTCAGTATGGAGTACCGCAAGGCTCAGTGCTAGGACCGCTGCTCTTCACCCTGTACATGCTACCACTGGGAGATATTATTAGGAAGCATGGCGTTAGTTTTCATTGTTATGCTGACGATACTCAGCTCTATATTTCTTCACGCCCTGAAGAAACTTACCAATTCACAAGATTAACGGAATGCATAGCTGATATAAAACATTGGATGACCTGTAATTTCCTGCAACTCAATTCAGAAAAAACTGAATTTTTAATTATTGGACAAAAAAGCTCCACAAGTAGTAACCTAGAATACTGTCTAACACTTGATGGCTGTTCTGTCAAGTCCTCGTCGTCAGTGAGGAACCTGGGTGTGCTCTTTGATACCAATCTCTAATTAATAAACTAAATGAACCATATAATAATGAACCATATATTACTGATCTAATTATTTATCTAAAGCCCACACTGTCACCGTATTGAAATTTAAACTGATGACATCAAATGACTATACAGCTTAATAAAATTATGCTGCATTATTTTCCTGTTTAACACTGTAAAGCTGCTTTGGAACAATCTACATTGTTAAAAGCGCTATATAAATAAAGTTAAAAAAATAAAAAATAAATAATGTATACAAACACACATGATGCTCTCTGTTCCTCATAGAAGCCTAATGTTCTTGTGTTTCCATGGAAACAGAGCAAAAGAAATGTATTGTAAAGGCACAGGGCAGCATCTGTATGGGCGATGCCGTCTGTGCGGCTCATGCACATACATGTGTGTCTGCTTGTGCTCACCTATGTGTGCTACTGTTAATTACTGCAAAGCTCCGAGGTGTGCACCTTGCTGAGGTGGCATGTTGCATAGCAAGTCTCTGGGGATAAGAAATATCACACAGCCAAGGGCTAAATACATGCCTTTACCCTAACAAACCACAGTATCCACAGACTTAAAGCAGTGTCAACAAACAGGAGCCCAAAAAACTGCTGTGTAAATGGATTTTCCGCTGGCTTTTCCCTTTCTGAATCCACACACCCTGCCCTACCGTCCTCTCTCATTTGCCTGACAACTGAAAGCGTTTCTTTAAGTGAATGAGTGAATCCTGTGAAGTCCATTAGTCGTGCTTCACACACCCGCCTCAAGATTTCCTCAAAAACTGTTAGAGAAGGAGAGATAGTTAAAGTGGAACTGATATGCATTTCTGCTTCTCGGAAATGACTGCCTCAGTGATTTTATTCTGAATGGTGAGCAAGTTCAGTTGTGGCCATTATGGAAAATGTTTTCTGTGAGAGAGAGAGAGAGAGGCGTGGGGGGTTTGTTGAGTGCACGTGTGCATGAATGGACAGCTCTGTGCATTTGTGGCATGAGAGAGCATTTCAGTCATGGGTGTGTGTTTATGAGGGAGTCTAGCCATCTGCTTGCATAGACTGTCCACCACACTAGGGCTCAATATCCTGTGAGGACCAGTCTTTCAGTCTCTGTCATCACACTTAAAGGGTTAGTTCACCCAAAAAAGAAAATTCTGCCATTAATTACTCAACCTCATGTCGTTCCATACCCGCAAGACCTTTTATATTTATCTTCGAAACACAATTTAAGATATTTTGGATGAAACTCGATAGGTTTCTGAACCATAGGCTTTCAAGGCCAAGACAGGTAGTACAGACATAGTTAAAATAGTCCATGTGACTCCAGTGGAGAAAATACAAACAAAAATACAAACAAAAAGTCCCGGCTCTACACCGCTGGCTCAGTATTGGCCAGCTCCTGCTGCAGCATCACACGCATGCTTCATGCTCACATGAACAGCGTTGGACAATAATGAGCCGGAGTTCTGATGTAGAACCCGGAAGCACTGCAGTGTGTTTACTACCTGAGTAGCATATGAGAATGACATGAAAGAGAATAAATAATTGAATAAAGTCGTTATTTTTGTTTGTTTTTTTTCACACAAAAAGAATTCTCGTCGCTTCATAACATTTAGTTTGAACCATTGAAGTCACATGGACTATTTTAACAATGTATTTTCTACCTTTCTGGTCCTTGAAAGTTACAATGACCATGCTGCCTATGGGGGTCAGAGGGCTCTCGGATTACATCAAAAATATCTTAATTTGTGTTGAACAAAGGTCTTACAAGTTTGACTGACGAGTTTGACCGACATGAGGGTGAGCGACATTTTTGGGTAGCTCATTGAGTTTGAAGCTCAAAAAAGTGCATCCATCCCTCATAAACGTACTCCACACAGCTCTGGGGGTTAATAAGGGCCTTCTGAAGCGAATCAATGGGGTTTTGTAAGAAAAATATCGATAGTTAAAACTTTATAAAGTAAAATATCTAGCTTCCGGCAGACCGCCTTCCATAATCAACTTGCTCTTATTTACTTCAGAAGGCCTTTATTAAGCCCCGTAGCTGTGTTGAGTATGTTTATTATGGATGGATGTGCTTTTTTGAGCTTCAAATTCAATTGACCCGTCACTGCCATTACGAAGCATGGGATCGTCAGGATCTTTTGTTAATATAACTCTGATTGTGTTCATCTAAAAGAAAAAGGTTATATACACCTAGAATGGCTTGAGGGTGAGTAAATCATTGGGTAATTTTAATTTTAAAGTGAACTAATCATTTAAAGTTGTTAGGGAGGATCAGCTCCCTATTAATCAGGGTTATCATCATTTAGATTTAAATTGAGAATGCTTTTTAAAATCCAACACAGGTTGGTCAAGACCAACTTTGAATGATAGCTTGAGAAAGCCTTTTTTGTCTTTTATAGACACTATAAAGACAAGTGGGGTGATAAATCTAATATAAGCGATGTTATCGCAATATCTAAGCCCATTCACTCCCCTTTTTCATCTCAGAACTCTGACAGCTGATACACTCTTAAAAATAAAGGTTATTTGGCGGGGTGTATGGTTCCATGAAGAACCTTTAATATCCAAAGAACCTTTCTATTGCACAAAAGGTTCTTTGTAGTGCAGACTATAAAATGGTTAGAAAAAATGGTTCTTTAAAGAACATTTCACAAAATGGTTCTTCAGGGAACCAAAAATGGTTCTTCTATGGCATCACCGTGAAACCCCCTTTTTGGTTCTTCCTGGCACCTTTATTTTTAAGAGTGTAGGTGCTGCTTTCAGTTACTCCCGTACATACAGTATTTGGTTGAGCACTCGGTGAAGTGTACATGTGTATATGTTTTTGCATTGTTGAGCATCATAACCAATCATAAAATATGTCTGTTGAACATGTAAATGAAATGGCCAAACAGAGGTGTTTAAGGTTGTCAGTGTTGCATCCATTCACAACCCCTCAAAAAGTTTTCATTCATCACCCTCACTTACTGTGTTCTACATGCTTGTGAATCCTTGCATTATAACAAACAAAGTGTAAACATGGTTTAAAGAAGAGATTCATATATAGCTGTATTTCCCAGCCCTACAGACAACAATTAATTTTCATTTTATGGATCAAGATTGAAGAATACATTTCCCAGCATGCTATAAAAAAAAAATTGAATCAGTAAATTCCACCGTGTAATTCAAATCCAAATACCAGTTCAGCTTCCTGTCGGGTATGGCCAGTTCAACTGTGCTGGTTTCCTATAAACCGATCAATAGGCAGATTCTTATGGCAAGCGCATTTCAAGCCTGTCTGACCCCTGACAAACATGAATGTTTAGCTGACAGCTCCCTGGATGTTTCTCTGCTGTCTAGACGATTAATTTTGAAACAGCCCCTTTCCAATCATCTCTAAAATGTTATATTCTCTTGCACTGGGAATGTTTCCATTGTTGTGGCATTGAATTTTCCTTACAGCCTATAAGAGCCAATTACATACACTAGATTATTTTGTTCAATCTAGACTGGCATAGTGATGACTGCGAATAAAGCCTGAAGATGAATGTGTGCTGTCCTTGTCTGTCTTTTCAGAGAGTGCAGAAACCTATCAAAGACAGATTCTGTCCATCTTCAGCATAGCCATGGGGATCAGCTTGCTGGGAGTGGCTTGCATGGCTCTTTACTGCAAAAACAAGTGAGTCCAAAGCATCCTTGGAAGCTATAATAACATTGTTTCAACACAATAACAAATTTGAGTGTTTTTGATTTGTTAAGAAATGTTGTGGATCAGTGACGTGATGATAATGTTTTCATCCTGTCTGTTCATTTATTAAAAAACGATACATTAAAGTGCCCCTAATATGCTATTTTAAAGTCATAATTTAGTTTTGCATCAAAGGCCAAAAAACACTAAAAAAATTTCATAATATACAGTGCACATCAGTGATTCTCAAACTACTCTACGGATGATTCAGTCTCTCTAAATCCCTCCTTTCCGCAAGCTACTCTGCTCTGATTGGCCAGATGGCCCATTCTGTTGTGATTGGTCTACCGCTTACAGTGTGTGTCGGAAGCTAAACGGCCATTACCATAACTGAACTTCAGCTCCGTTCGGAGGCTTCCTAAAGCTCAGCGATTGTACACAATGTAAAGACAGTAACGAAGACATCGATTTTACCATATCAATCTGAGCGTGAGACCGATGATGAAACATTGGAATAACTAGTTATTCAACCCGAACCTCCATCGGTCGCATCCCTTAAAGAATGATTTTCAGTTACTTCCTTCTGGTCGCCGGTTTGTGGCTTCAAGATGGAAGACTAGACGGTACAGGAACACTTTTGTTCCAGCAGCAATTGAAATTTTAAATAATATGAGTAAGAGAGATGTTTTAGTATTTGATAGTTAATTTGGACAGAGGATATGTGTGTGTCATGGTGCAGCTTGTTAAATCTGTATGTGAAATGTTATTTATGTTTTTTCATGTCTTCAATGTTTCTGTTTTTGGATGACCGAATTCTTCTTTTATCTGCAAAACAATTTTACCTGCGGGTATGAAATAAAGATACCTTACCTTATACCTTACCTTACCTCCATCGCAAGTACAACTTGAGCATGACGTTTCTCAATGATATGCAACTCATTTTGAGTTACATTATGATATGTTGCAACTGTAATTCCTCACCATGAGCATTAACAAGTATGTCCATCAACAAACCAATGTGTATATTTCAAATTTACTGTGGTCCAACATGTGGGAACTGTATCATTAACTGTATCAATAATGGTGCATACGTTAGCCGAGCACTAACGTGAATGTCTGATGTAACATATACGTTTGTAAAACAAATCTTGCTCAATCCTTTATCATTACTCAAAGTAATAAGAACTAGGGATGTGAAGGTGAGGAAATTTTCCCACTGGTTAATCGATGTTTGACAACGGGATCACTGGCGGGGGCTTTTCAAATCGCTAAGTAAACCGAAAGTAAAATGCGCACTGCCGCTTGGGCATTCATAATGGAGCGTTGCAGAGCAAAGTGAGTGTTTTCAACGAATTCCTATGAAAGTTAAGCTTCCATAGGCACGAACTGAAAACGTGCCAGACAGGACACGTACCATGAATGACAGTGCAGCTGTGAATGAATGCCTGTGTGGCGGTGCACATTTTACTTTCGGTTTATAATTAGCGCCAATTCAGTGACAGGTTGCTTGAATTGTTGGTTCAGTAGCCCATTATTATTGATGAAAAACACAACAACAAAACAGTACAATGACAAACTCACTTAATTAGGTGCATTTACATTTCCCTTTGAAACAAAATCTTCCGCAATCATCTTGTCTACCAGCTCTTCACTCTTGTGATAAATGAAAAATGACTCCTGCTGCGTTTGTGCTGCGACTCTCGTTCAGCTCACACTGTATTGAGAAGAGAAGACGTCAGTATTTAATTGTATTCTCTAACTGAACTAAATTATTTTATTACTATAAAAATCAAAACGACGGTGAGGACGGTGCCGCGGTGGGCAAGTGATGTAACCGGTGTTGACCGGTCGCCTGAACATCGGTAACACCGGCAACACAGACTATCGCAGCAAGCCTAGAAAGAACACAGTTTTAGGTAATAGTGGCCCACAGCTGATGTACAGTAGTATTTCAGTAATACAGTAATAACGTGAGTTAGCCAGTTAGCTGGAGACCTACACAATATAAAACACAAAACTATATATTTTGAACACTCGGTAGAAAATATATACATCAATAATTCATACTTCCAGGTTGTGATTCTGAGGTGCAAGCTGGTCCAAATTAACTGGGTACTAACCCATCTTTCAAGTGTTTTGCGAATCCCGCGTTGAACTCTGAGATTTGAGAAGCAGTCGTCAATAAAATAACATTTGAGGGCAGACAACGTACAACATATGCATCATGCAAATGTCTTTTAGGTAAGTACAACCGTCATGCAATGGGATTCGAAATACAAACGACTCGTATAGGCAGTTCATTTCAAGTCGATTCTTTCTTTTGGGAGACAATAACTTTATTTAATGTGCACTTGCGACTTTGCAAAATGTTTACATTCACAAACAGCTATATCACACACTGCATGAAAGGGAATATTTGAAAAAACATAATAGGGGCACTTTAAGAAAAAACTATTCATAATGACTTGGACCTGTTCTTATTAGAAAAAAGTTATTCTTGAAAATAAAACAGTATTATTAAGTAGCGTGGCATACTCTTTTATCCTACTTTCTTTAAAAAAATATTTTAACTAAAAAGCTATTTCAATGCTTTTTTATTGCTTTTTTTACATACATTTAATTTGTCAAGGTCTTTAAAATCATACACATAAAACATAATTTGGACTTTTCATTAGAAGGCAAGGTTAGTTCAAGTTGTAAAATGTGTCATATAATGCAACCCCCCAAAAACGTAATAACATTTCTGAATGAATAATTCATGTTTCAATGCCACGTCGAAGATCAATGAATAGGAATCTTGCTGGTGAGAGCCAATCTATTTCGAGTGCAACTAAACGAGCCAAGATGACATTCTATCCGTGTGTTTCTGGATGTGGTGGTAATCTGTCACAGAGGGTTGGTCACCAGCACTGTATCTCATGTTTGGGCTTTCAGCATGCTGAGGCAGCGTTGGTCGATGATTCATGTTCCCACTGTGGGAACATGACCATCTCAGGGTTGCAGTCAAGACTCCATCTCGCAAGGGGTGGAGTCACCATACCTCTGCCTAGATCTAACCTCCCCAGAGGGTTACTTCTGGCAGTAGCGCGGGTGATTTGAGGGTGACGGTGAGTGCCGTTCCCCCAGGAAACCACCCCCTGGGAAACCCTCACTCCTCCCGCACTTCGCAGCCAGTAGAGCTGCCATTGGGCCGCCCACGAGATGTGCACCATCCGTATCCTTCGGGGCTCCTCTTGACGATCAGATGTCCATCGCTGCATCGGAGGGAGGGTCAGACCCCTCTGGAGATGACATGTCGGCACAGGGGCCTCCTCCGGGAGCGTCGGCTGTGCCCGATACGGATCCGGAGATGATGCTGGTTCTCAGCGCCCACTCCGGTTCCTTTCTTTCTGGAGGTGCACAAGGACCTGACTAGGTTGTGGACAGCACCTTTGACTGCCAGGAACCGACCTAGTGGCTCCTCCTCCCTCACCACCCTCGTTGACGGAGCTGCAAAGGGTTACACACAGGTTCCCCCTGTGGAATGGGCTTTTGCTACTGTGCCCTAACTCCACTTCTAGGGGGAACCCATGTCTCCCCTCTTGGGCCTGTAGGTACTCATCCAATCTGATCGGAAAGGCCTAACAGGCTTGTGGAGATGCTGCCTCCGCCTTACACGCTATGGTGTTGTTGCAAGTTCATCAGGCCCAGGCACTGAAGAGCTTGCACAAGGGTGGTCACAATCCTGCAGTTCTGCACAAACTGAGTACTGCGGCGGTCGTGCAATGTCCACTATGGTGGTCCAGGAATGCCATCTCTGGCTGTGTCTGGCCGTCATGAGGGAAACCGACAAAGTCAGGTTTATTAATTGCTCCGTGTCCCAGACCGGGGGAATTAGAGAACTTCGCCCAGCAGACAAGGTGGTCTGCTCTCCCGTTGCATGTCGCAACCCGCCCGCCATCTCCTCCTCTGGAGTCAGTAGCATCTGAGGTAGCTTTGGGCCAATCATGTCCCCGGTGTGCTCAACCGTGTGGCTGATGAGCTCTCACAAGCTGTGCTCCAGGGAGAGTGGCAACTCCACCCCAGGCGGTTCATCTGATCTGGAGAAAGTTCAGAGAAATGTCCCATTGCCAGTGGTTTTATTCACTGACCGAGGGAACACTTGGCACGGATGCACTGGCACACAGCTGGCCTGAGGGCCTGCGCAAATATGATTTTCCCCCAGTGAGCCTACTTGCACAAACCCTGTGCAAAGTCAGGGAGGATGAGGAGCAGGTCCTGTTGGTGGCGTTGTACTGGCCCAACCGGACCTGGTTCCCAGAACTAATGCTTCTCGCAACAACCCCTCCCTGGCAGATTCCTCTGTTCTTACTAAGAGATGGGGCACCCTGTGGCATCTGCGTCCAGACCTCTGGAAACTTCATGTCTGGTCCCTGGATGGGATGGGGTGGTTCTAGGTGGTTTACACCAAGATGTAGTTAACACCTTCAATTCGGCACGGGCACCATCTACGAGACAAGCCTATGTCTTGAAATGGAACCTGTTCGTCGAGTGGAGTTCTTCTCGCCGAGAAGACTCCCGAATATGTTCGATCATGTGCTTTTCTTCCTGCAGCAAGGGTTGGAGCGAATGCTGTCTCTCTCCACCCTCAAAGTCTATGTTGCTGCAATATCTGCATATCATGACCATGTAGAAGGTAAATCAGTTGGGCAGCACGACCTGGTCATCAGGTTCCTCAGGGGGGCGAGACGGTTGAATCCTCCTTGTCCTCCCTCTATATCCTCTTGGGATCTTGCTTTGGTGCTCCGAGCACTTCAGAGTGCCCCATTTGAGCCTCTGCAGTTGGAAGAGCTAAAGATTATGTCTATGAAGACTTTACTGCTGGCTACACTGGCCTCTATAAAGAGGGTAGGGAACCTGCAGGCATTTACTGTGGACGAATCGTGCCTAGCGTTCGGGCCGGGTGACACCCACGTGGTACTGAGACCCCGGCCTGGCTATGTGTCCAAGGTCCAAGACCACTCCCTTAAGGGACCAGGTAGTGAACCTGCAAGTGCCGCAGAAGAATCAAGGAATCAAGGGGAATCAAGGAATTTTTATTGCCAAGTACATTTTTACACATACACGGAATTTGTTTTGGTGTTGTGCGAGTCACACCGAGTCGCCATTCTGCGGCGCCTTCTTGAGTTGGACAGAAAATACAGCATAACATGAGGATAGGTAGGGAGGGGTGAGGAGATGATAAAAAAACAACCCCCAGACTGAGCTCCTACGGGAGCACAGTTTGAGAACAGTAAAAAAACATCTCAGCAACATGAGCACACATTACAACATGAAAACAAGACTTGCAACAGGGGAGAGGAGTGGGGGGTTGAGGTGTCCCAGCACAGCCAGGCATCCCGGTCCTGCAGCCATTTCAGGCGCTGGTCACAGACCCGCTTGTCAGACTGGGGGTACAAAGCGGCGAAGGTGAGAGAAGGGTGTGTGCATAGTGTGTGTGTCTGTAAAGTTCATGTGCATGTTTGTGTAGGCCTGGGGAGACACGCCTGGCACCATAATCTCGGTGCTCCAGTCCGCAAGTTGCTATGGAGACAACCTTGATCAGATCCCAGTCCGAGTCAGCAGGTGGTTGGGGGATGAATGCAAGAGCGTCTTCCTGCAGTGCTCTTCTGGGGGAGTTGTTGTCTCAACAGCGGCCTTGGCCAAGGCCGTGCTGGTTGAGGGAGCCGAAAGCAGATAAGATTGGAATTGTTTGGTCTGGGAGCGAGAAGCCACAATTTATGGCTCTCTTTGTTCGTTCTGGTCTCTGAAACGATCTTTTTGCAAAGCAGTGAGCTTCTCCGTGATTATATCCATCTTGCGTTGCAACTCCATGATGTTATCCATATTGCAGTTAGTAGTCCCAGTTTGAGAGATGACCGCTCTGCCCACTGCTTCAATCATGACGGGCAGCCTTGTGGAGCTTTCAATAGCTGTCACCGCTTCCTGAATTCTTCAATAGCCCAGGGCAATGCCTGATCCAATCAGCAGAAACCCTTTTACCATGAATCCGAATGAAGGCCATGGTGCTTTGGTAGGGATTCCTATTCGTCGGTCTCCAACGTGGCATCGGAAGTGACCGACTGAATGGGAACGTCTCGGTTACGTATATATCCCTCGTTCCCTGAAGGAGGGAATGGAGATGCCACATCCCGTCGTCATGTCCTCTGTGCCCCGCTGGAGTGCCAGTTCACCTACTCGGCTCCTCCGCGAAAAACGTGATGCAAGCATCTGTTTCTCATTTATACCCATGCTGTGTGGCACGAGCAGCTGGTGCAAACATTGCATGCCAATGTCCATTGGCTCGTTTAGTTACACTCAAAGTAGATTGGCGCCTCCGTTCCCTCCTTCACAGAAGAGATGATATTTGTTGTAAAAAAAAATTATAATAAGAAGATAATATATTTTGTATATTTTTAAATCATATGAAATCAATATGAATACAAAATGGTACATTTCTAAGGATTTAATAAAATATTTTTTTGCTTTTCTGTCATTGACACATCTCATTGCACAAAATGAAATTTTGTGGTTTAAAAATGTATTATTTCTTTGCAGGAGACAAAGAGAGAAGCACCGAGCCCATCTGACGGAAATTCGCAACTTGAGGGACTGTACTGTCAATGCCTCGGGTCTCATGTCTAAATCCAGCCCCAGACTCGAGAGCACCCTCCAGCTTCAAAAGGTGACATCTCACAGCTGCTGTTTGTGTATGTTTCCGAAAACAATTTACATGATGTCCACATTTGTGCTGACAGTGTGCATAATGATCACTTATCTGAAAAAAAAAGCCTATATCTCTGCACCCATGCATATGCCAAATATATACATGTACGGTAGAAAATCAAGCCACCCACATGTGCTGTTATGGAGATTCAAATAAAGTCCCCTGTGCATAACAGCCACCAGTAATGAATACAATTGGCCAACATGCAGCTGAAGGAATGATGCCCCTGAAGCTTTACTGCTTTTCCAACCTGATCCAAAGATCCCTCAAGCTGACAGAAATAACACTGCATGCAGCTCAGGGAGTAAACACTGCATCTATCTGATGCAACAGTCAAAGGCAGCCAGTCACTGATGAAGAACTGGATGAATAGAGTTGCATTATCCAAAATGGAAGATCAGACTCTCTATGGTGCTTCTTGGCGGTTCATTGTCATTGTGTACACAAATGTTGATGGCTCGCATTCCTATGTGCACTGTCACGTACAAATGAGTGTGAAGAATCAAGCCTCAATTATTCCCAATGGTTTACATTAACAGATGCACATTTGACCTATACAATATAAAACACAAAATTACGTATTTTGAACACACAGTAGAAAATATATACATCAATAATTCACACTTACAGGTTATGATTCTGAGGTGCAAGGTATTCCAAATAAACTGGGTACTGACCCATCTTTCAAGAGCAAGCATTTTGCGAATCTCACGTTGAACTCTGAAATTTGAGCAGTCATCAGTAAAATTACATTTGAGGGCTGGTCAAGTTGTTCGCGGGCGGACAATGTACAACATAGGCGGGCATCATGCAAATGTATTTTCTAGGGAAGTAGAACCGTCGTGCAATGGAATTTGAAATACAAACGACTCATATAGGCGGTTCAGAGTCGATTCTTTCTTTTGGAAGACAATAACTTTATTTATTGTGCACTTGCGACTTTGCAGAACGTTTACATTCGCAAACAGCTATATTACACACTGCATGAAAGGAAATATTTGAAAAAAAAGAAAGAAAAATGAAATTCTTAAAAAGAAAACTTGAAACTGGAAGTTGATGGCTCATGTTCCCATGTGCACTGTCACGTCCAATGAGAGTGAAGAATCAAGCCTCAATTATTCCCAATGGCTTACATTAACAGATGCTTTTCAACCAAAGTCATTTGTACGAAAGTGCATATAGTGCGTAAATGGCACAGGGTGTAGCGTTATCAGATCAGTGCCACTCTTGCTAATCCAAGCATGCACGGAAAACCTTTAATTGGAAGCTTATATAATCGTCACAAAAATCTGCTGAGGTAGCAGCAGACGTCGATAAAATTAATTTAAGGAGAGGCTGAAAGGGGGAGCTCCAATCTTTTCTTTAGACTTCACTTGAATTCTGCACGTTTCATACAACCTCCACTGCTGTTCTGCTTCTCTTCCTCTGTGTTTTCTCACCCTGCTAAGGCGATGAAAGGATGGTCAGAAATCATCCAATTTTCTTGTTGGAGAAAAGAACAATGCTAACAGATCCCCAAGGAAGCAGCAGTGTTAGAAGGACATGCTTTTTCAGCTGTAAGGCCCCAAACTAGTTTAAAGTCAAACTCAATCGTTTTAATGATGTTCCACAGGACAGGCAGAGGGAGGGAGATTTCACTAACTGGAATAACTGCATTAATAACTGTCTTTTCCTGCTCAGGCGACATTGAGGGGTATGGGATACTTATTGCGGCCTGCTCTCAGAGTGCTGGGTTGTAGTACGATAATGGCTTTAATTTTAAGAGGGGACAGAAAAAAATACTTTAGAAATTAATTAATGTAATCTTGTCTGGGATTAATTCCTGATTGGGGTAGTTGAAATGGGAGAATAATCAGAGTGTGTCTTGCTTAATCTGCAGTTTAAATGTAAAGTCTAATTAAAGTGGCTTTCCCTCACTGAGGGGCCTGTATATCGCAGAGTGAACATCTATATAGGCCCTCTCTTCGGAGTTCATGATCCCTTTATTCCATCTTTGGCCTGTGCATGTGTGCCCCTACATTTATCTGTCTGTACAAGTGAGGGGAAGTGAGATGAGATGCTGTACAACACAACTCTAATCATACGTGTAATTTATGGCTGGTCGTGTCCACACCACTTGCTTACGGCAGGGATGTATATTCAGAGGAAGCATCTCTAATTGCAGAGCAGGAGTTTTCATTTTGTTAGTGTGTGTTTTAATGAGTGGCAATCCGGCGCTGGAATTAGATTTTAATGTTTTGCAGAGTAGTTGTTGCAATTGTCATCATTGGTGGAAAGTCAGTACGTTCTAGTCATGAAACGAAAGGCAAACAAGTGCGTTCCCATTTCTCTTATCACTACCATTCAAAAGTGAAAGAAATGAATGCTTTTATTCAGCTAGGATGCACTAAATTTATCAAAAATAACAGTAAAGGTATTTATACTGTTACAGATTTCTGTCAAATAAACTTTCAAAGTTTAATTTGAACTTTCGGTAACACTTTACATTAAGGTTCCCTTTAAAAAAGGATTTATAAAGGTGTTTGTTAATGACTAATAAGTAATTTACAAATGCATTATAAATCATTGATAAGCAGTTATAACTGCATGAATAAAAAGGGTGACTTTAGCACAATACCTGTCAAATAGTGAGCCATTTTTAACTTGCATGTTATAATTCCTTTATAAATGTATTTATTCACACTTATTTCACTCAAAACCAGATTCCTGATTTATTTCCTGATGTAGCAAAGATTGAATATCATTGAGAGACTGAATGGTGATGTATTTGTGGTTTTCTCATTAATATCTCATGACTTACGTCACTTTTGTTACTATGTTGCTTACCTGAAGTTACTTAGTCTTACCCGTAATACTCTGCAAAAAGGTCATGATGCCTATCCACATAAATGTATACATCTGATTTCTTCTTGTTTATCAAGATTATCAAACTTTATTTTGGGGAAAAAAACAAGAGCACTTTCACAAACGCCATTGAATATTCCGCCGTCGGCCACCGGAGGTCTCACACACCTGAATACTAGTGTTGGTTTCGGACTCCATTTCCCAAGAACCCACATGCTGGGACTGATTGCTGCACACCTGATCCATATCACCAGACTATTTAAACCCTGCGTGTTTAGTCACTCATTACGAAGTCTGAATTTCTGAGCGTTATCTTCTATTGTATTATCTGCCTGTATTTTGACTCTGCCTTGGACTACCGTTTACGATCCTTTGCTGCCTGCCTTTGATCTCTGTTTACCTGGACTCTTACTTCTGCCGTTTGCTGCCTGCCCTGACCTATGGCCTGTTATGAACACGTTTGGTGCCCTGTCTCTGATATTGCTGTTCACTCTGGTATCTCGACGCATGCCTGTTTGTACACTGAGTTTACATTATTTTAATAAACCACACATGGATCCTACTCAGCCTGAATCCTCATTACAAGCACAGCCATAACTTAATGGGATATTAATAATAACAACGATAAAAAATATTCCGGTATTAGTTACCTGTGAACCTTAATGTAGGGTGGACCATTTTTCCATGTCTTACAAACATTAATAACCTCTAAACGTGCACTTTAATGTAAAGTGAACCATTTAAACATTTCACAATTTTTGCTACATCAGGAAATAAATCAGAAATCTGGGTTTGAGTTAAATAAGTGTGAATAAATACATGTATTAAGCATTTATGACATGTGAGTTAAAGATTGCTCACTATTTGGCAGGTATTGCGTTAAAGTCAACCTTTTTATTCATGCAGTTATAACTGCCTATCAATGATTTATAATGCATTTGTAAATGACTTATTAGTCATTAACAAACACCTTTATAAACCCTTTACAAAGGGAACCTTAATGTAGTGTTACCGAACTTTCTAATAATCATGGAACCCTGAAAAAAAAAAAAATGTTTCTTGAGCACTAAATCAACATATTAGAATGAGTTCTGCTAGAAAACTAGACTAATTGCTGCTGGAAATTCATATTTGGCATCAAATAAATTACATTGAAAAAAAATATTAAAACTTAATAATTCATATTATTACTCTTTTACTGCATTTTTTATCAAATATATTCAGCATTGGTGAGCATAATATACTGTGTACTAATCCTAAACATTTAGTGAATGTACACTACTGTTCAGCTGCAATTTGAGCTTATTAAAATAAGTTATATTAGGACGGACCCTGAAAAAAATCGGAATGCTGGACCAACAAGTCATATTCACGCCCCAGTCACTGATCCATGCATTCATCCACTGACCTACAAAATCCTGGCCAGACAGCGAGAATGAATACAAAAATGAAGTTGTCAAGTTAAATGTCACAAAATTATTCAGGCATGTGAACTTGGTTAGAAAGAGTGATTTTTCTCTCTCAACCCAGCGTGTATTGATAACTTAACCGTTCAATGTGCTATTGAAATTGTTTTTAAATAATTCTATGGACATTTCTAATCACAATGTTATGTTTACATTTCAAATTTGACTACAAACTTGACTACAGACCTGATCTGTTTAATCAAAACCATAAAAGATCATTGGAAATTATTTTTGCATAACCTTATTCATATTCATGAACCGAGCATTTAACATTTCACGACATCTCAGCCAGCACTTCTGTGCATTCACTCATCCTACTTTCTCATTTTCTAACCCTCACTTTGTTGACATCCATGAAACATTCACACATGGATAGAAAGACATGAATCATACATGCCTAGAAATGATAATCAGTAAGGCATCCGTTTACAGTTTTGTTCACTTGTAATAATATCTTTTATTTCCTGTTCATCTTTACAGAGCAGAAGAGCCCATGGTTTCTCCTCTCCGCAGGCGGCCAGCATAGTTCTCAGCAGCTCTAAAGTCTCCCTCCCAAATCATAATCGCAGTCTCTCCATGGGGAAGCGCTGCAGGTACTTTTTTTCCAGAGCTTTACATCTATTGTAAAACTTCTGACACTCCGTCCCTCTTCACAGAAGTGAAAGCAATGGAGGAAGAAATTTAATCAGCTCTCAATATGGCACCATATGTTAACGTCAAAAACGAACCACTTAAAACATTTTAATAATTGCAATTGGTAACAACCATGATAATTAACATTTCTGAACAGTAGTAATTTACAAGCATTTATTTATCTAGAATTCTAGTGTTTGAGCCATGTGGTAACCTCAGGATGTCTTGTATAAAATTTTTTTTAATAATCTGTCATCTTTGTCGTCTCACTTTGGAAGCTTTTATATGTTTCTACAGAAGCTGCTCCTTCTCCTCAAGCCCCGCCCTTAAACACAAGGTAACCAATTATCGAGCTGTCTCAAAGTGGACCCCGCCCATCTCTAGAGAGGGCCATCATCTCAGTGGTGGATCTCGAGATTCTCTTCATTCCTATAAACATCTCCAGGAGGTGGAGGTCAATGAGGTGATGCCACAATCTTTGAGAAGGTGAGCAATAAAATGCAACAAAATGTTTGTGTAATATGACTAACACACTTGGCATTATTTATTTGTATAAGCTCCAACTGCAATACTTCTAAGCAGAGTGTTGATTATTTTTATCACATTTATATTCTGGGTTTGATTTTTTTTTATTTATTTATTTTTTTTATCAAAACTGATAATTTTTTTTAAAGACAGTAATTAAAACTGCCTTGGAAATCTTTTACCATGCTTTCATTATGCAATTCAAATGTGTTTATGAATATATTTTATTGCTCTTTTTTAGACCAGACTTTCAATCTTTAAAACCTATTCTAAAAATATGAATTACATTGTTAAAACTTAGATTATCTAAACAAACGGATTAAATAAACCATCAGGCTGTACTATTGTTAAATTATGGCAAAAAAGGACTTTGCATTAAGACATTAATGATGCATAAAAGGCTAGTTATAAAAATAAAAAAAAATCACTATCATTTTCATCATCATCATCATCTGAAATGTGATGGAAATTACATTTGCTGGGTTTGGAAAAAATGATTATCCTGTGATGTAAGTAAAGTTTAAGTTCGTGGGTTGCGTTTTTTTGTTGTTGTTGTTGTTGTTTTTGTTTTGTTGTTGGTTTTTTTCATTCAGTGACAGTCCATTAAATTGATCAATAATGACAGTAAAAATATTTATAATTAGGGGTTCAAGCACGAAGTGCTGAAACCTATTGTAATTGTTAGGATTTTTATTATTATTATTATTATTATTTATATTATATTTTATTTATAATTTGAAGATTTCAAATAAATGCTGTTTTAACATTATATTCATCAAATAATCCCCCACAAATATATTAAGCAGCATATTAACCATTTTCAACTGTGATAATAAGAAATGTTACTTGAGCACCAAGTCAGACTGGATTAATGGCTGCTGAAAATTCAATATTGAATAGAAAAAAAAATAGAAAACAGTTATTTTAAATTGTAATAATACATCACAATAGTACTGTCATACTGTATTTTTAATCAAATAAACACAGCCTTGGTGAGCAAAAGAGACTTCTTTCAAAAACATACACAAACACAAACCTTTGGACATTGTTTGACATTGATAGACAAGAACAAGGTTCACATACGGTGGCCAAGAGAGCTCAACATGCTGCAACTGAAAAAAAACACCAGTAAATTAAGAAAACATCTTCATTAGCTTGATAACACATGTGCTGCAAATACTTACAACGCAAGCAAATACAGAAACATGCTGAAAATAGCACGGAAATGTTTCAAGCAGCCTCCAACAAGTGACAAACTTGGCTGCCGCTTTTTGTTCAATGTGTACTCGTAAGTGGTGTTGTCGATGACCTGTGAGTTTTTTGTTTATTTTTATGGTTGAGCTGTGAGTATTTGCAGCACACGTGTTGTCAAACTGATGAAGATGTTTTCTTAATTTGCTGTAGTTTTTTTTATTTGCATGTTTTCTTCAGTTGCAGCGTGTTGAGCTCTCTCGGCCATAGTATTCACAGGACCAAAGGTCCCGGTAATTGAAGAAACATCCATATATGTGACCCTGGACCACAAAAGTAAAGATCATGTTCCATGAAGATATTTAGTAAATTTCCTTTCGTAAATATATCAAAAATGTATTAGTAGTAGTAATATGCATTGCTAAGGACTTCATTTGAACAACTTTAATGGCGATTTTCTCAATATTTAGATTTACCATGCATCAATGGAAAGCCTAGTTATGCAGCTGTCAGATGATGACCGGTTTTGGCTGGTTATTTGGTTTATGTGGTTTACTGGTTATGTGGTCCAGGGTCACAAAAGTTATAGATAAAGACTGAATTATTTCATATAGAACTGGTCCAGAAACCAGATCCTGAGTCAAGTAAGATACATACATACAACATTGACAGAGCCCATGGCAAGAATAATTAAGTAGGGTGTATGTGCACGAGAAACACTTAAGGTCCGTTCACACTATATAACTATTAAGATAACTATATTAGCGTCCACACCAGTGGACAATAATGCTCTGTTTATTTAATGCGTGCGCTGCAGTTCTGTCACTTTAATTGCTCAAGTTCTTTAGTTCTAAGTAGGATGGATTCTGATTGGCTGTCATTGTTTTTATCATTCATCAGTTAGAAAACACCATTCTGAACGTGATTCCAACTATTCTTTTATTTTTTAATGATTTTATGAACTATATCTTTATCTATATCTTTATAGTTATCGTCCTTGGTGTGAACAGCCCTTTACTCTTGAATTTCCAAGCAATATTCTCATTACCATGCCAACTTTATCCAGCTTCACAGTGACTTGTAAACTCACTGCCAAACTCTCTCTATTTGACCTCTTTCCATAATTTACATTCTTAAACAGTACAGCTTTGAGCTTGGAGACTCATTTAAGGGCTGTGATCAAGCACAAACGTACTAACACACTTACAGGTGGGGGTTTTCTTTTTCCCAGCGTGTCAGCAGCAGGGATCTCTGTTTAGTTTTTTTGTTTTTTTTAAGTCTACTGGGTTAGCTCGACTTTTGCTTAATTAATTTAAGCTTGTGTCTGAAAGCACAACCTGTGGGTTACCCCTTTATAGGGGTCGACAGTATTCAGCTATTGTTACTATTGTTCTTGATTAATTAAAAATTGATAAGCATTTCTGAACCTTTCTCAGGCCAGTCTTGGCCGGCCCAGAGAGAGACAGGCTGGGGCTGAACTGACCTATTTCTAGACTTAACTGCTTTAAAACACCAACACCATCTCCGAACCTCTCTCTTGTTGCCATGGATACACCCTCCAGTCTAATGGCGGAAAAAAAAAAGAAGTGAGGAGAGGGGGGAAGAGAGAGAGAGATGGGCACGCACAGCTCGCTTATCCCCTTCACTATGACAGCAGGACCCCCACAGAATGTTGTCAAAAAAAAAACTCTGCAAAGGCACATATTTACCTGTCAGAGATGAAATATGGATTGAAACAGTGTGTGCCATCAGTGAAGTTATATTTAGATATTGTTTTGATTTGCTGAGATCTGCCGGATTAACCTGCAGCTAGAATACACTTTTAATACATTGTGTTACAGGGCTCAATTATTTATGCCCTGTTATTTAAAAGTCGTTGATGTCAGACAATAACTCAATGGTTAGATGAGCTAGGTTTCTGGGAAGTGACAAAACATACAATTTTTTTATGTATCTGATTTGGTGTTATGCAAAACTGTATTTAAATGTCATCATGTTAAGGTTTAGATGAGAGGGTGATAACTGTGCCAGTTTGAACCTCAACATCGAGAAAGCCACAATATTCCCTGTGATTTTACATCTGACAAACCCTAGATAAACCACTCAGGTCACGTCACAAGATCTGAGTGTTACTCCACAACAGTCACCCAGCAAAAAAAAGAAAGAAAAAAAGATGTTTTGCTCTTTCACCACAAGGTATGCTGGATTCGATAAGAAGTCTCCTCCTGCAGATCAAAACCACAGCTAAATGAAGTAGCGTAGCATAAACTCATAATTCTGGGTGAGGGATACACAGGTTTTGATAAAACTTCATCCGTGCATATATTTCTTCTTTTTTTGACTTTGTAATCAAAACATCATATCTGGATCTTTCATTGAAAACGACAGTTCTCTCTGGTGATGTATGCAGGACTTCTTCAGTCATTTAATCCTGAAAGCTTGAGTTTATCTGCCCTCTCCACTTTTGAGTGCTACGCCCGCATTTCAAAATCAAATTAAAGGTGTCATGAACTGGCTTTTAAAAAAAATGTATACTGTTGTCTGAGGTCAACTTATGACGTTTGCATGTTTTTTACATTTTTACTATTTTCTACCCTGGTTTTGAGGCTCTCTCAAGAAACACTCAGTTTTGATGGGGGTGCTGCACTTGGAAGTAAACGCCCACGGCTAGTATTGGAACAGTTTTGCAAATTTAATGAGCTTCGGCTCCCCCGTGAGTACACAAGGAATTGTTTTGAAAGTGTGTGGAGAAACGGCAACTGAAATGATTCGTCCCACAGAGCTCGCAAAATATCTTTATCAAACAAACACAATGATTTATCTCTCATCCACCCGCGAGTGATTGGAAGGCTATGTTTTTATTACTTGGCCCGCCCGATCAGTGGATATAAGCTCAAACCATGCATCACACACACACACGCCAAGTACATTGCAGACTGCATGATCAAAACTTCCACGATTGTATTTTTCCTTCAAATATCAAGTCAAGAGAGTGAACGCACATCAAGAAAGGAATGTTATTTCACTATTTAAGATAGCCCGTCGACAGGCCGGGCTTACGTTTTGGTATCCCGTCTGAAAAACACATAGCTACGTCTACGTTGGGCTTTGCGAGCCCTAGCCCACAAATAAAGGATTCTCCAGTCTTTGACAGTGTGCTAATGTTCAGTTAGACAAGTACACATAATCAATAGATATCAAACGATCTGTAAAAATGCAATACTATCACCTATAAAAAAAAACACATTTTTTACTCACGAAGTGTTGCTTCATTCATTCATGTAATCTCATCCTGTCTGCAAATCCAGTCTCTTGTTTACAAACGAATCCATGGTTAAATGAAGGAACAGACATGCATTGTCTTTCCCACGTGAGCTGGATATTCATTAAAAATAAAGTTAATCTATGCATTCATAGTATTGGGATCCGAATTAAGCTTATGTGGTATGTTTATTGCTTAGAAGTTCGATCCGGTTTAGCTTTATGTAGGCCAGTGTTATGTTAGTGGCACGAGTCAGTGGGCGGGGCAACAGAATCAGGCATTGTTCTTCTTCTGTTGAGGCGGTGTTTCCCTACACTCTGACGTCATAGCCTGGCACATTCTGAGATCGATCGTTTTAGCTGGACCTAGTGTCAATAAAAGCTTTTCTTTGACTAACAAGAAAGTTTTCAGCTCTGAAACGTACAGGATATTCTTATATTACCATGACCTTTTATATATCAAAAGCTCAAGGGAAAGCTGATTTCTCAATTCATGTCCCCTTTAAAGCATTCCATGCCTATAATTACAGAAGCCATCTTTGGAAAAAAAAAAATATTTGAAATGTAAATTGATTGTTTAATTTGTCTCGAATCCCATTAGAGTACATGGAGGGGGTGGGTTTATGAGCTATAATGGGACCAACCACCTGGCAGCGATCAAGACTCTTTGGCTTCACTTTTCAGGACGTGTGCGGCACACTTAAGAGAAGAGAAGATCTGTTGCTACTTTTTTTTCATTGTGACTTATGCTACTACAGCAGGTTCCTTAAAAAATCTTAAATTCAGTTGTATCAAATTTCATAATTCATAAGAACTCAAATATTTTATATGATACAAGAAAAGTGTTGATTATCAAAAAATAATATAAGATTAGCTATATATATATTTGATATTTGATTTATAGTTAATATTTTAAAATCCGAAAATATTTGTATATATACTGTATATATATATATATATATATATATATATATATATATATATAATTTGGACTAATTGCTTTTCTTAAAACATTTTCTAAAGGCTAAAATGTGAGGTTTATCTTTATATAAATCGTTTTGTTTTTGTCAGAACCTGTATTATTTTAACTATAAAGTTCTTGTTAAAATTGTTTTTTACAGTCATAGATAGATCTTCCTCTACCCCACCCATATGATGTTAATTTGATTTGTACAGATCTTTAAACAAGTGTCTTAAAAAGGCTTAAATTTGATTTTAAAACCCTGACAGATACCCTGCCACGGGCACACAGCTCAAGCTGCTGATTATACACTCACCTAAAGGATTATTAGGAACACCATACTAATACTGTGTTTGACCCCCTTTCGCCTTCAGAACTGCCTTAATTCTACGTGGCATTGATTTAACAAGGTGCTGAAAGCATTCTTTAGAAATGTTGGCCCATATTGATAGGATAGCATCTTGCAGTTGATGGAGATTTGTGGGATGCACATCCAGGACAAGAAGCTCCCGTTCCACCACATCCCAAAGATGCTCTATTGGGTTGAGATCTGGTGACTGTGGGGGCCATTTTAGTACAGTGAACTCATTGCCATGTTCAAGAAACCAATTTGAAATGATTCGAGCTTTGTGACCTGGTGCATTATCCTGCTGGAAGTAGCCATCAGAGGATGGGTACATGGTGGTCATAAAGGGATGGACATGGTCAGAAACAATGCTCAGGTAGGCCGTGGCATTTAAATGATGCCCACCCGCCTCAAGGTTGTGCGTGTTGTGGCTTCACAAATGCTTTGCTGCATACCTCGGTTGTAACAAGTGGTTATTTCAGTCAAAGTTGCTCTTCTATCAGCTTGAATTAGTCGGCCCATTCTCCTCTGACCTCTAGCATCAACAAGGCATTTTCGCCCACAGGACTGCCGCATACTGGATGTTTTTCCCTTTTCACACCATTCTTTGTAAACCCTAGAAATGGTTGTGCGTGAAAATCCCAGTAACTGAGCAGATTGTGAAATACTTAGACCGGCCCGTCTGGCACCAACAACCATGCCACGCTCAAAATTGCTTAAATCTTTCCCATTCTGACATTCAGTTTGGAGTTCAGGAGATTGTCTTGACCAGGACCACACCCCTAAATGCATCAAAGCAACTGCCATGTGATTGGTTGATTAGATAATTGCATTAATGAGAAATTGAGCAGGTGTTCCTAATAATCCTTTAGGTGAGTGTACATAATTACACTTAGAATCAAAAATGTTATTACACTTAGAATCAAAAATTAGAATCACCACCTTGAAATTATTTTATCTCCGCTCTGATTGTTTTATTTATTTATTTATTTATTTTTGTTAGGCTATAAAATTATGTTCAATTTTATTATTTTTCTCAGTGGTTGAGCACTTTCTTTCATGTGTAATGGACAAAATCAGTGGATAAAAAGATGTAAGTACTAATTCCCTTGCTTTCTCGCTCTCTAGGTGCCAGTCTCACTCGGACAGCAATCAACAAAGCCGTTGCAATTTGAATATGCAAATAATGCTTTCTGCCCATTCTAAAGGAAAGATGGGCTACACCGATGTTCCCTGCACTCGTCTTGACCAGGGAACAACCTTTCCTCCCCCTTCTTTCCGAGCCCACTCCGTACCCATTATACCCTCCGTTCAGGGACCTGATTTCGGGGATGGGGGCGGGAACAAGCTGCACAACAGGGGTAGGGGAGCTTCCAACTACAACCTAATCAATCCTGAGGCTGTGGCAAATTCCAGCCGATCACTTGCCAGCTCCTCTGCGATGGTGCAGGATCCACAGACACTCACCTGCTCCGAGTCTGCACTGATGTCAAGGGGCCAAATCAAACACAAAAGCCTTGTTACCTACACAACGGCCTTGGGATCAGGCACAAGCTCCAGAAGAGCAAAGACTGTAATTTCTATGAGCGTAGCGGGATCAGGGGCAAAAACCACGCAGTTTGCTGCCAACCTGCTGTCTAAGGCTACCGGAGGAGAGGAAGAACAGAAGGGGGACGGTTTACAAACCCCATTTGTGGGGGGTGAAAAAGACAGCTTATTTTCCAATGGGATTAGAGGTGTGGCCTGCCTCACATATCCCAAGAGCTGATTGGATAAATAAAAACATTGCTTTGGAAACTCCCTGTTGGTGTGGATGGGGCTGCGACGTCCCCGCTTGTGCAAGACACTTACTTTTGAAACTATTTTACTGCATTGTGAAGTACTACAACTACTGACAACTGAATTTAAAACACTGCATTACTGACGACACAATGTGAATAGATGCGAGAGAATGAAGACTTTGGTGGGATGTTGATCTTGAGAGGTACTGAAAAGGATTTATATGCCACTATTTAACAAAAGCTTCAATTTAGAAACCAAATAGTGTGTCATCTCAATGTTGTTTCTCTACTGTAAAGAAGAAAAAATATAATAGATGTCAAAACTATATGTATGTCATATATTCCATGTATATGACATACCGAGTGACGAAAATAAAGATGCAAAACATGGTAATGCAGAAGCTTTTTATCCAATAACTGCTATAATCTCAGCCCAGCTCTGTCTTTTTGTCTGTTTTGCTTGAGGTCTTGAGAAGAAAACGGCAGTTTCTGAATAAAATCTGAATGTCACCCTGTCATTTGATCAGAGAGTATCTGCCCGTAACAGTGCAATCGATGTTGTGTATCTTACACCTTCGGTTTTTAGCAGAGAGCTAAAATACCCAGCAGCCAGGTATCTGCAACTATTGCCTGAAATGATCCAACGAACGTGCTGAACGGAGAGAAACCAGCAGAGTCACCGTCTGTCTCCATGGCAACAGAGATCGGATGCAGCAGACTCTCTATCCAACAAGACCATCAACGGATTTAATCATTTACTTGTTTATCTCCTGTGAAAGTAGCTCTTGCTAATTAAGCCCAGATTCATTATTTTGCATCAGCTATTTTGAAAAAGCAAAAGGGGAGGAAAAAAGTTTCCTTAACTAGCTCGTTTTTTAGTTTTTTGAGGTGAGGGTGGAATTAATCAGCAGAAAGATTAAAGCCAGTGTCATTGATGTCTCTCGTCGTGTTTACCTCAAACGAGGGCAACAAGGGTGAGTCGCACTCCGAACGCTTTATGAATTATCGGGCTAATTTTCTGAGCGTGAGCCACAGCGTGAGTTGACATTATAATCCAAACAAGAAAAAAAAAGCAACCGCTGGCTGCCTGCGCCAACAATTTCTTCCACTAGAGCCCCACAGAAGCAACATTTGGCAGGTTTTATTTTTTAATTTATTTGCAGACAAACATATTTGTTTTGTTCTTATGCACCGTGTCTCTCCGCGGATCTTGTGTGAGCCATTGGCTTTGAAACTCATAATGAGTGATCCTTTCATTTTGTGAAAACATTGCACATGTTCATCCAACAGCTTAATATTCAATCTCAAGTCAATCTTTGCTCCATTGAGAGGGAGTCACGAAAACACTGATATAATGTACTAAGAGCCGGTGTCCTGTGTGAATGTGTTTTTTTTTTTTTTGGTAGAACACTGCATCCCTGTTTGAGTTTCTGAAGAACAGGTCTATTTCTCCTCTATACTGATATATTAATAAAAGCAGGATGTTTCTTCAGACAGGCTGATAACATTAGAAAGAGTACAACAGCACAGCGCAACAGTGGTAGACCAACAGTACAGGTGGGAAATGAGCACAGAGCTGAACACAAAGTGTAGACAATGTAGACGCAATGAGGGCAGTGGTAAGAAGTGAAACGTATCTGTCACCTGGAATGAGCTGCAGTAACTTATAAATTACTCTTTTCGCAGCAATGTACCTTTGGTTTGTCAAGTTACATTTTCTTTGATTTGTGTGAAGAATTCACTCTCTCTAGACTGTTTGCACTGGCCCAGAATAAAATGCATAATTTCCTAATAACTGAAACATTTTCGCAATTCTACTCACAGAACAAAACAAAGACGGTTTCTGATGGATGACTGTTTTTTTCATTATTCAATAGATAAAAGATAATGAATAATGAGTGCATTCAGTGAAATGTTGGATAAACAGATTGCTTATTTTAAATAGCTTGGTTGGATGTGAAGGATGTGAAGTACTTCTCGTGTTTAGAGACAAACACATTTTATATTACAAATGGGATACTTAAGCAATATCACTTGCAAATCAGTGCAATCTATGGTTAAATCAAAGTAATTTACACTGTATTTTTTATCATATAAAAAATATGATTATTGCTAACCCTGTTAACCAATGCGTCCGTTCTGAAAGGTAGTGGGCATTCCAAAAGGTAGTGGGCGTTCTGAAAAGTAGTGGGCATTCTGAAAGGTAGTGGGCATTCCAAAAGGTAGTGGGCGTTCTGAAAGGTACTGGGCATTCTGAAAGGTAGTGGGCATTCCAAAAGGTAGTGGGCGTTCTGGAAAGGTAGTGGGCATTCCAAAATGTAGTGGGCGTTCCGAGAGGTAGTGGGCGTTCTGAAAGGTAGTGGGCATTCCAAAAGGTAGTGGGCGTTCTGAAAGGTAGTGGGCGTTCTGAAAGGTAGTGGGCATTCCGAAAGGTAGTGGGCGTTCTGAAAGGTAGTGGGCATTCTGAAAGGTAGTGGGCATTCCTAAAGGTAGTGGGAATTCTGAGAGGTAGTGGGCGTTCTGAAAGGTAGTGGGCGTTCTCAGAGGTAGTGGGTGTTCTGAAAGGGAGTGGGCATTCCAAAAGGTAGTGGGCATTCCGAAAGGCAGTGGGCGTTCTGAAAGGTAGTGGGCATTCCGAAAGGTAGTAGGCATTCTGAAAGGAAGTGGGCTTTCCGAAAGGTAGTGGGCTTTCCGAAAGGTAGTGGGCATTCCAAAAGGTAGTGGCCGTTCTGAAAAGTATTGGGCATTCTGAGAGGTAGTGGGCATTCCAAAAGGTAGTGGGCATTCTGAAAGGTAGTGGCCGTTCTGAAAGGTAGTGGGCATTCCAAAAGGTAGTGGTTGTTCTGAAAGGTAGTGGCCGTTCTGAAAGGTAGTGGACATTCCAAAAGGTAGTGGCCGTTCTGAAAGTTAGTGGGCATTCTGAGAAGTAGTGGCCGTTCTCAAAGGTTGTGGACATTCCAAAAGGTAGTGGGCATTCCGAAAGGTAGTGAGCATTCTGAAAGGTAGTGGGCATTCCGAAAGGCAGTGGGCGTTCTGAAAGTTAGTGGGCCTTCCGAAAGGTAGTGGGTGTTCTGAGAGGTAGTGGACGTTCTGAAAGGTAGTGGGCATTCCAAAAGGTAGTGGGCGTTCTCAGAGGTAGTGGGTGTTCTGAAAGGTAGTGGGCATTCCAAAAGGTAGTGGGCATTCCGAAAGGCAGTGGGCGTTCTGAAAGGTAGTGGGCTTTCCGAAAGGTAGTAGGCATTCTGAAAGGAAGTGGGCTTTCCGAAAGGTACTGGGCTTTCCGAAAGGTAGTGGGCATTCCAAAAGGTAGTGGCCGTTCTGAAAGGTAGTGGGCATTCTGAGAGGTAGTGGCCGTTCTGGGAGGTAGTGGGCATTCTGAGAGGTAGTGGGCGTTCTGGGAGGTAGTGGGTGTTCTGAGAGGTAGTGGGCGTTCCAAAAGGTAGTGGGCATTCTGAAAGGTGGAGGGCATTCCAAAAGTTAGTGGGTGTTCTAAAAGGTAGTGGGCATTCTGAAAGGTAGAGGGCATTCCAAAAGTTAGTGGGTGTTCTAAAAGGTAGTGGGCATTCTGAAAGGTAGTGGGCATTCCAAAAGGTAGTGGGTGTTTTGAAAGGTAGTGGGCATTCAGAAAGGTTTTGAACAGGAGTTTAGACACCCCTGGGTTATGGGTTTATTTCTGTTGTAGCATTGGGTACCTTTCAGCCCACCCATTAGGACCTGTCACATTAATTACCTTACCTGTCCAACACAAAAACTATTTATTTATTTATTTATTTATCTATTTTTTAGAAAATAGTGTAAATTATTTACTCAACAAAAATGGAAAAGTACTGACTTTAATGAGGGAAAGAACAACAATACCATTACTTATTGCAAATGACTATTGATTTAAAGATGTAGATAAAATATATTGTTTTTTAATATATAAGTAAACAATTTATTTTACATGTATTGCAAAATATGCATGTATTTACCAGGGTTATTATAGTTAACTAAAACTAAAACCGTAAAAAAGATTCTCATTTTCTCGACACTTGAACGTGGGTGTTTCATAAAAATAAAATAAAAACATTTCAAACAAAAAGCTGAGAAATGTGTATTTTTATCAAAGACTTTGTCCAGATTAAGAACAGTAATTAAAACAGATTGAGTACACTCAACAACAAAAAAAAGGGAAAAAAAGCCTTTTTTTAAGATGTACGCATTTCAATTGATAGTAAAATTCCATCAAATTGAATTGAATAATCCTTACATATTTTAACTGAATAATTGAACGATCCTTAATTAATTATTACATTTAAATGTGTAAGGAATATTCAATTCAATTTGATGGAATTTGACTATTAATTGAAATGTATAAATCTTAAAAAATAAGGCTTCTTTTTTTGATGTAGATCGAGTCCAACAACACCCCCAAAGATTATCATATACCACTTTGTGGATTCAACATTTAATTCAGTAACACTGTTAAATGTTTGATGATCAAGCTAGCTTACAAGTGCGTAAGCAATCTTTTATCCGCTCCTTTTGGTTTATACAGATCTTCTTCACTTGTATCTGGAGATACTGTACTATTTCCGAATATGCGTAACGTTGAAACAGTGAAAACATTGATTGCCTGAAAACCCATCAATAGCAAGGAAGCATTGCTATAAATGAAGGAAAATCATGTCAAATGGCGGGAATGGTAAGGGGATTGACTTGATTTCGTCCTTTACTGTGCTTTATGAGAGTGGACAGGCACTAAACAGCTCTTTTTGTAGGATTTAGGACTCATGGCTTCAGCCATTTATGAACAACCCTGTAGCTCACAGAAGATCTGTCTTGTGTAATACAACTGAATGCACATTTAATTAGGCAGTGAAGTGAAACTATACATGGTTAACATTCAGCATTTCCTTGAGGCACATAATTTCTCAAAGTGTTGTTCATTCAGCAGATGAAAGGTGTATATGTGCACAACAGACTGACTCTGAATTCCTCCCAGGTGAGACAGCTTTAGGATGTGAAGCTGACAGTGAGGTTAATTGCATACAGAGGGAACTTATGATTCTCAATGATTAACGACATCCCATTGGTGGATAATGGAAACATATGACTAGTTTAATATATTTGACAATAACTCTAGTGCCACTGTTCACAAATGCTAATTTGTATATTTGTTGTTATTGTTAAAGGAGCGTGCATCAGTGTAGAAGTAAACGATTTAAGACATATTTTATGCCTAACACCCACAAACTGACAAACTCACATTTTATTCCACGTCTCAATAAAATACAGTGAAATTACTTCATATCACGGAGTTGATTAAAAATTGTTCCGGTGAGTATACAAAGTAAGTATGTGACAGATAAAATTTAAATGATTCAAATTTATTTCATGGTAAATAAAACCCATCAAATTGGATTTTCACAATGAAATTCACAGTGAATAGACTGTTTTCAATAAACCAGGATTAGTGACGTGACATAAAGCTTAGGCTGACAATATTATAATGAGATACATATGATTTAAAAGTGGTTTACTCTAAGCCTTTCCTCTGGCAACACGTTAACAAACAACAGATGCAACTCATTTGTTGCATCTGTGTTACTCTCCATTCCAAACTGACTTTGCGCCACACCTAGCGCCAAAAGACAGTGATAGACGCTGACCACTGCCTGCATCACTCCAGCTGACAAATACTACAATTACTAACACATTAACGCATTTATTAAATAATCATGGACATTACTGCATATGTAACTGGCTTTGCATATGCACCCTATGGTATTTAAAAAGTTTTTAATGTTGTTTTGGAGGTTTCCTACACGAGTTTATATGCATCCAATCTCAAAAAATACTTTATTTTAATTTTCTCAATATACATTGCAGCTGAAAAGGTTTGATAAATGATCGGGTCACTCTAAACCCCTCCTTTTTGCGGGCGTACTCTGCTATGATTGGTCACATGGTCCAGTCTGTTGTGATTGGTCTACCGTTTACAGCGCACATCAGTAACAAAACACTCATTACCATATCTGAATTTTCGCTCCAGAGGCTTCCTTAGCACTTGTATACACAGTGACAGGGCCGTTTCTAGCCATTCTGACGCCCTAGACGAAATCCTTATTGGTGCCCCCATCTATACAAATACATACGTGCCCCCCAAATACATACATACCAAATTATATTTGTATATATTTGTTAATAAGGATTCAAATGAATAGCCAGATGCCTGTATAGCCCTAGGCCTATAATATATAGCCTATATTTGTGCAGTCCCTAGTTGCTAAGAAATTGTTCTCAGGCATAATTATTATGTGTTATTAGTACGTTTCACATGAAAGTAATAAGAATAAATACTGATTCAGTGTGTTTTTTGTTACTCATTGATGCGTGAACTTCCCCTTTAAATAATGCAACACTTTGCCCTCTGTGTGTACTACACAGCTATGGAATTAGATTTGTTTAAAAAAAAATGAACGAAACTTTATGAAACGGAAATAAACTTTATAAAACTGAACGAAACTTTTTCAGAAACTATCAAAAATATCCATTACAAAAGAAGAAAAACACATTGAAAATGAAAAAATGAACTCAGTCGCACAAATTTAACAGGATATTCAAATATGCTTCATTCTTTGTTAATGTTTTTCAAAGATTTGTTTTCATTGCCACAGATTTCGCTTACGCTTCGCAGTTTTTAGTTTGCAGTTTTGACACAAACATCTCGTGGGGGCGGGCTTAACAGTGATCTACTCTGATTGGATAGTGAGCTTTCGATGGACAGGTGCTCTCTGACCTAGTATAGACGTCACTCAGTGGCGCACACATTGGAAAACCTTTGCGTTGCTTTGCATAAAGTTTATACAAGTTTGTAAAGAATTTCTAAACAATTTAGTTTATTAGTTTGTAAAGATGAGCTCTCAGGAGAGACACGGAGCGGCATCATCTTCTTCATCATCTTCCTCCTCCGCTTGTTCTTCAAGGCAGTTTGAAGTTCTGTGTTACTGAAGTAACTAATGACATCGATTAAAGTTGTATCCATGTACAGTGTGCAACCGTTGCGGGTTATTATTGTCATTCACACGTTTGCAATGCACTGTGTGTGTTATGTCATGAAGTTTGATTGTTTGCTCTTTTGTACAGTTATTACTGTACAAATTATGCTGTAATAGGTCTTCTTGCACTTCCTACAGGTCAAAAACAAAACAGCCCCTTTAGGATATTTAAGCTAATAATCCTTCTTTCTCTCTCTTCCTCTCCAGTTAATTTGCACTAAGTCAGCCACCATCATGATAACGACAAGCAAACAATTTTTTTAAAGCTATATAACTTATATACCATCACTCAGTGCCTACCTGGCAAATTGACGTTTGTCTTGGGTCCTGACAAGTAGCATTAAAAGAAAAGAAGATTAGGCAAACATATTGTGTATGTGTGTATATATATATATATATATATATATATATATACACACACACACACACACACACACGTTACACTGTATATTGAGATACATAAAACGTTTTTAAACAATGAATGTGTCACAAAAAGCCAGAACGGTTGCACACTGTACATGGATACAACTTTAATCGATGTTATTGGTTACTTCAGTAACACAGAACTTCAAACTGCCTTGAAGAACAAGCGGAGGAAGAAGATGATGCCGCCGCCGCTCCATGTCTCTCCTGAGAGCTCATCTTTACAAACTAATAAACGAAATTGTTTAGAAATTCTTTACAAACTTGTATAAACTTTATGCAAAGCAACGCAAAGGTTTTCCAATGTGTGCACCACTGAGTGACGTCTATACTTCCAGGTCAGAGAGCACCTGTCCATCGAAAGCTCACTATCCAATCAGAGTCGATCACTGTTAAGCCGCCCCCACGAGATGTTTGTGTCAAAACTGCAAACGAAAAACTGCGAAGCGTAAGCGAAATCGTCTCAGGTTACGAATGTAACCATTGTTCCCTGAGAACAGGGAACGAGACGCTGCGTCAGCTTGACGCTACGGGGAACGCCTCCGGCGTGACAGGTGCCTGAAATTACTATCGAAAAACGTCAATCCTATTGACCGGCAACAGCCTATGATGTCATCAAGACGCGACCAGGAAGTATATAAGGGCGCCTTGCCAACATGACAGTATCTAATCGTCTGAAGGGACTGTTTTCGGCAGGCAGGCCCTGCGGCATGGCACAGCGACGCAGCGTCTCGTTCCCTGTTCTCAGGGAACAATGGTTACATTCGTAACCTGAGACGTTCCCTTTCGAAAGGGAACTCGCGCTGCGTCAGCTTGACGCTACGGGGAACGATATACCAACGCCGCCATGCCAACGGGAGTGCATGCCCACTGGCAGTGACAACTGTCAAGACAAGCAAATTCTACTGAGATGCCTGAACCACTCCCCTTCTGGTCACATTAGGCTGTCAGTGACAGCGCTCCCTACGGTCATAGCCCAAGCTATCGCCCAAGAAGGAACCTTCACACACATGAGGTCCTTCCCAGGCCCTGCTCGAAGGCCTGGAACCAGCCCATTCGACTTAGAAGGGGTTCCTTTAAGGGAACGTGGCAAGGGAACTACGAGGGAACCCTATGCCAGTCACTATTCGGGAGGTTCTCACCGAATGCCACCAGGGAGACCTGACCAGGTGACCCAGTCTGTTATGGGACACGTAATACGGTCAACCCTGTCTGTACAGTACAGAGCCTCTGGTACTCGCCTCCGAAGAGGCATCCCGCTAGGGTGCTGCAAAAAAGGCAGTGACATCCACTAGCCAGATCTCAGAGACGGGTTATCCCAGAGAGCAGCTCTCAGCGAAGTGCTATATAACCCTTGCTAGCGAGGGGAGTTTAGCCGCTCGATCCTCGGATCTACCAAGCACCTACTTTAAAACGTGCTTAGGAGGCCAGAGGCCTTACAGGCTGATTATGCCAGGGAGGCCCCGAGGGGCCTACAACCCTTAACCAGCGCCAAGCGGCCGTAAGCTCATAGTAGACCCTCATTCGAGAGGAGCTCATAAGCCTGCCTGGTAGGTAACCATGCAGTAGGCAAACTATGAAAGTCCCCTCCCGTGGGGACCGCATAGCAGCAGTAAGTTTCGTCGTGCTAGGGTAAGAACACCGCCTCCAGGTCTCGCGAACGGCCAGAGACCGGCGCCTGATAGCGGGTGACCACTAGCTGTCAGCGTAAAGCCAGTTGTGCGTTCCCGCCAGGGGAACTCGTTCCCCATGGAGGCCGAGAGGAGCCTCCACCTGGTAACCCTTGCCGACTGCTCGCGTGTCCAACAGCGGAGCTCGCCCTTAGGAAGGCCAAACGGGCCTGAAACCTGATCACAGTCGTGCTAGCCCTCGAGGTAGCAGGGAAGATAGGGACTCGCATCATCAGGGAGGCCTAACGGGCCTACCACCTGCAACAATGCCGGGCATTTCTCCATCACAGCCCTCTGCTCAGTGACTGGACCTATCCAGAGACCACGAGACAGGAGCGTGCCCTCAGAGGAGGCCACGTGGGGCCTACTACTCCAAGCGAATCCCACAGGGAAGCCCCGTGCAGCTTTGCCTGATAGCATCCCGTGCTACGATCCGTTACCAAACCTGGGGACCGGGGAACGATTTCAGGGAGGCGCAATGCCTCCACCTGATAGCAGAGCGAGCCGCCCAAGCCAGAATGTGCTCCCCAGCGGCTGCATTAGGGGAGGCCGGTTGAGGCCTACTACCTACTAGCACTCGTGCTAGCCATACAGCGCCTACTAGCAGCTTATACCAACCATCGAGGGACTCAATGCCAGTCGTGCCCCCTCGGGGGAGACCAGGCAGCGCCTGCTGACCACAGCAGGCCCTCAGGGAGGCCAATCTGGCCTACCATCTGAGTAAAGGTAAACCAAACCTGGAGCCTACCCCTCAGGGCGGCCTTAAGAAGGCTGGCTGCTGCGCCTGGGCTGGCGGCAGCTGTCTGCTGCTGACAAAGCCTGGAAATCCAGTTCACACCTGGGAACTCAACCCCAAGGAAGTAGCTGACGAGGTTACTGCTGACGTCGACACCAGTGGAGAAGAGCCTCCAGGGCCCACTCGTGGGCCACGGCGTCGAGACTCCCTTGCAGGGAGGCCGGTTGATGCCTACTACCTGTTCTGAAGTCCAACTGCCCAGACTGCCGAAGCTGGTTACTAACAACCAGCTGGCTCCTATGCCCGCACCTGGGGCTGGCTCCATCCCAGAGGCAGCTAGGGACAACTTGCATCGCCGTGTCCTAGGGCCCCTAGGACGGCGCAGTCTCTCGGGCAGTGCCTACAAACATGGACCTAATCACATTGCCAACAGCAGTGTACTCAGCGAAAGTGCTTAAACAAAGACCCTCTAAAGCGAGGGGAGTACAACTTACGTCACCTGCCTCGGGGCGGCTGTCTTACTTTCCATGCAGCGGCCAACCATAAGTGCGAGGGCGTCAGCCATTGGTAATGCTCGGGCCTCAGGGGAGCATCCGACCAGAACCTTCACAGAGGTTTATCCGATGTTCAGTTCAACCCGAGCCCTAAAGGAGGTGGAGCAGAGACATAGAGCAAGGGTGAAACAAAAGCTTTTCTTTTAGAAAATATAGAACCCACCGGCCGAACATCCTCCAGGAAGAGGCCGGGGGCCGCCAAAGGTGGCGGCCACCAAGCTCTGAAAGGCGGAAACGGCAGATAAGTCTGATCGCAAAACCAGCGAAAGACGCTTCACTCCGCCCCACGACCACTGGCAAAGTCGCTGTCTGCTGCAACACCCCGACTGCGTTACTCGTAACCCCAGAACGCAGAGAAGGGGGCGGCTTTGGCCGGACGACTCTGTAACAAGAGGAGGCTGAAACAAGGATGCATAAACCACGCCATGTTCTATATCAAAGGACAGGCCAGGGGCGAACACCTTCATTAAAAGGGAACGCCCCCATCCTTGACAAAGCCTAGGCCAAGTGGTGCGGCATACCGCACTAGATCTACTCAGGGCTCGGGAAGAAATATTATTACCTCTAATATAACACACTGAGGCCCCGAAACCCCTTTTCCCAAAGCCTCGCAGAGCTGGGCGCAGATCTCACTACAGCTCGCGCATAACGCGTACCCGGTCTTCAGCTACTTCCCACTTTTACGCTAGGAAAACGCAGCTAGCCCTCTACACTACAAGCCCTCGGGCGAGAGCGCAAATTAATAACCCACATAGTGGGAAAATATAACACGGAGAGGCAGCAAGACTCTACTAGCAAAAGTGAGGCATACACACACAACCACATAATGTTGCAAAGAAGATCGTTCTTAGCCTACTCACGGGGAGCTGCAGCCCTGCGACATCCCGCGATGATCCAAAATCTCCCCAAGCAACCCCTCAGGGGAGCGACGGTCAAAAAAGTCCTGAAAAACATAGTTTTGAAATTGTTTCACCCTCGTAGAGGGGGACTCACCAATCGCTCCTCGCGGTGCATCAATCCAGCCACCGAGCTAGTATCCGCCCGCCGACCTGAGGGGGGCGCTTCAACAACCAAGCCAGGCGGGCCGTCAGAATCTTACATTTCCTGCTCATCATAGGCCCACCGGCCTGATGTAAAGCGCCCGGGGAGAACGAGAGAAGAAGGGAAAAGCAGCATTTATCTCCGCGCCCTCGGGGGCGGAGTCTGCCGCCTATGCTGGTCCCGGTTGCCAGCCCCGGCTTCCTTCCTCTTCCGGTTGCGGGTGTCCCGCCTCTTCTGCGTCCCGCTCCTCCACGGCGGGGGCGCTCGAGAGGCAACGCTGGCTCGCTGCCCCTGTCTCCAGCCCTCAGACTGAGACGGGAGCGGGACACCCGACTGCCTGGGCTTTTTCTTACACCGGTCTCCAGACGACGAGCCAGATCCAGCTGGGAACCCCAAGTCTGTAACCGCCGCTCAGCCTCAGCACGAGCAGGGCCGTTCCCAGCTGCTGAGCTCTCTCCCCTCGAGAAGAGAGCCAAACGAGAGCGGAGCGTTCTCATGGGAAAACGCTCACAGTTCGCACAGGATGCTCCCTCGAGAACATCCTGTGCGTGCTCTTCCCCCAGGCAGTACACGCAGAGTGTGTGTGTGTCATCAGGTGTAAGGTACCTGTTGCACGGATCCACACACTTGCGGAAGTGTCGCTGCTTCTTCGCACACTTCATTCTTTTCTTCTCTGTTGATGCTTCCCGATAGCGAAACAGGCAAAAACAGTCACTGAAGACGAAGAGATACTGTCATGTTGGCAAGGCGCCCTTATATACTTCCTGGTCGCGCCTTGATGACATCATAGGCTGTTGCCGGTCAATAGGATTGACGTTTTTCGATAGTAATTTCAGGCACCTGTCACGCCGGAGGCGTTCCCCGTAGCGTCAAGCTGACGCAGCGCGAGTTCCCTTTCGAAAGGGAACTGTGGCAATGAAAACGAATCTTTGAAAAACATTAACAAAGAATGAAGCATATTTGAAAATCCTGTTAAATTTGTGCGACTGAGTTCATTTTTTTCATTTTCAATGTGTTTTTCTTCTTTTGTAATGGATATTTTTGATAGTTTCTGAAAAAGTTTTGTTCAGTTTTATAAAGTTTCGTTCCGTTTCATAGTTTCGTTCATTTTTTTTTAACAAATCTAATTCCATAACAGCTTGCATTAAGCACTATTAGAACTGAATGAATCGATTCAGCATTCAACACCATCCATAAAGATACGTTAAATTCGTCAACGTGATTTAATAAAGGATGTATTCATGTTGTGAATTTGCACATTTTATTGTACCATTTTTAAATTGGCCGCTAAAGTTTTATATGGGACAATTACAAAACACACTGATTCTTTTAAGAATGCATTCGCGCAAAAACCTTTTGGAGGTACAATTAAGAAAAGAAAGCTTTATAGAGTCAAAATATAATTGATAATCATGAAATGCTGAAGTAAGTGTGCAGTTATATTTTGCCTCTAACATACACACCGAGCAATGCTATCTGCCCATTCACAGCGTGATTTCTAGACTGCCACAAATACTGCCATAACAAAATAAATATTTGTACCTGTTATTTTAATTGGCCTTTAGTTTGAATTTAGCTTTATTTTATGGTTCAAAAAAGTGTTACCTTGCCAAAGCATTGACCGAGTTCATTGATCTAATGGTGTTGTTGAGCGCTCCAAACGCGAACTTTTTTGACAGTAGCCTACATGGCATATAGGAATCGTCAGATTGACAGTTCTCTGATCCAATAGTGTGGGGGAACTAGTGGGGATGGCAATAACATTTTAGGGTGGCTGTGACACCCTTTACACACAAACATCTAGTGCCAGATATGCGCTTATTGGCGCCCCCCTACTGATGGCGCCCTAGGCGACGCCTAGTTTGCCTATGCCTAAAAACGGCCCTGCACAGTGATATGAAGAGGTTTCGGTTTTATTGTATCATTTCGAGTCAGAGACTGATAATGAAACATTAGAAGAAGTAGCTGATCAACCCGAACCATGAAGCTCAACTTGAGCAGGACGTTTATGGTAAGTGGTACGTTTTTATTTAGTTTGTCATACAATGAAAACCTTAGACGGGCATTATGCCAATTTGTTACAAACCTACGTAGGTTTGAGCAGGAAGTAATGCTTGAATTGCTGACAACTTCTTTCAAGTAGTTCCGAATAAGAGGCCGGTTGCATGAAGCTAGCTGAACAAACTCTGAGCTTCAGAGTAGGTTGATAAATCCAACCTGGTATAGATCAGGGACCTGTACAATGATGGTAGTTTAACAAACTCAGGGTTACAGGATTAGTTTCGAGTTGACAAAACCAAACCAATCTATTCAGGCTTTGATGCTGATCATCAGCTTTCTCTGTCAACTCAGGCTTTGATTCTCAGTTTAGGAGTTTAGCTGTGACATCAGTAGTGAACAGCCAATCACAAGCTGTGCATCAGTGAAACCGAGATTCATTTCTCTCTTCTGCAGAATATTACATGATTGAAAAATATTTACGCAGGAAGAAGAAATCTATCTATCTATAAAAGAGGACAACTTTAAGAAAAAAATTTACTTCATCAATGCAAGTAAAAGATATGAAGTTAGTTTAGTTGATATATCGAGAGAACTTAACATTTAAGCTCACATGTAGCAATTTGTATAGCTTTATTGATTTTAAACCTTCATATAGGCTATTTATATTAATTTTAACTAAGTGTAAAGAAATAGTCCTACTCACAATAGCGATTTAAGTAAAAAAAACGGACGAATCTCTTTAAATATATCATCGGATCGATGTCTTGAGGTGTGGTAACCATAGTATAAGCAGAATAATTTACTCCGGGCCGTTGAATTATTAGAAAAATAATGCACACCCACCGCATCACCTCGGGTGTGCATTATTTTTATAATAATTCAACGGCCCGTCGTCAATTATTCCTTATATATCAATGCATGTGAATCAAAGAAATATGCCTAATAATTATAGGTTCACAAAGACCTCAAATGAATACACATTGTTTAAAAGCATTATATATGAATGCATGCACTGTAAACCTGAACAACACTGTAAAACGCCCAAAAAAATGTATTACAATTATTTTAAGTTAAGGAATTCAAAGTTTAAGTAAGCAGAACTGGCAGATTTTGTACTCATACATTCCAATTGCTCTTAAATTGAAATTGAGTAAGTTAATTCATATATTTAACTTAAAATCATTTAATCTAATCTCAAAGTTGTGGAAGTTTAGCTAGCTATAACTAACTAATTCAGCTATTGCCAATTGGTAACACAATGCTAAGATAGCATCAGCATAGCATAGCAATTGCTGAAAGAGTACAGCAATCCCTTTCGAGTGTCATGGCAAAGCATGCTGGGAAAGAGAAATCCCAGCCCAGTTTCAAGTAAATTTAAGTTTGTCTAAATTAAAAGAAACAAGCTAAAAAAAACCTCAAAACAACTCATATTTAATATTAACAAGTTTAATATTACTTGTCAATTAATATAATGATTATATGAATATATTATATAAATTAAAATTAATTATATTCGTATAATATAAAGATAATACATAATTAGCAGCAGCAAAAGATAAGCAATTTTGTCTCTATAAAGTTTTTTTCACTATAAACTGCTTTAATATGGAGCGAGAGATACAGGGGGAGTGGCTTAATTGCATCAGATATGTCCCTTTACTCACAGCTGATTGGTCCAGTTCGGGTTTGCGATCTCTAAGCCAGAATAAAACATGCTCCGGAGCAGGTGAGGTGTGTAGCGTTAGTTACTGTGGCGATAAACACCGCTATCAATTCACTTTCTTGAGCACGAAAAACCAGCGTTTGCATTTGTTGTGTACTTTGGTCTTTGAAACTTTGCAGTTACATGATGTAATTTTAAATTCACATCACAAACAGCTATTACACACTATATGAAAGGTATTATCTGTGAAAGCAAAATAGGGGCACTTTAGATCTAAGCCTGAGGAGGTGAGATCCACCTGCTGAGTTTCTTCCTCATACCCCTAAACATCTTACAGTTTTTGGAGTCTTGCTCACTGGGGGGCTTTGAGACATTATTTTCCGTAAAGAGAAAGCGACATGGAAAAAAATTGACTCAAGTAGCAAATGCTCTGTTAGTAACCACACACATTTTCCATTTCTCATGCACATATCCACATTATCAGATGAAAGATAAGCATTATGGGTTTTGGCTTTGTGATGCCTCTCCCCTCTGATGTTGGTGTGCTTTTTAAACTCGTGTACAGCAGAATTGATAAGAGCAATGAGATTATGCTTATGAGCTTAATTAGAAAGATGGTATCAAATTTCTCATGCAAATACCATTACAGGAAATCATGAGCTGAGGAGAGAAGGTGCTCTATGCATGAGTGAAGAAAGGCTAAATAACATATGAACCGAGTCTCAGTGGGTGTCTCCAAGAAATTAGAGGCAGAAATACACAATTATTTCTTAATTAATAGATGTGATTATATTTACCAAGACTTGGGATGCGAGAATACTGGCCACTATATGAGCAATCTCAATCTCTTTTTTTGGTTGCATTTGCTACAGTTACATGATGTAAATTTTGCTTCATTGACAAATATTAAGTTTAATAAAATAAAGTATATATATTTTAATGAAATAAAAAAAAACAATAAAAATGTGTATTATTATATTATTTTATTGTTTATTAGGGCTATATTTAAAAGGTACACTATGGCTCTTTTGGCCCTCTAGAGGTTAAAAAACTAAATTGCTTGCAATTTGTGGAAGAATATTGTTTTGGTTGTGCTTCAGCTCTGCGTGACTGTGCGGATGAATATGGTTATCCTACTGCTCATAAAAAATGCATTACTAAGCTGAATCTCAAGCTGACCAGCTGAAGACGTTACTGTAGCTAAACCCAATAACAGACATGGTACTTCCTTGAAAATAAATTCCAGCACAGCGCTACAACAACCCATAATGAAATGGCACTTCATAATAGATCATGCTTTACAAAAAACTCTGTTAGAGAGCTACATTTTATCTGTTCAAATAAATACCATAGTCACATGTGGAGAAAGAACACCAATGCCATCTCCGCGTTGCTTTTACAACATTTTAAATTCCTCAGTTCTTGCTATCTCCAAAAAACCAAGCCAATGTTGATTCTTGTTTTATTACTAGCTCTCTTTTTGCCAGCAGACTCTCCTCTGTTCAGCATTTGTTTTAAACAGGTGATTCCCCAGAGGTTCAAGATTTAACGTGCCCCATGTCAACCTTTCTTACTCCCTGTGACAACTAACTAACCTATGCAACTCCCACACCAAACATGCCAAAGTGTTGTCAAAAGTACAGACTTTGGTACCAAGTCGGTACTGAAATTTAAGGTGCTTTCACAATGGTAGTTAAGTTTGAAAAGGGGTTCGCATGAAAAATTGGTAATGTGAAAGCTGTTATGCGGACCTCAGTGCTCACCTGGAGGAGGGGTCTAAATTCAGTTGCACTCAAACTGTGCCGCGATTAGCGTGAATGTGAAAGCAATACGGACTTCAGGAAGAAAGGTAACCTGCATTTTAGTCGCATGCGTTTTAGCCGATGACAATGTATTTCAATAAAACTAATGTAAGGGATGATAGTGTTGGATAAGAGCGAGAGTGAGCCTACAGTGTATTTGCACACAGCATGTGTCCACTGTCTCCTCAAAAGAGCAGCAGAAAGCCAGCTTCATGCAATGCACATATAGTAAACCCAAGTGTTGTTTACTCAGCTGCACATTATAGCACCAAATTTTAGCACAGCATTTCCCTCTAGCATTTTTTCTTAAACATCTCTGAATGGCCATTGTGTTCATGCGTTCAACATCAATGTCTGTGATTGGCTACAATGATCAAAGCTGATATATCAGGGATCAACACTGATACTGTATATTAGGGATCCGCTGATAGATGCCTGCTTTCAAATGTTCCCGTGTGCGTTCCACAGTAAGCGTTCAGTGAATAGCGTCAAAGATGTCTGTTTACAACATGTTTTTGAAACGTTGATCATTGTAGCCAATCACAGACATATATATTGAGCGCATGAATACAACGACCAAACAGAGGTCTTTAAGGATGCTTTCACATCTCTAGTTCGTTTCATTTGGTCCGAACCAGGGGCAAACAATTATACATTGTAGCATTTTTCAGCTTTTTTGGTTCCTTTTCACACCACACTGATTGCTTTGGTCCGAACCAGTTGAAACAAACCAAAATGCAGTCACATGACAACATCCACATCACTCATTGGCCATGGCGTATTTCCTAAACTGCGTCTGCGCAGGCTGGTTTTGTCCCTGGCCATAATCTATTATATTGTTTGTATACACCATAATATGCAAACAATACATTTCTATAATGAAGCGCGGATGCGGCTTGAAAACAATGTTCTAATGCACTGCAAATGGCGAGCGCACATCGCTCGTCACTTCAAGTGAAGATCGCGCTGTTCTTGTGAGTTTTCGAAAGTTGGGACCTAATATGGTCATCAGACCAAATTTCTATGAGGCTCCGCACCTCTTCACTACTCCAAGTTTGTACGCGAGCTGCCATGCTAAAGTGCAAACTGTCAAAAAACACTTCCTCATCACATAATGCACAGCGCAGCTGACTAAGGCAGCTGGTTTAGTCCAAAAATGATCAGTACTTTTTGCAGTTGGGTCTGTTCGAGGTCGGATCACGTTCTCACCACAAACAAACCGCTCCAGAGTTCATTTGCGTACTGAGACCACCTCTTCAAGGAGGTCTCGGTAAGCTTGTTTGGTCAGCTTTTGGTGCGCACCCGAGTGCGATTGGTGCTTTCACACCTGACCAAACGAACCGCACCAAAGGGGAAAACTCTAGTACGATTCAACCGAACTAAATGAGGCAGGTGTGAAAGCACCCCAAGAATCCGTTCAACGGCGCTCAAAATGCTAGAGGGAAATGCTGGCATTGCCATATTTTTAGCAGGAACAACTTTTCTCTGTTTCCTGACATGACGAGACACGCATGGGCGAGTGACTTAAGCAATTTCTTACAAAAACATCCCTTCAGCTCTAAAATATATAGACTTAAATAGGCTTACTATTGTGAATCAGGGTAAGGCACAAACACATTTTGGAAGAAGGATTGATTGTGTATTAATGGATTATTTAAATTTTGAAAAAAAAAAGCACAAAATGGATCCTAAAATGACTTGCTGTTTGAACATGCACAGCACAGTTTTGCAAATAGAGATTGAAACCAGGCATGAAATCTACAGTGATCACCCCACGCCGAAAGCATGGTCCACCAGGCACCATTCTGCTGCAGCTCTGCAGATAAACTCATCGAAATGTGGTTTCTCCAAAGAACTTTAAAGCAACCAGAGGCATCACCTCTGGCTAAACCACATTGACTTTGCATCTTTTAAACTGCCTCATGAAACTTTCATTTGAAATAAATAATCATCCCAATTACATTCATTTGATCTTGGGCTCTATGCACATGCTTGTACCCTGAGGATTACTCAAACAAAACTAAGCCAAGTTTTCTTGTTCACTGGTCTAGCCGATTAACCCACTTCAGTGGACGAGAAAGCAGATCTTTGCAAGGAGGACAAGAAAAGAGGATGCAGCTTGTTAAGCTCTGCGTGATCTCTGGCAAATAAACACTTCTGTAAGCTATTTCTGGTGTGTGTGAATAAGAAAAAAAGCGAACAGAAGGAAGAGATGGAGAACTGGAGTGTCAGCGCAAGAGAAATAAAGAGACCAAATATAACACAACAAAACAATGCCCTTCATGTTGTACGCAGTCAATTCAAATTACATAGATGCTTGCTACTCTTAAATTCATAGTTAAAACGTCATTATAGTTTCAAATACAGATAACGCGCTATGCTGATTAATCAAACTGCACTCTTTTAGTGTTGTTTTTCTACATTTCCTCCTTTTTCTTCTTTAGAATGATCCAGTGTTCTGTAAATCTCATTAACAAGGAGAGGTATTCAAATTAGCCTAATTGAGTTTCAGATATCGCCTGCACATATTTTCTCTTCTGTTGTGTGTTTTTGTATAGTTCTTTTATTCTCATACTGATAAACAAGCAAGCAAGCAAGCAAAAGACAGAAAGAGAGACAACGACAATGACACAAGAGGCTGGGGAGAGGAGAGACAAAGGTTTAGGAAAATGAGAATGAGAAAGAGACTGTAAGAAACAATGAATGGAATAAGATAGAATAGCGCTTCCATGTGAGTCAGCCATTTGGAAGATTTCCCATTGTGGGGTCACAGGGTCAAGACAGCTTAAACTAGATCTGTTGACCTCGTGGTTTCCTGACCGTGGAAGTGTTTGTTTGGGTACCCTGGCCTGGAGGTCATTGTTTTATTTGGACATGCTCCATCTTCGCCTTGAAAAATTGTTTCTTTGGCTGGAGATAATCCATCATTCCCTATTCACTGTGAGGAATAAACAGTTATAGATTTACAGGTAACAACAGTGTTTTAAGAGTCATATTCCTGTTATGCAGTACATTTTAATGCATTCAATCGATTTGGACCAGTGTATTAACCCTTAAATGCATAAATGTTCCACCAATCATTACACACTTGGGTCTTTAGCGACCCGGATCTATATCTAACACGAATGGATCTATATCTAACATGAATGGATCTCTACCAATAATATAAATAATATAATAACAATAATATAAATAACAATAATATATATATATATATATATATATATATAATATAAAACTCTCCTGATATTAGAGTAACAATTACAGAAGAATAAAATAAAGCATATTTGGTACTGTAGCGTCTAGAGTCGCTCTTGACGTGAGATAAAAGTGGTGGGTCGTTCGAGAAACACTGGAGATTCAGATCTTTTCCACAGTTCTGCCTATGAATTAGTATTAGCATATAAATGAGTTGTAGTGGTGCCATTGAGGCTGGCCAAATGGCCGCACTATCACCCTTACGACCGGCAGAGACAACGCAGGCCACGCCGTTATCACCTTGTGAGGAACTTCAAAGAGATCACAATCAACCCCCCCCCCCCCAACTCACCTCTCTGTCCAGGATGACCTGGAATGACCTCAACACACACAAGCATTCATTTATGCTGCCTTTAATTAAACCATCCCAGAAATATATATGATGACCCTTTTTGTTGTATGTATGTTGACCACAAAGTATATATTTATGTATGTGTGAAGTTAATCTTAAATGCTCAAAATGGCTCTGTAAAAGAGATGCACTCCCTTTTGTGTGTTTAAACCAGGACATTTTTGATGTCTAGAGATTCCTCTTTCTCTGTCTTAGTCAATGGTGCAAAATATATGATTATGAAATGTACCGTTATTATGTTTAGCCCTTTTGGAGCGAAACCTTACTCGTTCTGGCTGCCAGTGACAACATTCCAGTGAGTGATAAAAGTCAGAACAAAGGAACTTTCCCGCCTCAAATTCACATCAAGGATTGGTCATCTCAGAGAAGATGGGCGGAGGTTAGTGGACTTTAAAGGACAGTAACTCAAGCACCTCCGTGCTCAGTCAACTGGAAATACACCGACGAGACAAACTTGCTTCTCCCTTCCATCACGCCAGCGCGGCTCACGGGGCTTCGGCCCCGAGCCCGCGTGGCTCAGCCAAGCTGGTCGTTCCCTTTGAAGATGACGCACTCCGCGACACTCCATCAGAGTGCGCACATCACTGCGCGAAACTTCCCCGCGGGGAAGTGATGAACTTTCCCTTCCAAGACCATCGCTTCGAAAACCCTTTAAATCTCCCGCGGACCAACCGCTACGGAATGACCGAATGGAGGGAGAGCTTCAGCGCATGAACACTCTTAGAAACGCAACGTATCTTATAAGTATCAATGAATGCTTCTATTAATACCATAACTCGGAAAGTTTGTCCTTTGTGGCCAGAGGGATAAACTTCCCGAAAATTGGGTTGAAGACCTCGGAAAAGTTGATAAGGATTGTGCTGCTCGTTCGTTAAGCAGAACGTATTAGGGGAATTTTGAATCAACTCCTTAGAGGTTATTCTGTGATTATTTAATATAGATATATATCCGTAGTTAATTGCAATAAATTGTTGTTAACTATATATATATATATATATATATATATATATATATATATATATATATATATATATATATATATATATATATATATATATATATATTGCATAAATACCTATGCTAGGTATTCCCCGTTTTGGGTGATTTTGTAGATTTATGATTAAATTATAACCTGTTGTGATTAATCATAAATCCCTAAATATTAATACCCATAATTCTCTATTGAGCTAAATTTAATTTAATAATATGTGTAACCCTAAGATGTTACAGTACCTTTTGGAGCTCGGAAGGGTTCAGTTTGAGCTGATGTTTTATACCATCATCACTCTCCTCATCAGAGCTCATTATATATTCAGCATCTGGCTCATATTCATGATCTCAAATATATTCTCAAAACCATCAACAATATCGCTGACAGCTTCTTCACCAAATCCACCATCAAGTGACAGTGTCACTAATATTTGATTGCGTTCAGTACTTGCTCTGCAGTACTGCTGGGCCAGTTCAAGTTTTGCTGATGATACTTCCTATTCTTTGTTTTTTGAGTGAAATGTCACTTCATCATTGTGTATCAGACCTTGTGGAATGAATGTGAATTGCACTTAGTCAAATATTCAATTATTGTTGTGTACACACCTCGGGTCCTTAGTGACCCAATTTTTTTTTTTTTTTTTTTAATGAATGGGAAAACAGGCAGTCTTCTATAATTGTATTATTTTTTGGTGTTATGTACAGTGGGGAGAACAAGTATTTGATACATTGCAAAGTATGTAGAGGTCTGTAATTTTTATCATAGGTACACTTCAACTGTGAGAGACCAGAATAAAAAAAATCCAGAATATCACATTGTATGATTTTTAAATAATTAATTTGCATTTTATTGCATGACATAAGTATTTGATCACCTACCAACCAGTAAGAATTCCGTCTCTCACAGACCTGTTAGTTTTTCTTTAAGAAGCTCTCCTGTTCTCCACTCATTACCTGTTTGAACTCGTTAACTATATAAAAGACACCTGTCCACACGCTCAATCAAACAGACTCCAACCTCTCCACAATGGCCAAGACCAGAGAACTGTGTAAGGACATCAGGGATAAAATTGTAGACCTGCATAAGGCTGGGATGGGTTACAGGACAATAGGCAAGCAGCTTGGTGAGAAGGCAACAACTGTTGGTGCAATTATTATAAAATGGAAGAAGTTCAAGATGATGGTCAAACTCCCTCGGTCTGGGGCACCATGCAAGATCTCACCTTGTGGGGCATCAATGATCATGAGGAAGGTGAGGGATCAGCCCAGAACTGCACGGCAGGACCTGGTCAATGACTTGAAGAGAGCTGGGACCACAGTCTCAAAGAAAACCATTAGTAACACACTATGCCGTCATGGATTAAAATCCTGCAGCGCGCGCAAGGTCCCCCTGCTCAAGCCAGTGCATGTCCAGGCACGTCTGAAGTTTGCCAATGACCATCTGGATGATCCAGAGGAGGAATGGGAGAAGGTAATGTAGTCTGATGAGACAAAAATAGAGCTTTTTGGCCTAAACTCCACTCGCCGTGTTTGGAGGAAGAAGAAGGATGAGTACAACCCCAAGAACACCATCCCAACCGTGAAGTGTGGAGGTGGGAACATCCTTCTTTGGGGATGCTTTTCTGCAAAGGGGACAGGACGACTGCACCGTATTGAGGGGAGGATGGATGGGGCCATGTATTGCAAGATCTTGGCCAACAACCTCCTTCCCTCAGTAAGAGCATTGAAGATGGGTCGTGGCTGGGTCTTCCAGCATGACAACGACCCGAAACACACAGCCAGGACAACTAAGGAGTGGCTCCGTAAGAAGCTTCTCAAGGTCCTGGAGTGGCCTAGCCAGTCTCCAGACCTGAACCCAATAGAAAATCTTTGGAGGGAGCTAAAAGTCCATATTGTAAAGCGACAGCCCCGAAACTTGAAGGATCTGGAGAAGGTCTGAATGGAGGAGTGGGCCAAAATCCCTGCTGCAGTGTGTGCAAACCTGTTCAAGAACTACAAGAAACGTATGATCTCTGTAATAGCAAACAAAGGTTTCTGTACCAAATATTAAGTTCTGCTTTTCTGATGTATCAAATACTTATGTCATGCAATAAAATGCTAATTCATTACTTAAAAATCATACAATGTGATTTTCTGGATTTTTGTTTTAGATTCCATCACTCACAGTTGAAGAGTAGGCTACCTATGATCAAAATGACATCATTCTACATGCTTTGTAAGTGGGCAAACCTGCAAAATCGGCAGTGTATCAAATACTTGTTCTCTCCACTGTATATAATGAATTGATTGATGAATATTAAGAAGGTTGATGTCAATTTTTTTTTAAATGAATGAGGGTAGTGAATGACGTCCTGGGTAAGACATTAATTAACATGGGGTGAATTTTAAATGATTTTACTGATTTGAGCAGATGTGTTAATTATGTATTTGCGCTAATGATGAGATACAATCTAAAATATTGAGTGATTGAGCAACTGTGAGATTCTCATTTATGAGAAATACAGTCAGAATTTGACATGACAATTATGAGGCCACATTGTCAGAATAAAGTCAGAATTATGAGGGGGGAAATCTGAAACTGCCAAATAACACAACATTGTAAGATTAAAACACAATCAAAAGTTTGAAATAGCAGAATAAAAATCACAACTACGAGAAACAAACTTGCAATTGTACGATGTAAAGTCACATTGTTAGATATTATGAGAAACAAATCTGAAATTTTATGATAAAATAACAATTACGAAGAAAATTGCCAATTGTGCAATCTAAAACTATGAAATGTAGTCACATTGTGAGATATAAACTTGCAAGTATGAGAAACATTCAAAATTGTAAAATAATAAATAAACAAATTGCAAGTATACATTACCATTTTTTACTTTAGGAAACAGGCTTCCATAGGTTTGGAATCACATGAGCAATGTATTTTGTGTGAAATAATAATTTAAAATACAACAGTCATATAAATTTTTCTCAGATTGACAAGGCTCAAAAGGTAGCATACTGCATATCAGGAATGACCCTTAAATCACACGGTCATTTCACAGCCATCTAGCAGGATGAATACATGTGTAATCTATTAAAGAGTCTTCTGAAACAGTGTTGTGTTGGGTGGAGTACTATCAGTGTTCGAGTGTGCATTATACGTAGCTGCTTATTATAGGAAGGAGAGCTAGTACTACATCACCATTAGTAACCTCTGATACAGAAAAGAGGATTCCACCCCCACTAATGCTTTATAGCCTGCAAATATCCACATGGCTGTTATTCCAACCAGCTCCACTCTCACAATGAAAAAATGGGTGCTAAGCAAGCTCTGATAAAGTCTTTACGAATGCAATAATTTATCATCTCCCAGTGTTAAAAAAAAAAAGTTGTTTCAACAGAAAAATTCCCAGGTCGAAGTTTGGTTACGGTTAGCTTTCCCTCCCAAACCTTTTCAAAATAAGCCAGGAATCCAGTGTGTGGAGAGCAAGCTCTGTGCCTCTGTAGTCCGAGGTTTAATACAACAGTAATTTGTCATGAATGGCAGTTTGTGTGGCCCCAGCAGGCTTTGGCTCTTCTGTACAGTCTAGACAGCACTCTAAGATGGCTGCCGAGCCCCACAACGAGCGTACAAATTACTCTCAGTGTAGTCTGCGACTCTGACCCTGCCGTGGCCCAAACTCTCGTTCACTCGCTCTGGCGATGAGCCAGTTGTCAGGACCTTCCATTTCCACTTCAATCAGAAGCCAGCTATGCTCTCTCATTCGCACGCACATCAAGACACTAGCTCAATTTATTCTAATTAAAGTCAACGCAAAAAACAACAACAAAGCATTCCTTGTCCAAACCATAACCTTGCTGAAACAACAGAGAGAGGTTTAAGCATATCAGACATTAGATCGGCTTCAATTAGCAGTCTACCAGAGCATGGGGGGGGGGGGGGGGTCTTACCATCAGCCTTACATCAGGGATTCACAGGTGCACTGTTAGAAAAACAATTTTTGATCAAGAAAAATAAATACATGCTGAATAATTAATTAAAGTAATCACAGAGATACGTTTTTCCTACAACCTCAAAGTCGATAATATATCATTTAACACTTTCACAGTTTTAACCCTTTGTAAAGCATAGTATTAACACATCTCAAGAGCCTTTATGGTATAGTTTACAAAAAAAAAAAAAAAAACTAAAAAACTGTCATTTACTTTTTCCAAACCTATTAGACTATCTTTCTTTTGTAAAACACAAACATCCATCCAGGTTGGTGGACTCAATATAATGACTGTATATTTTATTAAAACATCCAAAGGTTCCAGAATATGAAAAAGTTGATGTGGCTCACTGATAATTTTTCAAATGTTTTGATCCGTTTTGGTCAACTTCGGCCCTGTCCCAAATGACACACTTCATGTGCACTTTCGGTCTTGTGTACTTACAATGGACGCTGTGTGCGCATGTCCGTTAAGTCCACGAGACCGCAGGGTGTCCCATTTGTCATTTTAGGTCTCAGAAGGGTTCTCGCGAGCAGGAGCTTCTTCCCGGCAGTCAGAGCGGCATTACGTCGTGAAAGTGTGGACTCTGAGGAAGACCGTGAGGGTTTAGGGTGCCATTTGGGCCAGGGCCATAGAACACATGACAAGGGAGCACATGGCAGGGTCACATGAGGGCACAATGGAATCACATGACAACAGGAAACATGACAGTAGGCTTGTTCGACTTCACCGAGCGCAGACCGATCGGCGGCTGACTTGAAGCAGTGCATGCCGGTTAGAAATTTTCTCCGACTTGAGGCAGCGCCGACACCACGTGACAGTGACGTATGTCAACAAAGTGCCGCGAGAGCGATTCGAGAGCAGTCGGCTGATACAGCCGGTGCAGTTTCTCCAGAGCAGCTGCAGGAGGCTGCACAGACTCTGATGACGACACAGCTGTTCCTCGATTGGCTGGATTCACCGCATGACAGCAATCACGTGTGTTTCGTGTTTATTCTGAAACCTTCAGCTCCACTTATGCGCACAACTCTGTTTTTTATAACAGTAAAACCTCCTTTCATGTAGTCGCGATGTTATATTGTCATGTTTATCAAAATAAAACTGATAAAAAATGTTGACCCCACTTCATTGATAGTGTAGGATTATATGTTGAACTCTATTCTTGTACAAACACACGCTGTATTAAGCAGTACATAAAGTCTTACATGACAATAATGTCTCTGAAACATCTGTGTATTGCCAAATATTGCATTTATTTCACTTCAGCTGATAAAGTATGCAAACACAGCGCGAGCGTCACTACGGGAAGCAGAAAGTGTCCGACTTAAGCCGCGTTTCCACCGCAGGAACTTTACCCCGGAACCAGGAACTTTGGGGGGGAACTCGGTGTGTTTCGACCGCAGGAACCAGGGTCTAAATGAAGTTCCGGGTAAATATTTCCCCCTCCAAACGGCCCTGCTTGCGAGGTGGTACTTTTGAAAAGTTCCCGAACTTTCGGGGGTGGGACTTGGGCGCTGAACATGCTGATTGGTTGAGCTCACGCAGCATTTTATTTCAACCAGCATTTTTAAAAGTCTTTTGCGAGGATCGAACAGCGCGCGTTCGTCTCAGCCATCTCACGGTCAATGTCCGTAATAGCTGATGAACATACTTTGTCATATTTTAAATATAGCTTTACGAATACGCTTTAGTATCAGTGCTCGTCTCTTTTCCGCCGTTTTGTTAATGACCTCTTTAGTAAACCGATACATAACCAGCAAAAGCAGCGCTGCTTGCATCTCCTCCACTTGTTATTGTTGCAGACATGTATCGCGCAAAAATTATTACTGTCCGTCGCTGACTGGAAGGAGCAGTCGCGCCGCGCGCAGTCCTACATCACCGGACTAATTTGCCTAATCTTCCCGGTACTTTAGATCGCGGTGGAAACGCAGACAGTAGCAGGTCTGGGGGAGAAAAAGTTCCTGGGAAAAAAGTTCCTGGTACAAATAGTTCCGGGTAATTTCGGTGGAAACGCGGCTTTAATGTCTCCGTTTGCAGCTCCTCCCCTTTCTAATCTCCTTTTTTTTTTTTACATCTCACCAAGGCTGCATTTATTTGATCCAAAATACATTAAAACAGTAAGTATTGTAATATTTCTTAAAATGTAATTTATTCCTGGCAAAGCTATGTTTAGCTATTAGTGTCACATGATCCTTCAGAAATCATTAGAATATGATGATTTTGTGCTCAAGAAACATTTATCATTGATATTGAAAACAGTTGTGCTGCTTAATATTTTTGTGGAAACTGTGATACTGTGAAACTGTGAATTCTTAGATAAATAGAAAGTTCAGAAAAACAGAATTTATTTGAAACATATATTTTTTTTAATAACAATTTAAAAGTATTTCCTGTCACTTTCAATCCATTGAATGTGTCCTTGCTGAATAAAAGTATTAACTTATTACAAAAAAAACAACTTTTAAATATTAATGATGACAGAATTTGTATCTTTCTGTGAACTATCCCTTCCATTTTGTTCTATTCTGTTGCACTATGGCCAGCCTTTTTAAGCACATTAAAACAGCTAGAGTGCAGATTGCATACAGATCAGTGGGCATAATTTATCACTTTTTTATAATTAGCTGCACATAATTAGCATGTTAAATTGAAGATTCTCACGAACAGCAGAACAACGGTGCAGCTCGGGATCAGACAGACAACAGTATTCATCTAGTCAGAGCCATACATGTTTTTAACATTTCTTTTGGCCCCAGGGGGAACAGTGAAAATCAGCCCTATTTCAGCATGGATGCATGCAGATGATGAATAAAAATGTGAAAAGCAGCCTAGACATCATCAGCATTGCATTCAATCCGCAGAACAAATACAACACAAGATCAAAGCTTTCTTAACGCTCGCTCTCAATCTCGCTCTCTCTTTCCTGTTGTCATGTGATTCCATTGTGCCCTCATGTGACCCTGCCATGTGCTCCCTTGTCATGTGTTCTATGGCCCTGGCCCAAATGGCACCCTAAACCCTCACGGTCTTCCTCAGAGTCCGCACTTTCACGACGTAATGCCGCTTTGACTGCCGGGAAGAAGCTCCTGCTCGCAAGAACCCTTCTGAGACCTAAAATGACAAATGGGACACCCTGCGGTCTCGTGGACTTAACGGACACGTGCACACAGCGTCCATTGTAAGTCCACAAGAACGAAAGTGCACATGAAGTGTGTCATTTGAGACAGGGTCTAAGGGCGTTTTCACACCTACCTTGTTTGGTCCGGATTTTCTGACTTTTCAGTTTGGTCCAAATCAAAATTGCAGGTGTGAAACCTCCCCCGTACCACGGTCCGGACCAAACAGACGAAATTTGGTCCGACGAAAAGAGGTAGTCTCGGTCCGGATCAAACTGAACAAAGGTTCGGTTCGTTTCTAGTGTGAAAGCATTTTCTGTATGGTTCGGACTTTCAGACCATTTACAGGAAGTTCCTGTTTATGTTTAAATATTGTAATGTTATTTTTAAATTCAATCTAGGCTACATTGATTATGAAAAGTGAAAATATGCGCAATATGTCAGAAGACAGAAAGTCAGAAATAATTTTGAACGAAATTTTGTATGATTTTGCTTAGAAAGCATTTCTTTAATGGGAATTTCGTTTTGTATAAATTGTATCTTGATTTTAATCAACGTTTAATCAGATAATTGCCTGGATTTAATAAATAAGAAGCAAAAAGAATAGCAGACAATAATCGCGGGAGCGATCATGCTTTACACATGAACTGGAGCGGGTCTCAAATAAACCGAAACTCAGCAGGCTACTCGTCTCACAAACATGAGAAATATGTGTATATAAAGCTTGAAATGTCCACTTTTAAACGTAACGAATAAAAAAATAGTCAAGCAATGCGCATTGCGCACTGTTCAATAGTGGCGGTGATATGCGTCCGTTCATTCATTCTTATCAAAGACGCTGACGTCAGACGCACGTCCGTTTACAAACCAATCAATGTCCAGATGCAGCCCACAAGGATGATGACGAGTGGACGCAAGTGCGTCATGTTAAGTTCTTTAGTGCGCTCGCATGATTGCAATGTGAAACCAAACCAAAACTAACCGAATGTATAAAAAGTATCAAAACATGAACTTCGGTTCGGACCTTGGTGCGGACTTTCAGGTGTGAAAACGCCCTTAGTTGACCAGAACGGATCAAAACTTGAAAAAAAAGTATCAGTGAGCCACATCAACTTTTTCATATTCTGGAACCTTTGGATGTTTTAATAAAATATACGGTCATTATATTGAGTCCACCAACCTGGATGGATATTTGTGTTTCACAAAAGAAAGATAGTCTAATAGGTTTGGAAAAAGTAAATGACAGTTGTTGTTTTTTTGTTTTGTAAACTATACCATAAAGGCTCTTGAGATGTGTTAATTCAGAAAAATTTCCTGCAACTCAATTCAGAAAAAACTGAATTTTTAATTAACCTAGAATACTGTCTAACACTTGATGGCTGCTCTGTCAAGTCCTCGTCGTCAGTGAGGAACCTGGGTGTGCTCTTTGATACCAATCTTTCGTTTGAAAGCCACGTTTCTAGCATCTGTAAAACTGCATTCTACCATCTTAAAAATATATCTAAATTACGGCAGATGCTCTCAATGCAAAATGCTGAACAGTTAGTTCATGCGTTCATGACCTCAAGGTTAGATAACTGTAATGCTCTACTGGGTGGTTTCCCTGCTCGCTTAATAAACAAACTCCAGCTGGTCCAAAACGCAGCAGCTCGAGTTCTTACTAGAACCAGGAAGTATGACCATATTAGCCCAGTTCTGTCAACATTGCACTGGCTGCCTATTAAACGTCGCATACATTTTAAAATCTTGCTTATTACTTACAAAGCACTAAATGGTTTAGCTCCCCAATACTTGAGCGAGCTCTTAACATATTATACGCCATCACGTCTACTGCGCTTTCTAAACTCTGGCCAGTTGATCATACAGAGAATATCCAAATCAACTGCAGGCGGTCGATCCTTTTCCTATTTAGCTCCTAAACTCTGGAACAGTCTTCCTAACATTGTTCGGGAAGCAGACACACTCTGTCAGTTTAAATCTAGACTAAAAACACATCTCTTTTCTGTGGCATACACATAAAACACTTTTTCAATTAAATGATTGTTAGGCTGCATTACCTAGGTCAGCCGGAACCGGGAACACTTCCCATAACACCTGATGTACTCGTTACATCATCAGAAGAATGGCATCTACGCTAATGATAGTCTCTCTGTTTTATCCCGAGGTTTACTGCAGTCAGCCAGATCCGGGCCGTATCAAGATCAGATGATGGACCTGCGCCCAGAGAAGACCAACACAGGACCCTGAAGTGTCTGCAGAGACCGTGTCAATTAGCCTCCCACTGCAACTGCCTCATCGACACGGCATCTCAATAAACCCGTCTCCGGCGTGATGACTCAGATTGTTCGAATATTACAATTAAATAATACTTAAATCGATATGTCATCCTCAATAAACCCGTCTCCAGCGTGTTGACTCCGATTGTTCGAATATTACAATTAAATAATACTTAAATCGATATGTCATCCGCAATAAACCCGTCTCCAGCGTGTTGCCTCCGATCATTCAAATATTGCACTTTAATAATTATTTAATCAACATCATCCTCAATAAACCCGTCTCCAGCGTGTTGCCTCCGGTCCTTCGAATATTCCGATCTATTATGACCTCTGACCTGTAAAGCTGCCAGAATAATAATAATAATAATAATCATAAGCTGTTAATTGGCCAGAGGAGAACTGGCACCCCGACTGAGCCTGGTTTCTCCCAAGGTTTATTTTTCTCCATTAGGTCACCTGATGGGGTTTTGGTTTCCTTGCCACTGTTGCCTCTGGCTTGGCGTGCTCAGTTGGGGACACTACATTTTTCAACTAAACATCGAAATAAATCTAATTAATAAACTAAATTAACCATATAAACTAAATTACTGATCTAATTATTGATCTAAAGCACACACTGTCACCGTATGGAAATTGAAATGAACTGATGACATCAAATGGCTATACAGCTTAATAAAATTATGCTGCATTATTTTCCTGTTTAACACTGTAAAGCTGCTTTGAAACAATCTACATTGTTAAAAGCGTTATATAAATAAAGTTGACTTTACTTAATACTATGCTTTACAAAGGGTTAAAACTGTGAAAGTGTTAAATTATATATTATCGACTTTGGGTTGAGGTTGTAGGAAAAACGTATCTCTGTGATTACTTTGATGAATTATTCAGCATATGTATTTATTTTTCTTGATCAACAATAGTTTCTCTCTCTCTCTCTCCCTCTCCCTCTCCCTCTCTCTCTCTCTCTCTCTAAGGTTTGGAAATGGAGAGCTAGATTGTGAGGGTAAAAAGTAAAAGGCTGCTGTGCGATGCTCCCTTGGCCTGTCCACTCTGATGAGACCCTTTTGCCTTCTCAGCAGTGTGGGGTGAAGCGTGTATCCGCTGAGAGACATCCCAGGAGAGGTCATTGCTAGTCACACATTAACAGACATACACAGTCACACACAGTGCTGTGTTTGTCATTCGGTGTCAGTGTCAGCACAGTTGAGGTGATGCTGGCAATAGACACAGGGTCAACCATAGGAGACAAAAGGGAACACTATAAATCAAAAAGCGGTTTGCGAAAACACTCTGTGTGAATGACAGAAGAAGAGCAAGAGCTTGTCACATCTTAGTGCCTTTGTTCAAGAACAGTGTCTCATCTCAACTGATTCTTCTCAGTTTTTGCTGTTTCAATCTGGGAGTTTCTGTTTTCGCCAAGTGAACACCGTCAATCCTGGTCTGTGACAAACAAGTAAAAGGAGTGGGGTAGACTTGACTGAGTAGGGCTGGTGAATATTTTTGCTCCATTTAAAAAAACACACACCAAACAATCAAATTTGTTTAATGATATTAACAGTTTTTGAACACAATTTGCTCAGTTGTTAGTTCGTCATAGGCTAAAGAACATAGGTTAAATTACAATAGGAACATGGTTGATGTAGTAGCCGATGTCTGTGAAATTTATTTAACTCACCTGCCTACCTATAGAACACACACCATCAACCGTCTTGAAGTTTGTCATCAAATTCAATTCATACTCCGAAGGTAAGGGAAATTAGATTTAGCTAAACTCTGTATTGCATTGTCCATGCTAGATGCATGCAACAAACTAGTTGCGAGCAAAATAATGATGGCTACTGAACGTCTGACTTACTAACTCACTGAATTTCAAATCCTTACTTTGACAGGATCAGGATCTCAAAAATGTTGCATTTTAAACATAAGGTTACTTAAAGTTAAATCATTGTAGTTAAAATACACATTAGCAAAAAATGGTTAATATCAATAAAACATGTTACCAGAATAGTCATTTTTGTATGTCTTATACTGTACAAAACAATGCTACTAATATATACTCCGATCAGGCATAAAATTATGACCACCTTCCAAATGTTGTGTTGGTCCCCCTTTTGCTGCCAAAACAGCCCTGACCCATTGAGCCCTGACCCATGGACTCCACTAGACCCCTGAAGGTGTGATGTGGTATGTGGCACAAAGATGTTAGCAGCAGATCTTTTAAGTCCTTGCGAGGTGGGGCCTCCATGGATCGGACTTGTTTGTTCAGCACATCCCACAGATGCCCGATTTGGATTGAGATCTGGGGAATTTGGAGGCCAAGTCAACACCTCAAATTCGTTTGTGCGCTCCTCAAACCATTCTTGAACCATTTTTTCTTTGTGGCAGGGCATATTATCCTGCTTAAAGAGGTCACAGCCACCAGGGAATACCGTTCCCATGAAAGGAATTGCAAAGAATGGTTAGGTTAGATTAGGTGGTACGTGTCAAAGTAACATCCACATGGATGGCAGCTGGTGCATCCTGGTGCCATGTATTCCCCAGGTTAGCGACGCACACGCACCCGGTCATCCATGTGATGTAAAAGAAGAAGTGATTCATCAGACCAGGCCACCTTCTTCCATTGCTCCGTGGTCCAGTTCTGATGCTCACGTGCCCACTGTCGGTGCTTTCGGTAGTGGACAGGGGTCAGCATGGGCACCCTGACTGGCCTGCGGCTATGCAGCACCATGCGCAAAAAAAAAAAAAAAAAAAACTGTGATGCACTGTGTATTGTGACACCTTTCTATCAGAACCAGCATTAACTTCTTGAGAAATTTGAGCTACAGTAGCTCGTCTGTTTGATCAGACCACTTGCCAGCCTTCCCTCCCCACATGCATCAATGAGCCTTGGCCCTGTCACCGGTTCACCGCTGTTCCTTCCTTGGACTACTTTAGATAGATACTGACCACTGCAGACTGGGAACACCCCACAAGAGCTGCAGTTTTGGAGATGCTCTGACCCGGTCGTCTAGCCATCATAATTTGGCCCTTGTCAAACTCACTCAAATCCTCATGCTTGCCCATTTTTCCTGCTTCTTCATCAACTTTGAGGTATAACATGTTCACTTGCTGCCTAATATACCCCACCCACTAACGTGCCGTGATGAAGAGATAATCAGTGTTATTCACTTCACCTGGTCATAATGTCATTATGATTGGTGTATACGGAGATATTTTACTCATAAGAATTTCTAGGGGTGCCAATAATTGTGGCTTAACATTGGAGAAAAACATTTATTTCATAATGTGAGTTTCCCCCCAATTTTACTTCAATGAAAGGTTAGAATTGTTTTATTTTAATGGAAGATCAAAAGAATAAACAATGCAGATTTATTTTCACAGCCGCCTTTGCTCATATTTACCAAGGGTGCCAATATTATTGTCTTCACTACCTCCATCTCATGAGTCACAATCAAAATTGAGCAAATCAATAAATAATAAAATGCTACTCACAATCACAACCTTCCCAGCAGTCAAATAAAAACATTTATCAGTGTCACAGTCTCTGTTTTTGACTGTTTTTCTGGTTCATTGACTGGGTGGTTTGGTCAGGATGACAGCATCTCCTGTTAAATTTGTGTTGACAGCACAAGGGATGTTTGCTGTCAATAGAGGGGACATTTTAATTGAATTAATGACATTGGGATATGCAAATAAAATCCACACAATGATTGTAGATACATTCGCCCAAATGAAGGCAACTCAAAAGACATTAGCCTATAAGTTGAGCATTAAATGGACATTACTAAAAGATGGTTTTAGAAAGTCAAAATATTATTCTAATCCACTGAACATCTACAGCAATCCATTTAACAATTCTGTCCAATGTATACTTTCACTTATTAATCAAATTTTTAAACAGTAATTAACCAAATATGATGGGTTTAATTGTTCCTTTTTTTCATCTTTCCCCAAAGATAGCTTGACAATCCGCAAATATAAATGCCTATCTATATGCTGGTTCCACTAAGGCACAGCTGGCGCTGATGACAGACTCTGACAGAGGCTTCCTCTGGAGAATGACCTGCAGGAGGCGAAAGGGGACACGTCCTTTGAGGTGGCGAGGAGAAAAGCAGCAGGGTTCTTCTGCAATGCCAAAAAACAGATTCACACACTGAGAGGTTTCGTTTCAGACATTTACTGCCTCCATCATTTTATGTAGAGATGAGGTATGTGTGACCTTTGCAGTGTAAATGAGATCTGAATACGGAATTAGCACAGTGCGACTGCTACGTATGTGAATATGATTACCTCCCTCTCTTCTCTTTGTCTGTTTCATCCCCAGGTCAAATTGACATGCCATGTCAGCCTGTCTATGTCACTATTGTCCCTCATTTTCCTCCACTTTCATTTCCTGAGTCGTCTGAGCTGTTCTCATTAGCACTCACAGGAAGAGTCTAACGGATGGGGCTCAGGCTGGTTGGAGCAATTCTGGCTGCAGTAATTACGTTTTGAGAGGAAGGCAAGGGCACAGACTTACTACTGATGATGGGCTACGGCACCCCAATGTGGTTGCACTGAAAAACAGCAGCCTCTAGTGGGCACTGCTGGACACAGCAACCCATAACCCCATAGTTGCAGTGGTAGACACTAGACAGCTGTCAAATCAGATCTCCTCGCTCCATCTTTCACTTTATAACAAGTGACTATATTTTTTACGCTCAAGCCTGCATTAAAATCATTCTATGACAGCAAGAATCAAAATATTCTACGCCGCATTAAATAAACATATACCAAGTATCAATTTGGATGTGAGACACAGTAATCATATAAATAAAATCATCATTATTTATTGGCCTCGCATGGAAACCTGCTCCTCCCAGTTCTCTACTGTCTATAAGGGCCAATTTAGCTTGACATATCAGATGAAGATGAAAAGTACTCCTGATTTATTAAATAGCACTGACATGAGCATCCAGTGCACATCTTTGATAATGCTGTGTACTGCAGTAGCGATTTTAAAAGCCACTGCTTACCGCCTTAATGGAAGCGAGGCCCTCTGAGGTCGCAAGTCTGCGGGGATGAGCGGAAAGCCGCAGTGGGTTTGAAAGGAAAGTAAATACGCAGAGTGCTGGCTGCGCATTGCGAAAGGCTAAATTACATAATTAGTCTCGATCTTTTGCCCAAATTCGCCCACCACGAATTAGCTACGTTAGTGTAAACACTGAGCTTTGGACAGGCATGACAGGCTTTTGTTTTTGATTAATTGCAACTGATAACGAGTCTCACTGTTAGACATGATTAGTACATTATTGGCGCAATTAGCATTTGTGTTGGAGTTCTCCATGAACGCAGGAGCCTCTTTGACAGGTTTCAGTAGAAAATATTATCGCTGTAATGTTTTTGAATGGAAAACGTTTCAGTTTAATAATTGCCTTCATTTACGACTAGAGTCACATTTGAGTTCATTCTTTTTCTTTCTCTATTCCTCTCATTCTTTATTCTGTTTCTCTCGCTCTTGTTCCCTGTTCCCTTTGGCTAATAGTGACCAGGATGAATAAGTGACACTAGAATAATAGTCAGGAGAGAGAGGAGTAATTATGAGGTCATGGGGGTTTTATGCACAACATGAAAAGCCCCTTGTAGAAATCAGTTCCAAAGGGCGGCCGGGGACGAGAGGTGAAGAGAGGCATGAAGATGAAAATACTGACGTCAGAAAGACAATTACACAGAACCAGTGTTGGGGAAGCTACGCTGAGTCGTCTTATTTGTTCAAGCAAATAAACTTTAGGTGAAACTACACTTTTTGTATGATCAACATACAAAATTTCCACCTCGTAACACGGTGTTCCTCTTGAGATTAGTTTGGTAGATTGGGTTGTTGTGGAAATAAAACAGAACTGCTAAATATAAACATGTTTTATGTATAATTGGAAATTTGTGTTTTTACAAATATTTACAGTGGGGAGAACAAGTTTGATAGACTGCCGGTTTTGCAGGTTTTCCTACTTACACAGTATGTAGAGGTCTGTAATTTTTATCATAGGTACACTTCAACTGTGAGAGACGGAATCTAAAACAAAAATCCAGAAAATCACTTTGTATGATTTTTAGATAATTAATTTGCATTTTATTGCATGACATAAGTATTTGATCACCTACCAACCAGTAAGAATTCCGTCACTCACAGACCTGTTAGTTTTTCTTTAAGAAGCTCTCCTGTTCTCCACTCATTACCTGTTTGAACTCGTTAACTATATAAAAGACACCTGTCCACACGCTCAATCAAACAGACTCCAACCTCTCCACAATGGCCAAGACCAGAGAGCTGTGTAAGGACATCAGGGATAAAATTGTAGACCTGCACAAGACTGGGATGGGCTACAGGACAATAGGCAAGCAGCTTGGTGAGAAGGCAACAACTGTTGGCGAATTTATTAGAAAATGGAAGTTCAAGATGACGGTCAATCTCTCTTGGTCTGGGGCACCATGCAAGATCTCACCTGGTGGGGTATCAATGATCATGAGGAAGGTGAGGGATCAGCCCAGAACTATACGGCAGGACCTGGTCAATGACCTGAAGAGAGCTGGGACCACAATCTCAAAGAAAACCTTCACACACTACGTCGTCATGGATTAAAATCCTGCAGCGCACGCAAGGTCGCCCTGCTCAAGCCAGCGCATGTCCAGGCACGTCTGAAGTTTGCCAATGACCGTCTGGATAATCCAGAGGAGGAATGGGAGAAGGTCATGTGGTCTGATGAGACAAAAATAGAGCTTTTTGGTCTAAACTCCATTCGCCGTGTTTGGAGGAAGAAGAAGGATGAGTACAATCCCAAGAACACCATCCCAACCATGAAGCGTGGAGGTGGAAACATCATTCTTTGGGGATGCTTTTCTGCAAAGGGGACAGGACGACTGCACCGTATTGAGGGGAGGATGGATGGGGCCATGTATCGCAAGATCTTGGCCAACAACCTCCTTCCCTCAGTAAGAGCATTGAAGATGGGTCATGGCTGGGTCTTCCAGCATGACAACGACCCGAAACACAACTAAGGAGTGGCTCCGTAAGAAGCTTCTCAAGGTCCTGGAGTGGCCTAGCCAGTCTCCAGACCTGAACCCAACAGAATATCTTTGGAGGGAGCTGAAAGTCCCTATTGGCCAGCGACAGCCCTGAAACCTGAAGGATCTGCAGAAGGTCTGAATGGAGAAGTGGGCCAAAATCCCTGCTGCAGTGTGTGCATACCTGTTCAAGAACTACAGGAAAGGTATGATCTCTGTAATAGCAAACAAAGGTTTCTGTACCAAATATTAAGTTCTGCTTTTCTGATGTAACAAATACTTATGTCATGCAATAAAATGCAAATTAATTATTTAAAAATTTTTGTTTTAGATTCCGTCACTCACAGTTGAAGAGTACTATGATCAAAATGACAGACTTCTACATGCTTTGTAAGTGGGCAAACCAGCAAAATCAGCAGTGTATCAAATACTTGTTCTCCCCACTGTATATCAGACATTATTTTGCAACTGTGCTTGGCTCTTGAGAGTCAAAACCACATAGCATGTGGAACAATTAGCATTGTAGACGTTTTCAAAATCACGTTTGTATTACCTTACTGCCGAGGTAGCCTTCATCCCTGCTCCTGGGGACCCTGGCTACTACAGTATATAGCAGGCAAAAAACAATATGTATTAAGAGTAGTAGGCCTATGTCTGAATTCACAGTAGGCAACTCATAAAAGAGTAGGCAAAAAGTACTGGATGACCTACTTCTTCCAGTGAGATTCTGAAGTGTGCATATAATGGACACTTTACTATCCCATGAGGCCACGAGAGAAGATTTATGAATGGCAGTGATATAATGTAACTGACGCTGGTAGGGCATATGATAATGACAACATGGCGAATGTAGTTAGCCTGGATTTCATTCATACCACACATTCATACGATATAGAACATACTTTTTTAGCAGTCACAAAGTAAGTACTTCTTCAAAATATGTACCTACTCCAGAGAGTATGTGATTTTGGATGCAGCCTCCATCTTCTGCAAAGTTTATTTCCAACCTGCTTCAGCACACCTGCCTGTGATTTTTCAAGCCATCCCGAAGATCTTGATTAGCTGGTTCAGGTGTGTTTGATTAGAGTTGTAGCTAGACTCTGCAGGACAGTGGGACCCCAGGAGCACGGTTGAATATCTCTGGCCTAAACAACACCACTGTCGGGTCTCTCTCTCTCATAGTGCTGTTAGTCTTAAAATAGTGTTGTCCTGCAGAATTGAACTATGACTTGCCTCAACATACTTGTCAGAAGGTTTCTAGTAGGTTAGTTGTAACACACATGGTTTAAAACTTTCCAAACATGCCAGGATGACGAAACTTAGTGTATTTACTAGTTGCCATATCAATATTATTTAGAGAAAAAAATGTGCCAAAATTAAAAAATCTGTAGAAGATATAACTGAACATTTACTTACTATGTAGCAAAAGTAAATTTCTTACTTAAGTTTATTTTTCATCTCTGTTTTTTTGTGTTTATTTAAAATAAGACAAATCTGATATTATTTGAAATCTTATATCTGTTATTTAACAGTTGATATAGTTCTTTAATGTTGATCTAACCAGCAGAAGACACGAGCCAGGTTTAAATCCAGTTGCACAGATGGGGAGCGTTGTAACACTGCGTTACAATGTGCCCCTATTAGAACTAAGCTATTATATTCTATACTTTTATGAATTATTTTGAGAAACCATGAGAAAGAGGTGAATAAAGACTGACAGTCAATTTTCAGAAATTATTCATTATTATCATGTTTTTAACTCTGCTGTATTTAGCGATGTGTTTGTTGATTCAAACATTTTTATATTTTTAATGATTAAAAAATTTAATTATTTTATTTTAAAAAGTTAATGATTGTATTTTATTGACAAAATATTTTACTTTGTCTTGTATGTATTTTTGATTATATCAGGTAACATTTTAAGCTGTCATTTGGTCATGTTACAATGTACCCCTAACATGTTACAATGTATGGTGCATATGGGGCATGTTGTCACACATCACTTCCATTCTTTTGGGGTAAATCAAGAAAAAAGTACACACTGTATTAATGCAACAAAACCACATAATTGTACTAGACATGTGGGAAATTAATGTGGGAAAAAATAAATACTCTGAACTCCAAGTGGATTTACACAAACTGAGAAAGTCAAAAAGCGTTAGGTCGTGTCCCGCTCTCCCATATGCTTTGTAAGACCTTGACTAGCTGGTTCAGGTGTGTTTAATTGGGGTTGGAGCTGAACGCTGCTTATCCTAAATGGCTCTCTTTCATTTTAGAATTTGGAAGTCTGATTTAAAGCCTATTTACACCAAGAAAGATAACTATAAAGATAGGCTAACTATAATGGTAACTATATTAGTGTCTATCTATACTAGCTACCATATCATTCTGTTTATTCTAAGGTTATGTTAACATGACAATTATGTACTAAAAACAGACGACAATGCTGTCAAAACAATCCCTGTTCACACAGATCTGCAGAAATTACTAAAAAGGCTGTATTATGCCAGCCCAGTAGTTGGCAGTGTCACTTTGTCAAGAAACAAACCGCGAACATGCATGCGTCAACATGTAAAGCTCAGTCATGCGCAATGTACGCTGACCTTCACGTACGCGTAAAATGTGAAGTATACTTTGGGACGGTACAGGTGTCGTTTTCAAAACCTTGCACTTTTAACCTCGTTTTCGTAAGTTTGCGTTTTCAGGCCCTAAAACGTCATTGTTGTGTAAATAAACAGCCAAAATACATAAAATGTTTTCCGTTTTCAGTTGAAAACGGTGTCGTGTAAACATATCCTAGGAGTGCACAGTTTTGTCATCTGCCGATTTAAATGTTCAAACAATCACTATCGTTGGTCAGCTAGAAAAAAATATTCTGAATGTGATTTCAACAAATATCTACTACTATTTCTGTGCCGTTATGGTTATAGTTGTGGTGTGGACTCTGCTATTGTTTTGTGTTTAGCATCATTTTTAGAACAATATCTTTATCGTTATCATTCTTGGTGTGAATAGATCACAAATGAGAGTGCCCGTGGTTATCACCAGAGGGCACTCCATCCTGGACTGTCACATCATCTAAGGACTACATTTCCCACATCACTCACTATCCGGACTTCCTTCCTGATTACATCCACCTGCACCAATTAGCTTGTTAGCTCACACTTTATAAGCCTGCTCATGTCTGACATTCATTGCGAAGTCTTGTTTTGTTCATACTGCATTTCTGAGCGGTTTCCTGGTTTCTTGTCTCTTGGTTTTGGATGTCTTGCCTGTTCTTAGTGATGGCCAAATGAAGCGTTTCGAAGCATTATTGCTTTCTGATACAATTGTGTCCAAAATGGTTCATTACGCGAAGCTTCATTCAGATAGAAATTGCAGCACCATCTCCTGGTGAAGTAAATGTAATGCAACAAAGCTGACAACCATAAAATGCAAGTAGACTTATATGTTAACGGCCCGTTTATTACGTGTTTACTGAGGCGATCAAAGCTGAAACAGTGTTAGTGCTGCGAAACTCATTTATGTAGGTGAATTTTACAGATACTGATGAATTTCATGTGTTCACCTTGATAATAAAACATTATGTGTGTGTGTGTGTGTGTGTGTGTGTGTGTGTGTGTGTGTGTGTGTGTGTGTGTGTGTGTGTGTGTGTGTGTGTGTGTGTGTGTGTAATTATTTCTTTAGACAAGGACAGAAGATCAGACCAGCTTAAAAAAAGTTCACAGAAATTCACAGAAATTCTAATGGTTTCTATTAAAATACAAATAGGAACCATTGGCTTTTACCATTTAAACCACTACAGAATTATTTTTTGTAGTGTGTTTGGGACATATTCCATTAGGATTTAATGCCCCCACTAATAGAACCTAACACATATCTGTAGAGACCCACAGAGACCATTATAATTCCCATTACAACCAATAAAATTCCCATGAAAACCATTAAATCCAATAGAATTTCTGTAATGGTTTCTATAGTTCCATGTGTGAAAGCTTTATCTTGTTTAGCTGTGGGAAGCAGAACTCTATAACTTGTTAACTGGTGGGACTGATATTTTTGTATGTTGAAAAGGATGTGCTTGTGTAACTGGTTGTACTTGTATAATGTAGCAGAGGGTTTTTGAAGTTTCTGTCTTTGATGGATGTTTTTATGTAACAATGTTCATATGTTCTCTAATTAATTATAACAAAAAAAATGTGGCAGAGGGTGACACTGAAATAAACTCAATCCACTCTCCTCAACAACCCACGGTGTTGCCATGGTTTGGCTTCACTTTTATAAGAAATTCAGCCGCCAGGTTTCAAACCTGTCTACACTGGATTGGGCTGTCAAAGCAGTCAGGTGGTTCACTACAGGAGTGAACCAGTGTGTTTGCTTCAGAAGTCATTTTCACGTGAATAGTGACGTAATGATACAAGCGCCGAAGCAGTGGTTCATTGCAAGGACCGTTCGAGTTTGAAGCAAGCTTCGGAGCGTCGGTGTCAGACGTAACATCACTACCTGTTGTGTGGATTACCCGTTTGCCTATCTTGTTTGTCTGATTGGACTGATTACCTGTTATGACCTTTTGCCTGTTTGTTGACTACAAGTGTGGATTACCCTTTAAAATAAAACTGCATTTGGATCCTCAACCTTCTGTCTCAGAGCAGTACATAACAATAGCCTTTAATCCAGTGAATCAGTTCATCCTAAAAACCAACCAGATTCCAAAAAGACTAAGCATTTCGAGTCCCTATGTGGCATTTCGTGTGTATTTGTATAAGTATGAGTGAGTTATACAATTTAGGGAGCATTCTACTACGTGATGTCAACCTAATTGAGATTTTAAAAAAAAAACATTCATATAATTAAAAACAATAATTTGATAGAGGTACAGAACAAATGTCCACCCTATTCCACAAAGATCCACCTACTTGTAGATTTCTGTTCTGGATGTGGGCGATATCTCTTTAAACATATAATAATCAACATAATAATCAAATGCAATCAGAGCAGTATTTATTGGGCACAAAATAATGGCAATAAACAGCATGTGAGCAGATAAATCTAATAAATAAAAATGCAAACGAGACCACATAAATCATACTTGTCAAACCAACATCCCTTTAAGGCAAGTAAGAACATTTTGTCTTCTCAAGGACTACCTGATGTCCAGGGTTAAAAGAAGGGGTGTGGGTGGGTTAACACCATCTGCTAGTGCAGAGCTATGGCAATATGAGTCGCAGATGTAAGATTACACCATGAAAAGGTAGACAGGTCAGATAACATGCCCATACTCACACAAGCACATACATACTGTGTATACCAATTAATCTCAAATTTCCATGTTGCATCCATAATTACATACAAATGTTCCTCTCGTAATAGTATGTCTGTTTCATAATTTGGCCTCGCTGAGTAATTGTGTGCAAATAGCTCATATCAATCAGCCATTTGAAGTAATTATTTTGACAGAGGTGTAGCCTAAGAGAAAACTATTATTGTGCAAGCCAATTCATCTAAAATCACATTATGTAGATATATTTTAACCTGAAAATAAACTGAAAAAAAAAAAAACATGTAGAGCTGTCACACACAGGCAGTAGTGTCAGACACACCTGGCCTGTGGGGTCACTGCAGGAGACAGATAGAGGGCGGAAAGGGTGAAATTAAACCCCATAAAGGATCTAAACGCAAGAACAAAACACCATCGCAGGATACGAGTAGTGGAGAGACAAAGACCATACTCGGGTCAAGATTAAAGGAAGGGATGCATTTGTGATCAACAGTTGTCGAACAGAGAGGTGTATAAAAAGTAGGGTGAAAGGAAAGAAAGGGCTTACAGTGGCAATGACACACTTAAAAAGAGCCTTAGATCAGCTGTGCATTACACTGGACAAATCCTGGTCCTTCCTCAGCCGGTGAAGATTGATCCTGAGAGACAGACAGACACTTGGACTTTCAATCTGCAGTGACTAGAGACAAAGGTCAAACGATTTCGAGAAGGGCATATACCTGGCAATCTGTCATGATGATGATGCAGCAGATTCTTCAGGATATGTATATAGAGCCTGACCTGTTGGCAGAACTCAACGAAGAGCAGAAGCAGGTCGTCTTCTATAAGATTCGGGAGGAGCAGGTGCGGCGCTGGAACGAGAGGGAAGGAAGAGACCCCAGCCAAGCTCTAAACAAGAACAGTGAGTCCAGGGTTCATTTTGTGCCTTTATTTGATCATGACTACATGAATCATACAAATTAAACATGAGTGTTTTTTTTAATAAACTATGGTTTTAAGAAGAATTTTGACATTTAAGCCACATCTACAAATGTATGATGTATGGCATTTGATGATTAGATACATTATCGGTAACACTTTACAATAAGGTTTCGTTAACATTAGTTAACTACTTTAGTTAACATGAACTAAGAATGAACAATAGCCTACTTTTACAGTATTTATTAATCTAGTTAATGGTCATTTCAATATTTACTTATACATGATTAAAATCAGAACTTGTATTTGTTGACATTAGTTAATGCACTGTGAACTCACATGGACAAACAATGAACGATTGTATTTTTATGAACTAGCATTATAAAAGATGAATAAATAACAAATGTATTGCTCATTGTGTTCATTAGTTATTACATTAACTATGTTAACAAATTTGACCTTTTTGTAAAGTGTTTCCAAATTATCAAACCAAGTGGCATTTATTAAAGAAAGATAACAAGCACCTTTCAAACCAAATATTAGAAAAGAAAATTAGTTCTGAAAAAAGCCATTTGTTATTTGGATCCTTTGTTATCTGTTATCATTTGTAATGTAAAATTCTCAAATAAATCCATATAACATATTATTCAATGCTAGATTAAGACATGATCACATAGACATAAGGCTATATATATCGCCTTAACAGCGATTATAAGATTATAAGGTAATGCTCATTGGTTCAACCCATCAGGTGCGTAAAGCCGGATCCTTAACACTTAATGTAGATGTCGCTGTCTTGGAGTTCCAGACTAAATTAAAAAACTTGGGGGTGATTTTTGATGCTCACTTAACATTTGACCCTTATGTTCAGAACACGGTTAAAACATACATTTTTCTGCGCCCCATGTTGTCATTTTCTGTGGCAGAAAAACTGATCAATACTTTTGTCTTCTCTCGTATTGATTACTGTAATGCTTTGCTAGCAGGGGTATCGAAAACTACCCTAAATAAATTGCATTATGTCCAAAATTCAGCCGCTAGAATCTTGACAGGGACCAAGTCGAGAGAGCACATCACCCCTATTTTGGAATCTCTACACTTGGTCCCTGTCAGGTTTCGTAGATTTAAACATTTTAATGCTTAAGGCTTTGCATGGTCTGGCAACAGATTATTTATCAGAACTTTTAATTGTTTACAGTCCAATGCGTGATCTCCGTTCCTCTGACTCTGGCCTTCTAACTGTTCCCTCAACCCGCTTGTGCTCTATGGGTGACCGGGCTTTTTCTTCCTTTGCTCCAAAACTCTGGAACTCTCTTCCGTATGAGATTAGACATTTTAGGAGATTAGGAATCTGTTAGTGTTTTTAAATATCTTCTTAAAAATCACTTTTTTAGCCTTGCTTATATGTGATTTCATAGTTTTTTTATTAGTGTATTGTATTTTTGTACATCTGGTTTATGTTTGTAGTATGTTTAGTATTTAGTTTTTTTAATCTTTTTTACTTTTACACTGTGTCCTTTTTGTAAAGCGCTTTGAGAAGTTGCATTTAAAGGCGCTATATAAAATAATGTTTATTAGGGGTTCAAGCATGAAATGCTGAAACCCTATTGTAATTGTAAGGTTTCGTAAAACGCATCGTGCAGGCCAAACCGTAAGGCCTAGAGACATGAAACCTGGCCAGATGGTAGGCCTCAGTTTGGGGACAACCTATCAGAGTATGACCCCGAATGGCCCATAGGTGGCGCTACAGCAACCAAAAGTTCAAAATTGCTCATAACTCTTAGACTGTTTGTCCCAGGATCAAGTGTCTTATATCGTTGGAATCCTTGGCTCAAGGCGGACAAAATGGCTATCTCAGATTTTGATTTAGGCAGGGAACATTTTCTGCTATGTCGAATTATGTCCAAAACCTACTTTTGCGAACTAGTCTCTGGTTTTTTGCCAGATCGGAACCAAACCAGCCTAGGAAAATTCTCTGGACTCTCTAGATCAATAATTATTGAAAAAAAGTTGAACTTTTGCATTTGGGTGGCTGTAACAGGGTCATTTAGAAAAGGGTTGTGAAAAAATACACTAAAAAGCCTATAAATCCCAAATGAAAACTCAGAACTCCACCAAAATTGATGAGCATATGTGTCAGAACATGGTGAGGAAGCATGCAGAGTTTCATGGAGATCGGACCATAGGTGGCGCTATAACTGGCAAAAAGCCTTCATTCTTATTAGGGGTTCAAGCATGAAATGCTGAAACCCTATTGTAATTGTAAGGTTTCGTAAAACGCATCGTGCAGGCCAAACCGTAAGGCCTAGAGACATGAAACCTGGCCAGATGGTAGGCCTCAGTTTGGGGACAACCTATCAGAGTATGACCCCGAATGGCCCATAGGTGGCGCTACAGCAACCAAAAGTTCAAAATTGCTCATAACTCTTAGACTGTTTGTCCCAGGATCAAGTGTCTTATATCGTTGGAATCCTTGGCTCAAGGCGGACAAAATGGCTATCTCAGATTTGCTCGCCCTTCAGGTGCCAATTTCGAGTAAATTGCAGTTTTTTTAAAAACCTATTTTTGCTGACTTCTCCTAGGTTTTTGGCCCGATTGGAACCAAACCACCGCAAGACTATTCTCTGGAGTCCGACAATCAATAATCATCCAAAAAATTCAAAATTTCAGTTAACGGTCGATAAGGGGAACCAAAATCTTTGATGGCACCAGGGCCATTTTTACTAAAATGATTATAAATTGTGAACGGAAATAATTTTTTTTGCTAACCTTGGGATACATCTTTGTTTGCTCAATCTGAGATCACTTAAAAAAAATCGCAACAATTGGCCTCTAGATGGCACTATAAAACGGTTATAACTTGTGAACGTAAAGAGATATTTTCGCAAAACTTGGGACACGTGTTTATGAGCTCATTTTGAGGTCACGTGAAAAAAAATCATGACAATTGGCCACTTGGTGGCGCTATAAAATGGTTATAACTTGTGAATGGAAAGAGATATTTTCGCTAAATTTGGGACACATGTTCATAAGCTCAATTTGAGTTGACATGAAAAAAATCGTGACAATTGGCCACTTGGTGGCGCTATAACAGTGAAAAAAATCATGAAAATAGCTATAAGGGCACCCAACCGTTAGTCTACTGAAAATTGGCATGCAGTGTCTTTGTCCAGGGTGCCATGACAGTCTATGAGAACATTGGTGTATCTCAAAAAACTCAGTATACGTCATTGGCACAATGCCTTGAAGGAGCCTTAGAAGTTTCAAGCCCGTGTTTTTTCCACAGGAGTGACCTCCTAAGAATCCTTGCCGAGTCTAACAATACCAAACATGCCAGGTTTCGCCTTATGGTTTTTGTAAGTGTCATTTAGAGCTTTAAAAAATTGTGTTTATCTTCAAAGCCGTTAGTCAAATTGAGACAACAACAAAAAAACAAAGGAAATTTGAAAACATAGGTAAATAGCTAAACAATAACGCCAAAATGTTAAAATTATGATAGGAACTGACAAAAAAATTTATTAAATCCAATCAATTTCACCCATGGATCATTTTGATGCTCTCACATGTTTGAAACGAACAATGATGGATTGTGAGGAAATTTGTTTTGAATTGGGACTGGGGGCCGCCTTGATAATCCTACTTAAGGGCCCGGTGTTGGCTCGTTCGTTACGCCACTGAATATAATTGTCTAAACTCCTTATTAAAATTACATATTTACAACAAATCTGACACATATATACAGTATGGGCACACTTTGAGTACTACTAATAAAAGTGGTGGAGATCAGGCAAGACTATAAGAAGACTCTATAACTGTACTATAACTGTAAAAACGCTTTAAAACCATATATTTCCTATGGTAAACTGCCTGTATAGGCTGTAAATGGACTTTTTCATCTATGATGGCAGTTGTTAAATGCTTGCTAAATAAAACTTAATGTCTTTTGATGCTTGTGTGCTTAAAGGCCTTAACTGCTTGAACCCCGATAAATGCTGCTTGCAGCTTTAATTATTATTATTATTATTATTATTATTATTATTAATAATAATTATATATACAGTACATTGTCAGTTTAATGCATCCTTGCTGAATAAAGGTAATCAATCATAAGTTATCTTAATTGTTCATATAATTTTCCCCTTTAATGTTTAGTTAAGAAATGTTTTACTAAGAAATAGAAAACTTCTTTATAGATTGTTAAAATGTGTCATTTTTTGCTCCATTAGCATCACCAAATGAAATTGCAAAAATGATGATTGTTTTTACACCATGTTACATTTGTCCTTACAATATTTACAATAAGGAATTACAATATTCCTTCTGACAAAAACAACAGAGCCATATAGTGTAAACCCTTTGCAGGGTCAGTCTACTCTTACTCATAGTTATCTCTGCATATTAAAGGGGATAGAAAAAAGTACTTTTTTTTTTTTTTTAAATCAACGTTAAGGCAGTGGTGCAAATGGGCTGGATTAGGTTTACATCATATAGAAAGTGCAATCTCATCGCGTCAAAGATTGTGTCTGTGCACTGACAGCTAATGTCCTCTTGTTTTCAAAAATACTTCCATTATCTTGTACAGTTGTCATGTTCCTGCAGCATACAATGGATCCCAGTAGGATAATCTCTTCCAGCTTTGTCGCACCGTCTGTGTAATTTTGTCTTTATCTTATCTGAATTCGGTCTGATGGGTCTGGAAAGTGTGTTTTTTCAAGCTATCATTTCACTGTTTGCCGTTTGGTGTCTCTTCCCAGGTGACCGCAGAGGCATTCAGTGGCTTCTGGGCTCAGATGGAGAGGTATGGGTATGGGTAATGGGGGAGGCCCCGGGGGACAAGCCCTTTGAAGAGATTGTGGAAGAACTGATGGAGGACAGAGCCAGGAAGCAGGCCCAGCGAGAAGCACAGGAACTCCGGTGAGAGAAACATGGGACAGGGTCAAGGGACAGGAGCAGTGGGACACTGTGGGTGGGTGAAGATTGACAGATGTGTTTCAGCTTAAAATTGAGAGAAAGGGGGGTGGGGGTAATAATGATGAAAGTACAGGGGGATAGAAGGTGCATCACTCAAGCTCTGCTGAATTTTCTGAGGCGTGTGAAGGAGGCAGAGATTGAAAAGAAGTTTCGAGATGCTATGGCGAAGGAAAAGGCTCGCTTCGTGGCAGAAAAATGGAAGGAGGAGACAGATGACAGAAAGGCAGCCAAGCAGGAAGAAGAGGAAGATCGCATTAGAGAGGAACTGAAGGTTGGTTTGGCTGGAGTATGTAACATTTTTTAATATGTGACAAAAACACTGAATATTTTATGCAACTATTGTGAGAGGGACACAGTTCTAAACAAAGCATTAAATAGAGCATCATGCCCCATGTCCTCTTTTAAAGCCAAGTGGATTTTCAAAGATGAACTAAGTAATTTTGTTCTCATTAAAAAGTTTTCAAATGATTAGTGTTTTTGAAAATTATGTTGTTAATTATGTACATTATGTTCTATACAGGCAACATAAAAAAGACCAAAAACACATATTTCTTATATACACAATATTGCCAAAAGTATTGGGACACCCCTCTAAATCATTGAATTCAGTTGTTTCAATCACTTCCATGGCCATAGGTGTATAAAAATCAAGCACCGAGGCATGAACACAACATTTGTGAAAGAATGGGTTGCTCTCAGGAGCTCAGTGAATTCAAGCGTGGTACCATGATAGGTTGCCATCTGTGCAATAAGTCCATTCGTGAAATTTTTCCTCACTACTAAATATTCCACGGTCAACTGTTAATGGTATTATAACAAAGTAGAAGCAATTGGGAACAACCGCAACTCAGCCACGGAATGGAAGGCCACGTAAAATCACAGAGCGGGGTCAGCGCATGTTGAGGCACACGGTGCGCAGAAGTCGTACACTCTTAATGTCTTTTGGATTTTTTTACACAATAATGACTTTAAATGATCTTTTGGGGGTCATTTCTCAGCCAAATTTGATGTGCGATTAATTTGCGATTAGATTAAGTAAATCGCCACATCGTGTAATTAATTAGATAAAAACATGTTATCGTTTGACAGCCCTAATATATACAGTATATATATGATATAAATATTAAATGTAAATATATATTACATATATAACATACTTTATAATACATTTATGAAATGGCATAATCTTGATCTCCATGGCTCAGTTGTGACAAAAGATCCAATAGTTAAGGGTCCTTGCATTTATTCTTCAACCAGGCCTTTAATTATTGTCTTATAATAGAGACTGAGGTTAATTAGGCTTAATTGCTATGTGTTCCATGTTCTGAGAATGAATTATTTAAAAGTTGGCAACCTCTCAGAATGTAGATAGTGATCTCTGAGACACAAGGCCAACATTTGTACACCTGATCTATAATAGAGTTGAAAGCACTGATGTTTAGGTTAATGACATTGTCCACCGAATTAATCATTTATATTCCCAGTTTAATGGCACCGAAAATGAGAAAGCTAAAGCAAGCTGCGGTGAAACTTCTGTGCCTTTGTGTTAGCTAGGGCTGATTTTTTCTCCTTTTCTCACAGAAATATGAGGAGGAAGAGAGACAGAGAGGCGAGGAAGAAATCCGCCAAACTGAGGAGAGGAGAGCAAAGGAGCTGTACATCTCTCTGAAGCAGGAGGAAAAGAGGAGTGAGAGAGATGACAAAGAATGGCAGGAACAATGTGAGAGAACAAACGGAATGGGAAAGAAAATGGGTAGTTTGGCTGCTCTAATATAAAGTAGCTTATTTCTATTCAAATTTCTCCCCACTACCCGCAGTGCGACGCTCAAAGGCGGCGGATGAGGAGATGAAGTGCAAGGCACGACGGGCTAGAGATGAATACAAGCGTCAGTCTCTGCGGGCTATCGAGAAGGGCCTGGTGGCTGGACTCAGCGGCCTGTTCCATAAGACACACCCGAATGGATCGGGTCACTACCGACAGCACGGCACGGTCATTGAACATCTGACCACTCCAGCTGAGGCCAGCCATTCATCCGCAACTAGTTCTGGCCAACTCACTTCAGGCCATTACAGGCGCAGACAACACCGCCGTTACAGCAATCCAGTCGCACAATCACTCACAGAATGGTAAAATCAAATCAATGATAATTGATCCCAGCCATACCTCATGTGTTTGTTTAATATTGTGTGATATTGTTTAATGCACCAATAAGTTGAGTAGCGTAACTTACGTTCCATTCAAAACATACCACTTACACACTCTAGTCTGTATACCACAATTAAGTGAAACAAACAATGAAACATTTGAAGGCTAACCACACATCACAAAACTGTCTTCCACTGCCTTTCAGCCCTGTTTGGATTCGTCCACCTAGGCCAAACTCTCGCGAATCCATCATTCGCTGGTTTAAAGAGGAGCAGAGACCGAAACGAGCAGGTTATGAGCGAAGCGGCAACACCATCGCCCCCTGGTTCCACGGTAAAGACAGCTAAAACATTCCTAAGGACCCTTTCACATCAGGACTTTAGCACAAGAATCATCCAACCCTTTGTCTCTAAGATATAATGGAAGGGCGATTTCACAAGATAGTAAACTAGAATTCATTCTCACGACTTAATTCATTCCCTCGTTTTAGTAAATCATAGCCATGTTGAACTAATTAGTTCCCTCATTTTGGTTTAATTAAAACAAAGGGAACAATTATTACATTATGGCCACGGTTTAGTTAAATGAGGGAACAAATTACATTGTGCAAGCAATTTACTTAAAAGGAGGGGACGAATTAGTAAAACCTGCTGACATATTAGTAGGCCTACGTCTGGGAACTAATTGTTCATTTGTGGGCACAATATACTTTTTTATTTTTTCTTGCGTAGAAAATCAGCATATTAGAATGGTTTATGATCCTTGACACTGGTAGCCTAGAAATCTAGACGCACCCTAGCGTCAGCGAATCTAATTTGTAGCCAGGGTAGTCTAGCAACTCTCCGTTAGCTTGCGAGCTGGAAAAACCTAACTCTGGTCAGGCCAATCGCATTGTGTATAGAGTAGGTGGGCGGGCTTAACATAATGACGGCAGAGTTGCGGCGGTTACGCGTGCTACTCGTAAACAAAGAAGCTGGCGAACATCAGTGGTCTTTCGAACCGGCTTTGGCCGCGACTCTGGAAGACTTGGAGTTAAGCTTTTCTTTGATAAAAGAACAAAGAACGGCACTGAAGTCATTCTTAAGAAAGGAAGATGTGTTCAGAGTTTTGCCGACCGGATACGGCGAAAGTTTAATCTATCAACTAGTTGCGCTTCACCTTCTTTGTTGCTCTGGTTGGTTGTAGCGCTATCCTATTGCGTGCAGACGAAATTTGAAAGACAACCATTTATCCAATGGCCAATGGCGTGTTCCCAGACCAAACATCTGATGTGGGTCTGGCTTGTCAGGCTATGACACTGGAGTAATGGCTGCTGAAATTTCAACTGTCATCACGGGAATAAATTACATTTTAAGATATATAAAAATATAAAAAGTTACATAATATTTCACAATATTAGCCTACTGTTTTACTGTATTTTTTAATCAAATAAATGCAGCCTTGGTGAGCATAAGAGACCTCTTTCAAAAACATAAAGAAATCTTACCGATCCCAAACTTTTGAACAGTAGTGGACAGATATATAGATGAAAAGCACAACAGGCAAAATCATGTAGGCCTATAAGAAATTACAAGCGACTGTGCAAAGCTAGCAAAAACACATGAGAATTGTCCGTTAACCATTGACTGCACTTCAAAAGGTCAGTGCCAAACGGGGTCACTTGAAGTTGGAGTTGAAATTGTTTGAACTTTAAGTGGCACATTACAGCGCTTGACCGGCGCTAGGGCAGCGCTGATGGTGCACTCCACAGAGTTCAAAAGCATTGGGGCAATGTTGACAGGAGTCACATAAAACAGCCACTGCTGTACTTTTTAGAAATTGACTCACAGACACGCAGTAGTTCAGTGGTTGCAGTGAAGAAAACATTGATTCTATTGAAAAAATAATAATGAAAGAGACAGAAATAGGAGGAAAGAGGCAGACAGAATGATTCAACGCTTGTGCTAGGATGAGCAGAGCCAGTGTGTGGCCTCTGATTGGACAATGATACGATTAACGACCATCTGAGTGACGCTATTCAACCAGGAAACACGAGAACGCTGCCAGTGCCAGCATCAGTCCAAGATCACAGCTCAACATCTGCACTTCCAGCTCTCACTCAATATCTCTCCATATCTGCCTCCTCCTGTCTGTCACTCTGCCTCATCCCATCTCTGGCTCTCCATCTGTCTTTCTCACTGTCACCCATCTCCTACCTCTGCAGGAATAACATCACGGCAGGAGTCAGAGGCTTTGCTGACGAATGCCTCAGAGGGCTGTTTCTTGGTCAGAGTGAGTGAACGGATCTGGGGCTACACGCTGTCTTGTCGCACCACCTCTGGCTTTAAGCACTTCCTCATTGACGCCTCGGGTGATTATTACAGCTTCCTAGGTGTTGACCAGAACCGTCACGCCACCTTAGCTGACCTCATTGACTTCCATAAGGTAAGCTCTCTTTCCTGGAGTAGATAAAGTCTTGGAAAGCAATTTAAGAGATTGTTAACTAGCAAGAAATCGAACAGAATATGTCTATTGAAGTAAACGACTCCTTATATGTGGGTTAACAAAATGCTACTGTTGGACATCCTCCTAAGTAAAATGATTATTTTTTTAATTAACGTGTGACGATCGATGTGACATATTTTGTCAAAAAAAGAATAAAAGTAACCCGGTTTCACAGACAGGGCTTAGTTCAAATAGGACATTAAAGTAGCTTTTTTATATGTGCCTTAGGGGTAACACACTTGAGACAAAACAACAGCACTGATATATTTTAATATTTGCCAGCACAAGTTGCTTTAGATAAAACAGCTCAAACATGCGTTTTAGTCTGGGACTAGGCCTAAGCCTTGTCTGTGAAACCAGGGGTATAATAAATATATATATATATATAAATTAGGTCTGTAACAATATATCATGTCACAATATATCGCAATAAAAATGCAACAATATGTATCATGGTTAGTGACAATATATATTGTGTATAGTTCACCCACAATGAAAATTACTGTGTGAAAAAAAAAATCTTAGTGTCAGTTAAACTACTATATAATGTTGAGTTTAATGTATAACAATGCAATGGGGTGGGGGGTGTTAACATTTGACCATGTCTTTGAGTATCACAATAATATCGTATCATGAGTTCAGTATCATGACATGAGGGTATCATTACACCCCTAATTATATATATATATATATATATATGTGCTGGCCACTATTCATCAAAGAATCCTGAAAAAAATTATAATTTTCCACAAAAATATTAAGCAGCACAACAGTTTTCAACATTGATAATAAAAAGTTTCTTGAGCACCAAATCAGCACATTAGAATGATTTCTGAAGGATTTCTGAAGACTGGTGAAAGCTGCTTTTCTGAACTTTTTCTGTATACTGAATATTACTACTGTCGTAGCACGACTGACAAACACGCTCACAGGGCGATCGCAGACCCCATGAGGTATGAGGAACATAAACGTGGCCAGCACATCTGTCCTTCCATCTGTGCGTTTGATGCAGAGAATTGATAATTGATGCCTAGCTGTCTCAGGACTGGTGTTGATTTTGTTGGCTGATAGGCTGCTTTTCCTCCAGGAGGAAGTTATCACCACGTCTGGAGGAGAACTACTCCAGGACCCCTGCAGGCTGAAAAGCTCCACTGCTGACTACGGAGGGCTTTTTATGTGATGTTTTTTCCTGAAACTCAGAAGGCATCGCAGCTCAATTTGGCTATACCATATTTCTTGAATTTAATTTCTTTCAACAGCACTGCACAGCTTTTATTTGTTGTCTGCCAAGCTTCTTCTGTCAAATGTAAATAAACACTTTTTACTTGCATTCATTTGCTTATTTGGTTTCAATGTGAGTGACAGGAAAGGTGTAGTCACATCAGACTTCAAGCATGCAGAATTATTTTTCCTTCCATAAATATGGGCAAGAGGATATGGTGTCACACTCTAGGTAATGGATGTGAAAACTCTCATACTCTCTTGAGTAGGTACTTATTTTCCATAAGTAATTACTTCACAATCACCAGAAAATTACATTCTATATAGTATGAATGTGTTTAGTATGAATGTATCTGGACTTACTACATGTGCAATGTTGTCATTATCATATGCCCTACCAGCGTCAGTTGCGCCGCTTCATTTATAAATCATCTTCTGTAGCCTCATGGGATAGTAAAGTGTCCATTGTATGCACACTTCAGAATCTTGCTAGAAGTAGTAGGTCATCTTGGTGCTTTTTGTGTATTTTATTTATGAATACAGTGAATTCGGACATACTTCTTTTGTTTTTCGCCTAATATATAGTAGGATAGTATGCGATTTTGGAAGCAGCCACTGTCTGGCAGAGTTTAGCTTCAACACTAATAAAACTCACCTGCCTGTAGCCTTCTAATCTTGAACCTTGACCCAAAAATTATATCATCATTTTCTCACTCTTATGTTGTTCCAAATCTGTATGAGTTTCTTCTGTTGAACCAAAAAGAAGATATTTTGAAGAATTGTGTTAACCAGACAGTTGACGGTAGCCATTGATTTCCATAGTAGAAAAAAAAAAGTAAATGGCTACCGTCAACTGTTAATATATCTATATAACACAAAATATATTATTGTGTGTTCAGCAGAAGAAAAATTCATACAGGTTTGGAACAGCAGAAGGGTGAGTAAATGATGACAGAATTTGAACTATTAAGGTTGGAGTTAAACTGCAGGATAGTGGCTTTTCAGGATCTAGTTTGCACATGCCTGCTCTAGGTCCACTGTTTTCAATCAATAATAATAAATTATGATGGTATATTTTAAAAAATGTTAATTTACCAACACTAAAATATCCTGTAGCACTACAAATCATGCAGCTTTGCACCTATTTGTCTATGCTGGAAATCCAGTTTAAAGTCTGCAAGTTTTGCATCTTTACATGATGAATCTAATGCGTGGATGAATATAATGTTTTGAGTATGTGTGGCTGTCATTCATTCACCGCACTGGTGTGGTTACTGTACTTGGGAATCACAGATTCTACGTCTTGGAAGTATGACAAAAATAAGAATTTTCACAGAAAAATGTCCTCTGAACAAGCAAGTAATATGTCTGCCACTTTTGTTCTGACCAACTGAGAAAAAAAAAGCATTAAAATAAATTGCACTATCAACAGTAATTTAATCTAACGATCGCTTCGCTCACATCACATCAAACCGTACAAACTATTGTTATACTTTGTTTTCAATTGGTTAATGTTAACAACATTAGCATTGCGTGACTATGTGTATTTAGTGTGTATTAGCGCTACCTGTAGATTTCTGTGCTTTTGACTACGGGTGAATCTCCAGTTGTCACTGATGATTGTCATTTGGTCCTTTCTGGATTACAATCCACCATCCAAACGATAAATTTTGCTGTGAGATCACAGCTGCTGTGAGAAAAGTCTATAAATGATCCGCCACCTGAAGCATCCTCACATGCGACAGCCGGACTCCTTCATGTATACAGACGTAACGTAATGGCACAAAGACGAACGGCACCATGTTCAAATTTCCCACGGAAAGCTAGCTGTACCACTCAAATTATAACACATTATTACAAGCTTACCGTTTTGAATTAAATCATTTTTAACCAAAAAACGTTACAGACTGCAGCTTTAAGCTGGAACATGGTAACTGCTCTAAACCGGTCTTTTGGTGATGTAATCAAGAAGTTAATTTTGGACCAGCAAAAAAACAGTCATACCGACTTAAAGGGATAGTTCATCCAAAAACAAAATTTGTATGTTTATCTGCTTACCCCCAGGGCATCCAAGATGTAGGTGTCTTTGTTTCTTCAGTAGAACACAAATTAAGATTTTTAACTCCATAGTGTATAACTCATGATAGTCGTATAATGCATGTCAATGGGAATATTTTAGAGTATGAGAGCACAGAGAGTAAAAACACATAGACATACAAATCCTTATTAAACCATGCGGCTCGTGGCGACACGTGTCTTAAGACACGAAACAGAAACCGAACAATATTTATGTCATTTTTTTTACCTCTTATCAGACGAATGTCATCTAGTATTCTCAGCGTCATAACTTCTGGCAAATAAGGTCAAAATACTGGCGCGATCAAAGATATAAATACGTAGATGTCTCATTCGACCGATCCCTGCAGGCACTAATGAGGAATCTATGTATATATCTATGATCGCACCGTTTTTTTGCATGTATTTTGACCTTATTCGCCGGAAGTGATGGCGCTGGGATGGTTGAGCCATTTCTCACACAAATGCATTGATTCGCTTCAGAAGGCCTTTATTAACACCCCCGAGCCGCATGGAGCACGTTACTTGACGGACAGATGCATTTTTTTATGGACTTCATAAACAGAGCAACTATTAATGCTGTTATAATGCTTGTATTAGCCAGAACATTTTGAATATAACTCAGATGTTATTCGTCTGAAAGAAGAATGTCATTATACACCTCGGATGACTTGAGGGTGAGTAAATCATGGGCTAATTTTCATTTTTGGGTGAACTATCCCTTTAAGGTTGTCCAGACAGGTTTTAGAACATAGTGACCAGCCAATGATCAGCTTGGACCACCATATGACTAGCTTTGACCAGCTATAGTAACCAGGTTCAATCCCCAGATACAAGTTTGTACTGGATTTTCCAGCATGGAGTGGTCAATGTGTGATGTTTACTTCATTGTAAAGCCCATCTTAAAAAAGATCAGCCTGGTCTATTGGCTGGTTTAGAGAGGTTTTAGGCATTATTTTTTTTAGCTGGTCACACTAGGAGACCATCTTAAACCATATTAAATTAAATAAAACCAGAATTTTGTGTTTCAGCTGTGCAGGTCTTCTACACGTCAAATATTGGTCACAAATATAAGTTAACCAAATGGAAACATTGGTGCGCAACAAAAAATTAGCCGTCTGTCCATATGCAAACTTGCAATGTGTAGTGTGATGACCTCACCCCGTGATGTTTTACGTGCTAGTCTTTCCACCAATTTTCCAGCCTACACAAGTGTCCCTCTATGATCCGCATGTCCCTGAGCACCAACAGTTACTGACTACAGTCTGACTTCCTGCACACTCACAAAGAGAGTAAAGGGGGATCAGGTTTCTGTGAAGTGCATGGCTGACCTTGCTTATCTGCACATTGTTCAAGGGGAAGGAGCTATTTCAGCTAGCAGTACTGACAAAGACCTGACAAACACATACAGTGGAGTAGGGGTGCAGGGTGACAAACCGTGATGAAAGACAACGGAAAAAAATCTTGGGAAAGGCAGTTTCAGTTTACCCATATATTTCCAGTCAAGCGGGTGTTTTTCAATGGGCATCAGCAATTGATAAGACTGTTGTGTGTTTATGTGTGTATCTTGGGGGGGGGGGGGGTGGAAAAATGATATACTTATTGATATACCAGGCAGCTGATGACAGTCAGAAAATGGTAACAAACCCATTACACTGGACACAAAAGGTTTCCTATCAAGCACTAGCCAATGTAACATGATGCTGACAGGTAAACTGACCTAATGATATTCACAACACCTGCTTTACCTAAAGAAAAACTTTTGAAGTTACAACAATTGCAGAGCTTGTGGCCAAAAACCCCAAAAAACATGTAAACGTGCATTGCAAAACTGATATTTAATGAGGTATCAAAATAACAACCTTCTGCTCACCAGCATAAATATGTAGCTACCAAACCACACTGGAATAACTTAACTTGCTAGAGAGAACAAAAAATATGTTGCTACTACAACTTTTTTTCTGCCATGATTTGAAAATCATTGTGTAGAAGTAGCATCTTCTCCACAAAATACTCTGGTTCCTTTAGAACAAGTTGCTAGTGAAGATTGTTATCGATTACATACCCTGAGAAAACATCAGTTTGCAGCAACATAATTCAAAATCATAGCGAGATAAAATGGGCGACCTTGGGAAAAATTGGTATATCTAGAATTGAACTGAGACAAACAATAAAAAAAAAAAAGACTTACACAGACACATCTTGGGTTGTTACAGTTTGATTAGCCTGAAGAGTTTTCAGACCCTCTTCAATCAGCTTTCCTTCAACAAAATGGACTACCACACGATCTCAGCCAGAGACAACAGAATACCAACTATGAGAAACAAACGAAACACAATAGGACCTACACATTTTTTGGTGCTTGTCCCCTAGTATACCATTTAGTTTGCTCATAAGGTTGCTCAAATTTGTGTGAAAAAGAAATAACGTTTAAGGTACCAAGTTTATATGAAGAGGAACTAATGGTTGGATTTTCCATGGTCTAGAGTTATTTTAGTATTATTAATTTACCATTATATAACAATAACAGCACTGCCACAGTCAGGTTAGTGGCATCAAATCTTCAGACATCCAGAATTTAGTTTGAGGCACTTGGTGGCTAGTGCAAGTAAATATCCTCAAGCTAAATTGTATAGTGCGCTTCATTTTCAGAATTATGTCTGTGAAATCGTGTTCTTATAATAACAGAATATTTTTTCCAGTATTTTTCCCAGTGTTTTCGGTGCAGCAGTTCACAAAGATCGCCATTATTTAAATGTATTCCTCCATGATAGTCTGTTATTACTGTATAATCTATTTTAGATAAACCCACCCTAAACAGCATTCAAATCGATATGTCAAAGGTCTGGCTGGTGTGTGCGACTACTCGATAGCTAATTCAAGCATAAGACATTAAAAGAACAAAACCGTGCCGTTAATTGCTACCGACTGAAGATGGGTTCAGGACAGACAATAGTCCTGAGAAACTCGGTTTTGAAGGACCATCTCTTCCTCGTAAGACACCAAAACACCTCACATGGCCAATTACCACCATCAATAAATCTCAATCACACATATGGAGACACTCCCCGCACTATCAAACATCTGTCCATACAATCCCTGATGCTGACAAATTGCAGTACAGTTGCTTTTCATAGGCATTTCTTCAACCAGCCGTTTTGCTTTTTGAAAAAAACAACAACATGGAATCTGGAAACTGCTCAGCAGCAGATTATGTCTGACAACAACAAAAACACAAAATCACACCAACTAACAATAGCTAAAAAAAAAAAACAAGGCTGTCGCTTAAAATCAGAGCCCGCAGGATAACATTTAAGGGCAAATGAGTAGGCTATAACAGAGAATGTTCGTGGGCACCTCCATCCCTTACTGAATAATTAATTACAAGCAAATTTCACTGAATGTTGACAAGCATCCCACCCTTTTATCTGAAACAAACATAATTTCTTGACCCTTTTTTCCATCGATTTTTATTGGAAACAAGTATAATAAAACAAGTATATGCATGTGATGTGACTGGTAGAAATGGCCATTAAGTTTTTTTTTTTTTTAAGCATTATGGATTTTTCATAGAATTTAAAAAAAGATTAAATTTATTACCATTAGAGAATGCAGTAGCAAATGTGAATTACCAGTGAACCATACTTTTAAAGCATTTACTGATGTAGGTTAAAGAGTTAGTTCACCCAAAAATGAAAATTCTGTCATTTTTTACTCTCATGTCATTCCAAACCCGTAAGACCTTCGTTCATCTTCGAAAAACAAATTAACAAATTTTTGATCAAATTGGAAATCTCCCCTCCATAAATAGCTATTTAATTAACACTTTCAAGGCCTAGAAAGGTAGTAAAGACATCGTTCAAATCGTCCATGTGACTGCAGTGGTTCAATCTCAATTTTATGAAGCGACGAGAATACTTTTTGTGCGAAAAAAAAAAAAAAAAACATCAAACAAAGAGCCCGTGTCATACTCTTGCGCTGTTACATAGTAAATACAGTCCAGAGGTTTCAGAACGGTGACTTACCATTGGACTACGCTGTTCCCGTGAGCATGCGTACGAGTCATTCTGCCGTAAAACTAGGAAACGCTGCACTGTTTACACTGTCAACAGCATACCGGCTAGAAGAAATTGTTGAATTAAGTCATTATATTGCTTGTTTTTTTTTTTAGCACAATAAGTATTCTCGTCGCTTCATAAAATGAAGATTGAACCACTGGAGTCACATGGACTATTTTAACGATGTCTATTACCTTTCTGGACCTTGAACGTTTTAATTAAATTGCTGTCTATGAAGGGGTCAGAGAGCTCTCGGATTTCATCAAAAATATCTTCATTTGTGTTCTGAAGATGAACGGACTTGCGGGTTTAGACCGACATGAGGGTGAGGAATTAATGACAATTTTCATTTTTGGGGGAACTAACCCTTTAACTTAAAAGTTGTACAAATTAACTTTTATTAATATATTACAAACAAACATGAATGCATTAACTAATGTTAATTGAACCTTATTGTAAAGATTTACCATATACATTCTATAGAAAATCCTTTCAGATTCACCAGGCAGTTCTATTGTTCTTGTTTATGGAGAGATTGTATACTTTAGTCTTCAACAATAACCATATTCAGGTCTCATGCAGTGTCATCATCTCAACTCTTGAGCCAGCTTAGAAACAGCAGCTGGAGTGAGAATCGAATTATGTCGCATTCCAAACTATCTAACTAAGAGCGTAACAGACCCTGATCAGATGGGCCTGGAGTCACAGTCTAACATAATCAGGTGTTGAGTTGTGGTAGACTCAATTGTCTTTGGATGCTCCCTTCAGGCTGGATTTGAGTTTTTTCTTCTCTTTTTGTCCCATTGCACGGAAGGTCTTCTTTCTCTCCTCTTTCATCCTTTTCTGCCTCTCTGCATCCTGTTTCTCTTTCTGTTTCAGGAATTCTTTGTGCTTGGTGTTCTGTTCTGCTTTCGCCTTCTTGTTCTTGTATGCATAGACTGAACTCAGAGCCTCAAGCAATGCTGCCACCTGGTGGAAAAGGTTAAAAGGTTTTACTAGGAAGATGAGACATGAGCCCTGAAGGGTAAAACATGACAACATACCATGGTCCCCAAAAGTACTTGGAGACTTAAAAATGAACTTCACTGCATTAGAAAACAAAATATCAAACTAAGTAACCACATGATGTTTTTATAATCACCTTAACCACAGACGTGATCATCACTATTACAGAGGCCCTGAACCGCACAATAAATAACAAGCAAAAAATATTAACCAAGTGCCTTCAAGTTGATATATGGTGAACTATTCCTTAACTAGTTAATGAGCCAGAATCCTCACAAAAAAAAACAGCAGGTTGCATTGAGATTGATCAAAGAATTGGAAAGTTATGGGCTCTTAACCTTGGGTCCCTTTGAGCGTCTTGTCCAAGTAATTCGTTTTGTAACTGAATAAAAGACCTTTTAGTTCTAAGAATTAATACAACAAACTTTAATGGAATGATTTTAAAAAAGTCTTGCAGATTAAACGATGACAATGATTAAAAACTGTATTACTTTCACACGTCGATGCTTACCATATCTTGGAACCAGGAGTAGAAGAAGAAATTGATTAAAAAACTAACCCCCTGTGTCATCTTTCAGACAAGAGGATTTCAAAGGGGATTGGTAAAGAAATTGGCCAGCAAGCTGTCTTGGTATTTGCCAGGGACACGGATTAAAGAAATATGATATTTCGCAGCCAACACTCTGGAGGTTTCCTTGGCGGATTAACTTTAGACTAATAGTGGATATTAAAACCGTCTTAGTATAATGACAGTAAAAAAAGCTCACAAAGGCATGACATATGTAAAACACAGAGATGGACGAGTCAGACAGCTCTTACCTTTTTCTCATGGGGCTCTCTTATGACAGCCGGTCTCTGCAGGTCCCGTGGGGTTTTGCCTTTGGCCTGCCTCTGTTTGGGTTTGCTCTTGTAGGGGAGAGCCTTCTGCAGCTCTTTGGGAATGTGGAGGGGGTTGAAGTGTCGAACTTGCCTCACAACCGGCTGTGGGTGATTCAACAACAGGGTTGAAAATGAACAACAGCGAACAATAATAACAACTAACTGGTGATCATTTTTTTAAGAAGGCTTACCTTGTAAAGCGAGTCCTGGTTGGGTTTATTGCGGATTCCCTGGTCGTATTTAATCTGTCCTAGGGTCCTCATACCTGCCCATGTGTGCTTTTGTCCAACCGGCATTAGTAGAGATGTCACTGGATTATACAGCTGAGGAACCGTGACCGGAAACCAGGAGCGCAGAAACACAATATCTAAAGACCACACATTCATTTAAAATACAGGACTGCATTATTTGATAAAAACAATTGTTACAAATATTAGAAGAAGAAAGAGAAGAAGAAGAAATGTTTTTTGAGCACCAAAACAGCATATTACAATGATTTCTGAAGGATCATGTGACACTGAAATTTTTTTTTTTTTTTTACCAGTTTTGCCATCACAAGAATAAATTACATTTTAGAGTATATAAAAAGAGAGAGCAGATATTCTTTTTTTTAATGTAATAATTTTTCACAATTTACTGTTTTGCTATATTTTTGATCAAATGAATGCAGCCTTGGAGAGCATAAGAGACTTCTTTCAAAAACATTAAAACATTTACAGACCTCAAATTTCAGTAGTGTATATTATATTTTAATATAATGATAATAATAATATAATTTATTATTAATAACAAACTATTGTTGTTATTATTATTATTGTTGTTAACAATTATTAGTAGTAGTCATGGGCGTCAGAAGCAAAAAATATGTGGGTGGGTCCTCTCTCAGAAAACTTTTACTGGAGTAGATGCCATTTACATTAAGTACAAATATATCGCCTTGTTTGCTAAACGTCTGGTTGGACAAGACAAGATTATGGAAATCACTGTATCATTGAGAGCGGCAATAGTGTAGGGGTAAGACGCATGGAATCAAGTTGACGCAAATCGACCCAAGGTTCGAATCCGTCTTTTGCCGAACTCGCTCTACTCCCTTTTCCCATCACATATCAGATCGGAAAGGCATTTAGTACTTTCAATAAAAATTATGAAAATATTAGAAAAGTGGAAATAAAGCGTCTAACATGTTTAATAATAAGTGTTTATCGGTTAAGGGTAGGAAAACAGACATGTGCTGAATTAGAGACGATAAAAGTGAGTGGCTCCAATATCATTGATCGTAAAAAGTATACAATGGTTCCGATGCCCATGGTAGTAGTACTAAACCTGCAAAAATATTTCTTTGTGTAGCTGAATGTTTTTTATTGTGCTCCTTTTCTGTGACCTGGTGTCATGTTATTAGATTTGTAGAATACTTTGTAGCAGTCAAAATGTTTAGAATTATGCAAAACGTGAGTGTTTTGCCTGTGTTTGGAGTAAACTGTGTGTAGCAGAATACAGACAGTGCAAAAGCATGCACTTTCACTTTGAAACGCAGTGCATGCATACTTTTTTCATATTTTAATTAAATCACAGCCTTTTGCGGTTTAATAATCACACAAGGCCATAACGTGATTCTGCTTTATTATTCCGATTAATTTCGCAGCCTTAATATAAACAATCATCATCTAATAAAAGATGCAGTAGACCTAATAAGCCTTGAATCCGCAAACTGCCTCACTGCAAGATTTTCCACATGCCCGTCTCTCCAGAGAGGAGCATAATAATCAGCAATAATACCCTCCATTTTAACAAGGTGGTTGTTTATGTACAACAGAGCTTCTTGGGAGTCATTACATTTATAGACTTTTCTGATAAATAAAGCACATTGAACTCCCCAAGCTAGGCTCGTTATATACAAATTCAAATAAATAAATACTGTGGCAAAAAACTGAGGCAACAGAAATATTTATAAAAAGAGAAACAAGTCTGACTCACCACTCATCAGCAGTCTGTCCTCAAATGTGGCTCTTAAGGCGCCTGGCGGGGTGCGCAAGGCTTTCTTTATCTGCCCTTTAATGCCACTGACTGTGCGGATGGACGCACCCTCAAACTTTGCAACCTCCAGGACAGTGTTAAACATTCCCTTAGAGTCAGAAAAAAGACAGAAAGTTATAACCAAAGATGAGAGGGTCAAATTATTCCGAGAGAGGATGAGGAGTATATTATTATTATGGTTCCCTGGTGTGCTGTGCCACTACGCTGCAGAGAAACTCCTGACACTGCGTGACTCCCTACCTGGATAAAGCAGGTGTTCTTAAAGATTTTATATGGGTATCCAATCAGTTTGAGCTTCTTCACAATAGCAACAGATTTGTCCAGGTCCAGAACCACTCCTGTGGCAGCAATGCGGAAATTGGCCTGAGGGGAAATAAGATAGGATGAGTCAAAGAGAAAGGGAAGCCTTTCATTTGGCTGTGGTTGCTGGACTGAGACTTGAACTGAAGCTGTGACCCAGGCTGCTCCTGTGCTCTCATCATATGCTGAGGTCTTACCTTAATACCGCCGACCGTCTGCACAGCAAGGAAGCCTGTACCCTGGGGTGTTATAGGTCCTGGAGAACAGAAGAATGAAAGAGAGTGGAATGTGCATGAGATGACAAGAAATAGAAGTGAGAGACAAGAGTAGAGCTTCATAACTAAACGAATTATCAGCAAGCTTGTGCCGAACTGCTCAGCAGTAGCACATTGCTTGTTTCTGAGTTTTGATGCTGCTAAATGATTTACATTTTGTTTTAGATGTGTGGCCTACATAAAAAACATGGCATGTAGTGGCACTAGATAAAAAATTATTATTATGGATGCACCCATATTAAAATTGTAAAACTTATATGCTGAAAATCATCTTCATGGCCAATAATCCACAAAATGGCCAATATTAAAACTCTCTACAATTTAGAATCAAACTGAAAATATACTGGTATGGAGTCACCCTAGACACACAAAAAAGGATGATTTTAAAATGTATTAAATAATTATTATTATATATTTTAGTAAAATAAAATATTAGAAGATGCACCAATATTAAAATTCCCATTAGACAATAAATGTCATGGTTAATATTATATATAAATTAATATCTATACATTACTTTTTTTTATCAATCATTTTAAATATTGCAAGTACATTTTAGGCATCACATTTCAAATATACAGTATGAAAATAGATTAATTAATTTGCATTCATAGATTAATTTTGACAATTGCTACAGATTACAATTTACAGTTATAAAATTTATACTAGCGTTTTAAATATTAACTTTTAGTGAGCGTTAGATGATTGCAAATGTAATCTACATGTAAAAATAGGGAAAATGAGCATGCACAGTTACATTTCCAATATCAGTGAGGTGTGTGCGGTTTGTCCCTCACCCCAGATGGTGGCACCGCAGTGCATGTGTTCAGGTGTGTATTTGAGCAGGCGGTGACGTCCGTTATGGTCCTCAATGTAGTAAAGGGGGATGGTCTGAAAGCGCCTCCAGCCCAAAGACATGATAAGAGGGTCACGGGTTTTCAAGATACGATTGTGCCAGCGGTGTTTCTTCAGACGCATCTGTGTGGAGGAGATAAAGAAAGAACCAGAATTTTTACCAAGTCCTGCTTTGTAATGACATTTGGCTTGGAGTTACATCAGGTTAAGGGTGTGAACCTTCACTGGTCTCACGGTTCAGTTCGATTACGATTATCATGCCATCGATTTGGTTCAATTTGTTATCACGATGCATCACAATGCTTTGACGATGCACTGCATCCTCATGTATACAATTTTGTCAGTCAGTTATACGAACTAAACCTTTCATTTAACCTGCTCAAAGAAAACTTCTTGAATCTATCAAACAAAACTCAAGTCTGGGCACTGAAGACAACAGGAGCATTTAGTACAAATACACAAAATACGAAAAGCCACTTCAGGAGGTGGTCTGGGCCGCATTACAGTCAAAACTAAAGTCTAAAAATGCATCTGGTTGTTGAAACCACATATGTAATTTGTACTCCTCGCAACAATGCTAAAAAAATTAAATGTGTAAGAGCATGTTATGGGCTATATGACATAGCCAGATATGACAGCGCTACTGAAGCACGCCCAAGTGTAAATGAAATTGTTTTGATAAATCAGACAGCTTTGATTTACACACAGCGTGTGTGTTCTCCAGGTCGTGCTTACCAGGTTGTTCATAAAACCCGAAATGTGCCCAGATGTCATCTTTTAAAGTAGTTGGATCATTTTAATTACTCGCGCTCACATCTCACCTCCCTCTGCCATTGTATGCTACCGCGACAAAGCACGTAAGCGACAAAGGACGGCAGAAAATAATCAGTATATTATAATCGGTTATGGTCTATTACTGAACCGATACCGAATCGTCCTTGTCTGCATCGCGATGCATCGTAGAAATGATTCATTTCGACACCCCTACATCAGGTGTCCTTCGCTTTATTCACAAGGTTATCGACTACACTAGACGTTGTAAAACATCCAATTGTCTACTACAAACATGTCCTTAAAGACTTACCTGCAAGTAGCCTACATTGCCCTCGCTCGCTCCCAAACCGCCAAGGATGATGGGATAGTGGGGGTCAAAGTTGGTGACGAATTCACAAGGTAAAGCAGGGATCTCCACACGCACGTACATGCCTGGCCTGAAGCCCTCATACTGAACTCGAACTTCATCATCCATGTCTTCGAACTCTTGCCTGTTCAGCTACAACACGAAGGGGAGAGTCAGTATGAATGAAATTCTCAATTAAAAGGATAGTTTGATTTATAAAATTTAAATCATTAGTCATTTGTATGATTTTCTTTCAAAAGATTATATTTTGAAGAATGTTTTGTCCATACAGTGAAAGTCAACAAGATACAAAACATCACTGGACCCTACTGACTTTCACTGTATAGGTAAAAAAAATTAAAAGAATTTACTAGAACAATTTACAAAATATCATCTTTTGTGTTCCACAGAAACAAAAAAATGCATGCAGGTTTGTAACACTGGAACAAAAATGTAAGTTTTACACTTAGGCTACATCTAAAATTGCATACTTCCCTACTATATAATAGGTGAAAAACAGTATGTGACAAAAGAAGTACTTCCAAATTCACAATACTCATAAAAGAGCAGTCAAAAATATCCGGATGACATACTTCTTCTGGTGAGATTCTGAAGGGTGCGTACCATGGACAATTTACTATCCCATGAGGCCACGGGAGAGAATTTGTGAATGGCAGTGAAGCGACGTAACTGACGCTGATAGGTCACATGATAATGACACCATGGCGAATGTATTACTTCGAGATTACATTCATACTATATACAAAAAATGTTTAAGCGGTCATGAAGTAATTACTTATTCAAATTAAGTACCTACTCAAGAGAGTATGCGATTTCAGACACAGCCTTATTCTTACGCTCCTCTACAAGGAGGCTGACTTTGACCTCTGACCTCAGCCTGTTTCTGCATCTCCTCCTTCAGGTCATCAAAGTATGTGGCGTCGCCATCATCATATTGTGCATTGAACCTCTCCTTCAACCTCCTCTTCTTCTCCAAACGCTTGTTCTTTTGAACTTCATCATCATCAAGTTTCACTTGGGGAGCCTCCTCCTCTTCATCATCATCATCGTCACCATCATCATTCCCACCCTGTGTTTCAAAAATAAAATAAAATTCAATAAAAGGCACCCCAAAAACCATGTCAGATGCATTCAGAAGAGAATGCTTTAAAATTAGTTTGATTTGAATACCTCAGCTTGGTCTTTATTCCCAGCCTTTGCTTTGTGAACTTCTCCCGTTTCCAAATCTTCAAAATCTCCATAGAGTTCATCTAGAAAGACAAAAGGGTCACAGTACCAAAATGTAGTCATTATCAAAACCAGTGAAATTTCATGTTTCTTAACACCAATTCTAACATGGGCAAAGACAATAAAATTGTAAGAGGTGTTAGTGAGGCCAGCAGGGGGTGGAACTCCTGACTCTCTCTGGTCATTCAAAATCCCATGGCACTTCTTGTAAAAGAGTGGGGTGTATCCCTGGTGTCCTTGCCAAATTCCCTCCATTGGCCCTTACCAAACCTGGGCCAATTACCAAATCCCCATCCATTAAATTGGCTCTATCACTCTCTCTCCTCTCCACCTATAGCTGGTGTGTGGGGAGCGCACTGGCGCCGTTGTACTGTGGATCCAAATGGATGCTGCACACTAGTGGTGGTTGAGGAGAGATCCCCTGATATGAGTGTAAAGTTCTTTGGGTATACAGAATTACACTTGAAAGCGCTATAATAAATGCCTCATTCATTCATCAGGTACTTAAAAAGTTACAATAATATAAATAATAATGGTAGCACTTTATTTTACAGTCCAATTCCCCCATGTTCCCATATGTACTTATAGTAATTACAATAACTAGGTACTAACCATTAACCTACGCCTTAACCTAGGGTTCCTCAAATCTTGCCCTGGAGGGCCAATGCGCTGCAGAGTTTAGCTCTAACCCTGATCAAACTCACCTACCTGTAGTTTTCTAATGAACCTGAAGACATTGATTAGCATGTTCAGGTGTGTTTGATTAGGGTTGGAGCTAAACTCTGCAGGAAAGTGGATCTCGTGGGCCAGATTTGAGGATCCCTGCCTTACCCCATGTAGCTACCTTATATTACACATTTTCTTAGGTAAGCACAGTGCTGTACGTGCACATACTATAAAAGAATAATAATAATACATTTAAAAATGTTTCTTGTTCAATTCTAGAGGGCTTACATAATTAAGGAGATATTAAATGTATCCAGTGAACTGATTTTCAGTTTCTCTTATAGGTGCACTATGTAACAATTTTTCAGTAAATTATCCAAAACCCACTAGGCCAGTGTTATATACTTTGTTCAGTGGAGTACTTACAATATCCCAAATGTTTCCAACTATTTGTAAATCGTGAGAAAATGGTAAGTACATGTAACAAGTACACTGTAAAATAAAGTGTTACCAAATTTTTTTAAATAGATAAATCTGATATTTTGTCCTGGTTCACCGAAGACATAAATTAACACATTCTGTAGTCAATTCTGTATTGTTACAGTTTTTGCATTAGTATTGACCTAGTGCCAGAGGACCGGTACTTGGGCCGTAACCACCATAGGCATTAAGGGAGACAATTCCTCCCCCAATAATTGGAAATGGCCAAATTGCCCCCCCCAATATACATTTCTTAATGTTGTTCTCAATTACGTACCACTCTGTTTGTTGTTTGTTAACAGACTGTTTAAAAAGTGATTTTTATATTTTTAGGCTGGTCTGCCTCAGCGGTCTAACAATGCTTGTCAAAGTCAAAATGATGACCAATCAGATCAAAGAATGTGGGGATTAATGTTCACTAAAGACGAGTGTGAATTCCAAAGTGACTCTTTTAGTTTTTACAATGAAAGAGTGCGTGCAAGATAATATATACGTGGCTAAACATTTAATATTTGACAACTGTTTTACAATGGATGTGTTTAACGACCCACACCAACAAACAGTAATGCAAACTACTCAACTTTAATGTAATTTTGCCATTTTGAATAGAAAATATGCTTTGATTTAAATGATGATGTCATTCATGACAATGTAACGAGACAAGAAATACTTGTTACATTTTTGACATATTAGACATACAATCAAGAGTGAATGTGTGCATATTGTTTTATAAAATATTATTTGCAAAGAGTTTAAAGCTGCTGTCCGTAACTTTTTTGTGTTCAAGATGTACAAAAATTATATAATGAGAATGTACAACATGAATCCATTTTCCAAACCGTGTTTTTGTCCTACCCTGAATCATTATGGTACACTTCTAATAAGTGTTTATATTGGGACTATTTCGGACCGGTCTGGTAAGAACCGCTGTGGAGGAGCACAGTCCCTGCGTGACTGGCTATAGACATAAATAGAGAGAAGTAGCTCCAGCTGCAATGTTCTTCCGCAAGACACATGCAGTTCTGTTTATTAACCGCTAGAGCGTAAAAAGGTACGGACTGCAGCTTTAAATGGATTACTTCACAAATATATAGGCTATAACTTATTTCACCATTATTATTTATTTATTCCCTTAAATCCCTTTTAAAAAAGCCCATGGACCACCCCCATAAAAATTTTTTTTTTAAAAATTGGTCCAACCCCAATGTTCAAGACTTGGCTACGGCCTTAGCAGAGAACTGCCCAGAATCAACAGCTGCTTATGATGACATCTGGGGCATTTCGTTTTCTTACCATCTTCCTTAAGCAGTGTTGCAGCATCTTTATCCTCCTCCCATTTTCCAGTCACAAAACAGTCCCTGATAGATGCTAGCATCTGTAAATACACAATTCTTAAGAAAACAATTTGTGCAACAAACGGCATATTTAAATTCATTATGCAAACACATCTACATGTATATGCAAATGTATTTTAATACTGCTTCTCACCTCCTCCTGATCCCAGTCATGGCTGCTGTCTGGCTGAAAGCGAGAGCAGTCCATCGCATCCGCTCGTACTTTCTTGCTCTTCTCTGGTCGGTTGATTTTAAATAAACCTCCCAGCTCTTCTTCACCATTAGAATCCTCTTCCTCCTCCGCCACTGAGAAACAAACAAATATCAAGATGCATTATAGGTTGGATAGCAGTTCATGTGCTTTATGAAAATGAATGCTGATCCTCCTTTCTTTTCAGTGCGTGAATTAAATGTCAGTCCTCATATATAATTATATAATATATATCATTCTCTCCCTGTGTAAATATGAAATAAGTAATACATAAAAAATAAATCAACTATGGCTTCAGATTCTGAAGACTTGGTATTCAGCAGCACACAGGTCACGTGGACTAACTTTACAGTGCTTTTATCGTTTTTTGCAGCCTGACAGACATCACTATGAATATGCATTTTAAGTGAAATATCTTTAAAATGTCTAATTTTGTGTTTCACTAAAGAAATAAAAGCGTACAGGTTGGAACAGCATGAGAGGGAGTAAATAATTTAATGCCAGGTTTTTAATTTTGGAGTCAACTAGATGTTCAGAGACTCTTCCTCACCTGTGCCGTACACTAGCTTGCGCAGGTTTGGAGCTGCACGCTGTTGTCTTAAATATGCCTCTGTTGCTTTCTCGGCCAAACCTTCCTTCCATCGTAATGCTCCTTCAACATAGACATCCACATAAACAAAATGCATTCAACATGTTCAAAAGAGATTTTCAGAGCAGTAAAATTAAATAGTAATAATAATAATAATAATAAAAAACAGGCATAAAAGGGGAAAAATGGGGGAAATTAGTAAAGGCAGTTAAGTTGTATTACAAAGTGAACAGACAGAATGATTTAATTTAGTTAAATTAAGATTATTTGAGAAAAAAAAAATTCTGACAATGTTGGGATTATTTGGGACAATGTTGTTAGTAACAAAGTACCTGCAGTTTCATAACCCATCTCTGCATCCTCTGTGTCTCTCTCTTCTTCCCCTGGATGCTTGGAGGACATTTTTGATTTTTCAATCTCATCTTCATCTCCATCTTCCTCTTCATCATCATCCTCTGAGCAGAGACCAGAGTCTGGACCGGAGCTTTTTTTTGCAGGATCCCCTTCCTCCATCTCCTCCTCATTTTCTTCATCATCCTCCTCTTCTTCTTCACTTTCATCTTCTTCAGTTTCCTCCCCATCACTCTTTTCCAGTTCATCGTCACTATCAGCAAACGCAGGCATCTCTGCAACCTCCTCAACTTTCTGTTTCTTCGTAGGAGGAGCTGACGCCTCCTGTGAAGCTTCCTTATCTTGCTTTTTCAGTGTTGCCACCCCCTCTTCATTTTCCTCACCCTCTTCTTCATCACTCTCTTCCTCCTCCTCCTCATCGCCTTCCTCATCCTCCTCCTCATCGCCTTCCTCATCATCATCATCATCTTCCTCATCTTGATCGGCAAAGACAGCTCTCCTCCTCTCTCTCTGTGCTTTTTCATCCCATTCAAGTCTTTCCATAGGGTTCTGTTTCCTGTTGATTAATTCAGATGCATGCATACATTTTCATCACCAAACTTTGCTGTCAACTCTGGTTACATTACAATCCCTGTTTGAATTACAATTATATAATCTGAGTTCATTAGTAAATCGTACCCATTTTCCTGCACCTCCTCCGGTGTTAGTGCAGCAGCTCCTGTGAACAGTGACACTTTGCTGGCGGCCATTTTTGCATCCAAAGTGGCTTGTGTTCCAATAAGAGACTGAACAAGTTCAGTGGTGGGCCGCACCTCCTCCTGGGACAGACATTTCTCACACCATTAAAACACTTAATAACCATCAGATCACAAATCGTCTTTAAACCTCAAGGTCATATTCGCTGATGGAACAAAATTGAGTGTAAAAAGTGTTATTACTTAGTGTAATAAGCTGTGACTGCCCTGTAAACTGCAGACATTATTGCATCTGGTATTAAATCAACTGTAGGTAATGCTGTCACGGGACGTGCTGAGACTGAAATCTGACCTGCTGCTGGTTGGCATGTCCACAAGGCATATCAATGTAGACGGCATCCTTATCATACACCAATCCCCCTACGCCAGCCATGGGGGCGTACAATAACCGTTCCTTTACGTTCAGTGCTCTCTTCTTAATCATCTCCGGAAGAGGGCAAGGGTCTGGCAGGAAGCTAACGTCCGCCACAGAGAAGTCCCCCACACCTGCAACATTTATCAGTAGTTCTCAATCATATAATGCATAGTTAGCATAGCAAAATAAATACACTAATATTCGGGGTCGGTAAGATTTTTTTTAATGTTTATAAAACTGGTCTCTTATGCTCACAGCAAGTCATTTCTAGCGAGAAATTACTAATGTAGTAATTAACTAGTTGTTTAGTTCTCAAAGCAACACGGACTCGACAAGAAAAGTAACCGGTGTATTTAGTTCAATAAAACGCATGTAAGGGATGACAGTGTTGATGATTTACCTTGGATACAAGCAAGAGTGAGCCTGCAGTTTTCGCTCATAGCACCGACGAGAATGCAGGTGGAACACAACAAACGTGTTTTAGGGAAAAAAAATGTAGGGACATTCTAACGGCGTTCTATAGGCTTCATCACAGTTGTTGCCCTACATCGTATTCTTCATCAATCAACTGTATGAAATGTTAGATTACCTAAATTAAGTCCGGGGTGGGGCAAGTGCAATACTCATTTTAATGCGTTGTTTTTTACCATAACTAATTCATCTAATTAACGTGTTAAATCGACAGCCCTAATTAATAAATATATATACAATGACCCAAATTACATTAAATGCAGGTTCACTTGCAGCAAACTGTTTCACTGAGCACAGTGTGGTTTGAGCAGTAAATGAATAGTCCAAAATCTATTTTGTGACGTGTACAATGTAAAATCTGGTTTCTGAAGCAAAATCTGTTTACAAAAAAATAACTGAATATCTGTAAAGAATATTGCAAACATTAATGATAGCTCACCAGGAATGTGGACCTGACATTTATTCTTCAAAAATGTCCCACGCAGGTAGCCGTACAGAGAGACGGTTCGGTCACATTTCGGATTTAACCTTATAGCCTCAGGATCAGTAAGATCTTCCATACTGTCCGGAAAAACAAACAAACAAACTCATTGCCTGTTATAAAAGGCAGTATATGCTTAGATACATCATGAATAAAATAAAACATTTCTTCAGGTCACTTACCGGTCAGCCAACACATAGGGGTGAGAAGTCTGCCAGACAAGAGGCCTGAACTTCATGACTGAGATGAACCTCCCAAGGTTCTTAACTTCCTGTATCTGGTACTCTCCATACACCATTCCAGACAGATAAAAGAGCTTGGCACCCTGCAAGACTTTCATGTTCAGACACTAGACAGTTCTCTTTAAAGATATGTCAGTTATATGCCTGGTTGTTGACGTACCTGGAAAACTTCAGTCCAGAATCTGTGTTTGAGGCGGGTTTTTGTTTTTCGAAGTCTCTTGTTGTCCTTGAAGGTGTCCAAATGTGTGAGGACCCCCATGACCCGGGGAAAGCCATGAACTTGGCAAATATTCAGGAACTCAAAGGTCTCCATTTCAAAGCCAAAACTAGCATCTATCAGCATCAGAACCTAATAAAGTCAAAATGTCAGTGCTACCTTACTGGAAAACCTTATATTAATACAATTAAGTGATAATCAAGTCGAATAAAATGTCAGACTTTTTAATTTCACTTTTATGGCTACTAGTTATCTTGATTAGTTCTGCCTCAACATGTACGGTACACTACCTTTCAAACATGTGTTGTTTTTTTAAAGAAATTAATACTTTTATTCGACAAATATGCATTTAATTGATATAAATGGCAGTAATGACTAACAAATTATTTCAATTTCAAATAAATGCTGTTATTTTAAATGTTCTATTCACCAAAAAATTCCAGATTTTTTTTATTGTTTTTTTTAAAATAAAAAATATTAAGCAGCACTGAATTAAGCAGAACTGATTTAAACATTGAAAAATGTTTCTTGCGCACTAAATCAGCATATTAGAATGATTTCTGAAGGATTATGTGACACTGAAGAGTGGAGTAATGATGCTGAAAATTCAGCTTTGCCTTAACAGGAATAAATTATATTTTAAAATATATTGAAACTGAAAACAGTCATCCTTAATTGTAGTAATATTTCACAATATTGCTGGTTTGTATTAAATAAATCCAGCTTTGCTGAGCATAAGAGACTTATTTCAAAAACCTTGGAACAAAATCTAGAACAGTAGAGTAGAGTAGGTAGAGGGTGGGCAATACAGCATTTGTAAGGCAAAACAATGCATGTTTTTTTTTCATATTTAGGTATAATTAAGACATATGAATTGCGGCATGAGTTTAATCCTGGTCAGCTTTGCAAACTCACCAAGTCAGCAACCTTGGCCAAATCAATCATGGTGTTGATGTCATTATTGCACTCGATGAAGGTCAGACGGCGCTTTTTTCCTACAAACATTTACAAGAAAAAAAGTCACCTCACAGCTTATTGACAAAGTCAGACAGAATCAAAATGTGAGCAAATTTTTGACATGTGACACCTTAGACGGATGTTAATACCATATGTAAATGGGAACTATTTTACATACGTTTTGTTAATATGCATTACAAAACTGACCAGATACTATAGTGACAGGTCCACAGATGTCAGAGAGCTTCTGCCGTGTGAAGTTTTTGATCAAGCATCGAATGAGGGTGCTTTTGCCCACTTTTGGAGGTCCCATCACCACTACAACAATAGGCGGGGGTTCCAGAGGGGTCCGGTCTACCAAGGGAATGTGATGTTTCTTTGTTTTAATATCCTGAGCCCTACAAAACAATGTTAAAAGGGATTAAAAGCAATAAATGGACAAATCATTTTACTTCAATTATAAAAAGTGAAAGTTATAGAATAAAAGAAATGGCATAAGAATTATCTGATACTGTTTTGCTCGTTAAAGGGATAGTAAACCCAAAAATGAAATTACCCCATGATTTACTCACCCTCAAAGCATCTTAGGTGTATATGACTTTCTTCTTTCAGACGAATACAATCAGAGTTACATAAAAAAAAATCCTGGCTAATCCAAGAATTATAATGGCAGTGAATGGCAGCCCAAAATTTGAAGCCCCAAAAAAGGCTCTGGTGGGGGGAGGGGTGTGTGGGGTTAATAAAGGCCTTCTGAAATGAATCGATGAGTTTTTGTAAGGAAAATATCCATATTTAACATGTTATAAAGTAAAATATCGAGCTCCTGCCAGACCACCTTCTGTATTCAACTTATGAAGAAAGTGTAACACCTCTCGCAGTTAAAAACACGTACGCAAACGTCCAACGTCATGCAACGCGCCAATTACTCTTTTACCGTAAGTTGAATACAGAAGCTCCGTCTGAAAGAAGACTTGAGTGCATATTATGGGCTAATTTTAATTTTTGGATGTACTATCCCTTTAATAACAAAGTAAGCAGACAAAATCTGTGGAAGATGGGTATTGTTGAATGACGCTTTCTGAGCACTGACCTATGGAAGGTTTTTGCCATGCGCACAGCTGACTTAACACTAAACGCCCGTGGGTTCCTCTTGCGTTCATCCTGCTCTTGTTCAGTGCCATGCTCCTTCTTTCTGTTCTTCTTCTGTGCTTTGGGACCACTGTGCTTATGCTGGTGTCGCTTCTGTTCCTTCTTCTCTGTCTTCTCCATCTTTGCTCTTAGGAGATAAGACAGATGATCAGCAATGATCTTTATTTGACTTCACAGAATGATGTAGACATCTTCCATGCAGGTATTGACTAGGCTAAACCCTCATTAACTTTAGTGGGAAGCCAGGCAAGAGCTGCAGGGTGACAGCTGCTGTTTTTACATTGAAGATTGATATTCTTCTGCATCAATTTAAAGTCATTCAGTCAAATCATACCTACTGAACATCAGGTATCGGTACGACATTACTTCCTAAGCACTAGGAAATACACTGCCTTTAAAGACAGAATGAGCTATACATTGAATCATGTGTATCTACAGTCAAACGGACCTCTAAACAAAGAGCAATTACAATAAAACATGCATGAACAACGTACAGAATACGGTTTGGACTAACTGGTCATCTATTGCAATTTAATTTCAGGTATTTCACGTTGGAACAATGGATGAATAAATACGTTTGTCTTTAAACCAACATCTATGCAGTCATTTTAAGCATGGAAATATAGACTCACCTTTTTGCGGTTACTGTTTAGTTCAACCCGCTTCACATATGATCTCAGAATTCAAGATGTTAAATCATGTTATCATATCAGGCGCACGTGAACCTCTCTCCACTGTTTACACGTGTGTTACGCTTCCGGTTAGAGGCGGAAGTCGTTACGTTCGACAGAGTCTGTCGTGTCAAACAGGACCCTGGAAAGAGCTAACCATGTAACACGTTCCGCATGCAAAATACTTTTACTGGATTATGATGCATATATGCTGATTTTATGATGCAGGTATAACAAGTTGTTTAGCAACATAAAACCATAAACTCGTTAAATATTTATGCGGTCTTTGAGGTAAAATGGAAATGTCGAATAGTGGAGGGAAATGTCTTAAATGGAGTCGAGATATTATTATTGGTTTCTCATTAATCTTTTGAGTCTTTTGTTAAATGAAAGATCTTTTGAGCGAATGAAAGACTCGCCACCTACTGGCGTGATTTTGTAACCTACAGAGAGACTTCAGTGAACACATTTGACTCACATAAAATTAGTTTTATTTGTTCCTACTATGGAAGTCAATGGGGATCCAGCCATCAACTGTCTGGTTACCAACCTTATTTAAAATATCTTCTTTTGTGTTCAGCAGAAGAAAAATACTCATAGGCCTACAACTATTCTTTTAAGTTGTCACCATGTATGTTATCCATGTAATACGTCCGGGCATGTTAGGCCCCTCCACTCATGGGAATCGCCTCTAAAACTTTGGAGTTGACTTTTGATTCCCCCAACGCCCCGGAATCAATTAATTGACCCTTTATGATGTATACATGTATAAAATAGTAAATCAAATTCACTTATTTTTGAGTTAAGGGACAAAACATGTCCCAAATAAAAAAGCCCTTTTTTATGGTAAGAATATCAACACACTAAAAATACTTAAAAAGTTACATCTAAGGGAAATTTAGTATTATTTTAAAATCACTCGCTAAACTTGGAAACACATGTAATTTAACCTGTCCTCAGCAGGAGGTCACAGTGTAAAACTGCCAAACAAAGTGTTTAAAAATGCAACAAATTGAAAAATACACAGTTACATTAAAAGGCAGAGCTCTTTAAGATATCAAACAATACACAAAGAATTTAATTATATTTTCCATGAAAAATAGCTTAAGTTGTGCCCTCACTTTGCGTGAACTCCGTCAGAATTTTTTATGATTCTGAATAAATCAGGCAGTGATCATGGGCAGCTTTAACTCTGAGGAGCACTTACTTTTCCCTGCTCACTGTCAGTATTTGTCAACAATACCAATTTAATAATGTAGTGCTAATAATAATGTGTTGTCCCTTATCTCAAGAATCGGTGAATTAAATGTGCAAGCAATCAAGAAGACAAAAGTCATACATTTTAACATTTTATTTCAAATAAATATCAGTTGTTTTACAAAGTGACAGTATAGGTGAGCTTCATTAAATGTAAATAAATATCCCAACTGCACTGTAATACCTTAAAAGAGCATCAAGAATAAATAAGTTACTTTTTGGTACAACCGTAGGCTACTGTTTCCAATCTACTCCTTGGTAGAAAATGTAAATAAATAAAGTCCAATAAATAACTGTCCAATGTGGATATCTGATATTGCTCTGTAACCGGCACTTGCACAATACCATGCTTTCCGTATAATACAGTTCAAAAGAAGGAATCCTTCCCTTCAAGTTAAACCCCATGTTAAAACAGTGTTTGTCTCCTTTAGGTGGATGTTTGCTAGATTACTGAAGATCCATCTGGCCATTGAAGTTCCACCAGGCTGGCTCCATTTTCCCAAGGACATCCTCCAGATACTGAGAGGACAGATCTGGAAGTGGGGCCACAGGTTGCTCCTCAGCGACCCTGTCCCATGGGCTTCCACAATCGGTGTCCTGCACAGATGGAGAGCAATTTTCCAGTCCCATGTCCCAAAATGCAGAATCAGAAGATGCAGGAGAAGTTGGAAGTGACTCCAGGCCACTAACACACCCAACTTTGGTACTTCCATGAGGATAAGGAGGTGGTGGGTAGAGGAAGAACTGACTCTCGCCCATGTAGGAATTCCCAAAACTCTGTGCTGGTAGACTCCATGTAGACTCAGGAGAGGTCTGTGTGCTTCCTCCAGAGCTCCAGCTGTCTGTCATAGCTTGCAGATCAGAGGGAGAACAAGAGCTGGTTCCCATTAACCTGTTTTGTCGAGGCTTGATTGCAGGTGTGCTGTAGTCACTTGGAGGAAAAGTAAAGTGCTGAGGAGATGTTTGAGACATCTGAATGTTGAAGGACGCCTCTTGAATGCCTCTCTGTTGGCCAACGCTAGCCATGTGAGTGGGTAGGAAAGGGCTGGGCAGAGGAGAGGTACAGTCGAGCTGTGGTGAGGTCCGAGTGGCTCTGTTCTTTAGGGTTCTGGCTCTCTTGTTCTGGAACCACACCTGGAAAAAAACAAAACATTCATGTTAGAATGTTGATATATGATATAAACAACTTTTTGAAAACTGTTTGTTTAGTTATTTACATACCTGAATACGTGACTCTGGTAGGCCAGTGGCATGAGATAGATGTTCCCTGACACTAATACCAGGGTAGGGGTCCACACTAAAAGCAATTTTAAGTAGTTCCAAGTGCTCTTTGGTGAAACAGGTTCTCTTCCTGCGGCCTGCAATCTTACTGGCCTGCGAGTTTCCATCTTGAGCTGTAAAAGTAAAGGTATGTGTTATCATTAAAGCACACTATAAATAATTATTCCAGAAGAAAAAAATCTTAAACTCTAATCTTAATAAAAGCAATAATACTTACCAATGCAGTCCGTCCACATGTCTTTCAAGGATGTCACTTGTAGAATGTGATTCTGTAAGGACCGAGTAGGTCAAGCTGAATGCTTTCTTACTTCTCCTTGTGCTACTGACCAAGAACTGAGAGGTACCACCATTTATACCTGCCCACCGTGGTCCAGAGGGGGCAGTCCTAACACTTGTACACTTTAAAGGTGAAGTGGGCTCTATGATCTCTAATGGGCAATTTACACCCTCACACATGCCACACCTTAATTTACACTTCATTCATCCATCCATCCTATTTTGTTGTTCATCACAAATTGATGAATTTGCAAGTATGTCAAAACATTTTGTAAGACTGTTTATAGAAATATTGCTTATGATGTAAGTATTACTGCTTGCTTAAAAAATAATTATATTTGCAGGGACATTACCATAGTTTTTAATGATATTACATACATTTAAATTTAATTTTTTTGTAAATAATTACAGTAATTATACATCCAGCTTGCATTTACATTTCATTTTAAAACATTAAAAATATGTATATGCTCATCTACATTTAAACAATAAAATATGTAAGTACACTAAAAAAGTAAGACTTTTTTAAGATTTACAAATTACAATTGCATAGTGAAATGTCATCAAATTGAACTGAATAATCCTTACATATTATTCATATTATGGATTAAGAATTTTAAATGAGTAAAAAAAACGATCTTAATAAAACATTTTGTATAAATCGTAATGTATAATGTTATACAAATAATAAAATGGAAACAAAGTAAAATGTCTGCTATTACAAAAATCTTATAATAATTATAATACCTTTAATGTTAATGGAACAAGGGAATGTACCATTTCAGTTTATGTGATTCATATTCATAAATAAAAAAATATGTTTAAATTTATGAATATGAATCACATAAACTAAATTGTTAATTCCCTTGTTCCATTAAGATGTATTAAGATTGTTTTTAAAAAATTTTAACATTATACATTATATTACTATATTGTTACATGATATAATAATATGCAAGTAAATGCTCCTATGTGTTTCTTATTTTTATAAGCATTAGCATACAAATAAATATATCCTGTAAGAATATAGTAGGCTCTATATATATATATATATATATATATATATATATATATATATATATATATATATATATATATATATATATATATATATATATATATATATATATAGTGAGGAAAATAAGTATCTGAACACCCTGCTATTTTGCAAGTTCTCCCACTTGGAAATCATGGAGGGGTCTGAAATTGTCATCGTAGGTGCATGTCCACTGTGAGAGACAAAATCTTTTTTAAAAATCCAGAAATCCCAATATATGATTTTTTAACTATTTATTTGTATGATACAGCTGCAAATAAGTATTTGAACACGTGTCTATCAGCTAGAATTCTGACCCTCAAAGACCTGTTAGTCTGCCTTAAAATGTCCACCTCCACTCCATTTATTATCCTAAATTAGATGCACCTGTTTGAGGTCGTTAGCTGCATAAAGACACCTGTCCACCCCATACAATCAGTAAGAATCCAACTACTAACATGGCCAAGACCAAAGAGCTGTCCAAAGACACTAGAGACAAGGCTGGAAAGGGCTACGGGGAAATTGCCAAGCAGCTTGGTGAAAAAAGGTCCACTGTTGGAGCAATCATTAGAAAATGGAAGAAGTTAAACATGACTGTCAATCTCCCTTCGGACTGGGGCTCCATGCAAGATCTCACCTTGTGAGTCTCAATGATCCTAAGAAAGGTGAGAAATCAGCCCAGAACTACACAGGAGGAGCTGGTCAATGACCTGAAAAGAGCTGGGACCACCGTTTCCAAGGTTACTGTTGGTAATACACTAAGACGTCATGGTTTGAAATCATGCATGGCACGGAAGGTTCCCCTGCTTAAACCAGCACATGTCAAGGCCCATCTTAAGTTTGCCAATGACCATTTGGATGATCCAGAGGAGTCATGGGAGAAAGTCATGTGGTCAGATGAGACCAAAATAGAACTTTTTGGTCATAATTCCACTAAACGTGTTTGAAGGAAGAAGAATGATGACTACCATCCCAAGAACACCATCCCTACTGTGAAGCATGGGGGTGGTAGCATCATGCTTTGGGGGTGTTTTTCTGCACAGGGGACAGGGCGACTGCACTGTATTAAAGGGTTAGTTCACCCAAAAATGAAAATTATGTCATTAATTACTCACCCTCATGTCGTTCGACACCCGTAAGACATTCGTTCATCTTCGGAACACAAATGAAGATATTTTTGTTGAAAGCTGAGGCTGAGAAAGGCCTCAGATAGGCCTCCATAGGGATTCAGTACATTTACACTCACAAGACCCATAAAAGGCACTAAAAACGTCGTTACAAAGTGCATCTCACTACAGTGGCTCTACAATAATTTTATGAAGCGACGACAATAGTTTTTGAGCGAAAAAAAAAAATCTAAATAACGACTTTATTCCACAAGTTCTTGTCTTCCTGTGCCGTCGAACTCACGAAGCAGCACGACGCATGCGCGAGAATATGACGTAGCGCCGGCATTCGGGAATCCATGAAATGCACACTTTAGTCCCATTTTAAGCTCTACGCCGAGACCTAAAGCACGATCAATGTAGAATTCAACAGCTTAGATACGGTGCGTCTTCCTCTGCTCGTTGTAAACAAATCTCCTCGCTTCTGGGTCACTTGTTCGAATGCCGGTTCTGCGTCATATTCTTGCGCATGCGTCGTGGTGCTTCGTGAGTTCACGGCACAGGAAGACAAGAACTTGTGGAATAAAGTCGTTATTTAGATTTTTTTTTTTCCGCTCAAAAACTATTGTCGTCGCTTCTTAAAATTATTGTAGAGCCACTGTAGTGAGATGGACTTTGTAACAACGTTTTTAGTGCCTTCTATGGGTCTTGTGAGTGTAAATGTACTGAATCCCTATGGAGGCCTATCTGAGGCCTTTCTCAGCCTCAGCTTTAAACAAAAATATCTTCATTTGTGTTCCGAAGATGAACGAATGTCTTACGGGTGTCGAACGACATGAGGATGAGTAATTAATGACATAATTTTCATTTTTGGGTGAACTAACCCTTTAAGGAGAGGATGACTGGGGCCATGTATTGCGAGATTTTGGGGAACAACCTCCTTCCCTCAGTTAGAGCATTGAAGATGGGTCGAGGCTGGGTCTTCCAACATGACAATGACCCGAAGCACACAGCCAGGATAACCAAGGAGTGGCTCTGTAAGAAGCATATCAAGGTTCTGGCGTGGCCTAGCCAGTCTCCAGACCTAAACCCAATAGAGAATCTTTGGAGGGAGCTCAAACTCCGTGTTTCTCAGCGACAGGCCAGAAACCTGACTGATCTAGAGAAGATCTGTGTGGAGGAGTGCGCCAAAATCCCTCCTGCAGTGTGTGCAAACCTGGTGAAAAACTACAGGAAACGTTTGACCTCTGTAATTGCAAACAAAGGCTACTGTACCAAATAATAACATTGATTTTCTCAGGCGTTCAAATACTTATTTGCAGCTGTATCATACAAATAAATAGTTAAAAAATCATACATTGTGATTTCTGGATTTTTTACCTTTTGCACCTACGATGACAATTTCAGACCCCTCCATGATTTCTAAGTGGGAGAACTTGCAAAATAGCAGGGTGTTCAAATACTTATTTTCCTCACTGTATATATATATATATATATATATATATATATACATATATATATATATATATATATATATATATATATATATATATATATATATATATATATATATATATATATATATATATATATATATATATATATACATACAGTATATATACTCGTACTGTCATACATATATACATTTTGAAAATATATGTAATATTCTAAAAGACATTTAAGCAATTGTTACATTACTTAATATTGATGATCATCCCACAATTTTTCATAAATTTTCACTTAAACACGTTTGTATTAAATGGTGCATTGTTGAAAACATTAAATCACAAAGAAGATACATATATACTGTATTTATTTCAGATTAACAAATAAAATGTTTTGTATCATACAGGAAAGAGAAAGATTTAATCTGCACTCAAATTTCAACATTTTGTGATAATCAGATTTGAAAAGATTATGACCTCTGTCATAGGTGTGAATAGGTTTGATGAATGTGTTTACGCCTCTTTGATTGATATGTCCCAATCAATCTATACAATGGCTCCTATAGAGCTAACTTGTACCTTTAACAGCTGTGAATATACCTTTATTAATAGACCCCAGTCATAGATGCCTATATGATTTTTCTTTCTGACAATAATAAAAGTGTGATTAATTACACTATCTCAAGTTATTTAGGCTATAAAAATCACTTTAAAAGCACCAGAATGCTCTTATTGAAACAATGAATACAATAACAAAATGTATGTTCATAATAGTGTTCATTTCAAAGTGTTTCAAAACCTTAATTTCAGGACAAAGCTCTTCTTTCCCTTCTATTTCCATATAAGAGCTAGTATGGCCATAATGTAGAGCTATATCTGCTCTGTTGGTATAGATTGGACTTACATCTGCATTTTATTAACTGACAATCCCTGGCTACTTATTTCAGGAAAGTCTGTTTAATACTTTTTATAAATCTCTCACAATTCATGTTCCTGATTAAAATATTTAATATGCTGCAAGATAGATTAAAAAATAATTATTTTGTACATGCAGAATGTTTAACTCTACTTAAGGCTAGATTAGTGTCAGAAATAATTGTTTAAATAAGCGGCAATATTTGTCTCTTGGAATTGAATTTCATTTTTATCTTCAAATGGACATATATGATGTATAACAAATATAAGAAACATAACGCTTCATATACTTGAACTGGATCAATTGTCATACTAAACACATAATATGCCTAGAATATTAAGAAATATATCTGAAATAAATAAAATTCCCTAATATTTTTAATATTTTTTTTGTGTCATTTTTGGTGACTTTATTGCCCCAAGGCCATGTACATTTCTGACCTTGGTCATCATTCATCATTCTGGATCTTATAGCTTATGGCCTAAACAATGAAAAACAACATACATTCTGTATTACCACAAATCAGATTTTTGTAGTAAGTGGGCTCTATGATCTCTAATGGGCAAGTCACACTTTCATACACACCACACCTTAATTTACACTTCATTCACCCCTCCTCTTTTGTTATTCGTAACACTTGATCAATTTGTCAAGACGACATGTCAAGACAATTTGTAAGACTGTTTATAGAAATATTACTCATAAGTATTACCACTTACTTTTATAGGACAATATTTGTAAGTACATTACCATATTTTTTCAGTATTATATACATTTTAATTGTCTTTTTATTTTTTTTGTAAACGTTTTTCTAATATTACATTTTTTCTAATACAACAATTTCTAATATGCCTATAGAACATAATATTTTAAAATATATCTTAAATATATCAGTCTAACATTTTAAATATGTTTCTCGCAGCCCAGTACATCTGATCCTGGTTGCATGTACTCTATAGATCAGCTTACCTTTATGGCCTCTGTGACAAACAGCATATTTTACTTACAATTCTTCTTCTTTTGAGAATATTTTTCAGAAAAAGACCATGTCTGATTGGTCAATTCACATCATAGTGGCCGTCATAAAAAAGAAACACAGCAGCTTGCAAATTTATCTTTACAAATTGTAAAAGCCTTAAAACTGCATTAAATTCCATTGTAATAATATGTAATTTATTTATTTAGGAAATTATGTTTACCCTGATATATGTGTGAGCATTTGTTACATAAATATGTTATAAAAGTATATAATTCCTCAAATGTGAAAGCCTGAAGTTGCAATATGAGAACAATGTTTGCCAGATTTTTCAATTAACATCATTGTTGTACTTATTTAGACAGCTTACAATAAAAAACATAAAATTGTGTTATATGTGAAAGCCTTATCAATTTATTTAAATTAACATTCATTGCTAATTTGATGTCATATACGTAATTTATTATTTTACTAATATTTGAAACCATGGTTACCCACCCTGATATACAGTAGGCTATGTGAGAATTATGATCATTTGTTACATAAATGTTAGATAACCCAGGAACCACTCATCAACATCGCAGTAGCACAATGATTCTATTTGCGCATGTCAGTGCGCCAGTATTTATAACCTTGTAAGTTAAACACTATTTTAACTATCTATCAGAGTAATGATATTGTAGGTCAAGATGGCGCTCCATGATCTAGAGTGAGTCATGGCGTCCCTGGAGTCTACAAACAGCAAGTCCACTTTTACAGATGGACAAAACTGCATCTGAAACAGACCGAAAACTACATGGACTTTAATTAAAACATCACGTTCTATTCATAAATTAACCAAAGTAAATTTGTATTCCATTTAGATAATTTTCTTTGAGGTCTAAAAGGAAATATATGTTTGTAAAGACGACCTAATGAGCGTTTCAGGTAATCCATATTCATCCGCTCTGAGTTCCTGCCTCACGCGCATTGAAGGCAGCGGAACCCGGATGGAACTGTCATGGCTGCCGTCACCGACCTGCCAGTCTAAAGAGAAAAGAGAGGTAAATTTCTCTAAACTGCGCTTATTTGAAACAGCGGTTTTAATTAAGACACAATGACATTCAATTCTAATATAACTGTGACTTTTTTGAGTAGTGCGCTCTAACGTTGACTTATAGGGTTTTTAAATCGTTTGATTACATCCAGCGTGGGTGGGGGCGAGTTGCTGTATTTTTGTTGATGTGGATAAATAACATGGCTTATGGGTGAATTTGTAGATGTGTTCGCTAAGGGAGTAGCAGGATAGTCAGTGTGCATCCAGAAATGCACGGCCATAATTGTCGTGTTGAGTCGATTGACATGGCACTTCCTTTAGTTGGCTGTGCATTGTGCGTTCCGCGTTGTTCAAAGTTGGTGAATGTCAACTTAATTCAAATAACTGTATTTATTCGAATATGCTGGACTTTGGTTTGGATGTTGCTGATTTTGTATCATGGTTTTTTTGTGTGAAAAGTTTGTTTGCGCATCTGTAAAAAGATTGTGAAGTATTGCAATTCTGGTGAAAAGTTTTGGCTAATATAGCATAGAGGAAAATGAGAAGACATCAACGCTGTTACAAATATATGCACGACTACGCGTATGATATTACGATAATGCTGATGGTTAAGTACACTTAACAAGTGAGTTTTTACAGGTGAAATGATGTTGCATGCATCACTTCACATCTCGAGTGTAAAATAGTTTATGGAGGTTATCATACAAACATTAATCATTTGAATTCCAGTGTTCTCCCAGCTCCTCAGATAACCCAGTGATATGAACTACTTGCATTTTCTAAAGTTTTGAACAATGCTGATCACAATTATAGCCATTGGCAATCAGATTGCTCAGTTGGATGATAATAAGTCCCAATAGATGACAAAGTAAGATAATATCAAGTAATATCAAGCAATTTTGTGGAGAAGGGGAATAATAATTAAAGAATACATAATTTTTACTTGTTTTCATTTGATGTAACAACTTTGAAATCTAACATTTGATAACGTGCATCAATCAGTTGTTATTAAACATTGAATTTATTTAAAATTAGCTTGGTTTTTATTTAAAATGTCTACGTGAATTGTGATCCTAGTTTATGTGCCAGAATAATCTTTAAAAAAAATAATAGAAATAGACCTCTGTGTACCACAACACGTTTTACATGCTTGCTTTTATGTAACATTGACATACTCTTATTTTTCAGTGGTGCAAACTAGAATTAAATGACTGTAGTCATAAGACAATTTACACCAGTCATGTAAAAAGGATATTCATATTTGACAACTATGTGTAAAATATATAAAATTGACTCAAATGTATATTTTAACATGTTTTCACTACTTACCAGTGTGATTAAAAGCACCAAAATGTCAATACTGTAGTACCAACTTATCTATAAAATATATACTTTTGGACTGGCCAATTTCTAATGTTATGAGACAGCGCTTTTTATCAGGACTTGTTTGATTTGTTGGAGGATATGTTTTGAAGGATTTGTTTATGGATCCAGAAAAAAAAAAACATTTACAATTTTTAGCACAAGGACGGGATACTGGGGATGTTTGTAACATTTTTGACTTTTCTATCAAAAGTTATTTAAAGCCAGTGCATTCAAAATGTGATTTCAAGTGTCAGCTATTATGATATAGCTGTTATCTTTACAGCACAAACAGAAAATGTGTGGTTTTGATTCAAACACGAGGAGTGAAATGTTACAATTCACCCCATAGTCTGGGTTAGTTGTAACAGACCCTAGGGTGAGATGTAACATTATTATATCCTCCGGGGTAACATTATGGAATAAGGATTATGAAAAAAAAAAAAAAAAATGCTAATTTTACATCCCTCATTTTGTTTTTCTCTTCCAAGACCTAGGCCAGGGGTGTCCAATCCTGCTCCTGGAGGGCCACCATCCTGCAGAGTTCAGCTACAACCCCAGCTACAATCAAGGTCAACTAGGCATACTAGAAATTTCCAGGCAGGTGTGTTGAGGCAAATTGGAGATAAACTCTGCAGGACAGTGATCCTCCAGGACTGAACTAGGCATACAGAAATAAAAAACAAAACAAAGTATTTGCACTATAAATTTACTTGGGGCACGTTGTAACATAATTCACTTATGTTACAACTAACCAAGAATCTTGCTGTTACAACTAACCCAGTCTTGTAGCCATGAACTAGCTCACCTAACAGCCAAAACATTAGCACTAGCAACTTGCATGACCAATATCTACACAGACAAACAATAAACATAATTTAACTTTGATGTGTCTGCCACAGGGATCTACTTTCTCACATGTAGAATATCGACTAAACCGAGCATGTGATTTGTGTGTGATTATTGAAGTGCTATATTCTGCACAGTAAACACTGTACTGCTCATTTTGGTAGTGGATCATCCATGTATTTTATGCATACAGAAAATATGCAAAGTATACATGCTATCAACTGCTGCAGTAAGTGTAGTATGATAGTATGCTGTTCTGAACATCTCTTAAACACAGATAGAAGTTGTGATGTAGGTCCACATAGAAATCTGCAAAATGCTCTGCAGATTTTTACAGAATTTGAACAACCAATATTCAAAACATTCTTCGCTCCCCATGCCCCTTCTCTGTTTATTTATCAGATATTGTTTGGCATATTATAATATTATAATATTGGATATTATTTGATTGTACTTTGTTGATCTTGATTATAAACTTCTGACTGGTGTATATTATTTTCTTTTTACCATGTTAGAATATTCTCCAAATTCGGCACAGAAAATGACAACTAAAGCCCCGTTTCCACCGAAATTACCCAGAACAATTTGTACCAGGAACTTTTTTTACAGGAATTTTTTTTCCCCCAAGACCTGCTGCTGTCTGCATTTCCACTGCTGTCTAAAGTACTGAGAAGATTAGGCAAATTAGTCTGTAGGACTGCGCGTGGCGCGAATGCTCCTCCCAGTCAGCGACGGACAGTAATAATTTTTGTGCAATACTGTCTGCAACAATAACAAGAATAGAGGAGATTCAAGCAGCGCTGCTTTTGCTGGTTATGTATTGGTTTACTTAAGATGTCATTAACAAAACTGCGGAAAAGAGACGAGCACTAATACGTATTCTGAAAGCTTGTTAAGATAGATTTAAAATAAGACAAAGTATGTTATAATCAGCTATTACGGACATTGACCATGAGATGGCTCAGACGAACGCGATGCCATCGGACAGAAAGAGCAAGACTGATATTATTTTTTTCGGGTGTAAGGAATTGAGGTGAATGGCATTGAGATGCTTTCTTGACACAAACTCTTAAGACAACAAGCATGAAAGGCAAGAAGATGTTGTCTGCCATTTTTAAACAAATACTAGTATTGTAGATCACTGAAGAGAATATGTAGCCTATAGTTAGTCATTTTGTGAAAAATTATGTGTGTAATAGTTATATACTCAACATACTCAATATACTCTTGCATATTTGTTTGATTAAAGCATAGTAGCTCTTACATTATGTATTTAATAGAGGTAATTGTCATTAAATGCTGTAAAACATTAACTTTACAGTAGAATTATTGACATATTACAATATAATAATGTTTTTTTTTCTTTTCCATTTCCAAATATTGTAGGAGCCTTTATTCTAAAGCATGGAGGTTGACCTGACAGCATCAGATGATCCGCCTGAAAGCCATGACAAGAGCCAGGATGATGACACCTTACTGGACCACACTTTGCCTCTCGAGTTGGCACATCAGCTTCCAGAGACAGCCTCTTGCAACGAGCATTGTGACGAAACGCCCCCTGAGTCAGCCACTGATAATCTTCACACAGACGGCAAAGTTTCTGGAAAGACTCCATGTAAGATGCAGCAGGGTGCAATCTTCTCTGGAAAAATACTGAGTTTTTGTTGCTCTGAATGCAAAAGCGACACCACTTACAGCCCTAACGACTTGTTGAAACATTTTCAAGGATCACACAAGGGAACCCTTCCAACTTATCCTTGTGATCTGTGCTCGTTTGTCACCAATGAATTCTCATCTCTTCAGCGACATCGCATCGGACATCGAAACACTTTGGTCACTTGCAAGATTTGCAACGACGGGGTGCAGTATTCACTTCTTTTGCTCACCAGGCACTTTACCAACTGCCACAGCCGTAATGGACAGTTTAGCTGTAAAAAGTGTGAGTTCTCCACCAGAGATGCAGGAACCTTTGTTCAGCACATCCATCATCACAACGAACGCAATCACAAATGTGGGAAATGTCCGCATGTTAGCCCCACACAAGGAGAGCTTCAGAAGCATAACTTGGTGCATTCTGGGACTTTTCCTTTCTCTTGTCAGATTTGTGGCTACAGTGCAGCTCGCAAAGAGTACCTGAACAAACATCTTACAGTGGCACACGGTGAGGAGATGAACAAGAGGAGAGCAAATGAGGACAATTCTGGAGTTAATTCATCTGGACTAAAAATGTTGCTTAAGAAGTCTCCTCCAGTTGGAGCATCCAGAGAACCGCAGTGGATGTCCAAACTTAACTCACTCTCTGGTGTAGGTCTGCTCGATCATAATGGCAGGTTGTTTAATCCTGAAAAAACCTTGGAGGAGACCCAGCAGTTTCTTGAAAGAGCTGTTGGGGTTAAAAAAGAGAATAATAAATGGACAATGTCTCCCGTACAAAGTGAGACTCAAACGTTTCACCTTATTCCATCAACAATGCCACAACCAAAGTTACAAGAGCATGAGATTAGTCCAGGACTTCTGAATTCATCCAACAGCAATGGACTGACTGTTCTTATGGTGAAAAATAAAATATCTATTCCACCAAACTGTACCACTAAAGTCATGGGCTTTAAGATAGTCGATGGTAAAAAACATTTGGTTCTAAAAGTTATACCTACAAAACCAGAGGACTCCACTGAAAATGAGGTTTCCGATTCACAGATCGGTGAAGATGAAGATAAAACAACCGGCAGCCCCTGCTCTTCATCCTCACCAAGCATTGGGTCTCTCCTCAGTTTAGAGTCTGGAGAATCAAATGAGTCATCTTTAATAAAAGAAGAGTTACCAGAATCTAAAAATCACATTGGCAGCCGTCCCCCTCTGACAGAGCACCACAAAGTTAGCTTTAAGATCACAAGTAAAGCATGGCAAGTTAATAATGAGGATACTGAAGTCCCACATGGTGTTAAAGTACTGTCTACAGCATCAAAAGATGCTGCACTTTCCCTGTGTCAATGTCACCAATCGAATGGGAGGTCATCGCCGCATCTTCATGAGGCATCTTTCCTCTGCTCAAGGGAAAAAAGCTACATTGATGATATCCAGACAGCAAATCCAGCCACCACACCTCCTGGTTCAAAATCAGAGCTTTTCTCTGCTGATTCTGAGACCACACTATCTGATTTGCAAGTTGCTCAATTAGACTCATCTGAATATAAGGCTACAGCATTAGCTTCAGTTATGGATCAACCCTCAGGACCAGTGTCACCTGTTGATGAAACCACACATCCTTCCTGTGACTCTTCCGATTTAAAATCTGACCCTGAAATGTCTGTAGATGACAAGTTCACACACGTTGATATCCTGAAATCTAAACTTCCATATACAATAACTGCAGATGCAACATTTTCTGTGCTGTCAGAAGAATCTCTTATCCAGGAACCTCAATTCAGTTCAAAAGTTGGTAAACCATGCAAGAAGAACATTGTACCGAGCTCCCCTATTAAAAGTTCTGTGGAAAAAAACATCCTTGATTCAGTGGCTGCAGAAGGGCAGGACAAAGTTGAGACCTCATTTTGTGAGATGACTGACATTAAGACTTCTAACACAAAAGTTGGAGAGAGCTCTCAGTTTTACCCAAATGCTCCTTCTGACTCAAGTAAGACTAAAACTTCAGACAGGGTAGTTGTAAAGTTCACTGAGGCAAACTCACAAAATGGAACTAGTAAAGTTGCATCCCCTGATGCCAAAGATTGTAACACGGAGGTTGAAAATAACCTTTTCAATTCCCCAAGTCAAGAAGTCTTTAGTTTCCACAATTATTCTAAAGATTCCTTCGGGAGCTCTCCCGATTCTTTGCAGCCAGAGGAAGACTCATCGCAGGAGCTGGAGGAAGAAGAGTGTGAGGAGGATTTTGGTGACTGGAGCTTAACTCTGCCGGCATCACCTCCTCTTCCAGTGGAAGAAAATGGCAAAGGAGTGGCTAGTGAGAGTGATCCGCTTTCTGAAAGTGGAGAGAAAGCATTAGAGCGAGTGTCAGATAGTGATATCGAGGTCGATGAGTGCATAGCTACTGTTGATGATTCACTCATTCCTGTGCTTCCGGAAAAAGGAGTAGAAACGGCTTGTTCATCAGCATCAGAGAAAAAAACAGAAGGCATCGCGCTTGCAAACGAGAGCACAGCAGCAAGCTTGACTAGTGCGGCTGTTTTGGGAAAGATACTTGAAAAGCACTCGGACGCCATTATCAGCCAGCAGCTTGAGAAAGAAAGAATGAGGTCTTCGGCAACAGGACAAGAAACTGTTAGGCCGACCAAAACCACACTTCGGATTTTGCAAACACCTGAAGGAAAACAGCAGATGTTCCTTCAAACTACAGACAATCCATATGCTGTGCCAGTTCAGCTGAAAAGTGGAGCTGGGTTCAAGCTGATTACTAAGTCCAGTTCTCCCAAAATTAATGTGTCCTATGTGAAACCTGGGATTGAGACAGCCAGCAAGACTAAGGGAGTAGCTCTGACTTTAAATGGAGGCAGAATTGGCATGTGTGCACAAAGTTCAAGTCTGGAAACTAAAGGTCAGACGTCTATCCAAATGGCACCGAGCGGCAGTGGAAACCGTTACTTCGTCAATGCTGCAGCCTTTAAAGCATCTCTTGTCTTATCAGGTGCTGTCAAGTCCTCATCTGGAGAACAGACGACCAACGTGCCACAGACTTGTTATTTAGTTCAGAGACCACTCCCTGTTACCCCAGTTAGTAGTGAGTCAAATAGTCAAAGTTCTAAGACTGTGCTTTCAACTCGTCCTGTATTGGCCATGCCTGTGAATTCAACAGATAAAACTAGTCCCTTGCAGTCTGGGAGACAAGCTTACTTGGTTAGATACATTTCTCCGGCTAAGTCAGGTATACTTTTGAACAATTCAGATGGGAAAGCTTTGAACCAGGCCAACCAATTAAATGAGGCTGGCAAAAGCAGGGTATTCCTTAAGATAGTTAGAGGTCCCAACGGCACCAGATTTCTCTCCACCACTCCATACACCACAGCCAAAAAGTCGATATATCTTGCCACAAGCTCTCTACAGTCACCTTGCTTGTTAATGTCCTCAAATAAATCTTTAACCAATGTGTCGGCAAGTCTGAAAACCTCAACTAATTCCCAAGGTCTCACTCATAAACTCATCCCAGCATCACAGCTTAAACATTTTCTACCCCAATCCAACATTCAAATCAAAAGCAGAGCTGATCATGATGTAGCATTACAGAAGTTGCCACTTGGTCACAGTCCCATCCGTCCACAAAGCCAAAGGAAACGGAGGCGAAGGGCTTTGTTTGAAGAAATGCTGGAGAGCTCCTCCAAAATGAGGAGAATCTCAAGCAAGTCGGCTGAGAAAGATGCTAACTCAATCTGGGAGCCTGTTGCGAAAGATGTCGTGAGAAAGCTAAGGCTCTGTCCCTTTAGCCCACTTCAAGAAATCAAACGTCCCCGTCGAAACCAGCCTGTGGTTGTGCTGAACCACCCTGATGCAGACATTCCTGAAGTTGCTAGCATCATGAGGTCGGTGAACAAATACAAAGGTGAAGTTCTCAAGGTGGCACTGTCCCAAAGTACAGTTAAAGCCCTCTCGGAGTCTCCAAATACACTTTCAATGCAGAATGCTTCCAATGGCAATGGGAGCGAAAGATCAAGGCCATTAGGAGGCACTGTTCAAGAGAGATTCATACTGAAACTAAAGTTAAAAAAGACTAGCAGAAATAAGTATGAGGTGGTGAGGTCCTCATCTGCTAGTTCAGAGCAGCAGTCAACATTTTGTTGCTGGTTTTGTGGCCGAGTTTTCAACAACCAGGAGGACTGGATTGGCCATGGTCAACGGCATCTTATGGAGGCAACAAGAGACTGGAATAAGCTGTTCTAATGCAACTACAGTGCCCCTGGATTGGGCCAAATGCCATCCTTCATCATTGTAGAAAACAGATTTTTCTTTTGTAATCCTTTTTTCTTCTTTTTTTAATAGTACAGTAATATACAGTTAACCTGTCGATATTATTTTTCCATAGATTTTTCTCCAGAAGCTTTTAAAGGGTATAGTGTAATAGAGAAGATTTTGGTACCTGAAACAAGTTTGTATGTAAATAGTTTTCACCCTTGTATATTTAAATTGAAACCCTTGAGTATGTATAGAATGGAACTGTGAAAACTGGACACACTGTATGTTTATGGTGCAAGCAGGAAGATCACTGGTATAAGATGGTGCTGTCTCTTATAGACCTTTTTAATGCAGGCAATTGAAGCAATTTCTCAGGTAATTCCATAGTCTTTGAATGAGTGAATGGTCCAGTTTATAAAGAAGTAATTATCTTTCATTCTGAAGCTGTTTGATTGTAGATTTAAACGATATGTACCATTTTAAGTACGGTTTAAGTTGGCTACATATGTCCTACATTTATCATTGAACCATATTGTTTCCCCCATTTATGTCCTTTGGGGTTTAAATATTTTGAAAAGTTCGAAATGCATTCATAGATCTGTAAATTTTAAAGGGAAAATTCACCCGAAAATGAACATTTGTCATTGTCATGTCGTTCCAAACGTTTATGACTTTAGTTTTTTTGTTCATACAATGAAAGTCATTGTAGTTTAATGTTGTTTTGGACCCCATTGATTTTCATTGCATGAGCAAATACTGGAAAAACATTCTTCAGAATGTTTTGTGTGTGTGTGTGTGTGTGTGTGTGTGTGTGTGTGTGTGTTACAGCTTTGGAACGACTTGAGGATAAATTAGGGAAAATGATTTGGCAATTTTCATTTTCGGGTGAACTATTCCATTCCAAGTATTATTTTAGAATATTGCTTAAAAACAAGCCCAACCGGTTCCCGTGGAAGCCATTCTTTTGAAATGATGTGCCCGTTGAGGTGGTTTGCCATGAATTTGCTGTATTTGTTCTCATGTTGTTTCTTAGGGTCAGTTTTATGTTTTGCCTGTACCATGCATCTCCCTTCATTACAGCTAATCAGACCTGGTGTCCTTTCAGTAGCAATAATGGACTTTATAATAGTCTCTTTATAATTGATCTCTGTAATGTTATTCTGAACCTACATCTGTTAGTTATGTCTTTGGTGCTTTTGTTGTCCTTTCTCTTATTTGAAATGAAGTAATGCACCTGTCCATGTACTTTACTAAAAAAAGATAAAACAGGATGTATTGACATGCAAGCCAACAAACCTCAAATAGCCAACCAAACACTAACTGTATTTTTATTTTCTCTGATACTTGAGTGCCTCATTCTGCCTCAAAGTTTTAACAAGGTCTGTTTCATTTCATGGTAAAGTCCACATTTGTAAGATTATTGTGTGCTTAGTAGAGTTCAAAGATTAAGATTGACCATTCATTTGTGCTAGACTACATTGATTTTTGCTTTTGACTCATTTGTAAAGCGTAAAAGCAAAAGTTGAGACTTCGTTTTAAACTCTTTGAGACACTATTTTCTCATTGATAGTGTCAAATAAAGTATTTTTAATATAGGTTTCTGTCCCATATGATCAGTTGTTTTTGTTATAACATTCAGTATATTCTGTGCATTAAAAGCATGCTTTACTAGACTTTTGATTAAACTTTTTTACATGTCAACCCAGATACCACTCTCTAGAAGTGATACAGTGTACTCAATGGTGCTTTTGAATTGATCTGTCAATCTGCTAATTTTTGAGTTTCCTCTATTGAATTTCTCTTTAAATCTGGGTAAACGCCTCACAAGTGCTCTGATCTTCCACGCTGAAGTCTCCCTGAGAGATATCTAATTGTTAGGACAGATGTTTTAATTTGTCTTGTCTATTAATCCTTTTTTTTTTTTTTTGTCCTTTGTGTCCAAGCTTTGATGGCAGATAGATAATATTCCATCCTTGATTTAAGTAGCGAGTGTTCAGTGTATTATAGTTGTCAGTGATTTCTCTGACACTTTACTTTCCTGTGCTTGGTCCACATGAGAACTATGTTGTTGACTTATAAAGATATATTTTCAATATTCACTCAGTATGTACATCACCCTCTTTGTAACACGACAATCACTGTTATACATGTGAAGTAGTGGAATTGTTTATGCAAACCATAACAGTTGACTAATATTTAGCTCAATTGGCCCAGTTTGAAACAAGTAATGTCACGGCATGAATGAGCAAAAATATAGTCCTCACTCAAGACACCTGTCAAACCAAATAATGTTTGTCCTGAGGCAAAATGTCCTTCCTCTTTGTTGTAATGCCCATGTCACACAGGTTTTATTAGGATCTGAGAGACAAGTTTATTTTTTTATGCTAAGTGCCTAAAATGTGATGCACCAGGTTGACACTATATTGTACTGTATTTACCTCCTTGCAGTTCCTTCTTTAATAAATGTAAATACCTTTGAAGAAGATGGCTACAGATGTTCAATACTTTTATTGCCTCTGGGGTTGCATATTTATATTTTGGTATTTATGTAACTAATCTTGAAGGAAGCACTCACCTCTAGGTGGCAGTATTGCATTAGGTTAGTAATTTAGTTCTGTTTTTATAATGTCATTCAGAGGGACTTTACTAGCGCATTGGCACAATATTGGCTTCATTGGTATTCAAAATTATAATACAAACACAGGGGTATTTTTATTCTGGTTAGAAACATTCTCCACATTTGTATGTGTAATCAAATGCACATTATTTTGCCTTCTACAGCAAAAGTATGTTTACCAATGCGTTATTTGCTGTGAGGTCTAATAGTAGTAATCTAATATAAATCAATGTCATTGTCAAATATTTAACAAAGTTGTAGATGTATGACAGATAACTATTTCAGATAACTTTATGGTAGTCTGTGAGCTACTGTATATGATAATACAATTAATAGTCAACTTTCATTGCATCATTTAGTGTTATAAATTCACTCATCATACTGTTTCAACCCATGCTTGGGTCAAATGTGGACGAACCCAACCGTTGGGTTTAAAAAATGTATGTAAAAATGTAAACCAACGGTTGGGTTTGTTCATATTTAACCCAACCAGGGTTAAATTCAATTATCAACTACATAACTTATGCCTAAACTAAAAATGTGTGTCAAATTTTGCCTTTGATATATAGTTGTCACTTTCCTGAATGTATGTACAGTAAGTATATTTTTCATCATTGGGCTTTTGACTCAAAACTTCAAAAAGTCTTTCCTATAGACTGGCCTACTTTGTGCAATCTTTGTGGATACTGTACAATGAAGAGTCATGCTATACAACCCTCTATTCGATCAGGTTAGTGTGGATGTTGTATATCAAATTAAACAAGATAATCTATGTAAGCTATGTACACAGTTCAACAGTACATTACACTCCAAATGAATGTATTTATTATCATATTTAAGATGCTATCCCATTCACATTCTAATTTACTAGGCCTTGGTTAGGCTTTCACCTTCATTTTCATGAAGGCTCTGTCATGATAATGAGGGCAAAATCTCTACCCAGGCTATGATTTGCCGTGAGTCATTATCCTATGTCACAATGAGGATATTTGAGATGTGTAAATGGGGCGTTGTATTGGGGGAGACTTATGGCCTCATGAGCAGATCACTTGACAACTACAAATTACAATCAAAAGGATCATAGATCTAAGACTGACTGTTTAGTCTGGGATGGACTGTGGACCCTCACTGAGCAGGAAAGTAAGAGACATGTCCGCCTGCTTTGACAGGATTTAAATAGGTCAGGCTTGTACCAGAGCTGTCTGCAGACTTCCTCTGACTTCCTGCCATTGAAGTGGTTCAGGCCATGGAGTCGCCTGCGGGAAGGAAGGATGGCAGCCCATTCCATGAAGCATTAACACACAAAGATAAGAATAGGAAGGAGAAATAGTTTTCTTCACTGATTAAGCTATTGTTATACAGTTACCATTTGTGTGGCACAGTTCAATAAGCAGATAAATTCTGCTGTATTTAAACAAATGGTACATTTTTTGAAATTGAGATTTGTGCATCATATGAAAGCTGACTAAAAAACTTTCCTTGATGTATGGTTTGTTAAGATAGGACAATATTTGGCAGAGATAATACTATATGAAAATCTTAAATCTGAGGGTGCAAAAAAAAACTAAATATTGAGAAAATCGTGTTTGTTTGATATATTTATGATAGGAAATATGATAACAGCGCCCAATGGCAGTGCCAATGCCATGGGCATGCGGAATTTGCATGAGTAACTCCGCCCCGCCTCGTGGGTATATAAGGAAGTACGCTGACAACATTGCATTATGTTACTGCTGCAGGAGCCAAGACTGAACTCTGCGTTCCAGCAGCACAGCTGATGTGGCAAAGGAACGTACGTCTCTGTTCCCTCCTCAGGGAACGAGGGTTACATACGTAACCGAGACGTTCCCTTTCGTTTAGTCACTACAACGTACGTTAGTGACTAACGAATTGGGGTTCCAATACAACAACAATACAACAACGCAGTCTTCCAGTGCCCTGCGTAAGTGAGTACCCTGTCGTAAGACTAGTACGGACGAAGGACTCCCAATTATCACAGGAATACCAAGGTACACTGGGAAGCATATTCCAGTGTGGATATGCCAAAAGTGCCTACCCGTGGGGAGGACTTAGAGAATACACATATGACCCGCTAAGGACTGCATATGGAAGAACTCTAGGGTACCAGCCAGAGGGTGGATTTTTAACACTAGGGGTGGCAGGGACTTGCCAAGGGAAAGACACCTGCTCGCTGAGGAGGCTTACTGCGGAAATACTTGTGTGGGGGTCGCCGGAGGGGAACCATGCACATGGGGCACCTGTCCGGACATGAGGGTCTGGGCTCGAAAGGGCAGACTGAACTGATGTCGGAGTCGACAGTGCTGGAGGAACTCAGGGCTCTCAGGGAAGCTCACCTGAGGAAAAATAATTGCACGTATCCAGTCCGTGGAGTGGAATGGCGAGCAAGCGAAGACACCTGAGCCTGGTCCATTACCGGCCACCCGTAGGGGCGAGTACATAGTCGGACACTGATAGTAGAATCTGGCGAATGTGTTAGGTGTCGCCCAGCCTGCAGCTCTGCAGATGTCTGTTCGCGCAGCGCCATGCACTAAAGCCCAAGAGGAGGCCACACTCCGGGTGGAGTGGGCCCAAACCCCAAGGGGACATGGTCGACCTTGCTGCTGGTAAGCCAAAACAATGGTGTCCACTATCCAGTGAGACAACCTCTGCTTTGAGAGAGCTCTTCCCTTCTGCTCTCCACCATAACAGACAAAGAGCTGGTCCTGAACACTGCGTCCTGTCTACGTAAGCGCGGAGAGCGCGTACTGGACAGAGCAATGCTAAGGCTGGGTCTGCCTCCTCCAAGGCAGCGCTTGCAGGTTCACCACCTGGCTTGGAACGGAGTGGTGGGAACCTTGGGCACATATCCAGGCCGGGGTCTCAGGATCACGTGAGAGTTAGCCGGCTCCGAATTCTAGGCACGCTTCGTCAACCGAAAATGCAGGCAGGTCCCCTACCCTCTTAAGAGAGGCCAATGCGGTCAGCAGAGCCGTCTTCATCGACAGGAACTTAATATCAACCGACCGCAAAGGCTCAAGGGGAGGCCTCTGCAGAGCACTTAGGACTACTGCGAGGTCCCAAGAGGGAACGAGAGGAGGGCAAGGAGGAATCAGTCTCCTCGCTCCCCTCAGGAACCTGATGATCAGGTCGTGCTGTACTTACCTTTTTGTTCCCCCAAGAGATCATGGTGGGCAGATATTGCGGCCACGTACACTTTAAGGGTGGAGGGAGACAGCCTTCGCTCCAACACCTCCTGGAGGAGCGATAGCACGGACCCGATCGGGCATTTCCAGGGGTCTTCTTGGCATGAAGAACACCAGGTGACGAAGAGGTTCCACTTCAATGCATAGGCGCGCCGTGTAGACTCTGCCCTAGCGGAAGTGATGGTAGCGACCACTGCAGGTGGAAGACTACTCAAACCTACCGCGTCCCATCCAGAAGCCACACGTGGAGCTTCCAGAACGCTGGACACGGGTGCCAAAGGATGCCCCGTCTCTGAGTGTCTCAGAGGAATAGGCCAGGGAGGGGCTGTCGCAAGGAGTAGCAGTTCTGAGAACCAGGTCTGGTCATGCCAAAACGGGGCGACCAACATGACCTGCTCCTTGTCCTCCCTGATCTTGCACAGTACCCGTGCGAGAAGGCTCACTGGGGGGGAACGCATATTTGCGTAGGCACTGCGGCCAGCTGTGCGCCAGTGCATCCGTGCCGAGCATGCCCTCGGTCAGGGAATAATACAGGGAGCAATGGGAAGAGTCCTGGGATGCAAACAGGTCTACCTGTGCGTCGCCGAACCGTTCCCATATCAGCTGGATCGTCTGGGGATGGAGTCTCCATTCTCCAGGAAGTGGCTGAAACCGTGAGAGCTCGACGGCTGCACGGTTCAGTTCTCCCGTGATGTGGACAGCATGAAGGGACCTCAGATGCTTCCGACTCCATAAGACGAGATGGCGGGCGAGTTGAGACATACGGCGGGAGTGTAGACCGCCCTGGTGGTTGATGTACGCTACTGGCCATGTTGTCTGACCGGACTAGTACATGTTGACCCTTCAGCAACGCTCGGAAGCGGTGCAGGGCGAATCGTACTGCCAGCAACTCGAGGCAATTGACATGCAGAAGGCGCTGGGGTCCTAGGAGCCCGCGGCTGCTTGTCCATTGCACATGGCACCCCAGCCCGTGGAGGAGGCATCTGTTGATACAACAACATGCCTGGAAACTCGTTCTAAGGACACTCTGGTCCGTAGAAAACTGAGGTTCGACCACGGGGTGAGAGTCTGTAAGCAGGCCCAAGTCATTTGAACCCAGAGCGTGCCAGACCGCCATGCCCATCTCGGGACTCGATCGCGAAGCCAAAGCTGAAGTGGTCTCATATGAAGCAATCCGAGCGGCGCTAACGCGGCTGCAGATGCCATATGCCCCAGGGGCCTCTGAAAAAACTTCAGTGGGACCGCACTCTTGCTCTCGCATTAACAAAGGCAAGTCAGCCGAGACTGCGTGCGCGCTCGCTGGTAAGCAGCACGCACCTGCGACCGAGTTGGAAACCACACTGAGAAAAAAGATCCTCTGCACGGGGCAGAGTCGCTCTTCTCCCAGTCGACCCGAAGGCCCAGACGGGCTAAGTGCCGGAGCACTTAGATTCTGTGTCCTCAGACCTGCTTACGAGAGTGACCCAGTATGAGCCAGTCATCGAAGTAGTTCAGGATGCGAACCCCGTGCTGCCTGAGTGGCACAAGGGCTGCCTCGATAGACTACGTAGAGTCACGAGGGGACAGAGCTGCCCGAATGGGAGGACTGCGTACTGAATGTCCGCCCCTCGAAGCAAACCGTAGGAACGGTCCGCGTCGAGGAAGGAGACATGAAAGTAAGCGTCCTTCAGGTCGATCGCTGCAACCAATCTACCGGACGAACGCGTCCAATGAGGCATTCGCTACCGACATCCTGAACGGAAGCCTGTGAAGGGATCGGTTCAAGACGGGCAGATCCAGGATTGGCCATAACCCACCGGTTTCCTAGGGTACAATGAAGCAAGGGCTGAGAAGCCGGACTTCACTTCGGCTGGAGGGACAGGCTCGATCGCACCCTTCGCCAGTAGGGTGACAACCTCCGCACGCATGACTGGGGTATAGGCCCCATCATAGCGGGCGGCCTCCCCAGAGCGGGGAGAAGCCTGCGCGAACCGAATCGTGTAGCCGAGCCTGATGGTCTTCGCGACCCAGTGGACAGTCCCAGAAGCTGTAGCCAGGCTCCCAGGAACTGACCGGCAGGGTCACTCGAACCACAGACGTACCTCGGCGGCAAGCGGACTGAGGCGACTGAGCCGGCGGCTAGTGCTGCAGCTGGCCGCCGGGGCAGTACGTGTTACGGCCTCAGTCTGCTTTCGGGTGGCCGAGAACCGTTGGGCGCAGTTCTCAGCCGCGCCGCCGAAGAGGCCAGCCTGGGATCTGGGTGAGTTGAGGAGGCGGGCCCGCTCAACATCCTCCAAAGATTTTTTTATTGGGGTCAGGTCTGGAGACTGGCTAGGCCACTCCAGGACCTTGAGATGCTTCTAACGGAGCCACTCCTTAGTTGCCCTGGCTGTGTGTTTCGGGTCGTTGTCATGCTGGAAGACCCAGCCACGACCCATCTTCAATGCTCTTACTGAGGGAAGGAAGTTGTTGGCCAAGATCTCGCGATACATGGCCCCATCCATTCTCTCCTCAATATGGTGCAGTCGTCCTGTCCCCTTTGAAGAAAAGCATTTTTTTTGCAGAAAAAAATGATGTTTCCACCTCCATGCTTCATGGTTGGGATGGTGTTCTTGGGGTTGTACTCATCCTTCTCCTTCTTCTTCTCATCCAACAGTTGCCTTCTCACCAAGCTGTTTGCCTATTGTCCTGTAGCCCATCCCAGCCTTGTGCAGGTCTACAATTTTATTCCTGATGTCCTTACACAGCTCTCTGGTCTTGGCCATTGTGGAGAGGTTGGAGTCTGTTTGATTGAGTGTGTAAACAGGTGTCTTTTATACAGGTAACAAGTTCAAACAGGTGCAGTTAATACAGGTAATGAGTGGAGAACAGGAGGGCTTCTTAAAGAAAAACTAACAGGTCTGTGAGAGCCGGAATTCTTACTGGTTGGATCAAATACTTATGTCTGTCATGTGTCAGGTTCTTTCTCTTTGCTTCTCACTATCCTTTTCTTCACTCACTCTCCTTCCTGATTGTTTCAGACACACACACACACACACACACACACACACACACACACACACACACACACACACACACACACACACACACACACACACACACACACTTTCTCACTCGCTCGTTAGGCTCATCTTCTCTCTGTCTACCTGCACCTGTTAGTCATCGCAATCAGCGCCTCGCTGCCTTGCGATGACACCTGTTCCCACTTTTGTTTGAGTGCTTACCCTTTATCTAGTGTTTGTTCTTACTGCCTCTTGTTGGATCATTGTTTCATGTCATGCGTTACGACTGCTGCTTTCTTCACGTCTGATTTGCTTTGGAAGTGCTCACCTGGTCTTGTTTGTCTGATACAGCCTTGCGCCTAAGTTTAGTCTGTGTTCTGCATTTGCTGCAAGAGTACCTTTGCGGTCCTCTGTTCCTGACTGTGATTTATTCTCAAGAACTGCCTCCACCTCTACTGGTGTCCCGATCTCTCTCCTCTTCGAGACAGGATCATCTCAGCTGCCTTCTCAGTTTGTTTTACCAGTTCTGTGTGCCTTAACGACAGACTGCCTTGTTTATATTCTCATTAAAAACTGTTGTTATCCTGTCAACCTCTGCTTTTGGATCCATTCTTTATTGACTCTGACAATGTCATGCAATAAAATCATACAATGTGATTTTCTGGATTTTTGTTTTAAATTCCGTCTCTCACAGTTGAAGTGTACCTATGATCAAAATTACAGACCTCTACATGCTTTGTAAGTAGGAAAACCTGCAAAATCGGCAGTGTATCAAATACTTGTTAGCAAATGTTTTCTCCAAAACACGTTGGCCATAATTATTGCCACTACTTTTTGCAACCTCCTTTTGCCAAGATAACAGCTCTGACTCTTATTCTATAATGCCTGGTGAGTTTGGAGAACACCAGACAAGATATCAGACCATTCCTCCATACAGAATCTCTCCAGATTCTCAGCTCCATGTTGGTGTTTCTTCTCTTCAGTTTACCCCACTCATTTTCTATAGACACGTGTGTTGATTTTGATGTTTGTTTTGGATTGTTGTCCTGATGGAAGATTCAAACACTGCCCATTATAAGATTTCTAGCAGAGGCCAGCAGGTTTTGATTTTTTTTATCTGTTGGTATATCTGAACAAGATGCCCAGGACCTCCAGCAAAAAAATAGGCCCACAACATTAAAGATCCAGCTGTATTTTTAACCGTGGACATGGGGTACTTTTTATCCCTGTTTGCACCAAACCCATCTGGTTTTATTGGAACTTAATTATTGCCCTGATGGTGGAAATGTTCAATGCTTTAGCTATATTTTCCTACAGGCACTGTCTATTTTGTGAAGCTCAACAATCTTTTGCTGCACATCAGAATTATATATTTTTTGGTCTTACTCATTGTGATGAATGATTTAAGGGAATTTGGCCTTTGTATTTCCTCATATTTATACTCCAGTGAAACAAGACATCATAGATATACAATTTCATGTTTCTAATCACCCTGGTGTGCTAGAAAATTTAAATACTAATGGGAATATACTTACTTATACTCAAAACATTCTAGGGGCCAATAATTGTGGCCAACCTGTTTTGGAGAAAAACATTAATTTCATAATGTGATTTTCCCCCCACTTTCCATTCTTTTACTTCAATGAAAGGTTACGTTTTTGCGAATTTTTGAATGATAGATCAAAAGGATAGACAATGCAGATTTATTTTTACAGCCATCTTTGATCATTTACCAGGGATGCCAATAATTCTGACCACAACTGTAGAGAGAGAGAGAGAGAGAGAGAGAGAGAGAGAGAGAGAGAGAGAGAGAGAGAGAGATGCTTGAAATGTAATTATCAAAAACAAAAATTTTATTCAATTTAATATCATTTATATAATTTGTTTATTAAATTTGTATATACACTGCAGTTTGCTGCATATGGGGCTGCATAGCCGCAGACCAGTCATGGGTGCCCATGCTGACCCCTGTCCACCACTGAATGCACCAACAGTGGGCACGTGAGCATCAGAACTGAACCACAAGAGCAATGGAAGAAGGTGGCCTGGTCTGATTAATCACGTGGATTTCTGGGTTTGTGTGCGTCGCTTACCTGGGGAACACATGGCACCAGGATGCACTATGGGAAGAAGGCAAGCCAGCAGAGGCAGTGTGATGCTTTGGGCAATGTTCTGCTGGGAAACCTTGGGTCCTGCCATCCATGTGGATGTTACTTTGACACGTACCACTTACCTAAGCATTGTTGCAGACCATGTACATCCTTTCATGGAAACGGTATTCCCTGGGGGCTGTGGCCTCTTTTAGAAGGATAATATATATACATACATATATACCATACAAATTAAAATAATTTCACAGATGTGATCTAATAACAAACAAATTGATAATTTAACCCCAAAGCTATTCAAGAGAAAAACAAATCTCACAATTAATAAGTCAAGATTAATAAGAACCAACTACTAAATAAATGTTCAGATCTATATTGTTAACAGAAAAAAATTACAGGTGCTGGTGAAGCCTGGGAGCATATTGCCCTACATTTGACATCATATAGTCAATAATTACAAAACGTTTTAAAAAAGAACATTCCTTACTTTTTAAACAAAGGAGGCTATTTATACAATACCTGTCCACTTCTCCAACTCACCACACTGTTCTATTCCAATCCTGTGCCATCCCCGCCTATGGATCTATTTATCCTCCTTCCTTTTCGGTACATATTTTTTACTCCCCCCCCCCCCCCCCCCCCCTCTCTCTCTCTCATAGTTTGTCATCTGACTTTGAGTTGTACGTTCTGTCCATTACCACTCAAACCAAAACCAGAACACCAGAGAGTAACCACATGCAGTGTGCATCTATACAAGGCACAAAATAAATAGGTCACAAAGTCCCATGAAACTCTAAATAAGTAATGTCAAAGGTAATGTAATTTTTTAGTGGTACTCAAATACTATTTGATTCTGAGTGCTGTGGGTTGTCATAAAACCACTAAGCAGCGTTAAAGTCAGCTTGAATCTGAAATTGTGAAACAGCTTATCAAAAAAGGGGGGGAAAGTAGGGCAGGATTTGATTGTGCTAATCAGGAACTGATTAGATAGTAGAAAGTGGGAGTTGCAAACTAGATGGAGGCAAATCTGAATGCAAGTTTGCAATCAGTTGTGGAATGACAGGTGCTGGAGGAGAAGGACTGAAACTTATCTAGCCATTGGACAACCATTTGCCCATGTACATGTCATCAGATGCCATTGCGAGGAGGGGGGAATCATTTATAATAAATACTGCAACATTTCATAAATAAGAATGGTCATTTTCATGCTGACTTTTAAATTTTTTAATTTTAGACATTCTATGAAAATGTGCAGCCTAGTGTGCATCTGGTTGGTCAGCTGGTTTCCCAGCCTGACCAAATAAAGAAGTCAAAACTCTTCTAAAACCAGCCTGCTAAACCAGACATGACCATGCTAGAAGACCAGCCAAACAGCTTAGGATGGTTTTAGCTGTTTTCTGTCAACAGAATGTTTGAATTAAATGTATTTTATTATGGCCACGGTATGTAGCATGTAGATACACATGCTATCTCTTACGAATTAAAAAATGTGATGACCAATTTGCTTGTAATTTTGTTGAAGAGACTAACATCGCCAGTCTTAGGATCAAATACAGACTCATTAAACCGGCTCGTACAAGTCATCCCATGACACAAGTCCAAATAACTCCCTGACCCGAGCCCGTAAAGTCTGTATTCTGGCATTGAAATCCACCAGCAGATGGAAGTGAGGAGCAGCTCCCCTGCAGTTCTGACGCGATTGGAAGCGAAGGCGCTCGTTTTAACGACAATACCCAATGGGTTACTCAGTGAACTCGACAATGCTTATTCTCATTTAGCCGTGTGAATTAGTTTTGTGGCTTGAATGCATTTTGCTGTTTGCCTTCCACTTCAACAAATAGCCCTTTGCCCCTGCATTCTCCTTTTCTTCTTGATTTGAATTCTTACATTGATATTCAATTAAACATTAAAAGGTTTTTTTGTGTTTCAAGAAGTCTACTAGTCAGGACCTCAAGAAGCCTTGTGGGCAACTAAGTGTTGCAGCACATGTTCAGTATAAAACATTGAAAAGTTCAAAAGCTTGTACCAGCGGTAACCTCTCACAGCTGTTGAGTTGGAGGCTAAAAACTCCCAGGTTCAGCAAGGACAAGCTGGCAGTTCTTCATCATCTCTTGGTTCCTATAGTTCCGAGCTGTTGCAGAGTCCTTGACAACAGAATGCGTGAGCAGGGATCAACTGCAGAATGGGAAGGACTGATGAATAAACAATCGTCCAGGCCCTGCAGCTCTGAAGACTGTCAGCAAGAGCTGAGACGCAGCCACGATAAGCACACGCCAGACTCAAGGCGAAGGCGATGCCTTTTCTTCCTGCTGAATTCAGGGATGATTTTGACAAAGCGCACTGGCCTTCACACAACACTGCGGATGGGCGGAATGAGAAATAGATCTAGTTAGGGAAGCACTCAGGCAACTTTGGGCATTATGCATTACATTTTCGCACACTGCACTGAAGCCTCTAGAAAGAGAGAGAGAACAGGACCACAGCATCAGGTGATAAAATACATTTATTGGAAATTGTGACAAATGTAAAAAACAAAACAACTGGCTTTGGGTCAGGTCAGAGTACAAATCACATGTACTCACAAAAAAAAATTTGCTGCAGTTCTTTCATATGCTGTAAATGACACGTGGGTCGTGTGGGTGAAGATAAAGCACAACACATGGCAAATCAGGCAGCTAGACAAATTTAATTTCCTCCAGGGATTCAAAGGAAGGCTTAATATTATCCATATGCATCTGCAGAAAGCATAGGTTGGTTGGTGAGGGGCATTTTGAGTTAGAATTTCTTTTAAATGTTTTATTATTTTTATTAATAACACTCTGGGGGGTCATCAGCCAATATTAATTCCATGCAAATTTATATCTTGTGTGGTTGTACTTGTAAAAAAAAAAAGCAACATGATCCCTGAGCTCACAAAGAAACACAACATAATGAATTTTACAGATGTTCCACATGACCCTTCTGTTGGCATTCGGATTAAATAATGGCACATAGTATTAAAAGAATTAGATAAATACGATCACATGGCATTGAAAAAAATAGATATTACCCCTTAAATGTGCACAGAAACAAGTAGCAGATTTCTGTAATCACGTGTTTCTTCATTTAAATTAAGAAAAAATAGAATATGCTCACCAAATCACATATTAAGTTTACTGAAAAGACAAAGTTGCATCTGCGCCAACTTATATATTGTAAATCAGGTGTTGTTTCAAAATGAAAAAAGTAAATCAAGAATAAATAAGTTCAATGAAACCAAGACCACAACTGATATCAACTGATATTTTACTGAAAAAAGTATCTAATTTACATAGTGGCACTCTGTAGTGACTTACTTTTTAGTTGCATTATGTAAATTTGATTAATTTCTTGAATCAAAATGCAGTCAAACATTTAAATATTGCATGCCTAATGTTTCAATGAACTTACTATATGATTTACCAGTTTTGAATCAATGTTCCTGATAATTACTTACAGTATGAGTTGGCGCAGATGTATTTATTTTTCTTTTTTTCTCATTGGAAGCTCATCTTGAAACGAGCAGTGGGTAAATTCTGTTAAAATAGATCATTTTTATGAGCAAGCTGAGTTGGCACAGTGATATAAACTGTTAATAAGTTTCCTTTCTTCTAATGTAGAAAGTAAAGCCCTCCATTTTTGGCTCAGAATAAATACCATGAGTGTTTCCAGTAAGCTAAGATGATTTCCTGTCAATCACATGAATGCATGTAGCTCATTAGACGTGTAAATGCTTCCTAGATTAACGAACATGCCTTAGTGCAACGTAAGACTTTTGATCAATGCACAACTGATGGGTTCTGTAAGGCCATTGACTTGAACTGATCTGCACCTCATTGCCAGTAACTAAATACTGTATGTGCATACATCACATGTGCAGTTCAAAATGCCCTCTGACTGGGCACCTCTCTTCATGATTTGTCACCATGGAAACACAGGGAGACTATTTGTTTGCTGTTTTTATGCCTGTAGAAGAAGAAAAAAATGCTTCGTTTTGACAACCACACACCATTATCCACATTTCACATACTACTTGGTACTTTGGGGTAGATCTCAGATTTAAAAGTCTTATTTTAATTATTGTACTATTTGGCACATATAACTCACATATATTTTCATTGATTAATCTTAATTTCCTAAGTGGTAATTCACAGTTTTCTTTTAAAGTGAAAATCTAATTAAGTGCTGGTGTTTTCACACTTGGCAATCATTTAGAGTTTTTTTTTTTTACTAAAATGCAAAATGGAAATGTGGGAGATTTTGGCTCTAAAAGAGAGGATTCATCTCGCACGAATGGAAATCTTGCTATCTGGTACATGCAAATAGACACAAACACATGCACTCGCTTCTTTCTTACCTACTAAACACACACACACACACACACACATACATCCACAACAACATAATTGCACATTATGTTACCATACCCAAAAACACATGTACAAAAATCAGTTTGATTATGAAAGACCATCCAAATTAAAATGTTTGGCATGTGATCTTTGCTGCCATATCAAAATGGCAAGAGAACAAACCGAATGGAGCTGAGATGAGGGGAAGAGAAGGTATATGGAGTGGGTGAGAGAGGGAAGTCACAGCAGAGGGACTACACAGTAGCTTAGCTCAGAGAAGAGAGGGCCTTTGGGTAACAGCCCTGGGACTACACAGTAGTTTAGCTCAGGCGAGAGAAACAGGTTAGCACGTAATTCACAAGCCTACACGGTTGTCTCGTTTTTCCAAGGTCCAGTCCTAATGTTACCTGTGGAATCAGAGGCAAGTAGATAGTCCTCCTGCTGACTACTGTTCCGACTCAGCGTCCCCCTCCGGCTGAGGGTGCCCTTCCTGCCAAGTGTGGCTTGGGAGCACAACAGAGATGCCCGCGGAGGTGTTATATCCAAGTGCAGCATGGCTTCGTCCTGTTTATCTGCCATTTTTGCGCAACTGTACATCAGCGGACCCATGTCGGGATCCTCCGCCTGGCAAGGGCTGACAAATGGATCAGCTTTAGGGCAGCATATGCTCGAGAACGGGTCTGCTTTGGCACAGCACATGTGTCTGTGGCAGGAGAGCTGACTGTCCAAGTGCCCGCTATGGCAGGAGAGGCTATCATGAAGGCCGTGTGAGGCCAGACTCTCGAGGTGAGGACTAGGACTGGGGCAGCGCAGCTGGTTGTCCGGATGAGGGCTGTGACAAGAGAGCTGAGAATCCAAGTGTGACGTGTGGCAGGTGAGAGGGTTGTCCAGGTGCACGCTGTGGGGGCTGTCCAAATGGGAGCTGTGCATGCTGCCATCCATGCTGGTGGAGGTCATGTGGTAAGAATAGTCCCTGAGGCAGGGCCGAGGTCGGTTGAAGGAGCGAGTCTTAGACCTGTCCTTCAGGCAGCTTTGCAGGGGAAGGGTTGGCCGGGGCAGTTCATCAGGGAGGGACTGCGGACGGGACGCATTCCCGATCAAGGAGGAGGAACTGTGAAGCGTGGCACAGCAGGTGCTCGTGTGGTTCAGGGTGGAAGGCAGAGTCCCCAACTTACAGTGCGGCGATGGGGAGGGGAGGTGAGGGGAGAGCAGAGGTTTACCCAGGCAGGATGAGTCGACCTGGCAGTGGATTTGGTTCTGCCCGTGGGACGGGGTATGGCTGTGACTTTGGGTGGCGGGGACGGAGTTCCCTGCCGCTTCTCCATTGACCTCCACCTTTGGTTTGTTGGGGCAACAGGCCCACCACCGGTGCCACACGTCGTCACGTTTTGCACAGTGCTGAATCAGCAGAAAAAGCCCCAATGTGACTGAAAAGGCTCCGTACATGCAGCTGAAGATCATGTCTAGAAAATGTCCCTGTGATACAGCCAACGCTCCGAAAACCCAGGTGGCCAGGAAGAGGAAGAGCGTAAAGGCGGTGGCCCTCAGCTGAGCTTTGAAAGAGTGCTCGTTGGCCAGCATAGAGGCTGTGATGGCTGTGCAGCCTGTGTGATCACCGTGCTCACCTTGCTCTCCACTGATGGCGTGACAGTGGCCAATTTCAGCCACGGCTAGACGCTGCTGTTCTTCGGTCATGGCCTTGAGCTCGTACTTGCGCTCCGGGTGTTGCTTTAGCTGCACGAATGTGCACAGAAAGTAGATGCATATTACCAAGACCAAGAAGGCAGTGGGTCCATAGAAGCCCCCCAGACTGGGCTCCCAGGCCATCCAACAGCTGCAGCACAGACAGAGACAATAATTCAACTGACAGTGTCGTTATCACTCTACCTCATGGTAATTTATAGCATTAATTAAGACACATCCCCCGGAATCAGTGACATTTTTGTACTGGCTTAGTAAAAATGGAGTAAACATATTACAATTGACAGCTAATTGGGCACTACCAGTAAATATGATACTTACTAAGGGGCGTCATCTCTGCTACCGTAGTTATCCAAGCTAACAGCAGCTGTAACGCCCACTATGATTAAGGGTACCCCACCACTGACCAGATAAAACCTGACAAAGAGGTCAAAAAGGAGAAAATGAGGTTTAAAAAAGGGACAGAATTTTTTTTTTTTTTCAAAAACCTTTTGTTTTACAAGGAATAAATCTATCTATCTAATAGATTCTATGTCCTTAAAACCTTCAAAGTTCATGTTTTTAAAACTATACTACTAATTTTCTAATAACTAATAACTATACTACTAATAGGCTTCCTCAAGCCAACATCAAAGTTTGTTCACAAACTTAACTCATCTGGTTTAAGATCAGTAAATAATCATTATTTATTATGAAATAATTGCTTATTTTGACTGAACATTAATATCAAACCACAAAAAATTGCATTAAATTCTTAAAAGAAAAGAATAAACACCATTGCTCAAAATATTGGGGTCAGCAAGTTTTAGTCAGAAAGGAATAACACCAAAAGTGACAGTAAAAAAGTTACATAATATTTATAGTTCAAATAAATGCTGTTCTTTTGAGTTGAATAAAAAAATTATCACTTAAAATATTAGCAGCACAACTGTGTTGTTCAAGACTGAAAATAATTTTCAAAATATATTTCTTGAGCACCAAATTAGCATATTTAAATAATTTCTGAAAGATCACGTGACACTGAACACTGGAAGAATGTCTTTGTCATCACAGGAATACATTACATTTTACAATATATTAACATAGAAAACAGATATTTTAAAGTGTAATAATACTACATCACAATATTACTGTTTTTACTGTATTTTTTTATTTAAAGCCTATCAAGAAAAAAGAAAAAAGATATTAAACACTAAATACTGAATTAGAATTCTCAATATTTAGTCAATTCATGGGCATTCATGCTGTGTACCTGAAAATGGTGGCTTTAGGGCGAGGCTGTGTGGGAGGGTCCCTGTCCTGAGGTATGGGCGGAGCCTTGGACACCTCCTTGCAGATATTCCTGGCAGTGAAGAGTAGCCATAGCATGCTAGAGAGGGAGGAGTAGTGCAAGATAATGCCAACCTGTCAACGAACAAGATGAAACATTAAACAGTGAAAGCTCACTCATAGAGAGCGCAGAGCAGACTGGCACAGAAAACTGAAGCAGAAGTGCTTGTGTAGCCGCCTTGGTGTGTGAGGAAGGATGCACTGAGGGGAGTTTGAGGTAATCCTGCTCAGACAGTGAGGTCATGCTGTTGTCCTCTTTAGTCCAATGCACTTACTGCATCCAAGAAAACCCATCCGTTCATATACTGTATGATACACATTATGTTTATATGGGGCACTGGATGTTAATTATTATGTGCTGTGAGTTATGTTTGTTCAGTAAATGATGTAAACTTATTAAAAAAAACATTTTCATGTGAAATTCACTTTTTTGTTTACATCTAGGAAAATGTAAATACTTTATAATTGACATGTGAAGGCCAAGTATGGTAACCCATAATCGGAATGTGTCCTCAGCATTTAACCCATCCAAGTTGCAAACACATTAGGAGTAGATAGTTGTGAACACAAACACACTGTGCACACACACCCGAGTTACCAGTCTGATTCTCTAACCATTAGGCCACGACTGCCCACAAAACATAGTGGCCTGTACGTACATTTAAAATTAAATGTTAGAACAAACTGTCACGTAAATTAAATGCAAAATTATTACATTATGCAAATGATTCCCAAGCAATGTGAATGGAATGATCTAGCAGGAATGCTTCCTGAAACCAGACAGGTGTACTCAATATGAAAAACACTTTTCCCAAACACAATGGTCTTTTCCATCATACAGCTTGACACAGCAGTGAAGCATCAAAACACTTCATACAGGTCTAAACAAAATCAACTCAATCTACCATAAAAGCAAATATTCCCACCTAAAAGACTTTGACCTTAAAAACACTTAAACCTAGTAGAAGTACAAGACTATTTCAGGTACACTACCGTTTAAAAGTCTGGGGTCTGTAAGCTTTTTTTATTTCTTTTTTTTATGTTTTTGAAAGAAGTCTCTTATGTTCACCAAGGCTGCATTTATTTGATTTGTAATACAATACAAACTGTAATATTATGAATTATAGCCATTTTAAAAAACTGTTTTCTGTGTTAATGTATTTTAATATGTAATTACATCCTGTAATGGCAAAGCTGGATATTCAGCAGCCATTACTCCAATCTTCAGTGTCGGATGATCCCTCAGAAATCATTCTAATATGCTGATTTGCTGCTCAAGAAACAAACAGTTGTGCTGCTTAATATTTTTGTGGAAACCATGATATTTTTTTAAGATTCTTTGATAAATAGAAAGTCTAAAAGGACAGCATTTATTTGAATTATTTGAATTTAATGCATACTTGCTAAATAAAAGTATACAATTCTTGTTTTTTTTTTTTTTTTTAATTACCCCAAACTTTTGAATGGTAATGTTTTTTTTTGTTTTGTTTTTTACAAACTACCACTGGATAATGTATGAAGTAAACCTCAAATGTACAACAAATGTTGTAAATGTTTCCTTTAACATTTATCATTATTCATATTTTGTGACACAAGAACATTTGTGAACAAATTTCAATAATCTAAATTTATCCATAAAATACATCCATACACAATTAGCACAGTCAATGTGTTGCTAGTCAAGTTTTGGCCTATTTCTCATCATTTGCTCTCTGTCTTCATCTGGCACAGGTCTTCCTTTGACATCCAGCAATGAATCACTAAATTTTGTATTGTGTGACTCAATTACAGGTTCATCCAATCAAACGTCCTCTGTCAGCCATGTTTAACGTGGCTACATTACCGCCAACATTAACAATACTGATCTGGGGTCCGTTCTTCGTACCTCGCTTAATACATCTGAGATGATTTGACAGATCCCAGATCTTCTAATCCTGATACTGATCTCTGGCTAATTTGGTTTGCGGATTGGATTAAAATATCTGGATTAAATGATCTAAGATTACTGCGCGTTCTTGTGTTCCCTGAAGAGGGCAGATGCATCGATACTCGAAACCACGTTCAGTAATGCAGCGATTGGCTGGCGTCAAGACAGCAACGGAATGACATCATATAATTAAAAAGCCACCTGGCAAAAAAACTTAACAAATTACACAAAAAACACCCCACGAATTTCTGGACCTTTATAAGGAAACAGCCAAACGACCAAACCAACATAAAAGTTATAATAGATAAATGATAAATGTTTTTTTTTTTTTTTTACATGATTACCAAATATTTATATTCACGATTTTATACAGTATTTGTACACCCTTTACATTTTTATTTCAATGTTGTAATTACATTTTTAATTAAATTTGAAGCAGATTTGTAATGATTTGTAATGTGTAACGTCTCTGCATCTCCTGCGCTGCATCAAGCCACTCCCATAATATCTGTCATCACTTAAATTAATGCACGGCTCAGATTAACTGTACAACATGTGTGTAAACCTCCAATAAAATTATAAAGTAGTTATTCCATCACAAAAAAAAAGAAAAATCGCTCAATCAAGTGGCTGTGTCTATAGTATTATACACAACATAAAATTATATACATTGTCATATACATATACAATTTAAATTTTTTATATTATTATTATTTAAAATGATTATTATTGCCCCTGGTTCAGTAATGAACTCTTGTAATAAAGTTGCAGTGGCTGGGACAGATTTTAAGTATCACCTCAGATGCAATCTAATCCTGTTTACATGAAATAAGCCTGCTTGAGAGCAGGTTTAAGCTTACGGACCTGTTGCTATGACAGCAAGTCAAGGATGAGCGTCGAAGAACCAAACAATCCAAGATCATGCCAAATCTTCAACAATCAAATCCAGCTAACTGAGTTAGCGAGGTACGAAGAACGGACCCCAGGAAATTTCGGAATAATAACATTCATATTTTCTAAGATTGTGCACCATTTAGAATTTAATAGAATTTAATTTAATTCCAGAGAATTCCTGAATTTGAATTGAGGTAGCAAACAGGATGCAGAACTGATGAACTGAAATTCAAAGAAAACAAATGTAATTTAATAGATGGATTGGATGGATTGTAGGGCTGGGCCGATAGACAATGCCGCATTTCATACCTATATGTGAAACATAGTGTGTGGGGCACTTCGTTGAAAATTTGTATGTGGCGCTATCAAGCCATTTTGCCACACATAATTCTGAAACCCATTACCGACGTAAATATTCACCACTTCTGATTCTTGTACAAAGTTTCAAAATTTCCATCTGGACCACGAGACAGAACGGTACACCATTTTACTGTTTCTAGTTAAAGTGAGCAGAGCGTCAAAACAGCAGTGCGGATCACACCACAAGCACTCAGGATTGTTTGTGGTAATGATATTTAAGCGTTACCCACTAGTAGTTTTATCTAAAGCCAAACAGGCTTCATTCAAGCCCTTTCAGCCCTTTCCTTCTCAAGACTCGCGCATTATAATGGAGCTTAAAAAACGCAACCCCTCGATGTTTCATTGTAGACATCTTCTGATGCCAATTTTGTAGACATCGCCCAACCCTAATGGATGAATGAATGGAAATTTGTATTCAGTTTATATATTTAATCAGATTTAATACATGTACTAATGAACACTTTATTGACCAGAATGCATCATCTGTGTTGAATTTCTGTCAATTGCAATACAATAAATTCCAATTCAATTCATAACCCTGATATGTTCATTTTTTTATTTGATATATTTTACAAATGAATTTTTTTCTTTTAATTCTTGATTAATGTGAAAGAGGAGGGATTTGACAGTCATCACTGCCCTGGTGTATATATACTGTGTATAGGTCTCATCTCAAATACATATTCAGTATGCGTCCAGTCATAAAGCTGATGCTTTTAAACCTAGAGCTTTTCTGACAGTGAATCAACTGCTGTCATTAAGTAAAATATGATTAATAAGCATGCAGCTATAAACATAATCAAATTAATCTAACTCACTGATCCAGGCTGGAAACTGTCTGTGATGAAGGAATAAGTGCTACACTCTGAAAAGCTATGGCAATTCTAGAACCCCAGTGCATTAGCCTCTCAACACTGAGCAGCACTGCCAAACAAAGCCCTAGTAAATGGCGACCATGCTAATTCGGGAGTCAAAGAGGCCATATGCTATGACTCTGAGCTGAAAGCCACAGACCAGGGCATGGATAATGTGGTTCACTCAGGCCAAAGAAACGGTAGAGAGCTGGGAGACTTACCACTTGACAGATCACAGGGTACTTGATCTGGTTGATGCCTCCTGCAAACACCCCAAACGTCATGGCAGTGTGGAAGAGGAAGTTGAGGAGCATGTGCCATCCTTTCCTGCTGATTCGGATTATTCTGCAGAGACACACACACACACACACTCATATCAGATGAAGAGACAGTTGCGCCATGAGTAATACATCAACAGCTCACTACTGAAGGGAACAAGTAACTGCCTTTGAAGCACAATGCTATGACTAAAGAATCTTGTCGACCCTGTCTGCAAAATGTTTCAAAGTAGAGTGGCTCACTAAATTTGGCAGTGACCCTCTAAGGTTAGAAGTGGTCTTCTCCCCACAGAGCAAACATTACTCACTGGAAATAACTGTGACAGTCAGGGGTGATGATACTATAAATATTGGCGGTCTGACTCAGGATCACAGCACCATCGTGGCAGTCTGTCCCCAAAACAATCCCTTCTTTGACCTTCCGCTTAAATAACTACTGTGTGTTTTTAGTGGAGGAAAGCTTTAAACTATTTTTGACTGAAGCATATGTCTTAACAATACAAAAAGACACCATGTAAAATGTAACATTTCACTAGTAAACTTCATTACTGAAATTGGCCGCAGAAATACACTGGACCAAAACAATGTGCAAATAGGCTATATTATGACTGTATTGGCATTTGGCTAACATTAGTCATTTTTATTTATCAGTACCAGTAGGCCTATAGATATCTATTGGCAAATGTTTATATTAACTGTGTGGATTCATTTCAAATGATCCATTTATACCAAAGTATTCATACCACCTGCAGCAAGCCTTTGAGTTTAGACACACACACACACACACACACACACACACACACACACACACACACACACACACACACACACACACACACACACACACACACACACACACACACACACACACACACACACACACACACACACACACACACACAATTATATAATGACCAAAGTCAAGCAAAACATCACAAAAAATCCTACCTCTATTATAATTCTAGTTGTCCTCATTTAAACAATATGTTTTATTTAGAAGATTGTAAAAGTAATATTTATCCATCTGTCAGACTACACGCTGTAAAAAATATCCCATTAAATTTATGGTAAAAAACTGGCAGCTATGGTTGCCAGAAATTCACTGTAAAAAACACTGTGACTGAACTGTTTCCAGTTTTACAGATGCCTGTATATTTGAACTTATAATCGTATATTTCAGTGTTAATAGGACTACTTTAACTACCAAAACCTGCCGTTTTACCTTAAGATGTACCCAGGGCCTAAAACTAACTGTTTGCCACACTTGCCAATGGCTGGTCACTTAAGAAAATTGATTGATCATAAATCTTTTTTTATCGGCCATGAATGTTTTTGCAAAAATACAAACTAAATTTCAGACACCAGTGAAAATTCACAATTCTCTATTCCAATTTTGATACCACAGCTAAAACGACTAGCCTAACTAATATACATTTAAAACATTATTAAATAGAAGTAAACAGTCAGTAGAATAAGAACAAATAATCAAATTACAAGAAAAAGCAACAATAATTACAATATAACAATAAACAGTGCTTTTCATGTTTTTCAGGTAAGTCTGACAGTAGTTTTCAGGTATAGAAATGCTTAATAATGTAAGCAAATATTAAAATATAACCGCATAGTCTTCACTGTATAAATTAAACATCCTTATTAAAATTATTCAGTCAAGAGCAGTGTGTCCTTTGTTGTTTGATTAACATTAAAAACACAGACAGCAGCAGGAATATCCACTTGTTAAGTCGTGACGTAAGGAACGCCGTTTCTGGGTCCAAGCCTCAACTCGTTTCACTTGAGAATGCCATCGACGGCCGTTTATGAGCGCTTTTCATTCATATTAAACATCAAACATTTCAAAAAGTTAAACATTTAAAATACTTATCATCTACACAACAGTCTCTGTGCTCACAGTGTCGCAGACATTAATATTTTAACGATTTATAAAAGATGAATCCATCTAGAATTTGTATGTAGTATGTATGGAGTATGGAGATAAAGGTTATGATTATATTTTTTTTTGTAGTATTACACCACATTATGTGTGTATATTAGCACCGTTTGTTGTTTTTCTTGTGGTATGAGATATATATACTGCCGCGTGACGTCACAACCTTATTGAGACTTAACAACCGATTAGGCTGCTGTCACTTTAAGAGTGAATGCACAGATTTAATATACTGATACTGTTCACAGGCATTTACTTTCTCAACTGTTTACGTTCACTTAAGACATAACTGACTATGTTTATTAGGATATGCGTTATTTTTTGACATTTGAATTTATCCGCTCAAGTGCAAGAAGACATAAAAAAGAGCTCAGTTTAATCCTTATTTACAGCAGCGCCATCTTTGATTTTTAACAGAAATGAAAGCGAGGCTGTGAGGGATACATCTCTTCAGTGGGTTGTACTGTTATTTAATGTGATTTGGATTGTTCTGCAAAAATATTTTCCAATAAATGTTAAGCTGACAAAAAAATCCAAACAACATGAGCTATGGAAAATGATAAGAAATCTAGGAGCTTCATACAGCATTTTACAGAGGATTACCATTGAAAACAAGGCAAATCTATCCCTCATCGCCTCACTTTCATACCTGTCATGGCACTGCTCTGATTAAAGGATTAGTTCACTTTTAAATAAACTTTTGCTGATAACTTACTCACCCCCATGTCATCCAAGATGTGCATGTCTTTCTTTTTTCAGTCGAAAAGAAATTAAGGTTTTTGATTACAACATTCCAGGATTCTCCATAATGGACTTCAATGGGCCCCAAACGGTTCAAGGTCCAAATGACAGTTTCAGTGCAGCTTCAAAGGGCTTTAAGCGATACCCATGAATAAGGGTTTTATCTAGCAAAGTGATCAGTTTCTGTGAGAAACCGAGCAGTATATTTTTATGCTATTATTTTACCTCTTATCAGACGAAATTGATAAGACACAGAAACTGATCGTTTCGCTAGATAAGACCCTTATTCATCGTCTGGTATCGTTTGGTTTCGCTTAAAGCCCTTTGAAGCTGTACTGAACAATGAATGTTTTCTTAAAAAAACTTAATTTCTTTTCGACTGAAGAAAGAAAGACATGGACATCTTGGATGACATGGGGGTGAGTAAATTATCAGCAAAAGTTTATTTAGAAGTGAACCAATCCTTTAAGGTCTATTCCCACAATTGCAGTATATGTCAACCTCCCGCAGTTTATCTTGAAGCCAATACGGAAGTGAATTAAACTACAATTCAATGACTGGCCACTAGGGACAGGCTCCAGAATGGAGCAGAATCTCATGTCAATCTCAAGCCCCATGTTAAAATGCCCAACTTTACAGCAGATTAAAACATGTTTACATCTTGGTACAAATTGTGGTTTTGGTCTATATGGCTAATTTTGCCCTTCATGACAACTGTGAGGTGGGTGAATTTTTGTAGAACTCATTCGTTTACATTATATAAAGCATTAAAGTTCTGCATAATTAAGGGCGTGGCCACTTCGAGTGACAGGTGGAAAGCCAATTATCTGCTGTCTGTTAGTCATTCCGTCACTTCAGCTCCGCCCACGTCCCTCCTTTTTGCCCATTTTCTGTTATCCAGGAGTGACGCGTGATGACGTGCTGCCAAGATGGCAACGGCCATCTCATCCATACTTTGCGTTTCAAAACTACTCATAAGAATCCTATGGGTGACATCACGGACACTACGTCCATATTTTTTTACAATCTATGATTCACATGCTTTCTGGGCGAGTAATGAAATTAGCTTCTTTTCATGTCTTCTTGCGCTTGAATATTGAAATTGCCAGGGCAGTGCGGGCACGTCAACTGTCCCAAGCATTTGTTCACATTCATGCATTGTTAGAATTCATAAAAATGTTACCGGCCAACTGGCAAGTGACACCATTTCACACTGTATACTCGCTTCACCAACACAGATTTTTACTCGCATTTGGTGCTTGTATAACACATGGACTTCTAAAAATGTCTGTTTTTTATCATAAATTACATGGTAATTCATAGTTTTTGTAATTCACCACTTACAGTTTTTCACTGTATATAGTAAGGTAACTTACAGTTTGTACTTTTATTTTGATCAAATCCAGATTTGGTGAGCATAAGAGACTTATTTCAAAAACATTAAAACAAATCTTATGAACTATAGTGTATATGATATAATATCAGACAGACTTTCAAAATCAGTGGATGCTCAACTCTAATCATTCTTTTTTCAGATCTATGCTGTATTTAATAATTTATGTCACTGGTGCAGCTTAATTATAGTACATACCTGTGGTGTACAATGTATGTCATGATAGAAATCAGCAGGCAGAGCAACATCACTGCAGTGCAGGCGTACACCACTGGGTGCAGATAATCCCCTGGATATGGAGGAAAGGACAGCACCCTCTTTAAATCCTGTCAATAAAATTAGAATAAGAGATTACATTAAAAAAAAAAAACATGTCATTATAAAATGCAATAGTCTTTATTTTGTATTTGTCAATATATTTATTAATGCATATTCTAAGTGTCCATCTTTGGTTGCAGACTTTTAACCAATTCTTCATACCACTTTGTTCATGCAATGCTTGAAAAAGTCAGTCTCTTGGTGATGAAGTATGTGCGATGTTACAGATGCACAATATTAATAAAGTTTAAGAAACTGACCAGTAAAAAATCTATTATCTATTTAAATGTGAAATAAGAGGACGATAAAAAGGGGTGAGTGGGAGGGGGAGAAAGGAAGAAAGAAAAACAATAGAAGAGGAGAGCATTGTCCCTGTGAGTCAAAGACTACACCCCCATACGCATCAATCTCTTTCAGCATGTCTATTTTATCACCCAGCCTGAAGATCTCCTTTGTTGTGTGCCTGAAGGGCTCCATCCTTCCCCTCTGGAAAGCAGCACCACAGATGTGCATGCATGTCTTTACACACCAACAGACTAAATATGCTCTACGCTCCACATTAAAATAGCCACTTTGCCTTTGTCTCCATCTTTAAACGCGTGAATAATACGCAGACCTCATTTAACACTTCCTTCAATCTTCTCTGGGAGTACAGCGAGTTATATTTAGGTTAAAAGAAATCACCTAAATGTTATTATCCACTAGACAGCCTTTAACTAGGACATAGATTTGACCCAAAAACAAATGTAACCCTAAAATTGTATATGTCCAGCATAGCATATGATTTAGTTTCCTACATAGTATTTTTTGCACTTGTGTCTCCGTCTCTCAGAGTGCATGTCTGCTTCAATCCAAGGTGAGATCAGCACAATTGCTGCCCATTAATCAGTTTGCCATAAAGCATTACTCAACGTCACATTATTGATCCTTTGACCTCAGTTCTTCAACAAAGATACCATACCTTTAATGCCCTAAGACATCAAACCACTGTTGCACTGAAAGTTAGTGCTGATTAATATCAACTCCTTTAGTGCCCCAAAGCATTTGAGAGAAAGTCATTTCAAATAGTCCATGCCCATATTAAAACATTTATCGAGGCTTTGGGGTACACTATAGTAAGAGTTTGCTCTAAATAAAGATCTAATCAGTGTCACCTCACTACAGGAAAATCTAGGAATTTCACTGAACACTCTTTTAGGGTATTTATTTGATATCAGTACAGCCAGTCCAATGTTCTTGGAGGTAAACCAAACATTTTCTTGTAAGAATTCTCCAAATATCAAGTCAAAATACAATCTGCCATTAGGATTGGGTAAAAATAAACTCCAGCTGATGTCAGTGATGACTAGACACTAGCATAGGCGACATTGTAGAATAGGCGACATTGCCCTGCATAGACACACTCCATTGCTCATCCACCCATCCACAGCAGCTTGATGAGATTGTACCCACTCTTAAAGTTATGTAACTATCCACCCATTCTACTGTCAATAAACTGTTTTAGTAAGTTTTTCAGGCTAAGGTTGCTTCCAAACTATATATATTACCATTCAAAAGTTTGGAGTCGGTGAGATTTTTACTATTAAAGGATTAGTTCACTTCAAAATGAAAATTCCCTGATAATTTACTCACCCCCATGTCATCCAAGATGTTTATGTCTTTCTTTCTTCAGTCGAAAACATTCCAGGAAAACATTCCAGGATTTTTCTCCATATAATGGACTTCAATTGCAACCAATGGGTTGAAGGTCCAAATCAATGCAGTTTCAAAGGGAAAACTTTAGGATGACCACGGCACTCTTTTAGATTAAAAAGCCTTTATTGTCAGGTGGCTACATACAAAAAATCTAAAAACTCTCACAACGCGTTTCGGCCCATGACTTCCTCAGGGAGAGCAAAGCACAAATTCAACAACATGTGAAAGCAATATCATTCATTAAGTCATCTAACATCTCTTTACAGCCTTTAACATTAACCAATATATTTTAATTCCATACTCAAAAACACCACTACAAATATCAACAATGAGAAAAATTTCTCATTCTATCCTGGATATATATCAGCCTTTAGTTTATAAATCTAAAATGTCTCTGATTCAGTTTATGTTCTCTATTCCTTTCCTAATAGTACTATTCACATAATCAATACCTAATATTCTAAGGATAGATGGATTACTATTATGCATCAGTTTTAAATGTTTTGCCATAGGATATTCTTCGAATAGGGTCTTATCTAGCGAAACGATCGGCCATTTAAAAAAAAAACCCCACAATTGCTCATCTTGTGCTGCTCTGCAACACGCCACACATTACGTAATCACGTTGAAAAGGTCACACTAGACGTATGTGGAAGTACTGCCCCGGTGTTTATGAGTGTGGAGAAGGAGGACCGTTCAAACATAAAAGGTTATTGTATGATGAAAAAACTCCATCTCATTTTCTCCTCCAACTTCAAAATTATCCGACATCGTTGTTTTACCTTTTTTGGTAAAGGATGTTTGTATTAGTCTCCGCATGTTCACTTTGCAAACAATGGGGGCAGTACTTCCTAAGTCACAGCACAACTGTTTTTCTGAATTATTTGAAATAAAAATTATTTGTAACATTACAAATGTAATGCATCCTAGCTGAATAAAATTATTAAAGGGGTGATGAATTGAGAAATCAACTTTCCTTTGAGCCTTTGGTATATAAAAGTTCATCATGATATAAGAATATCTTAGTTTCAGAGCTGAAAACGTCCTTCTTAGTCAGAGAAAAGCTTTTATAGACACCAGGCCCAGAAACGAGAGATCTCAGAATATGTCGACCACTGACGTAGTAGGACGCAGAAGCGCCGCCTCAAGCTCGCACACCGACTCGTGAAGCTAAACGATGCGGAATCGACTGTAAACAAGCTAGAGGTCGAGACTGGATTTGCAGACATATTGAGATTAAAACAATGATGTGCCTTCTATATTGGATCCGACAGGAATGGTGCAACACACTTATGTGAGTAAAACATGTTTTTCTATGTTATAGTATTGCATTGTTACAGATCGTTTGATATCTATGGATTACATACCTTAGCACGCGGTCACAGGCTGGAGAAGGTGTTATTGGTTCATTCGTGATCAGACTCGGACTTGTAATGCCAGCTCACAAAGCCCAAAGTCTCGGGGCTATGTGCTTTTCAGACGGGCTCGCGCGCACGCGCGTGTGTGTATGTACGGTTTGCGGTTATATTCACTGATGACCAAGCGAAATGATACAGAAATAACATTCCAATCAATCGCGGGTGGATGAGAGATGAATCATTGTGTTTGTTTGATAAAGACATTTTGCGTGCCCTGGCTGTGGGCTGGGTGATTAATTCCGGTTGCCGTTTGCCATACGCTGTCACTGACAGGGAAGCAGAAGCTCGTTAAAAATGCAAATCTTATCCAATCCTAGCCGTGGCCATTTACTTCCAAGTCTTCAGTGCGGCACGCCCATCAAAACCAATCGTTTTTTCAGAGAGCCTCAAAACCAAGGCAGAAAATAGCCTATTACTTATTCATTATGATTTTTTTGAATGTAAAAACCACGCGACCGTCGTAAGTTGACCTCAGACAACAGTATAATCAAACTTAAAAAGCCAGTTCATGACACCTTTAAATTATTAAGCACATTTTAATGGTAGTGTACACTCTCTCTCTCTCTCTCTCTCTCTCTCTCTCTCTCTCTCTCTCTCTCTCTCTCTCAATACTAAATTTCTCAACTGATAGCCGAATATTCAGAATATCTGCCGATGTTGATACCAGTTTTTTTTTAACTGTTACAGAGTTAATATCGCATTAACTTGCACTAAATTCAACATAAGAGAGATTTTCTTCACACACAGTATGAGTTGCAGTCAGACACGTTTTGATTGACAGGATGTAATCGACTCTGATCATCGGCTGTTATTAAACAATCAGGCGATGGTCGATAGTGAAAATAATAGCTTTTATCAGCTGATACATTGTTGCATCTCAAATATATATTTGCTAAATTCACTTCTCGATCTAGGGCCAGTTGCATAAACTTAAGACTGTATCTTAAGAACTCGTCTGACCAACAAGCAGTTCATTAGGGCTAATCAGTATTACCAATCTAACTTTTTATGTGACTGACTTAAAAAGGTTATGGCCAGATGAAATAGATGACTAACTTGTAAGACTAGTCTAAGCAGTTTATGCAACCAGCAACTGGCCTCTTCCAACTCCAGCCTGGTCTAATCCAATCAGCAAGCAAGTAGAAAAAAAGGTCAGTGTATAAAGAGTGAGTGAGATGCTACTTCAGGTCTCCGCCAATCAGCATGCAGAGAGGAATAGGATCATTAGAAAACTGTATGCATCTGGTTCATCACAAACCAGAGAGAATGGCAATACTTAATGCAATGAACTTAAAAGAGGACTCAGTAGAAACTGCTATCATTCTGCGCCCTCTTTCTATAAGCAGTAACATTCCAGACCAGTCGAGAGCACATTTGGTGGCAGAAGTGTAAATTCAATCACAATTTCGCAGACCTGCAAAAAGATAACTAAATATACTTTGTGGATGCTAGAACTGATAAAACATGACATCTAAAATCAGTTTTAAAATGTGTGCCATTGAGAGACGAATTGTTGGGAGTTTTGAGAGGGTGATCATATGAAAACTGACAGATCCAATTCTAAAGCAAATGGAGGCAGTGTAGCAACGGGAAAGGACTGGCTGCCGTCACTAAGACACCATGCTTTCTCATGGACACAGACAGGCTGTGCTTGGATTCAATATGATTAGCGAAATAGCTTCAGCTTATGGCTCTTAAATTGATTAGGGTACATTGTACGTTCAGGGGCCAAAGTGATTGACACTTTTCTCACAGACGTATGAGGAAAGTGATATTTAATGAGACTGATCAATACAGCGCATTTACAGCATGCTACAAAGCTAAAACTGTTCAATCTCATAAAACCTGTTCATTACTAATGTGATGTTATGAAAATTGGCATGACTCCTCCATATTTAGGTCTTTGCTGCATCTTGAGCATTAAGAGTGTTCTTGGCTTCTCCGTCTGTGTGCCTCAGTGAGCATGCTTATCTTAGAGACAAAACTTGGTCAATCAGTCTGCTCCAGTGCACAGACTCATCTTTCTAACAGAATATGATGGTTAGGGTTTGTTGCAGGCGTTTACAGTTATATTCATAAACATATACCAACTGTGCACTCTCACATTTACACACATGTGTACAAAAGTTGCAAACATACATGGCCTAATATAGAAAAGTCACATGCAGATGCATCCACAAGGCCCATAGGCTTGCATGTGCAAACACACATGCTCTCCCTTTCTTCTCTCTCTCGCACAGCACAAAACAAAAAGCAGTAAAACACCCATTATATAACAACCCATCTTTGTATTCTTCGATAAATACTGTTTAATATTCAAAATGCCCCCACCCCATAAACAACTAAAATAAATAACCATATGATCTCTAATTAAACTAACTTTAGTATGCAATTCCATTTTCATCTGCAATGTTGGTGGTAGGGAGATATGATCTTCACTGTAATCCTTGTGGAAAGTATGCACTTGTGTGCGGTTTAAAAGAGCTGCTCTGCACATCCCTTGCACTTTCATGTCCTCTGTAATCTGAAAAAGCTCTTTTGCAAGGTCTAATGGATAATGTGGTGCTCGGCAGAACATACTTTGTATTTTTACACAGCTCCCTGGAAAACTTGTTTCCGATTGGTCACATCGCAGCATTCAGCAGTTAGATATTTTTGTATACGGACAATGCTGTATAGCTGACTGCTCATCCAGGATATTGGTTTCCTATTTAACTTGTGTTCTGTCTCTCTGCGGTCTCTACAACTAATGAAATAATCAATATTTAATGTTGATTTATTTATTTATTTATTTATATCTATTAATATTTAAATATCTTCAGGGAGATCCTGATCACCTAATTTCCAGAAAACAATAGAAGCTGGAATATTAATCAGAATAAAATATCATACCCATAAGGTACTACATAGACACACAAAAGACTATAGAAGCACCACTGGGAAACGTGCTGCTGACTATATTTAAATGCTGTTTGAGATCTATAGACAGACATACATTTAGATAGGGATAGTAGGCACATGTCCATACTACTACTAAAAAAGGGGGGGAAATTATATATATATATATATATATATATATATATATATATATATATATATACACTCACCTAAAGGATTATTAGGAACACCTGTTCAATTTCTCATTAATATGATTATCTAATCAACCAATCACATGGCAGTTGCTTCAATGCATTTAGGGGTGTGGTCCTGGTCAAGACAATCTCCTGAACTCCAAACTGAATGTCAGAATGGGAAAGAAAGGTGATTTAAGCAATTTTGAGCGTGGCATGGTTGTTGGTGCAAGACGGGCCAGTCTGAGTATTTCACAATCTGCTCAGTTACTGGGATTTTCACGCACAACCATTTCTAGGGTTTACAAAGAATGGTGTGAAAAAGGAAAAACATCCAGTATGTGGCAGTCCTGTGGGCAAAAATGCCTTGTTGATGCTAGAGGTCAGAGGAGAATGGGCCGACTGATTCAAGCTGATAGAAGAGCAACTTTGACTGAAATAACCACTCGTTACAACCAAGGTATGCAGCAAAGCATTTGTGAAGCCACAACACGCACAGCCTTGAGGCGGATGGGCTACAACAGCAGAAGACCCCACCGGGTACCACTCATCTCCACTACAAATAGGAAAAAGAGGCTACAATTTGCACGAGCTCACCAAAATTGGACAGATGAAGACTGGAAAAATGTTGCCTGGTCTGATGAGTCTCGATTTCTGTTGAGACATTCAGATGGTAGAGTCAGAATTTTTGGCGTAAACAGAATGAGAACATGGATCCATCATGCCTTGTTACCACTGTGCAGGCTGGTGGTGGTGGTGTAATGGTGTGGGGGATGTTTTGGCACACTTTAGGCCCCTTAGTGCCAATTGGGCATCGTTTAAATGCCACGGCCTACCTGAGCATTGTTTCTGACCATGTCCATCCCTTTATGACCACCATGTACCCATCATCTGATGGCTACTTCCAGCAGGATAATGCACCATGTCACAAAGCTCGAATCATTTCAAATTGGTTTCTTAAACATGACAATGAGTTCACTGTACTAAAATGGCCCCCACAGTCACCAGATCTCAACCCAATAGAGTATCTTTGGGATGTGGTGGAACGGGAGCTTCGTGCCCTGGATGTGCATCCCACAAATCTCCATCAACTGCAAGATGCTATCCTATCAATATGAGCCAACATTTCTAAAGAATGCTTTCAGCACCTTGTTGAATCAATGCCACGTAGAATTAAGGCAGTTCTGAAGGCGAAAGGGGGTCAAACACAGTATTAGTATGGTGTTCCTAATAATCCTTTAAGTGAGTGTATATATATATATATTGCCTAAGATCAGGTCAACCACTGACCAAACAGAAGGATAATGCTTAATGTAATGTAATGAACTGTTTTAAAATGATGTTTTATTTAAATAGGTCAGCTGTAATATATACAATTGTGGGGTTTGAGAAAAGTATACAGATGAGCCTTGTGATATGAGAGAATAAATATTATGTTTACCATGAAGTACACCCACGCAGTGGCATTTCTCAACATCCACACTCTGATCAGGTTCCTGTGATTCATTTAAAAAATATTATAATCTCATCTTATTTTTTTCCCCTGCCTCCTTGCAATATGTCCTGATTTTCTAAGAAAGCCTACGCCCTTGCTGAGATCTATATCACTAAATTATTAGATCAAGGCAATTTTTAACACTTGTCATTGACTGTAGGGCTAGTTGGCTCGGGTCTCTGTCCTTGGTGCTTAAAACAGATAAAGAGCTAAAGGCACTATCCATGGTGCTGCTGTGATTTTGTGTGCTTTCTGTATACGGTGAAAAAACGTTTGCCTGGTTGGCTGATACCAGTGACCTGATTGGCTGGATATCTGAAAAGAGGAAACGGCGACAGCCCACGTCATACAGCCAATGTAGACGTCATAACGCACACAATTAAAACCTCTATCCACGTCATACAACCGCGAGAAGCCTTTAGTGCTGGCACAGAAAAAAAAAAAAAAACAGTGTAATCGAAAGTAAAATCGCCTTTGTCTCGGATAACGAAGGCCACGGACACGCCACAGCCCCTTGTGATGATTAGCTGACAATGACAATTGATATTCATCGCACGCGCTCTCCAGCTTCCAGAGCCACCAGTGCGGTTACCCTCTGACTAAATCCCTTCTACACAATCTCAACCATTTTCAGAGATTCAAAAACAGCGCATCGACTACGCGTAATTGAATAAAGTTAATTTAACAGTGTAGCGATATTGAGCAGGCGTCTGGCACTACAACAAATAGATCCTCTTTCTCTGCCCCTGAGAAAATGCAACGTTAATCTATGACGCGAAGCCATTGTGCCATCGCTTTAATTTCGTATAACACATCGGAGATCAATGCTATACTGCCCACCGCAAACGCCCGTTTGTTTTGTGATAAAAATAACTGCCATACTAAAAAGAGACAGTTGGTCATATCACCGAAAGTTTTTTTTGTGTGGATAACAGATGAAGAGACACCAAAGTTTTTTCTCGTAACATTAACAGCCTTATACTGTAACTAAAAATGTAAATGAGGTACTTGGAATCACTCACCATCAGATCCGCAAAGTTAAGGTCCAGTTTTAGTGCAATAGTACCAAGTATCACAGTCGGTTATGATGTGGCCATCTGGCGCGTGGCCCTTGTGCACGCGGAGAGAAACGGCATTCCGACAGGCGCTGAGGGGGGGGTCATTCTCCGACAGGAGAGGCTGCAGAACATCCGATAAAAAGCAAACAAACAAAACGAACATCAGCACGAACCATTCCTCGTTTAAATGTGTCTCGGAATTATTGAACTTAATAATTTGCGACGATTTCCGTTGGACACGTGCGCATTCGCCGTGACGTAAGACTTTGTAAATATCACTCGTGCAAATATAAAGCAAGCATCCGAGAAAAAAAGAGCAAGGCGACCTCTTCACAGCGTAGGCAGTGTGACACAGGTTTTAAAATAGTCTTGCTGCTATTTGAGAGCCTTAAAAACGGGTTAACACTCTCGTGTCTCCAAAATCGTTATCTTATGACGAGCAAACAAAGCCAACACCCCTTACCTTATACTAAAATGGCACACACAAGACTTTCATCGAAAAATGCTTTTAAATGAACGTAGGTGCGTGAATTTACGAGCTAACCTATTTTGTGAATATAACTTGCAGTATCAGAACAAGATTGCCAATATGCTTTCTAAAACGTAACGTTTATTGCAAATAGCCTTACCTATTTTAAAGAGAGCAACTGGTGTTGTACCCCATCTTTACGTCCCATTCTCTTAAAGGCTTGACGAGCGTGAGCGCATGTAGCCTATATTCCATCTCTAAAGAAGATAATTATCAGGTCTTGGGTTGTGAACCGAGAACCAAAGAACCGGCTCCATTTTTTCAAACAAAATAGCAGAACCAAATGATTTTCATGACATTCGGTTCCGTTAACGGTTCACGAATCTGCATTGTTCCGCCGATCCAGAAGGAACACCGTGGTGAAATACCCTGACAGTGTTTCCCGTAGCCTACTACCATGCACCGCAACCCCGCCACTGAACCAGCAGGAGACATGATACAGCGCGACCAATGTTTAACGAAAGACTCTTGTGAGCCGGTTCTTTTAGTGATTCAAAAACATAGGCTACCACAAGAAGCTAGTGCGATTCTCGAACAAATGACTCATGAGCCGGTTATATTGAATCAAAACACTTTTTATCATTGTGAGCTGAAATCTGTGACTCACTTACTGAACCCCAAGGTAATACTTTCCACATGTCTGACTGAAAATGAACCAAGAACTGTTAGTAGGCTATTACTGTAGGCTACTTAAGACTCGTGAATCTAAAACCAGTGGTGATTTCTTGTTCACATGCATTTTGTACCCATCAGTAATAGCTATTTTACAAAAACAAATGCATGTATTGCCTATAACAGTGTTACCACATGTTTAGTATTAATGTGTCACCTCTAAAAACCTGTGAAAGGTAATTCTGAAGAAGGCATATAAACAGTCCTTTTGGATTAATTCTGATTTGAGTTAGAATACTTTTCAGTCATTAATTAATACAAATGAAAAACAGATTGGGTCGAAATCACTATAAAGCGCCTTTGGTGTCCTCATCAGAATCCACCAGTCATCATGAACATAATGCTAAATAATGAAAGCATTATGAGGTTTTGTGATAAATTACCAAACTTTTGCACACAAGTACAATGATACATCTCTTGAAATGTGTTTTTCTCATTTTATACCTTTTTCTTTGATTGGATGTAAGTGATTTTGGCATTTACATTTTACATTTATGCATTTAGCAGACGCTTTTATCCAAAGCGACTTACAACTTGGGAGAACATGAAGCGATAGGTCATGAAGAGTCGAGAAGCACAATAAGAGCCTGAAATCCTGAGGCCATGTATATTGCTCAGTGTAGCACAGGCTAGGGGAGGGAAGAAGAGAGAGAAAGAAGAAAGAGGATTTTTTTTTTTTAATGAGGTTAAGTGCTCACGGAAGAGCTGAGTTTTAAGTTGATTTTTGAATGATGTTAATGATTCTGCGTTTTGGATGGCGTTGGGAAGATCGTTCCACCAGCTGGGAACGTTGAATGAAAATGTTCTGGAAAGGGATTTTTTCCCCCTCTGTGATGGTACCACAAGCCGTCATTCCTTTGCTGAGCGAAGGCTTCTGGTGGGGGTGTGGATTTGTAGAATGGAGTCAAAGTAAGCAGGAGCTGAGCGCGTGGTGGCTCTGTATGCAAGTGTCAGCGCCTTAAACTTGATGCGAGCAGCGAGTGGAAGCCAGTGCAGGGAGATGAAGAGAGGTGTGACGTGATTTTGGCATGGCTCACATGCTGCTCTAAATTCAGCAAGTGCAAGTTGTTAAATTATAAAAAATTAAAATATATTTTTTTAAATATTCTCATTGTCCTCTACAAGTTGTTTGAAAAAAATACGTCAATTTTATTCAATTTTCATAATAACATTAAACATTTTGCATGTGTCCCTGAAATTGCTGTCCATCGTGTCATTATGGGGTAACTGTCCCTTTAAGAAAGGAGCGTTTGGTCTTTCTTCAATGGAGGTTAAAGGTCCCGTTCTTCGTGTTTTTTTTGACGCTTTGATTGTGTTTACAGTGTGCAATATAACATGTGTTCATGTTTCGCGTGTAAAAAAAACAGTATTTTTAACACAATTTACTTATCTGTACACCGCTGTTTTCACTGTCCTAAAAACGGCTGATGACTTCCTTTATTCTATGAAGTCCCTCCTTCAGAAATACGTAACGAGTTCTGATTGTGCCAGCGGTTCCCGTGTTGTGATTCGACAGCAGCTTAGTGCACGTGGAAAGGTCACGCCTCTTAACGGGAGATATATGCGCTTAATGATCTCTACAGCGTCCCTGGGAAAGCCAAACAAAGGTGATTTGACTCCGGGATGAAAATAACAGCGTCTCGACGACATGGCGACAAACACACTCAAACGCAACAATTCCTTTTCTCCACACGACACTTCCTCTTCTCCACGTGGGACAGCAACAAGACCACGCCCACTTTTTTCGCGTATTCTTGTGGGCGGAGGTTAGTCTGTTCTACTGTTCTACTGACGTCATTTATGAAGGAAGTACCAGGATGTAGTCCAAGCCAGCCGTTCGCTGTAGGCTTTGAAAGGGAACTTCTGTTAAATAAAATATCTCGCTTGGCATTGAACTTTGAGCTTTATAATTTTACAGGTATTATTTATGCTCTAACAGCAACATTACACACTAACTAAAGTTTGAACAATGGGATCACGCAGAACGGGACCTTTAAAACATTTGCTTCAAGTATCTACACTTTTATTGTGTTTGTAGTTGTCAAGCTTAACACGTGCACCCGGTCATAGTCAAATATTAATTCATATAAAAACGTATATATATTTTATTTAAAAAAGTAAACAGTCAGCTTCAACAAATGATCAACTTGCTAACTGAAGTTACACCATGTGTTTATTAAATGCTAACTTTAGCCAAAAAATGTCCACCCTCTCATTGTCCATGACATGGTTTTGCCACATTCTGATGTTTTCACCAGTGCTGTCAATTTAAAGCATTCATTTGGTGTGATTGGAAGAAATAACACGTTGAAATGATTGACACATTTAATGCACCATGCCCAGGCCCATATTGACTGAAGTCATTGTAAACTTTTGAGTTATTTGTAAGGTTTTGAAAAGTTATTACTAGGCTACATCTTTCTAAATGAATGACTAATTATTTGATTCAATCAGTATTCTAAAGTGAAGATCATGGTAACCCACTAGTAATGACTCAAGTAGGCTAATATACCAAATCCATCAGAAGGAATTATTATCCAAAACCTCAAAAGCTGTAATGACTTCAGTCATTAGCCTACTAGGAGTTATCATGTTCTTCACTTTAGAATACTGATCCAAATAATCAGCAATTAATTTATAAGGATGTAACACTTGAGTCATTAGGCTACTGCTGGGTTACCATGATATTTACGTTAGAATTAATTATACATTATGCAATATTCATGTTAATTGTGAACCTGTATATGGTAATTCATTGTAGCGTGGGATCTACCAATCTTTTGAAGAGAGAGAATGTGTGTGTAAACTGAATGCCATCGGTCGCGTGAGAGGCGCTGTTGAGCGCGCGCGATTAAAGTTACCCACTGCAGAGGTGGAAATGGTTGTAACCATCTGAGCTCGCGGGCACATCAGCTCTGCAGCGCTGATTTAAAGAGACAACCTACCAGGTTTTACCCTTCGCAAGCAGCGCGTTTTGGAGAATCACATCGAGAGGTTTAACCCCACACTGCTACTGCTTAAAAGCCATTCTGAAAATAGTGTGCGTTTCATAATCATCCTTAATATGTTTTTATGTGTGTTTTTTCTTACAGGTTTGGAACGACATGAGGGTGAGTAATTAATGACAGAATTTACATGTTTGGGTGAACTATACCTTTAATGTCACAATGAAATCAAAATGACTTTTTATGGATTATTTCAGTATTTATTATAAATTACTTATCCGTGCACATTATTATTTACAAATAAAAAACATTCATAATAAAAACTATGCTGTACATCAATTTCGAAATAAAAACTATGCTGTACAGAAATGTCGTTAAGTCCACGAGACCGTAGTGTGTCCTTTGATATGCGCCTGAGTTTTTTTTTAACCTGAAAATGACCTGAGGTACAGTTTGAAGATCTTGGCCCTCCTTTATTAATTCATAATTCATATTAATTCAGAGTTTCTATGATATCGCCAGTCTGCCAGTGTAGCGATGCTGAGGTAAAATTACCTGAGGTAAAGTTCGAAGATCTCACAACAACGCCACCTGGCCCTCCTTTATATTAATTCAAGTGGACGTATTTCCTGTTCGAGAGTGGAGCTCCACTCGCCCAGAGCCATAGAGAGAGAGAGTTGCGACAACTCCATAGACTCCAATGGAACGTTTTTTTTTACAGCAATGGCGGCTCGTGGAGACTCTCAATAGTTCCCGGAAGTAGCAGCCGCGCCATAGAGTTACAGCAGAACAGACCGTTTGTGATGCACTTTTAAAAGGTAAGACGTTTAATCAGTATAATTTTAAATTATCAGCACATCTTAATCATAATAACTTGTACATTAAAGCCTGCTTGTGTAGATTATTCATCATTAAATTTTAAAAACAACATCGCTGTAACTACATACTCATGCTACATACACATGTTGATGTGTAATAAAATTATTGAAAATCAATGCATTTATTGACTATTAATTACCAAAAATCGCAGTTCTGTCACTGTGACTGAACAATTTGAATTGCCCCAAAGCACTTCCTGGAACTATTCGCGGTCTACATGAATCACGTGACTATCAAGCGTTTTGAACTTCCGTTGTCGCAACTCTCTCTCTCTATGGCTCTGCACTCGCCCATAGGCCCTGATCCAAATGGCACCTTAAACCCTCAAGGTCTTCTGAGTCCGCTCTTTCACGACGTAATGCCGCTTTGACTGCCGGGAAGAAGTCCGCTGTGTAACCCACACCAGTGCGGGCTCGGCAGAAGTGCTCATCGAGGGCGCTCGCAAGCACCCTTCGGAGACCAAAATGACAAAATGGGACACTCTACGGTCTCGTGGACTTAACGGACACCAGTGTTAATTTTGACAGCAAATTTTGATTTAGTTTTAGTCATAGTCTTTTGACTAAAATGCCATTTAGTTTTAGTCATATTTTAGTCACCTGAATTGTTTTTAGTTTTAGTCGACTAAATCTACAGTAGATTTAGTCTCCTAAAATCTAATGAGTTTAGTTAAATTTAAATACGAGCTCCATTTCATTTTGACATAATTTTGTTTTTGACATTAAAAATACACGAAAGAGCTCAATTCACTTTTTTGTTTGTTTTTTAAAAACATCTATATAGTTTTTATAACTTTGCATTTCTGTTTTAGTTAGTAGGCCATATCAGTTAAAGCTAAAGCTTCAAATAATTAAAAAAAAAAATTTTTTTTTTTTTTTTATTTCAATTAACATGTATTTAATTTCAAGCAAAAAATTTTTTTAATGGTTTTAGTGAATTATTATAACCCTGCTACTTTATTGAATATGTGTCAAATACTGGTCTTTTCTCCTGACTATGAATTAAATGGGAATTAAATTAAATACAGTTCTGTAACCAAAAACGAATATATAATGCATGACTTTTAAATTATAAACAAGCTCGTCTGTGCCTTACTATTGCAGTTGCAGGAGCTCATTCAAGTTCAGGAGATAAAATATGCATTGTTACAACCGTCTAAAACATATTACTATATAAACATCATAAAGTAAACATTGTCCTTATTCATCAGCATTAGTTCATAAACAATTGCCTGGCATAAATGTGCGCTATTCATTGATTGTGAGCCACTCTGGAGCGCTGTTGCGGATGAGCCTGTAGAAGCGCAACAGCGCCGTGTTCTCCAGCAGTTAGATCAGCACGTTCAACTCAAATGTGCGCATCTGTTACACATCAGTTCTGACTGGATCTCTTCCCTAATTGACCCTCCCTAACATTTTCGTCTCGTTTTTATTTGTTGACGAAAAGGACAGTACGTTTTCGTAATAGTTTTAGTCATCCAACACTAGTTTTTATTTAGTTATCGTCTCGTTTTCGTCAGTGAAAAAATTATTTGTCAACGAAATTAACACTGACGGACACGCGCACGCAGCGGCCATTGTAAGTCCACAAGACCGAAAGTGCACATGAAGTGGGACAGGGCCATAGTCTGCAGCCTATTGCACTTCTGCCGAGCCCGCACTGGTGCGGGTTCCGGGTTCCGCAGCGGACTTCTTCCCAACAGTCAAAGCGGCGTTACAACATGAAAGTGCAGACTCGTAAGACCCCGAGGGTTTAGGGTGCCATTTGGGACAGGGCCTAACAAGCAAACCAAAATAGCTCTTTAGCTCCGCCTACTCCCATGAAGCACTGCAAATGACAATCGGTTTTGTCTCTTTATATACTCTCAAAATACTTAAATATGTACACTCACCTAAAGGATTATTAGGAACACCTGTTCAATTTCTCATTAATGCAATTATCTAATCAACCAATCACATGGCAGTTGCTTCAATGCATTTAGGGGTGTGGTCCTGGTCAAGACAATCTCCTGAACTCCAAACTGAATGTCAGAATGGGAAAGAAAGGTGATTTAAGCAATTTTGAGCGTGGCATGGTTGTTGGTGCCAGACGGGCCAGTCTGAGTATTTCACAATCTGCTCAGTTACTGGGATTTTCACGCACAACCATTTCTAGGGTTTACAAAGAATGGTGTGAAAAGGGAAAAACATCCAGTATGCGGCAGTCCTGTGGGCGAAAATGCCTTGTTGATGCTAGAGGTCAGAGGAGAATGGGCCGACTGATTCAAGCTGATAGAAGAGCAACTTGGACTGAAATAACCACTCATTACAACCGAGGTATGCAGCAAAGCATTTGTGAAGCCACAACACGCACAGCCTTGAGGCGGATGGGCTACAACAGCAGAAGACCCCACCGGGTACCACTCATCTCCACTACAAATAGGAAAAAGAGGCTACAATTTGCACAAGCTCACCAAAATTGGACAGTTGAAGACTAGAAAAATGTTGCCTGGTCTGATGAGTCTCGATTTCTGTTGAGACATTTAGTTGGTAGAGTCAGAATTTGGCGTAAACAGAATGAGAACATGGATCCATCATGCCTCGTTACCACTGTGCAGGCTGGTGGTGGTGGTGTAATGGTGTGGGGGATGTTTTAAATAAAAAACAATGGTGTGGGGGCCCCTTAGTGCCAATTGGGCATCGTTTAAATGCCACGGCCTACCTGAGCATTGTTTCTGACCATGTCCATCCCTTTATGACCACCATGTACCCATCCTCTGATGGCTACTTCCAGCAGGATAATGCACCATGTCACAAAGCTCGAATCATTTCAAATTGGTTTCTTGAACATGACAATGAGTTCACTGTACTAAAATGGCCCCCACAGTCACCAGATCTCAACCCAATAGAGCATCTTTGGGATGTGGTGGAACGGGAGCTTCGTGCCCTGGATGTGCATCCCACAAATCTCCATCAACTGCAAGATGCTATCCTATCAATATGGGCCAACATTTCTAAAGAATGCTTTCAGCACCTTGTTGAATCAATGCCACATAGAATTAAGGCAGTTCTGAAGGCGAAAGGGAGTCAAACACAGTATTAGTATGGCGTTCCTAATAATCTTTTAGGTGAGTGTATATGCATATTTTACAATAAACTTAAAATATGTTGTTTCTATACATAAAAATCAACATTGAGTGGTTTTATATTTATACATCATTTTTAATTTGATTATGTTGTTCACAAAGCTTCATGGGATTGTAATTCTTTCCCTCACTAACACAAGTACAAATACCTTTTGTATTTTTCTGTGAATTCCAAATATTCCTACTTTTTTGCTTCAAATCAATGTTTGTAATGTAATGATTCACCTCATAGCTGGTTGGCTTGGTTCATGGCTTATTACATTTTAATAAAGTTTTTTTTTTTTTTTAATCCCTATTGGAGAAATAAATGGAAAACATACTTCCGGAACCAACACCGCTGAAAAAAATGGATGGGCACTGTTGCATTCTATAGCAAACGGCAACAATCCAACCATCCAATCAATACCCAGTGGACAAAATCAAGTCCCGCCCTACATTTTTTCGATATATATATAACAATATTTAAAATACTATTGCTTACTATTGCTTAAGAATAATAACAAGGTGTGTAGCCTTTTCTAATACATAGTAACAGTGAGTAAAATCATCTTCCTATCTATAAGCTACTCAGTTGCTCGAAAAATGAGATGAAGTTGAGATGAGCAGAGATGCCAGAAAGGCATTAGATAGGCCTACTGCAAAGATACACATCTATACACCACATATTTTCCTGAGGTGGCAAGTTTGTCACCTTTTTTTAAATTCCTCTTAATACTATGACCACCCACTTGTTCTGTGCCATGTTAGGTCTCAGTTTTGCACTGCCGTGGGGCACACTTATACCTTGTCACCCACGTCGCTAAATGAAAACAGTCCCTGACTAAAGACTTACCTGTTTTATCAGCAGTGGAACAGCTGCTGGCTTTCATGCAATGCCCTCATGTTTTTTTCACAAGGGTTCCAAGTATTTTGTTGTTGTTGTTATTGTTTTCTCAGAGACTCATTATATGCAGTTACACTACAATGCCATTCAATGTGGTTATATTAGCATGCTAATTGAAATTTATAAAGTAATTGCCCTAGAGAATGCTGAAAGGTCCCTGATCCAGTCGTTGTTGCGTTAAAAGCATAACTAGCCAAGCGTTATTGAACACTGTAACTTGGTTTCTATGCCAACAAGACTACATCCCTCTTGACTGTTTTCAATTTAAGACAAGATTAAATAATTGCTTCTAGGCTTAATCTTGGCAATTCCGATGTATTGGATTATGCGACTATATTAAATAAACTGACTGTGGCGAGCAGCGAGGCCGAGGGACCGTGAGGGCAGGACGAGGCGGCGCTCATCAGGGAGGATGAGCACTAGCTGCGCGCCGCAGCGATCTCGGCTCTCGCGGAGGAGTGAGGGAGTATAAAGGAGGAGCGACGACAGTGAGGGACGAGAGAGGACCAGGCCTGGATTTTGTGTTATGTTTTATTTACGTTTTGTTATGTGTCCGCTGCAGTCGTCCGTGAGGGGCTGCAGCTTTTTATTTTCATTTTGTGTTTGTTTGTATGTAGGCGGGAGTCGACCGCGAGGGGCTGCCGCCGCCATTTTTTTTTGTGTTTATTTTTTATTAAACATTTTGAATGTCCGCCGGTTCAGGCACAACATTATCACCACCTTGATAATATTGTGTTGGTCCCCTTTTTCTGCCAAAACAGCCCTGACCCATTGAGGCATGGACTCTACTAGACCCCTGAAGGTGTGCTGTGGTATCTGGGATCAAGATGTTAGCAGCAGATCCTTGAAGCCCTGTAAGTTGCAAGGTGGAGCCTCCATGGATCGGACTTGTTTGTTCAGCACATCCCACAGATGCTCAATTGGATTGTGATCTGGGGAATTTGGAGGCCAAGTCAACACCTCAAACTCGTTGTTGTGCTCCTCAAACCATTCCTGAACAATTTTTGCTTTGTGGCAGGGCGCATTATCCTGATGAAAGAGGCCACAGCCACCAGGGAATACTGCTTCCATTAAAGGGTGTACATGGTCTACAACAATGCTTAGGCGTGTCAAAGTAACATCCACATGGATGGCAGGACCCAAGATTACCCAGCAGAACATTGCCCAAAGCATCACACTGCCTCCGCTGGCCTGCCTTCTTGCTATAGTGCATCCTGGTGCCATGTGTTCCCCAGGTAAGCAGCACACACACACTCGGCCATCCATGTGATGTGGACACGCGTTCATCCTTTCAGTGGTGGACAGGGGTCAGCATGGGCACCCTGACTGGTCTGCTGCTATGCTGCCCCATACGCAACAAACTGCGATGCACTGTGTATTCTGACACCTTTCTATCAGAACCAGCATTAACTTCTTGAGCAATTTTAGCTACAGTAGATCATCGGTTTGATCGGACCACACGGGCCAGCCTTCGCTCCTCACGTGCATCAAAGTGCAACAAAACCCTTACCCGCCCATGACCCTATCGCTGGTTTACCACTGTTCCTTCCTTGGACCACTTTAGATAGATACTGACCACTGCAGACCGGAACAACCCACAAGAGCTGCAGTTTCACAATTAGGCCCTTGTCAAACTTGCTAAAATCCTTACGCTTGCCCATTTTTCCTGCTTTTAACACATCAACTTTGAGGACAAATTGTTCACTTGCTGCCTTATATATCCCACCCGCTAACAGGTGCCGTGATGACGAGATAATCAGTGTTATGTACTTCATCTGTCAGTGGTCATAATGTTATGCCTGATCAGTGTATGTCAGAAGCTTTTATTAGCAAATATATAATTAATATTCAGTCTGTAAACATAAAGATCATGGTAGTGCACTCATGCACAAGGTATTTTTTAATCCGACTGAGAAAATAGTCAGATCATAATTCAGATAGACCTCAATCAGGGCTGCATTTTTCAAAAGCATTGTGAGCTAAGTTGATCATAGAGACCATTGGTGCCAATGGTTCTACGATCTACTTAGGCTTACAATGCTTTTGAAAAATGAGGCCCAGATCGATTTAGGCATTTACATGAAGGCTTTTCAGTCTTATCGAGCCATCAATGCTAATAGATTATTTGGTTGCATGTAAACGTAGCTATTGATGCATACCAAGCACATGTTATAAATCATGTGTTGACTTTGTTTATGAACTAATTGCCTTTACTTAACTTGGCTCATACTGATGGTTTTGACTGTAGGAAATGCATAAAAGAGTCAGTGCGCATGACAGAATGAACTGTGAAATTATTACACGTAGATTCAATCCAAAATGTTTACTTATCAAGCTGTGCTACATCTGCCAGGAAAATCTGAATTTATTTTAGCATAATGTCTCACAAGATCATCAAAATGGGAGACTGACTTACATTCCAAAACCTCATTAAATTTTGTGGCTTTTAATTCATGTCTGTTAGTTGTGAGAACATTTACTTTATTTATATATGCTATAGTGTAAGACTTGATTTACTTCCTTTCCCTTCCAAGTCAAAGTAAAAGTTAACAATAATCTGGTAAAATGTCTATTAGCTCATATCAATTTGATATTCTATGGCCCGGCTCCTCCACACGAGGCTGCGACTCAGTGACAGCATTGTCTTGGACAGGAAATGCCTGTCAACTGTCACACGTGATTTACAGGCAGGTTAAATATTTTGAAGAGGCTGCCTGAACCAACCCTTATTCTCTATAAACATGCATTGTGCTTCTGCTAAAATACAATAGGCTGGTGACTGCTGTGATGACAGGCTGGATGGGGCATCAACCACTCAGCATAGCTCTGTGGGTGTCGCATCCCAGAATGAAATCATTCTGTGGATATGAATCACTGTGCAAGCTTCAACAGAGAGGGGTGCAATTTGAAAGTTAGTGTAAATGCACTAACAAAACTGGCTGGAGATACCTGGTGTTTTGTTTATTATTATCAGTAGCATAACAGTATTGTGGATGCATTGTTATTTTGGGATTTTGGCTGGAGAAAGTGCTAAATGTGGGCAGTAAGCCAAAGTAATGAATGTACAATTAGCTGGTGGCAGCACTATGAGTGTATGAGAGAATTTCCTATTCATCAAAGAACCCTGAAGAAAAAAAAAAAGAAAAAAAAATTAAGCAGCATACACACCGAACAGACTTAACATTATATTCCTAATATTGTGTTGGTCCCCCTTTTGCTGCCAAAACAGCCCTGACCTGTCAAGGTATGGACTCCACTAGACCCCTGAAGGTGCGCTGTGGTATCTGGCACCAAGATGTTAGCAGCAGATCCTTTAAATCCTTCAAGTTGAGGTGGAGCCTCCATGGATCGGACTTGTTTGTTCAGCACATCCCACAGATGCTCGATTGGATTGAGATCTGGGGAATTTGGAGGCCAAGTCAACACCTCAAACCCATTGTTGTGCTCCTCAAACCATTTCTGAACCATTTTTACTTTTGTGGCAGGGCGCATTATCCTGCTGAAACAGGCCACAGCCACCAGGGAATACCAGTTCCATGAAAGGATGTACATGGTCTGAAACAATGCTTAGGTAGGTGATATATGTGTCAAAGTAACATCCACATGGAGGGCAGGACCCAAGGTTTGGTCTTGCCACTGCCTCCGCCGGCTTGCCTTCTTCCCATAGTGCATCCTGGTGCCATGTGTTCCTCAGGTAAGAGACGCACACACACTCGGCCATCCTTGTGACCACAAGGGCCAGCCTTCGCTCCCCACGTACATCAATGAGCCTTGACCACCCATGATCCTGTCACTGGTTCACCGCTGATCCTTCCTTGCACCACTTTTGATAGATACTGACCACTGCAGACCGGAACAACCCACAAGATCTGCAGTTTTGGAAATGCTCTGACCCAGTCGTCTAGCCATTACAATTTAGCCCTTGCCAAAGGCAGTGTAACAGCTTGTATAAATAAAGACAATACCGGACGAGTAACATAATCAAACTTAAGACTTAAATATTAAGGAGATAACAATGTAGTAACCGAAACAAAACAGAGCAGGGAAACAGTTACTAAGGGAAACAAAACAGAACATCAAAAAAGTCCATAACTGTGACAATCATCTAATATTTCAACTTTGTAATCAATTCAGAAAATTGAAATGCATTATAACTATTTACATGAATTTCCTTTATATTTAGCGTTTGAACAGCAATTTTAAATGGCATTCTCAATTTGATTCTGATATACATAACCCATATAATAGCTTAGATGAGCATCCAAATTCATTAAGTAAGACTAATGGATTTTGGGTCCTTGGTGGCTACATTTGAGAGCATTCTGAACTAACTGATGATTGCGCACAAAGTCCAAAAGAGCTTCATAAATATCAAGAATAAAAAAAACTCATAAATGATTTAAATTACTTTCAACAAAGCAAAGCATGTCCTGTCACATTAAAACAGCAAGGCAACGGGATGACTTAGAGGTGATGATATGGCTAAGCGACAGGTAATGTCACCTGGGAGAGTGAATCACAATTCATTTTTGTTACTATGGAAACAAGGTCAAATGAGGTCATGGGTCAACAAAGTTCAAGAGTGATGTGTTAAGGTGCCGTGTCAGATCAGATCAGGCGGTGAAAACAATTGCCATGACAACACTTCCCAAACAGTCAAAGAGCACTTAGGAGACAGCATGTGATGAAGGGTTTTTATTGTACAGCAGCCCATCTCAGTGATTTAAAAAGTCATTAATAGTGTATGAGAATATGTCTGTTGAAAGACGCAATAACACGCAGGCACGAGAAGAGCTACAGTACATCCTAACACATACACTGACACATAAGCAAACCAACCCCTGAAAGTGGATGTTACTCTAACGTTTTAAGACATGTATGAAGCTTGAATGAGCATCGCTGCTACATTGTCAGTAGTAAGATGAGTCAAACAGATAGCTTGACACGTTTTTATAAAGCTCCAGTGAGATGCATCTAAAGATTTCAGAAGGCTAAATCACATATCTCTGATAAAAACAAGGAACACAATGTATAAAGGTAAACTCAAACCAACTCAGACAGTAGGACTTCTAAAAATGCAACATTCTGTTCAGTGCAATAGGTTTTCTTTGTAAACAGAGTCTGATATTTGGTATCCGATTTCACAATGAGTACAATGAAGAGTGCAGAGGGCTCTTTAAACATATGTGTGTAATGCTTTCTGTAGTATTATTCCCTTAGCACACCAATTTAGGAAGCTCTTTGTGGCTGAATTGTGTGAACCTTTAGAGAAATATAATAAAACAAACAATGGTTTTGAGTGTGGCTCATACAATTGGAATTTAAAGGCTCTTTTATAATGTAATTAAAGGGATAGTTCACCCAAAAATGAAAATTAGCCCATGATTTACTCACCCTCAAGTCATCCGAGGTGTATAATGACATTCTTCTTTCAGACAAATAAAATCTGAGTTATATTAAAAAAGTTCTGGCTAATCCAAGCATTATAATAGCAGTAATAGTTGCTCTGTTTTTGAAGTCCATAAAAAATGCATCTGTTCGTCAAATAAAGTGCTCCACGCGGCTCCAGGGTGTTAATAAAGGCCTTCTGAAGTGAATCGATGCGTTTGTGTAAGAAAAATATCCATTTTAAAAAATGTATTTAATTTTTTTCTTTGGTTCTGCATCAGCCGTCCCCGCACCATCACTTCCAGCGAATAAGGTCAAAAGACATGCAAAATTCCGGCGCGATCATAGATATATATATATATACATAGAATCCTCATTACTACCTGCACGGATCGGTCGAATGAGGCATCTACGTATATATTTCTTTGATCGCGCCAGTATTTTGACATTATTCGCCGGAAGTTATGGCACTGGGAATACTAGATGACATTTGTCTGATAAGAGGTAAAAAAAACGAAACATAAATACTATTCGGTTTCTCGCAGAAACCGATCGTTTCGTGTCTTAAGACATCAATGTCGCCATGAGCCGCATGGTTTAATATGGATTCGTATGTCTATGTGTTTTTACTCTCATACTTTAAAATATCCCCATCGACATGCTGTAACAAAGACAGGCTCAGGATGCAAGTGCAAAACGCTTTATTTAAACACAAGAAGCACGGTCGAAACCGGTAAGTCCTTTGGCACAACACAGGTGGGTCAGACAGATCACAAGCTCGATGGTGGGTGACGCAGGGACCTCGGTGGACAGACGGTGATGGTGCTCGATCCAGGTGTGGTGAGTCCTTGTGAAGGTGCCCGTGATCCCAGTGCTGAGTGGAGATTTCCAGAAGACAGAACACGACAAAGAACGGGGGAAAATCCAGGAACCAGACGACAGCGAGGGAAAACCAGAGCAGGAACACACACCGGGGAAACCACAACGATCTGACAACATGAGACACCAGTTACTGCACATATAAAGACACAAACAATTGGAACCAGCTGGCGCTGCTGATCAGCAATGATCAGTGACCACGCCCACAGACACAACACCAGACGAGAGAGACAGCAGATTCATGAACCGTGACACATGCATTATACGACTATCACACTGCAACGGTTGGAGTTAAAAATCTTCATTTGTGTTCTACTGAAGAAACAAAGACACCTACATCTTGGATGCCCTGGGGGTAAGCAGATAAACATAAAAAAAATAGTTTTTAGGTGAACTATCCCTTTAAAGAGTGATGACTCATTACTAAACATCATTTAGATGTCGGTTACCTAGTGCATAATAGCAGTGTACTGCTAACATTAATACTTGTACAATTCTCCCTTTTTCATCATTTTGGTCAAAAGGACTGATAACCTACATTATAATGCAGCAGATACCCTGCATTTTGGCATGGAAACAAGAAAGTACTCTTATTCTTTATATAGAGAGAGAGCGCTGGAAAGCAGAATGTACATCACCATGCAAGTGTCAGTGCTGATGGCAGCTAAGTGCACTGATAGTTATGCACAGTTTTACTTAATCATGTAATGAGAATTGTGAAAGGGGGCAAACCCTGAGAGCAGCTGCAGCAAGAAATTAACATGAATGAAGAGCTTTTTCAGATATACAGCTGCAAAATATAGCCACTGACATGTCCCCTCCAATAAAATTATAATAAGAGGATCTTTAAAAAGTGTTGTGTCTTCAGAAGTCATTACATTTGCATTTACATTTATGCATTTAGCAGACGCTTTTATCCAAAGCGACTTACAACTTGGGGGTACATGAAGCGATTGGTCATGAAGAGTTGAGAAGCGCAATAAGAGCCTGAAATCCTTAGACCGTGTACATTGCTCAGTGTAACACAGGCTAGAGTAGGGAGGGAAGAAGGAAGAGAAAGAGGAAAGGAAAGTGTTTTTTATTTATTAAAATTTTTTTAATGAGGTTAAGTGCTCACGGAAGAGCTGAGTTTTAAGTTGACTTTTGTATGTTTTCAATGATTCTGCGTTTCGGATGGCGTTGGGAAGATCGTTCCACCAGCTGGGAACGTTGAATGAAAATGTTCTGGAAAGGGATTTTTTCCCCCTCTGTGATGGTACCACAAGCCGTCGTTCCTTTGCTGAGCGAAGGCTTCTGGTGGGGGTGTGGATTTGTAGAATGGAGTCAAAGTAAGCAGGAGCTGAGCGCGTGGTGGCTCTGTATGCAAGTGTCAGCGCCTTAAACTTGATGCGAGCAGCGAGTGGAAGCCAGTGCAGGGAGATGAAGAGAAGTGTGACGTGGGTCCTTTTGGGCTCGTTGAAGACAAGACGTGCTGCTGCATTCTGGATCATTCGAAGTGTTTGGATCGCACAAGAGGGGAGTCCAACCAGAAGCGCATTGCAGTAGTCAAGTCTAGAAATGACAGCTGGAGACAGCTGGAGATTCGTGCAGCTACAGTGGGGTGGTCTGGGTGAAAGGAAAGGTAGAGCTGAGTGTCTTCAGCATAGCAGTGGTATGAGAAGCCATGTGCCTGAATGATGGGTCCCAATGAAGTAGTGTAGATGGAGAAGAGGAGAGGACCAAGCACTGAGCCCTGGGGAACCCCAGTGGTCAGTTGATGTGCTTGGGATTCCTCTCCTCTCCAGGCAACCTTGAAAGACCTACCTGTGAGATAGGACTCAAACCAAAGGAGTGGAGTCCCTGTGATGCCCAGTGATGAGAGGGTGGACAGAAGAATCTGATGATTGACCGTGTCAGAGGCCGCAGATAGATCGAGCAGGACGAGGACTGATGATTCAGAGTCAGCTTTAGCTATCCGCAGGGCTTCAGTGACCGACAGTAGTGCAGTCTCTGTGGAGTGGCCGCTTTTGAAACCTGATTGGTTGATGTCCAGCTGATTATTCTGTGATAGGAAGGATGAAACCTGGTTGAAAACAACTCGTTCAATAGTTTTTGCTATGAATGGTAGGAGAGAAACAGGTCTGTAGTTATCTATGAGTGATGAGTTTAATGTGGGTTTCTTAAGCAGTGGAGTTACCCGAGCCTGCTTGAATGTGGTAGGGAAGATGCCGGTGCAGAGGGATGTGTTGATGATGTGTGTGAGTGCTGGTAGGATTGTAGGAGAGATGGCTTGAAGGAGGTGTGAGGGAATGGGATCAAGAGGACAGGTGGTAGGATGGCTAGAGAGGAGAAGTTTAGATACTTCTGTCTCAGTGAGTGTAGAAAATGAGAAGAGAGGATGTTTGGTTGTGGATGTGGCTGAATTAAAGTCCACAGTGCGCGTGGGTGAGAACTGACTGCTGATAGTTGTTTTGTTTGTGAAGAATTGTGCAAAATCGTCTGGAGATAGGGAGGTGGTGGGGGAGGGCAGAGGAGAGAGTTAAATGTTCTGAACAGTGTGCGTGAGTTTGCGGTGTTGTTGATCTTGTTTTGGAAATAAGAAGATTTAGCTGCATGTACTTCATCTGAGAAGGATGAGAGCAGGGACATTATAGTATATTCAGGTTTCTTTCTGGAACAATAAGCAATATATTTTCAAGGAAAATGTATAACCTGATGGCCATTACAGTCATTATATATAATTTCTTCAAATCAAAATTAAACAGTAACAATGTCATATTTGGTAATTGTTTAACACACAAAACATATGTTAAAGGGATAGTTTACCTATTTGGTTAGGGATACTAACCAAATTAGTTCAATCAAATTAACTTTTAAGAGTATTTAGAATACTATTTTTCTTTTAAAGGGTTAGTTCACCCAAAAATGAAAATTCTGTCAGTAATTACTCACCCTCATGTTGTTCCAACCATGTAAGACCTTCGTTCATCTTCGGAACATAATTTAGTATATTTTTGATGAAATCTGAGAGCTGTCTCACTCCTCCATAGGCTTTCAGAGGGACTGAAACTTGATGGCCCAGAAGAGTAAGTAAAAACGTCATTTAAGGAGTCCAAATGACTACAGTGGCTCTGTATTAAGTCTATCATGCGACGAAAATACTTTTTGAGCGGAAAAACAACAAAAATAACGACTTTATCCCACTATTTATCCCACTATATACTCTCTGACGAGAGTTCGCAGGAGTGCCAACTCGCGCATGCGTCGTGGCACTCCCGCGAACTCTCGTCAGAGGCTCAAATTGAACAATAATAGTGGGATAAAGTCGTTATTTTTGTTGTTTTTCCGCTCAAAAAGTATTTTCGTCGCATGATAGACTTAATACAGAGCCACTGTAGTCATTTGGACTCCTTAAATGACGTTTTTACTTACTCTTCTGGGCCATCAAGTTTCAGTCCCTCTGAAAGCCTATGGAGGAGTGAGACAGCTCTCAGATTTCATCAAAAATATACTAAATTATGTTCCGAAGATGAACGAAGGTCTTACATGGTTGGAACAACATGAGGGTGAGTAATTACTGACAGAATTTTCATTTTTGGGTGAACTAACCCTTTAAGTTCACAAAACTGACACATTTTAAGTAATCTGAATTGTTTTGTTATTTTGAGTTTTATGAATTTGTTTCTTTTCATTTAGACAAACTTAAATGTAACTGAAACTGGGCTAGGATTTCTTTTTTGTCTAATGCTAAAATTAAGTGTTATAATGTTATATAATTTTGGGAAAGATTAATGTTAAGTGGGAGATTTAGTAGTGTTTAATGCTTTCTATTTAGAAGAGTTCTACTTACTAAAAGCTGCAGTCCATAAGTTTTTTCCCCTTTGTCACCATCTCTGTTTGAAACCTGCAATTGCAGTTAGTTGCGGAATTATTGTCTTTACGTGGGTTGTGCATCTTCACGGCTCCCCGGCGCAGATGAATCTAATGTTTTAAGGAGTATATGTGTAGGCTGTCACCAGTGGATACTGTACTTTGAAATGACAGATTCTTGGAAGTACGACCAAAATAATACCGGAAGGCTGTCCCATAATAATACCGTTTCACCGGAAAATGTCATCTGAACAAGTTTTGTTCTGACCGACTGAGAAAAAAAGCATTACAATAAAACGCGTTACCAACAGTGATTAAATCTAACGATCGCTTGGCTCATATCACATCAAACCAAATAAATGCAATAAATTGCATTTATTGCAATAATAAAATGCAAATTATTATCGTTATACTTTGTTCTCAAAATGTTAACAACGTCAGCATTGCGTGACTACGTGTATTTAGTGTGTATTAACGTTACCTATGTAGATTTTAATTTCTGTACAATCTTTTTCTACGGGTGAACCTCCAGTTGTCACTGACTGTTGTTTGGTCCTTTCTGGATTACAATCCACCATCAAAATGATAAATGTAATTATTCCAGCTGCTGTGAGAAAAGGCTATAGATGATCCACCACCTGAAGCATTTACATTTGGCAGACGCTGTTATCCAAAGCGACTTACAGTGCACTTATTACAGGGACAATCCCCCTGGAGCAACATGGAGTAAAGTGCCTTGCTCAAGGACACACTGGTGGTGACCGCTGGGATCAAACCAGCAACCTTCTGCATACCAGTTCCATGGTTTAACCCACTGGACCACCATCTCTCACATGCGATACATACTAGCCGGACTCCTTCTTTATGTATACAGACGTGACGTAATGACGCAAAGCTTACCATGTGAATCGGGCTAAAAGGTAAGGAGATTTTGAACACTAGCTGGTTATGTACTTGCTCAAAATTTTGCATCATTTTTAGCCAAAATAAGTTATGGACACCAGCTTTAAACTTAGAATGTATTAACTTAAACATTTTGATGTAACTGATTACATCAATGTTTTAAAGTTTTGCCAACTTATTTGGGTTTACAGTGCATAATGCTACAGCTGACCAATCAGAATTATTTCAGTGAGAAATAATAATATGCTGCATTAAAATTAAAGCTTAGTGAACCAAATATTTTTCATGAGTCATTAGTATCTCTGAAACACTTGCTTCTGCTGTGGTCAACAGCTGATAATATGATAATCTATTGATTTGCAATAAGCTTGTTAACTACTGCTGTTAAATCACCTTACGGACCAGAGCTGGGGCTTCTGTGGGATTTCTCTCATAGGCTGTGTCCCAATTCGGGGGCTGCATCCTTCAAAATTGAAGGCTGATTGCGTCACCGCAGCGCGACGAAGGCTGTCCCAATTCGAAGGGGCTTTCAAATGCAGCCTGCCGTCCGTGTTGCCAAGTCCGCGGTTTTCCATCCGAATTAGGCTACTTTTTAAGTTGTTGCCGCGGGTAAAAATTATTTCTGCGGGTTGGTTTCTACCCCATAAGTACGATTTCGCCGCTCCAACACCGCCAAACGTACAACTCCAGTGGAGAATTCGGCCGCTCGATGGAGAAAATCGCATTGGGAGTTTTGGGCTACTTTTGTTGCAGAGACCTGGCAACCCAACCCACCCCACCGCCCTTCTCCCTGGCCGCGAAGGATAGAACCAACCAGGGCTGCGTTTCCCAAAACAATCGTAGGCTTAAAGCTACACTGTGTGATATTTACCCCCATCTAGCGGTGAAAGGGTATATGACCATCCAGTAAATATTAGTTTCTTTACCTCCCAATTCCGATTTCATTTTAACTCCTACGGTGGCCGATTTAGTCCAAGATTAACATGGCTTCCAGTTCGATCCAGCAATCCCCCTCTTCACATTCGCCATCGAGTTGTAACGCGTGTGTCCGGGTGAAAAATATGGATAGCTCACTCAACGCAACTGGAGTCGATGCAAACACGGAGGCGATTGACATCAAACAGCCCGCACTTTATTCCCCGCAGAACCCCCCACAAGAGTCCGGCACAAACTCCACTTCCGTCCACAGCATTACCCAACAAAACAAAAATAAATGAATGTTAGCAACAGAAGACAGAAAATAATCCGCACACATGGGAGCTCGAGGCGCAGTGCACACACAGAACGCAGGCGCTCCAAACGGGGCGAACGCTCTTAAAGGGGCCACACTATTTTCCTACTCGTTACAGAGTGTTAAAAGCACGAAAGGCGAAGCTTGAATTTACGGGTATGCCCATCTTTGGCTAATGTACTTTCAAGATGGAGGGGAAACATGGCGACCCCCATTCGAATTTTAAATGGCATATTATAAACTTTACGAGAATACTTTATTACTTGAAAGAAGTAAATATACATTAATGAGCACATATATTTTTGAAAGAACTAAGTGTTTTTAGCTAAGAATAAACTAAAAAAGTTACACAGTGTAGCTTTAAGTTGATCGTAGAACAATTGCCACCAATGGTCTCTACGATCATCTTAGGCTTACGATGGTTTTGGGAAACGCAGCCCAGGACAAGTGGATCCTTTGCGGTCGAGGAATACACTTATAAATGTAAGTATTGTGTTTTAATTTACTCAAATAACCAACAAAACATTTTAAAAGCCGGTGGTCTTTATTTCTGTGTTACCACTGCGCGGCTTTATTCGTTAGGTGAACTGATGTAATATTTCGTTTTGTTTAATGGATAAATTAGCAGACAGCTTTATTAAAATGAGGGCAGCAAATGAGTAACGTTATTTATTTACCGGGCCGAAAAACTCGGCCAGTGTGGATTTGAGTACGGCCCATTTGTAGTATTTCCATAGGCTAGGTTCTCGTGTAAGTATAGGGGGGCCTTATCCTATGCAAAGCCCACAACAAAAAGAATATAGAATTTGAGTATCTATAAATATGATTTCTGGAGTATCATTTTTTTTAATTTTATTAAGATTGCACCCCTGCCTTGCAGGTAAGAAAATGGAACAACTTAAAAAAAAAAAATGTATGTAAGTTAATAGACACATCTTTGCTGAAATGTATTGTGCTGTTGTGTTTGTTGTTAACAGATATGTTTATTTTCTCTGCCTTAGGATTGAGTGTCCTGGGACAGGTGAGGGAGTGGGAAACTTGGCCATGGTTTGTCTTCATGAATGAGGTGTGGGGACAACCCCACTGTCCTCATTGCCTCCATCCCTTACCCCTTTTCCACCAAGGCAGTGCTAGAGCTAGTTCAGAGCCAGAGCTAGTCCCAGTTCATAGTTGGTTCAACTGAGGAGCCTTCTAAGAACCGTTTGCTTTTCCACATGCTGAGAGCCACAACAGAGCCAGGTCTTATGTCACTGTATACGTCTCATCTTTCTCAGCAATGCTAGCGAGGCAGCGGCAGTGTTGCCAAGTCCGTGGTTTTCCCGCGGAATTGGGCTACTTCATCACTGTTGCCGCAGGCTGTTTTTCATGTCCGCGGGTTGAAGCGACCCCAATTATGTGATATTTATTTAGCCCCGGGAATGCGAATTTTAGTAGGCAACCATGCCAAAAAAAAAACACATTTTACCCCTAAATGTGATTTTTACCAGGGAAGCCCCCCTGAAACGCGATTGGGCTTGTTTTGAGTAGCAAGTGGGCGGGTTTTGTTGTGAAAACCTGGCAACCCTGGGCAGCGGGAAACACAAACACACCAGGCTTGTTCGAGATGCATCGGCGCTGCGCAGACCGATCCACGTAGGATATAAAAAAAACGCATGAGTGAATCAAAATCAAATCAAATCAAATCAAATCAAATCACTTTATTTGTCACTCTACATATGCACAAGTGCAACAGTAGGTGAAATTCTTAGGTGCAGTTCCGAGCAACATAGCAGTCATGACATGACATGTACAACATTTAAAGCAGCAACAGATTACACATCTGATGCGCACACAATTACTCACAGCACAGTAAACTCTACAATAAACAATAAATAATTTACACAATGTGAGTGTAGTTCTCACAGCTTTAAACAATATACACATACTTACAATATACATATACTTTAAACAATATACACTAAACATACACTAAACAATATACATTACGCTATAATAGTAATAATAATATACAATGTATAGTATAAAATATTATTCACAGATTGAAAAATTGAAATCCAAAGTGCAATAGATGCTGTATGATAAATAAATGTGTATATAATGTGTGTGTATCTACAGTGGGTTGTGCTGAGTGATATTCTGTCCAGAGTGTGTTATGATCCTGATGGATCAGGAGTTAAGTAGTCTGATTGCTTGTGGGAAGAAGCTGTTCTGGAGTCGGCTGGTGCGTGTTCTAATGCTGCGGTACCGTCTGCCTGATGGCAGCAGTGAGAGCAGCCCATGGTTCGGGTGGCTAGAGTCTCTGAAGATCCTCTGAGCTCTCTTCACACACCGCCTGGCGTAAATGTCCTGGAGGGAGGGAAGCTCACCTCCGATGATGCAGCTGGCCGTGCGCACTACCCTTTGCAGGGCCTTGCGGCTGCGGGCGGTACTGTTGCCGTACCAGGTGGTGATGCAGCCAGTCAGCAGACTCTCTATGGTGCAGGTGTAGAAACGTGTGAGGATGTGGCGGTTCATTCCAAACCTCCTCAGCCGTCGCAGGAAGAAAAGGCGCTGATGAGCCTTCTTCACAACGGCCTCAGTGTGGACGGACCATGAGAGTTCCTCTGTGATGTGGACACCGAGGAACTTGAAGCTGCTGACTCTCTCCACCGGTGCTCCATCGATGGTGATGGGGCGGTGTTCTCTCTCATTCCTCCTGAAGTCGACCACCAGCTCCTTGGTCTTGCTGACGTTGAGGGAGAGGTTGTGCTCCTGACACCACCGTGTCAGAGTGTGCACCTCCTCTCTGTAGGCCGTTTCATCATTGTCGGTGATAAGACCTACCACCGTCGTATCGTCAGCAAACTTGATGATGGTGTTGGAGCTGTGGGTTGCCACACAGTCATGTGTGTACAAAGAGTACAGGAGTGGGCTGAGAACGCAGCCCTGAGGGGCTCCAGTGTTGAGAGTCAGTGATGAGGAGATGTTACTGCCCATTCTGACCACCTGGCGTCTGTTTGACAGGAAGTCCAGGATCCAGCTGCATAACAGGCTGTTTAAGCCTAGAGCCCGGAGTTTCATGTCAAGTATGGAGGGCACAATGGTGTTGAATGCTGAGCTGTAGTCCACAAACAGCATTCTCACATACGTGTTCCTCTTTTCCAGGTGGGAGAGAGCAGTGTGTATAGTGGATGAAATGGCATCATCAGTGGAGCGGTTTGTGCGGTATGCAAACTGCAGTGGGTCCAGTGAGGGGGGGAGAACAGAGCAGATGTGGTTTCTGACTAGTCTTTCAAAGCATTTGCTGATGATGGGGGTCAGAGCAACAGGACGCCAGTCGTTTAAGCAGGTGGTTTTTGATTGCTTAGGTACAGGAACAATAGTGGACGTTTTAAAGCATGTGGGGACCACAGACAGGGAGAGGGACAGGTTAAAAATGTCCGTGAAGACTCCAGCCAGTTGGTGCGCGCACGCTCTGATCACACGGCCGGGAATGCCGTCTGGACCCGCAGCTTTACGGACGTTCACCCGCCGGAAGGATCGGGTTACATCCGCGACAGATACAGAGAGTGCACTAACCTCTGCATCTTCAGCCGCGAGCGCTCTCTCCGCGAGGGCGGTGTTAGTTCCCTCAAAGCGAGCATAGAAGGTGTTGAGCTCGTCCGGGAGAGAGGCAGCGGTGTTCACGGTGGAGTTTGTGTTCCCTTTATAGTCCGTGATGGTGTTAATTCCCCTCCACATGCTTCTGGAGTCGGTGGTGTTGAACTGTCCTTCAATCTTGTCCCTGTACTGCCGTTTTGCTGCTCTGATGGTTTTCCGGAGGGCATAACTTGCTTGTTTATGCTCCTCCGCGTTACCGGAGTTAAAAGTGAAGGTCCGCGCATTGAGTGCCGCGCGAACATCCCCATTTAGCCACGGCTTCTGGTTAGGGTACAGCCGAATTGTTTTGGTCGGAACAACGTCATCTACGCACTTCCTGATGAAACACGTTACGCTATCAGCGTAAACCTCGATGTCGTCATCAGAGGCCGACCGGAACATCTCCCAGTCCGCGTGATCAAAACAGTCCTGTAGCATAGAATCTGATTGGTCCGACCAGCACTGGATGGTTCTGAGGGCGGGTGCTTCCTGTTTGAGTCTTTGCCTATATGCGGGCAAAAGTAGGATGGAAGCGTGATCCGATTTGCCAAATGGTGGGCGCGGGAGGGACTTGTAACAATCCTTGAAGGGGGAGTAGCAGTGATCTAAGACGCGGTTCCCTCGCGTGTTGAAGTTAACATGTTGGTGGTATTTGGGTGCGATGCGCTTGAAGTTGGCTTTGTTAAAGTCCCCGGTCACAATAAACGCGGCCTCAGGATGCGCGGTTTCCTGCTCACTCACTGTCCTATACAGTTCCTTTAGTGCCCGGTCTGTGTCGGCTTGCGGGGGAATATACACAGCTGTGATGATGACCGCGGTGAATTCCCTCGGTAGCCAGAATGGTCGACACAGAACCATGAGAAGTTCCAGATCAGGAGAACAGAAAGACTTGATAGAATGTACGTTCCTCTGATCACACCAGGATCGGTTAATCATAAAACATACACCCCCGCCTTTGCTTTTCCCGGAGAGATCTTTTTCTCTGTCCATTCGATGCACGGAGAACCCCGTGGTTTCGATGGCCGAATCTGGAATCTCAGCGGACATCCAAGTTTCTGTGAGGCAGATAATGCAGCAGTCCCTCGTCTCTCGTTGGAAAGAGATCCGTGCTCTCAGCTCGCAGAGTTTATTGTCCAGAGACTGAACATTTGCCAGTAAAATACTGGGAAGTGGGGGTCGGTTTGCGCGGCGTCTTACTCTGATAAGTACGCCGGCTCTGCTTCCCCTTCTCCGGCCGCGTTTGCGTGGTCGGGCCGTCCAGACAAAGAGCTCCGCTGCTGTGTTTGTAAACGGCGGTTCGTCACTGAAGAATTTAAAGTCCGGTTTTCGGAGTGCGATAGCCGAACCAATGTCCAAAAGTGTCTGTCTGTCGTACGTAGTAAGGCAGACAACATCCAAGACAAAAAACACAAAAACTATAAACAGAACAAACAAAAAACTACAATGTTTCAGCAGAGCTTGCGACGTAGCGGCCATCCTCGGCGCCATCTTGACTCATCTGCATAAGGAGTCGTGTGCTCTCGCTGGACTCGTTATCATACGGCGATCGGTCTGCACAGCACCGCTGCCAACAAGCCTTCCATCAACAATGCAAACGTTGCGTTACTATTGATTCACATGACTTTACGATCCTACATCGGCATCAAAACACAACGAAAACACAATGAATCCAACGCATTCATGCAGTACGCTGTAATTTGTATAGACGGAGATTACAAACGAGCAGCAGCTGTTAGCTCCATTAGCTGCTATTTCAACAATGGCGGATCTCCAGTCTGTGTTGGTCTTGTTGACCCCGCCCCCAGCGCCTGACGTAATCGGTTCTTACTTCTAGCCCTGTTCTAGCCCAGCAATGTTTTGGTGCTACTTAAGAACCACTTTTCCTGGCTCGGAGCTGGGGCTTTGGGTGTGGAAACACAAAGAACCGATTTAAAACTAGGCTCTGGCTCCGATCTAGCTCTAGCACTGCTTTGGTGGAAAAGGGGTACCTGAGGATACACCAGGGCCAAGTTCAGCAGTGGATGACCAAGATGAGGAGGAGCAACTCCAGTCAAGAGGAAACGAGACCGAGAGGATGAGCTGATGGAGAGACTGAGGGAGGACATGAAGTTTCAGCGAGAGACAGAGGAGAGCAGGGAGAGAATGGACTGATTGTTTTCTCTTCTTGAGAGATAGTTGAGAACTAAAATTTTGGTTTTGTAAATTAAAACGTGTAAATGAAATATTATCGTTCTACACATTATTTTTGTTATGCAAGTTATAATTTGTAAATTAAATAAATAATTATGTACATTTATTTTTTGTCATGTCAATTAATTTGTAAATGAAACAATATTGTTCTATACATTTTAATTTACAGTACTTTTTACAACTATTTACATAAGTTTAAGATTAGAAAAACAAAATAAATTTGAAAATGAACAGTACATAAAACAGATGGAAGAAAACATTTTAATGTAGACTTTTATTGAGCTGGGCTGGGAGACCCTGGTGAAGTGGGACATCATCTAGGATCAGTGCATATTTCTGTCTACCAACAGGTTTGCAGTGCTGACTTATTCGATTGCTGCCATGTCGCTAAGATGTTTTCAGAAAGAGGGAAGAATAAATTAAATTAACTCACATCCTCAAATCAAATGAGCTGAAATCTGCAGGACAGCGGCCCTCCAAGACCAACGGTGCGTATCCCTGATCTATAAGACATATTTCTAGTATTTTATTTTTAGATTCTTTTTTTAAACGATAACTAATATCAAAATCTAATAATCATGTGTAAAAAGTCAGTTTTCCATAAAACCACAATATTTGCCTCTGAGATGAAGTTGAATAAAAATCTGAGGTACTTCACAATTATACTCAAATACAGAGTAAATGTAATTCGTTACATTATTTGTAATATTTAGCAACTGTTGACAGTTGCCGTTGAAGAGAACTAAAATGAACATTTATACTGGACTTTAAAGTTATATTCAACTACCTAAAAACAAAACAACTAGCCTAAAGATGTTTACCTCAGCCGATTTATGTACATAATAAAGAGTATAAACTATATAAAATCGTATGTTGGTAACATATTAGTCAACATTTTATTTTTATCAGTAGATACATTAGATTACTGGAGTAAATTGAAACCCAATACTTGCATTTAAAAGTGTAATCTGGCAATTTCTCTTCAAAAATCTGACGTCGCGGCGCGCAATGAATTCTGGGGTAGGCAAGGCTGCAAAGCATCTATCCAAATATCCTTCATTTCATGGGAAAAGAAGGATGCATTTTCAGGCCGTATTTTGAAGGAGACTTCGAAGGACCTACGAATTGGGACAGCCTTCGTCGCGCTGCGGTGACGCAATCCGCTATACCTTCCACTGTAAACGAGTCTCAGTGCATCCTTTGAAGGCAGCGTCAGCCGCACACTTCAAATGACACGGCCTTCAAAGGATGCAGCCCTTGAATTGGGACACAGCTATAGTGTCACAATCACCAGTGAGAGTGCCCCTGATTACCACCCGAGGGCACTCCACCACGGATTGTCACTCAATCACAAACTACATTACCCATAATCCTTTGCCCGGACTCATCATTACTCATTGTTTGCACCTGTGTCTCATCACCTCATTACCCCATTACCCAAGCCTATATAAACCATGTTCACTCTGTCATTCACTGCGAAGTCTTGTTTGTCTACACTGCATTTCTGAGCATTCTCCCTGGTTTCATGTCCCTTGGGTTTGGATTTCGTGCCTGCTCCGTGGATTACCTGTTTGCCTGTCTCTCTTGTCTTGTTTGCCTTATTGGACTGATTACATGTTATGACCTCTTGCCTGTTTGATGACTGTGTGGATTACCCTTTAATAAAGCTGCATTTGGCTCTTCTACCTTCTGTCTCAGAGCAGTACATTACACATAGGTGCAGGAGGAGCGATATTGATTAGATATTTGCATTACATAATGATTACCGTGTGTGGGCGCATTATGAGTGTCCTGTGGCAATCACAGCTCTCAGTTCACTAATCTACCAAGTGATGTTACCTTTTTTTCCTTTCAGAAATGCAGTTGGCAGAAGCTTGGTAATTAAGGAACAACATCTGCTCCTGTTGTTATGAGGTTAACACCCCATACAATCTGTGGCATTTGTTAAAACCTCAAAAGAGCACCGAGGTGTTAAAAGGTTGTGACATAAAGCCAGAGGGTCAGATTTTGTCTTAAAAATATCAGTTGGTTTCAGAAAGAAAGAGAGTAGTGGTGAATACTGCAGAAAAAAAATATTACAAAATTGAGGTTCAAATATGCAAATAACATTACAGGACACTTAATTAAATTATTTGGATGACAGAGGCCTTTGATGCAAAACAAAATAAAAACATTAAAGTGTTAAAATGTGACAGGAAAAAGTTTTGGGTTGTTTTCAACCCAAGGGCTGGGTAAATGCATGTTGGGTTAATTTTACCCAGCAAATTGTGTTGTTTATTTAACCCAGCATAATGGGTTGATTTGAACGCAGCATAGTTGATACACTTTTACTATAATACTAGCTTATTTGTTTTTACTTCATACATGAAGTAATGTCTACGGATTAACTTAAATCCTCGAAACTTTAAAAAAAAAATGCGACACAACCGCTGGCTTGCATGATAATTCCTTTTTTTTATTATCATATTTTACTGTATAGCATATTTTATATATTTTGTATACATATTGCCAACATCTACACTCGTAATAAATAATAAATAGAATAATAGAAGAAAAATTTAAACATTTAGAAGTAATTCAAGTGTAATCGACCAGTCTCTGTTGTCCCGTTTCCACCCTAACGGCGCTGGATCTTGTGCTGACGCTTGTATCATGTTCAGCGGGGGAACTTTGTAACTTTAGACCACCGCCCTGCGTTTCACTCGTAGCCGAAATATGCAGTGACTGGCTCCGTAACCTGTCCATAAACAATCAGTGTACACAGTTCTGAGAACATATTTTAACATCAAGTATTTATATTCGGTGTCTTTTTGAATAAAATCATAACATTTTATGCCAGGTATCAGGTGCCCCTATGCCCCTGCCCTTTGCATAAAATTAAACGATATACAGTACAATAACGAATTTGTAGATACAATAAAATGTATACAAACCTGTATTTTACCACACCAATTTGACGGATCTGCACTGCTCTCTGCAAGAGGATGTCAAAATAAATAAATAACTCAATCCATGGGTTGTTTTGTCTGACCATGATCTGGGTAATACAAAAACTATCCAAACACTGGGTTGTTACATCTGACCCAGGAGCTGGGTAACACAAAAACTACCCAAATACTGAAAAAATTACCCAAAAGGTTTTGGGTAGACAAAATAACACACAATTTTTTTGAGTGAAGTCACCTTCATAGTATATAGTGCTTTATACAAGATAAGATTGTTTTAAATCAGCTTTACGGGAAAATAATGATTCAATGATGCAAACAGAATTCAATTCTGCAAAAAGACAATAGTACAGCCATTATTCAGTTGATTCAGTTTGGTTCAATAACTGTCAAGTTCATCAATTATGGAATGAGTTAAACTCATCTATAAAGCAGCTCTGGAGAAAACAGTGATGATCATCATCCAGCTTAGTTCAGTTCCCATCCAATAGTGTCAGTGCAGTTCTCTTCTGTCCAAATGAATGAACATGTGTGATCATGATGGCTGCATCACAAGTCAGATTGTGACTTGTGATTCCCTCTGCTTGATGATCGGGGTACATCACGCTGACATATGGAGGGACAAGGAGTTGAAGCTGGCCATATGGTCTGTGCAGAGGACTTGTCTGGTTCTCTTGGTCTTCGCTGAGGATCTGTGCCAATTGCTGTCTAGTCGACGAGGTCATTAAGAGCAGGTGATTTTCAGAAACATCTGATATTAGTTAATTTTTTTATAGATTCCCAATAACTACAGCTCTTGGCATATATGTACAATATTACACAAGCATTGGATAGATTTCCTGACTTTCTCATGATCAGGGTCATCACAGTCATTCCAACACAAACTCTAATGCCCTTAGTTCAGGGGCTGTGACAAAAGCCTTCGGCTCAGCTCTGCTAATTAAATTAGTCTCAACCTCGAAGCATGCAGAGAGGCAATGAGGGAACATTAGTTATTTTATCTTGATGCTTCCCGCTTCTGTCTCTCCCTGGTGGTTTAATCGGAGGATGGGGAGAGTGAACAAAACTGTTGTTTTTAACACTGTATCTGGCAGATTCTACAGGAGGGTCAGCTGATATTTAAAATGATCTCATCAGCTGGCATTTTTTCCAGCCCAAATGCAATGAGCCATAGAACAGGATGGTTAATCATTAGATCAACCAGGAAATCCATTGCTATACAAGATGATTCCATTAACTACAATAAGTTTACCCTGGCTAAAAGAATGCCCACAGTCCTTCATTGGCCATCTCATGCATATTGCACTTGAAAATGGAAAGTGCTAGCTGAAATGGCCAGTTTTAACCTGATTAGATAATTTCCAAATGCAGAATATTTATAAGAATATACAAAATATATATGAATATATATATATATATATATATATATATATATATATACACACACACACACACACACACACACACACACACACACACACACACACACACACACACACACACACACACACACACACACACACACACACACACACACACACATTTAGTTTTTTAAAAAAAATTGTAATAATATTTAAATTCTGCAGCTGTAGAAAGCATTAGAGGCTCAAAAAGATTGAAATCTAAAAAAAACCAAACTTTTTTTACTGTTGTCACAGTCACGTTTAGTTTCAGTTTGATTGGACTTTCAGTTTCTGTTTTCACATGTCACATGTTCCTTTGTTCTGTTTCCCGCCACTTTCCTGTCTCCCCGGTTACAGTCATTATTAGTTAATCTGTGTCAGCTGTGTGTCATCATTATCCTCATTGTGTTCACTATATAAATTCCTCCCGTTCCTTCAATCTTAGTTATGCTAAATGTGTTGTGTTATTACTGCGATTATATTCTGCCTACGTTAAGAATACTTATTAGTGAGGCTAAGTCTGTTTTTTTTCCCCCACAAACTTGTTCTTTTCGGACAGTTTAGCTCAATGAACCGGTTCAAAAAGCCAATTCATAGGTTCCTGACATCATCATACAATGATGTAACTATGCATTTTTTTAATTTTTTATGCATATCTTAATGTCATGTTATATCAAGGAAAGTAAAATCTGCACTGTTAATACTGCTCCCAAAGATTTATTAAAACATGCAATGTTTCAACCCAAAAGGGTCTTTGTCAGGCAAACAACAAGCACAAACAGGTATAATTTATATCTGTGTGATATCTCTGCATTAAGTAAGGAATTTGCGCATGTAGGCTGTAAACATTGGCACATTTTAAGTTCAGATCCTACAATGAGTCATTTTTGTAAAGAGCCTCCACGATTTGTACACAAACAAGCTCCAAATTGACGTCAAATGGTGGTGAGAGCTGACCAAGGGTTGGCACGATCGAACAATCCATTTCTAGTCCCTGATGGCAATTATAAGTGTGGACAATGTGCACAATGTAATTTTACAAATAAATGTAACACATTCAGCCACCCTCATTCTGGGAAACAGCAAAAAATTAAGGGAATAATTTTGTGCAACACCAGAAACGTTATTTATATGATCAAATGCCCATGTGGTTTAGCATATATAGGTAAAACGCAGCGCTGCTTAAAAACACGCATTCCAGAACATTGAAGCAATATACGTTTGAAAGACCAAAAGAACCCCCATTGCTGTTCATTTTAATCTTTGTAAACACAATTTGTCAACTCTCTGATATTTAGGAATAGAACAAGTAAGAATACCCAGAGGGGGTGGTGACATTAACAAAATCATTTTACAGAGGGAAGCCTTTTATATATATACACACACACTTAATACTCTCTCCAAAAGGTTTTGAATATGGAGTTTCATTTTAAACCTTTTTTGTGAATATTTGCTATTTATTTTTTTATTTTTCATGAATTATTAAAATCCCCCTTATCTTTTTGTTCTTTTTTTCTGCTAGTAAAGTGTTTAAGATGATGTTTTGAATTACATTTGGGTTAGGAAATTATGTTTTTTTTTTTCTTCTTTGATTGTGTCTATTATTTTGATTGGATGATTGGGTAATCAGCTCATTAATGAGGTCAGGTGTGATGGTTCACACAGATATAAATTATACCTGTGCTGCGTTCCACTCCAGTTTTAGACACGCACTTGCGAACTTTTAAAGTAAAATTTAAAACAACCCAAATACACCTATACACATAGCCTATAGAATGCTGCATTAAACAATTTCGTAAAGGAAGAAAAAAATAAAAATAAATCAACTTCATAGTGGATTCGAAGTGATCAAGGGCTTAGGACGTTCCAGTTCAGTCCATTGCAAATGTTCCTCCGGTAGTGGGCAATCATGCAACGTAAGCAATGACGCACATCCGAGTGAACGAGACGGAGGGAAGTTAACGAGTGAAGGGCCTAATAAAAATTAACTGGAACGCAGCACAATTTGTGCTTGTTGTTTGCCTGACGAAGACCCTTTTGGGTTGAAACGTTGCATGTTTTAATAAATCTTTGGGAGCAGTATTAACAGTGTGCAGATTTTTGTTTACTTTGATTTATTCTTTATTGAATCTGGAACCTGTAAAAGTTTCATTGGATGTACGCACAATTCTTCCTCTTTACATGTTATATCAAAGAAACATTCAAATATACTTTATTTGAATGTTTCTTTGATCTGTGTCAATGCATATTGAAACTATTGAATAAAGTTATTTGCGGGAGTACATTTTGCTTATTATTGCCTTTCATTCATTAATGCTGTTTGTGTTCACAGTTAATTCATTTATTGACTGAAATTTCACGAGTTCACACTTACATCAAATTAAATAGAGTAAATAGTATGCATATTTGGCGTGCTGTCCGGGGGAGGGCTCTGGGCTCTGAATTTTTGCCAGAACCCAGAGTACCCCCCAAAATGCAAGAACAGAGGACAGCCACCAGAAGAAAAAAAAACCCAAATACGCAGATAATTGGTGGGCTGGCATTTTGATAAGCCTGGTTGCTTGACCAGGAGGGCCTGTGTTGCTTCTGATGGGAGCAGCTCACGGCATCGGGCGGACTTTTTAGAGCCCTACTTGCTGATGGCTGGAAGCAGCCTTAGTTTGGAACGACTGGTCAGGAAGGCTCTTGCAAAATCCAATAGGAGGCCAATGCTCACTGTATCAGATGGAAAACCTTACCTGCCGATAAATGAGAACAACATGGTTGGAACAACTGGTCGGGAAGGCTTTTACAACATCCAATGGGAGGCCAATGCTCACTGTATCAGATGGAAAAACCCTACCGGCCGAAAAATGAGAAGCAGCATGGTTTGAAACTACCTGGCCGGGAGGACCCGTCTTGCCTCTGACGGGAGCTCATAGCTGGCTGGCCCTACTGGCTGGTAAGTGTGGAGCAGTCAGAATTTGGGGTGACCGATCGGGAAGGCTTTTGCAATCCAATGGGAGGCCAATGCTCACTGTATTGGACGGGGAAAAAACCCTACCAGTCGAAAGAAAAGGAGCACATGATTTAATCCGCCCAACCAGAGGGACCCCCTACTGGCTGGTGAACGGGGGGCGCGTTGTTTGAAACAGCCGATCAGGAAGGCTCAGGCCGCATCTGACGGGGAGATCAATACTCGTGACGACAGACAGGTGAGCCCTGCTGACCGATAGACGGGGCGGCGCAATTAAAAAGAAACGACTGACCGAGGGGGCCCACCCAGCCTCCACCAGGGGCAGTTTCTGGCATCAGGTGAGTGGGTCCTATCGGCACGGTAAAGGAGAAGTGAAACACCCGGCCAGGAAGCTCTCGCCGACATCTGATGGGAGATCAATACTCGCTGTATCAGATGGGTAAGCTTCGCTGGCGGACAGGTGGAAGGTAAAGCATGAAAGTTCGCCCAGGAGAGCTCTTGCAGCATCCGAAAGGAGATTAATACTCGCGGTATCGGGTAAGCCTCGCTGGACGGAGGAAAGAGAAGGGATAGACAAAGACCTGGAGAGCTCTGTGGTGTCCGAAAGGAGATCAATACTCACAGTATCGGACAAGAAAGCCTCGCTGGATGGAAAGAGAAAAAGATTGATAGCAACTTGGAGGGCCCTCGCGGCATCCGATGGGAGAACAATTCTCAAGGCATCGGAAAGGGAATCCTCGCTAGTCAGAGAAAGAAAAAGATGGAAGCTGGCCTGGAAGGCTTCCACGGCATCCGACGGAAAATCAGCTCAAGGTGTCAATCAGCTCACCGGCCAACGGCATGGTGAATGAGAAGTGAAAACACCTGGCCAGGAGAGCTCTCGCCGACGTCTGACGGGAGATCAAGACTCGCTGTGTCAGACGGGTAAGTCTCGCTGGCAGACGGGTGGAAGGTAAAGCAAGTTCGTCCAGGAGCGTTCGGGAAACTGCTTGGAGGATGCGGTTGAGTGATGCTTCAAGGAGGGGACTTAGCGGGTGGTTTATGGGAATATCAGTTCTGAATAATGAGGTATTGGAGTTGGGAAATGAGCCGCCTCTGGAGCCAATGTCCTGAATTTCTGAAACAAAAACGAGACAGGGAGTCAGCAATTAGGTTTTCAGACCCTGGGACATGCTTTGCAATAATGATGAATTGATTGCAAGCCGAGATCCAGGTGAGACGTCTTAGAAAGGGCATCAGAGCGGGTGAATGAGAGCGGTCTTTATTAATGCACTGGACTGTTGCCTCATTGTCGCAATGCACTAATATGCTGCTAGCCGCCCATTCTTTCCCCCACAGAAAGGCTGCAACTACGAGAGGGTAAAGTTCGAACAGCGCTGAAGACTGCAGCGAGTCTTGAAGCTGTGGTGGCCATGGAGACGCGAACCATCGTCCTTGATATAATCCCCCGAATCCAATTGAAGGGGCTGCGTCTGTGAAAAGTTGGATGTCGACGGGGGAAGAAACAAGATTATTGTAGAAAAAGACAGGCCATTCCACTGATTTAAAAATGTTATCCATAACCTGAGTTCGTTGCGGCACGTCTTGGTTATTGGTTTAACTGATTTGAACATTGGGCAGGAATCTGCAATGTTGTCTGATACATCTCCCTTGGTTGAAACTGTTGCAGGCCTGGTTGTCAATGAAGCGAGGGGGATCTCTTCTAGACTCGTAGTTAGCCGAGTATTTTGCAGATCGTGGCACATAGCTAGTAGATTTAGCCTGGTTTGGATCTGGGCAGGGAGGGGAAGGGTTAATCTTAGGACATGACGCAGTAGCATGTGCTACAGACCTGCAGACTGCACACAAAATATTCCTGCAGCCTAAGAACACCCTGCTGTGGAGGTCCGTGTCGAGAGCGCCCCGGTAAGCGCACTGGTTCCACTGGGCTAGCCGCACGGCACACTTCGCAGAGAAGAGTTTGTGGTATGTGTAAAAAGACCTCCCCCATAGGACAGCGTGAGCTCAGCTATGATTGCCAGATAGTCATTCAGCTCGCGGCACCTTTGGGGGAAAACTGAACGAATGATATCCGTGAAACGGGAAAAGGCAATCGAAAATTCAGTAAAAGAAAGTAAGCATGATGAATGTGGTTGTTTTTTTTTTTAAAGTGACTGAAAAGTCCCCGCAGTCTATTTGACGGTTTATGTCTGACACAGGAAACAGAGAGAGAAGTGATGATAAATCAACGTCCAAACCTGCCAGGATCTATGCCCTGTTTTGGGCCACTGGAGGCGGCTCAGAGGAAACAGCGTTAGCTGGGACAGGCATCGGTGTTGCTGTGAGGAGAGAGAACGAAGATTTAGTTTTCAGAAGGCGGTTGGAAGAGAGAGGAACCGGGGCTGCGTCTGGAGCTTGGAAGGAAAAAATGTTAGGGGCATGGGAAAGATGCATCTGAGACGTATGAGCTTGTGCTGCTGGTAGAGGCGGCCCTGCGTTTGCTGGAGCTGCAGGCCACTGAAAAGAATGAGTGTTAGTAAATTGTTGATAACTTGGAGCTTGGACCGCTAGCAAGCTCGCGCTAGCATCAGCGGTGGGAGCTGGAGGCCACTGAAAATGCAAAGGATTAGGCACTGTAGGAGGAATGAGCTGAGAGGCTGAGGGGAGACCGGTGGACCCAGCCCCAAACATCTCTGCGTCTGTAGAAGTCCAAGCTAAGAAACTGTCAACGACAGGAAGGTAAATCGGCTGTCTATATACACCTCCTATCGTTGATTAACGATTAAGTTTAATGAGATCCTCTTGTGTTCAATTAGGTTTAATTATCTGGGCCTGCTCCACTTGTGTTTAACAGTTTTAATTTCCTGAATGTGCTTCTCACGAAATTTGTTTATAAAACATCAATTGTGCAACCACAGCACACATTACAGGCCCTATAGCTATCAACAAACGCAGATATCTTCTTTATGTCTAAAGCATAGAACTAGTAGAACTAAGTCTTTTCAACTCCTTGTTTATTGTCCTTATAAACTCGTTGATTTAAAATATAAACTGCACAAAACCATAGTAAAAATGGTTTAATAAAATGAAGACCTATTTAATAAAACCAGTTAAGTTAATGGTGTTTGTGGTTACAATTTCATTCGCAGATCCTTTATGTCTGATAGTGTGACTGACCAATATTGAGTAGCCCACATCTTGGATAAGATTCAAATAAGTTTCGGACATACAGCACACATTACAGACATGCATAAACATGGATATGTTATGTCTTAAGTAAACTATGTAAATAATAAACCTGTCTTATAAACATATACACTTTGCTTAACAATTTAAAATATATTCTGCATGCACAATAAACTACAGTAAAATGTATTTAAATCTCTCGACAGAAAAAAAATGTAAAATGTATTTAATAACAGTAGTCATAAGCATATTTCCAGTACGTGCATCAGACTTGCATTGCCAACTCAATCATCCTCGATTATCCTCTGCAAACTTCGATAGATGGTTGAACCGGCTCATCCGGTTCTTTTTTAGTCGGACGTGCTACTTCGGGTTTTGCGTCATCAAACCGGAACTAAAATTCGATTCAGTCTGATTAGTGAACCGGCTCGACCGGTTACTTGCTGCGAACCAGCTCAAAAGAACGATTCGTTCAAGAACCGAACATCACTAATACTTATATTAAACTACATTTGAGAACTGTCTTCGCCTTCCTGCCTGCACACACCCGTGACAACAAACTTTGACTCGCAAACTTTCGAACATTATAGTGTTTGCAGTAATGTTTACACACGTTGTGTTTTAAAGGTCCCGTTCTTCGTGTCTTTTTGAAGCTTTGATTGTGTTTACAGTGTGCAATATAACATGTGTTCATGTTTCGCGTGTAAAAAAAACCCTGTATTTTTAACACAATTTACTTATCTGTATACCGCTGTTTTCACTGTCCTGAAAACGGCTGATGACTTCCTTTATTCTATGAAGTCCCTCCTTCAGAAATACGTAACGAGTTCTGATTGTGCCAGCGGTTCCTGTGTTGTGATTTGACAGCAGCTTAGCGAACGTAGCACGGTCCTGTGTTAGCGGTCCACGGTCCACGGTCCAGCTTAGCGCACGTGGAAAGGTCACGCCTCTTAACGGGAGATATATGCGCTTAATGATCTCTACAGCGTCCCTGGGAAAGCCAAACAAAGGTGATTTGACTCCGGGATGAAAATAACAGCGTCTCGACGACATGGCGACAAACACAGTCAAACGCAACAATTCCTTTTCTCCACGCGACACGTCCTCTTCTCCACGTGGGACAGCAACAAGACCACGCCCCCTTTTTTCGCGTAGTCTTGTTTTCGGAGGTTAGTCTGTTCTACTGTTCTACTGACGTCATTTATGAAGGAAGTACCAGGATGTAGTCCAAGCCAGCCGTTCGCTGTAGGCTTTGAAAGGGATCTTCGGTTAAATAAAATATCTCGCTTGGCATTGAACTTTGAGCTTTATAATTTTACAGGTATTATTTATGCTCTAACAGCAACATTACACACATAGGCTAATGATTTTTATACTGTATAAACTGAATACTCTATCCCCTAACCCTACCCCTAAACCTATGCATTATAGAAAACGTTCTGCATTTTTACATTTTCAAAAAACATTACTAAGGTCCTTGCACACTGAGTCTGAAATTTAAAAAAATAATACGATCTCACGTTGTGTCAATCACGTTTACACACTGCCTCCGAAACTTTCGTCCGTCATAATAAAAAAAACAATTTTCTGTGTTTTTCACATACAAAAAGGATTTCAGATATTGCCATTCTTGTGGGGACATTTTGTCCCCATAACATTGGGTTTACCAGAACCTAGCGGTGTAACAATACCCTCATGTCATGATTTGAACTCATGATACAAAATTATTGCCATACTCCAGGACATATGGTAAAAGGTTAACAAAAAATGTACTGTTGATTAAAATGGTATTCAATTGGGGGTGAAAATGAATAATCTTGGACCTGGTGCTGGTAACCCAATGCACAGGAAAATATTCATGATTCTGAAGCTGAACATATAGAATTATTATGACGAATATGCTTATAATATAATGTAGGCCACTTTTACTGGTAACATAATACATTTGGCATGATCAAGACACAAATTAAAAGAAAAACTCTCCCATTGCATTATTATACATTATATAGCTATAGTAGATTAGTGTAGTACTGACACAAAAGCTCTGTAAACTTTAATTTTTTCTCACACAGTAATTTTCATTTTGGGTGAACTATACACTTTCCACGATATATAGTATGGTTGCATTTTTGTATTGCAGTATATTGTGGCATGTTATATTGTTACACCTCTACCAGGATCACACACCCACACACACCACACACCACACACAGTGCACTCCAGTGGTACCCAGTGTTCTGTATGTTCCCATCAGTTCTGTTCAATTCATCCAATGCAAGAAACATGTCTCAGCTAGTTACCTTTGCAAGTCCAACACGTAGTTTAAGGGGATCCGCTGTCATCATCTATCATTAGACATGTCGTACATTATCAGCCATATAAATCTCTCCATCGCTCCCTATCTGCATTTGCTTTCTCCTGTCTGCATTTATATATGCTGTTTACAAATATACACATTTATGGGTCAGTACAAAGAGTCAGTGTGAGAGCAAGTGCTCAGACATTAGCATGATCAAAATCTGGTCTGTGCTCTTCCAAAAATAACAACACAACCACCCTGACAGAATGTGTGAGCTTAAGCGTGTGTGGGCTTCTATAATGCTATGCATGAAATAACATCAACTGTTTCTTTCTCTTTGGACTCGCTCCTACAGAGAGATGGGTAATGGGAGCAGCCCATGTCTCTTCGCCTTTCCACAGAGGTCAAACTCTTTCTTTGGTGCTGCTCTAAAAAAATTAATGGTCTAAAAATCAACATAAAATGCCATTTGCAATCCATTTTACTTATGTAATATGTATAACGTATAGCGTATTTGCATCAAACACGCATTTGCATCAAATTGCAAACACTTCTTTCATAATACTACATTTTTGGATAGACCATGTAAACACTGTCACAGTCCAGAAATTGTTGGGGGGGTCACATGATCAACAAGTGTTGCCCTAATCTCATCAGAGATTGCTCTCCTTCCTTCTCTTCTTTGCCCTCGTCCTCCTCTTCCTCCAACTCCTCCTCCTCCTCTTCCAACTCTTCGTCTTTGAATTTGTCCTCGTTGTTGTCCCTTGCCTCTCCCTCCTACTCCTCTAGCTCTCTGTCCGTTGTTAGCATCCATTGTTCAAAACAGGTAATCTGACCTTTGACCTATTTATAGGCCTATACTACAGTAAAGCAGTGATTGGTTAGTGATCAGTTAAGCAATTAGTGTTTGCACATGTGAGGAGTGTGTGTGTGTCCTGGTGAATAAGTGTAGCATTTTGATTGGTTGTGTTTGGAAAAGGAAAGCAAGTCACTTCATGTTAGATTTGTGTGTTTTAGGTAGAGAATTGTGTGTAGCGTTTTGAAAAAAAAAAGTGTGTCAAAGGCTGAGAAATAGCTTATGGTTTTGGAGATTTGGTGTGTAGTTTTGCACTAAATGTACTAAAAACAGAAAAGTTTTTTCTTCGTGTTTTTCGCGTACAGACAGCAACGTTGTCAAAATGATACCCATTCACACGGATCTGCGAAAACGACTAAAAATGCTGTATTATGCATGCAAGGCCAGTACACTCTAAAAAATGCTGGGTTAAAAATAACCTAAGTTGGGTTGAAAATGGACTAACCCAGCAATTGGGTTGTTTTAACCCAGCGGTTGGGTTAATTGTTTGCTTAAAACAACCCAATTGCTGGGTAAGTCCATTTTCTAACCCAGCATTTTTTAGAGTGTAGTTGGTGATGTCACTTTGTAAAGAAACACTACTTGCCTATAGACTGAACACGTAATACGCATGTGCATGACGTCACCATTTCACAAATCATTTTTGTAGTTTACACAGACGATAACGTTATTCTTTTCAAAATCTTGCACTTTGAATCCCGTTTTTCAAAAGTTTGCGTTTTCAGTTTGCGACACCAAAACGTTTCACCAAAAAGTTTTAAGCTTTTAGTTGAAACGGTGTCTTGTTAATGGCCCCTCAGACAGTAAATATCTCAGTTATACTGCAATAATGGTTTCGATTTATATAACAAGACCCTTTACAGGCATTTAAAAAAAATGAAATGTGTGGACCCCTGAAACCTGATGATCTGATCTGAAAACATCCATGAAATCAATGTTTCACAGCCTATGAAAAATGTTCACCATTCCAGTGAGGCATATACAACAGTGCCCTCAATGTTACATAGCTCAGTTTTTCTTTTAATTAAAATAGAAAACAATATAATGAGCCACAGTCACCCATGCTCAATCAATTTAGTATAAATAGCCAATATACTCTGATACCCAAGATACATTTTTTTTATCACCCAAGCAGATATACATCCGCACATGAGTCAACATTTGCAGCGTTGAATCACTATGACTTCCTTCTAATTAGTACTGTCCTGCTCAACAGTGTTCGCCCCTCCGCCTTCTACAAAATGTTTGCATCGTACTGCACAAGAATGGCGAGATATATCTCTGTGTTCAGGCCCTCTGGCTTTTTATATATGCACTTGCTGTGTTGCCCATGGACTTGCTGAGTGTGTTTAAATGTGCTAGCGCATGTACTGTATGTGTGCCTTTGCCGGACAGCGGATGGCCTAGATTTACAGCGTGCCAAAGAACACCACTCCCTGTGTGGGAGCAGTGTGCTCAGAAGAGTACTTACCCTGAGAACCGCACCATGCTTTTCACCATTCACACACATTCATCCTTCACCTAAGTGCCTTATTTTGCATTTATGAACACGTGATCAATTGGAAATGGGTCAATGTGTTAACAGTACCAGATAGTGATGCAAGAATATAATGCTTACAGCTCTAAGGATTTATCCTTTTCCATCATGCATTGTTGTAATGCAGGGCTCTTTTAAAGATGTATATTGTATGAAAATCTGCATGCTGTTACAAACATGAGCTGTATGCATTTACAGTCCCTGTATGCCAAGTGTAAAACAGACATTTATGGTGCACTGCAGTTACTAAAAGCTTCCGAGAATGTACATGTAGCCTATAATAGTTATTCTTGCATTTGTGAATCTCTTCTCATAAAAACCGGGAGATGAATATTCATGAAGACCCTTAGGGATAGATTGCTGCGTGTCTGAAAACTAAAAATAAAATGAAAAAAGATACAAATGTGCTGGGATCGAGTCCTACACCTTATGTAAACCCTGTTTGAATGTACAATCATATTATACACTCCTCCATATCTACAGCTCAGAGTCCAAACAGCTTCATCAGATGACATGTACCAGTTAGCATCTACAGGCAGAGGAAATTATCTTGAGGAAAAATAATCTTGCACTGTGTTTAGCCAAAAATCTCCTTACACATTACATCTTAGCTTAGAGTTTGCATATATGCCTAACATGCCCGGTAAAACACATAGGAGTGACGAGTGACTATAGGACTAGTCACATTGTACTCCAGAAGGTAGGCCTTTGTAGGTTTATTTCAAGAGTTCACACTTACAAATAATCATATATATAGAGCTGTCCAAGGGGAGGGCTGAATCTCAGAATTTGGAGGAGAGTACTCCTCCCGTATCTCTGGTTAGGATAGTAATCAAGCAAGAGTGAGGAGAAGGGTTGGTGGAAGGATGCAGAAAACTGTAGAGGAACGTAGGTGAGTTGGCTATATATATATATATATATATAGGCCTCCTCTCGTACTGATCGGATGGGCAATTTGAACGTGTTCCTCCTGAACATTGTTAATAAAACATCATTTTTTAAAAGCTAATTCTTGTAGGCACATGCCTAGTCTTGGCTACAAAAAAAACTATATTGAACATTTTCACCACTGTAGCACTGGAAAAGATGTAAGCTAATTTACCCAAAACTTATTCTCACAATGGGAATTTGACATAAATCAGTATATAGGCTATAGGCTTTTAAGAAAAATGTAAAATTAATTCATTAAAATAAATAAGTATGAAACACAAAACAGGTAATGTAAAAGGTCAAATAAAAGTTTCATTGTTTTTACAAACAAATAATTTCCTTCAATTTATGAAGTACGTTGGGGCTGAAATACTACGGGGCTGTTTAATGCTTGAATCTAATTATTTTCAGGGAAATGCACTGCTAAAGTATTTCCAGGCAGGTCTTGACCGCCTTACAGTTCCATATCACTTCGCCAAATTATTTCAGTTTTCAAAGGTCTATAACCTTGACATGACAGCTTAGAATGTGCCCCGATATTCCTTCATCATATATAATGACCATGGGAGGATGTGTGTTTGTTATTATCAGTACACAAAAGCTATAGCTAATTTGACTGCAACCCAAGTTACTTGACTTCTTCTAGTTTAAGCTCTCATCCAGCTCATTGTGTCTCTTACCGGTTCCTTGTGTTTCCAAACAAAGTTTACATTTCGTTTTCGAGGATCTGTCGGTTTATGTTCACCCAAGCCTGCAACACGAGTCTTGAAAACTTAAGCCGTCGCGTCTCGATCACCCCGAGGTGACTGGAAGCAATATAGGTCATAAAGCCTGCCTTCTCCATGTATTATAATGTAATGTAACATAACCAAACTAAACAATCAAATTATACTTCAAATAATTTTTTTCCAAAGGTGGTTTCTGTCATTTTACGGAGTTTTATCACGCTGATGTTAGTTCAAGTGTTTTTAAAGGAACAGTCCACTATTTTTGAAAATAGGCTCATTTTCCAACTCCCCAAGAGTTAAACAGTTGAGTTTTACCGTTTTCGAATCCATTCAGTTGATCTCCGGGTCTGGCAGTAGCATTTTTAGCATAGCTTAGCATAGATCATTGAATCTGTTTAGACCATTAGCATCTCTCTCAAAAAATGACCAAAGTGTTTAGATATTTTTCCTATTTAAAACTTGACTCTGTAATTACATTGTGCACTAAGTTGTGATTTTCTATGCCGATATGGCTAGGAACTATACTTTCATTCCTGCGTAATAATCAAGGAACTTTGCTGCCGTACCATGGGTGCAGCGGCGCAATGATATTACGCAGCGCCTGAAAATAGTCCCCAGCTAGGTAACCGGCACTAAGTTTGTGTAGTTGCAGGATCTGCACCAAAGGAAATATCTTATGAATCGTCTCTCACAAATGTATCCATGGTTACAAGGCACGCACCTTGTGCAAGCAGGTGGTCGCGTTGGTTATATTGACGGAAGTTAGCCTATTTTCAGGCACTGCGTAATATCATTGCGCCTCTGCACCCATGATACGGCACAAAGCTCCATGATTACTACACAGGAATGAGAATATAGTTCCTAGCGCAACTTTTCATTTTCTTCTCTGAGCAATGTAGTCACTGAGGCACTAGCGGACATTTTTCGGGAATTTCGGGAGGAGATTGGAGCTTTAACTTTAATCTCTACTTTTCCATAACTGTTTATTTACTTCACGCTCACTACTGTGCAGACTCTGGCTCCAAGTTGCTACTGCACAGACTCAAGACCCAAGGTGTAAAGACACCTGAGACGTAAGATGGCGCTAATTTGTGTTAGGTAACTAGGTTTCGTTGAAACTAACAAAACCACTGCTATACTTTTGTATAATTATAATTGTAACTCAAAACTTGTAGCTGCCGAAAAGACTGTGCTTTTGACAATATGTCTCATGTGACAGTCTCCCCAACAAAATGAAAACCCTGACTGAGACAATTCAGCTCCACTGTGCATTAGTTTTAATCTGTGTCAAAGTGTCTAAGTGTGCCCAGACTTGAGAAAGCTCATTTTAAGAGTGCAAGAATGTTCTATAGCTTTCAATGAGTGATTGAACAACTTTATCTCTTGAAGATGGACACTCCTGAGAGACAAGTCCATCCACTTTTACAAATAAACCACACCGGGATATTGTCTTGCTTTCAAAATCAATAATACATTGTATATATGCAAACATTGCTGGAAGATGACCTCATTAATTATTCAGTTCTCTACCGTATTCTTCAGATTGCTCACACCCTACAGGTAGACACACAAACGCACACAAATCCCATATACATATGCTGCACTCTTGAATACAAATACTGGACATTCTGCTTAACTCGCACATTCCTTTGCATCATGTAGACAGAATATAAAATGACTGGTGCTTCACATGTGACCTGAAATCTGAAAATAGAGCGGAAGGGGCAGGGCTTTCACCCTTAACAAGAGAGGAATAAAGGGGTAAAAGTGGGAAATGATCCATGTTGTACAGCTTTTGACCTTCCTGTCTCTGAGCCACATGCATACCAATCGGCCCTCATTGCTCCAGGTGCAGATGGAATGGGCTGGCTCTTTTTCCTTACTCGCCAAATGTGCTTGTTGAGTTTGGAGAGTGTGGTAGGGGAGTAGAGAGCAGCTCATCTGTGCAGAAAGTGGTGTGACTCAGTGACATAATACACCGTGGCTGCACCTCTCAGTGTTCCGCCGAGCTAAATAAATAAAGGCTAAAGCTCAAATTAAAGCTCATTACACGTGCTTCAAAGATTCCCTCTGGATGATTTGTAATATATGAAACCAGTTTCTGTGTTACAACAATTACTTCTGATACATATATTATATACATACATATTGATGCACATGGGGAGTGAAGGCTGGCCCGTGTGGTCCGATCAAACAGACGAGCTACTGTAGCTCAAATTGCTCAAAAAGTTCATGCTAGATCTGATAGAAAGGTGTCTGAATATACAGGAATGGTTTGAGGAGCACGAGTTTGAGGTGTTGACTTGGCCTCCAAATTCCCCAGATGTCAATCCAATCGAGCATCTGTGGGATGTGCTGAACAAACAAGTCCAATCCATGGAGGCTCCACCTTGCGACTTACAGGACTTAAAGGATCTGCTGCTAACATCTTGGTGTTACCACAGCACACCTTCATGGGTCTAGTGGAGTCCATGCCTTGACGGGTCAGGGCTGTTTTGGCAGCAAAAGGGGACCAATACAATATTAGGTCATAATGTTATGCCTGATCAGTGTGTGTGTGTGTGTGTGTGTGTGTGTGTGTGTGTGTGTGTGTGTGTGTGTGTGTGTGTGTGTGTGTGTGTGTGTGTGTGTACAATATTTGTTTTATATTTTCGAATGTTATCTGAAATAGGACACCATGCTAGTAGCCTAATACCAAACTGCAGTGCACGACTGTAATGCTGACTGATAGAGGAGGGGGACTTTGATGAAGTGTGCTGATTTTTTGGCATGGCAGCCCCTGCTCTTTATTCATTCCCCTTTTGTGTGATCCCATAGAGCAGGAGAAACAGCCTGAGCATGGATGACTGGACATCTCGCGAATAAGTTAACAACACTATGTCCCATATTCCAATCTCTTCATCTATTTCACCCTCTCTGACATGCTATCCTCAGCATTAAAAAGCAGCTGATTATACAGGTTTGGGACCAAGATAATAGGTATTGGGTCGTACTCAAGAAGAAAATGATTGAGACTGAGATTCTGCTGTGATGTCTATTTTGATCTAAGCCTTTCATAGTGAAGTTGACGTCACAGCGCCACCATGTGGTTTGGTTTCATCAGGATATAAATAACGACTGAAATGCTGGTAAATTAAGTGGCAATAGTGGCAAGGAAGTTAAGTGGTCACATTTACTGGAAGGTGGAAAACAAATAAAATGACAAAGGCACAAATATTCAGATTTTAGTAAAAATATTTTATTACCCTAAATATTAACTTTACATGCATAGTGAGACATGAAGTGTTTTACTACATCAAAATGACAAAATAAATAAAACATTTAAAACAAATCTACCAAAAATAAGTTTGAAACATTATTTTTGCCATTTGAGCATTTTTTTTAAATATTATGTTTTACACATTAACAGTGTTCATTTAATTTACATGCTGAAATCAAATTTGTCCAGTGAATATGGCATTTAATAATATATTATAGGTTATAAATACTGCAAAGAGTAAACAAATGGTTTGCTATTTTCATTTTCAAAAGGAAATGCTAAAGACTGGACGTTAAAACGCCCACTCTTTGGCATCAGGATCAGCACTGACAACATACTAACCTAAAGGCAGTAATATGCAGTGACAGATGTATTGCCAAGTGTGTATTTCTGTATCGAGTTTGTTCTGGATTTAGATAAAAATAAACGTAGAAAGCATTCAAAGAACTGGACTCATCAGTAAGGGGCAGTAGGATGCGAAGATGTCACTGCCATTAAAGGATTTTGTGGCAGGGCATTAAGTTTGCTAAATTTCACTACCATTATTATTTGTTTTTACAGAGAAACCTGGCAGTTGCATATGTCATAATGTTAATAAATGTGTCCAGACATAGTGTGTACTGGTAAAAAGAACAACTAAAATGTATTTTTTTAAAGAAATGTGTTCTGTCTCGAAATATATTACTTTAAGCCCGTTTTAACTCTTTATTACTATGTCCAAATCTCTGAAAACAGATGCAGAACCCTCCATGCATGGAAACATAGCAACATGGCCTGCTGTCTCTTTTAACAATTGTACGCAACTTTCATGCATTATTAAAATAACACTATTAATAATACATATTATTTGGTGAACATCATGTGCCATGTTTAGCCAGTATATACAAAAACAAAATTCTTATTGGCAAAGTAATATTGTCTTTGTAATTCAAAATCTCAGTGCAAAAGAATAACATAGAAATATTTGTACAGCTTAATTTGAGCACAAAATATATTCACCTGTAAGAAGTATGACATTCACAGTAAAAGAAAGAAAAAGATCATACAAACCAGCAGTTCTCTATGATATATATCGATAACAAAACATGTTGACAGTGGGAAAAAATGTGTATCGCAAACTATATGCAAATAATAGCAATTCAGACATCAACAATGCATAAAAATCTGCCAAGAAATTGTGTAAACGTCTGTCTTAAATATGCCATAGCATCAATGTTATATTTTGGCATTTGTCCAAAATAGTCTGCTATAAAAAATAATGTAGTGCAGTTCTTAATGTCCCAACTTTAACTAGGTCAAAGAGGCTTAGATTGGGTAAAAGCATTTAATTAACAAAAAAGAAATAAATAATTAAATATACAGCAGAATAAATAAATAATCATGCAAAAAATACAGAATCATTAATAGGCTAATCAGAGCTTCTATCCCTAAGAGAATACAACTATAAATCGCCAGGAGAAAATGAGTACAACCGATTCCTGTTTGGCAGCTATTATCAAAGACATATGACTGCTGAATTTGCAAAAACAAACAGTATATGCCCCAAAAACAATGTATAACTTGTGCTCATTTGAATTCCGATTGTGATTATGAACATTAGATACACATTACATCTTTGGTCCAGTTACTTATTATTACTGTAGCTGTCAAACATGCTGATACGATTCAGTTCTTTTTATAAAATTAAAGTTCAGTTTCGTAAATTGCTTATGGTTCGTTACTTGTGTCAACAATGATTCATAAATCATGCTTTTTGTGCTAAACGTCAATGTAATAATACTTACATTCAGGTCAATTTTAATTTCTTGTACAGACATCATAAAATCATACTGCAATTTACAGCTAGGCCGATTTTTGTTGTGGATTTGAGTGAACCTAAAGCTCCTCAGAAAATGAAGGCCACGAATTCCTGACAAAGTGTGGACATCGTAGAAATCTGCATATATCTGTGCGGTCCAAACTCACTCAGATCCTGCATACCACAAGGAATGACACATACTTGGGTGACATGAACAAAGTCAGTCATTCCCAAGTGACATGAGTTGAACTGAAATGCATGCTGACATGTAAGAGTATAAACCCTTAGGTAAACTGTGACAATAAAAGGGACGCACACTACACTACAAACCCCTCAACGCACACCAACAGCGGGAGCTTTAGAAGTACAAGTAGTAGGTCCAATAGAGGAGGTTGATGAAGATGAAGGAGAGGGGGAAGCTCAGCCGTGAGTAGTTGTCGATGTAGTGCGGGTTCTCCACTTTGCAACAGTACAGACAGCGCGCGATACGACGTGTCATCGACATGCACTTGGTGCAGCGGGTCTGTGGCTGTGAGGAGTTGATCTCCTCCTTACTTTCACTGGGGGTGGGGTTGCTGACGCTGCCCATCCGGGTCAGCATCTCCTCTCGCTTACGGGCCCGCAAAGCGCGGCTGCCAATGGAAGTGACGATGCCGTTCATCTCGTCCTCGCGCTCCTGCATTTCCTGGCCATACTGATGCAACAGTGAGACATAAATGCGTTTGATTTATTGTCATGACTATGGCATGGTGAAGATGATCTTAGCCATGGCCATTATGGTATCGTTACTTGGCCACGTTTATTTAAACAAAGGTTCTCACCATATATGCATTGGCAGCATTCGGCTGGTGTAACGTGCAGAAATGGGCAACTGCATATTCAATCAGTGCACCAAAGATGAAGCTGAAGCAGATGCCCAGATACACATCGATGGCTTTAATGAAGCAGTTGGCATTGGGTAGAGAGGTGCGGGCCCCCATCATCAAGGTAGTCATAGTCAAGACTGTGGTCACTCCTACGAGTTAACGGCAAAAAGTATTAGGGAATCCCATACACTGTCAAAGTAAATGGTAATATTAATTAAAAAAATAAAAATAAACTTTCAAAAAAGTAAAAAGAAGCTTGAACAAAACCTTTTTTAGTAGGTGTGAACTGAACGAGAATACGCTAAAAATGCTTCGTTGGCCTTACTATTTGTTACTTACTATTTGACCCTAGTATTTGTTCAAAACGTGTCCAAATGTTGTACAAAAATTGGTAAATGCTCATTTCTTTATATTTTACGATATGTTTGCACACGCCAATTGGAGATTAGCAAAATGTGATGATGTAGCAATGTAGCACATACATTACTGAAACCATAAACTTACACCATGTCAATTGTCTTTAGAAGACGTGCAGGCGTGGCAGCCCGACACTGTGTCTCGTTCCCCTCTCAGGGAACCAGGTTACATACATAACATGAGACGTTCCCTTTCAAGTGGAGCTCACAGAAGTGAAAGAAGAGAATATGGATGCGGTCATGGCTAGGGAAACGAGGCCAACTTGACATGCTAATCTTACAAATGGAGCTTGAGGTAAGTAGTTTTAAGTTTTAGCACCATGTCGCATTGATCGATATGTTATTTCATGTTGCATTTTTATTGGCTAGTCAGTAGATGTAGGTCGTAGCAGCAAACACACTGAGATTATTATGCTAATTTTCTGACACTGTTAGAAAATTATCGACGGCTATCTTTGGTCGCAAGACTGTGACAACGGACGTCTTTGAACTTCTCTCACTGTATGACATAGGACCACGTTTAGGAGCCACGACCACAGAAATCAAAACGATTGTTCATCTCTCATCTGGGCCCAAAATGTGTACCGGGCATTAGGCATGTTAGTATTTTCACAAAAAAATGGTTTTAAGACAGTTTTAAGTGTCAGTAGGAAATATCAGTTTACATTTCCAAACATTCATTTAGCCATTTATTGTAATAATCCAGTGAGATTTTTGTATGCTCAAGAAGTCTGACAACAGCCGGTATGCTCCACACGGAGATCTGATCTCACCATCATTGAGTTCATCTGGGATTACACGAAGAAACAGAAAAAAACTGAGACTAAATCCAGAAGAACTGCGGCAACATCTCCAAGACGAAGAAACCTACCTGCAAAGCTACAGTACTGTAAAAATGCTGTAAAGTGAGGAGGCTTTCAAAAATAATGTCATAACTATATTTTATTTGGTCTGACCATCCTTTGCAATTACAACAGCTTTTGTCCTAGGTACACTTGCACATAATTTAAGTAGCTTTGGAGGTACAGTAGGTTTCTTTCTTAAGTGTAGATCTTACTCCGAATTTAGATCTAATGGCATTTTTCTTCTCTTCAGGCCACTCTAAACTCAACTTGGCCAGAGCACGAGTAACAACCTTGAGCAGTTCTTCAAACGCGACACTTGATTGAGAGGACTGCTCTGCTGATGCACCTGACCCGCCTGTCTGTCTGCATCCAACTCCTCAGAATCAGATGCAGACGGTTCCTTATTCTGGTCTGAAGAAATTGCGGAGCGAGCTTCAGGATCCAGAATGAGGTTGGGTGGAGAGGGCGAGAGAAAGGATCAGCCGCCTCCCGCTTCTCATCTGACAACTCTGCCTGCGAACCCCATGACCGAAGTTGCCAAGCGGCTTTGGCCGCTGCGGGACCCAATTAGCCATTGGGTGTAAGAGCTTGACTCTAATCGAAATGAGCCAAGTGGGATTGTAGCTTGCAGATGTTAAACCGATCACAATGAATGCAGTCAGGAGGACTGATCTTGCATGCTCCTCACCCAAACACATCACACACATTTTTATTTTGTGTGAGTCATCTGCCGTTATAAAGTGTGGGCACAGCGTCACACCTCCTGAAACTTTTGCCTGACATGTTTTTACTAACTCCTGTCTTCCACAATGTCACACATACGGACAGTTTTCAAGTAAACACGCACTCACACATGCGGCTTCTGAAGACAAAGAAGCTGGCGACACGCTTGCATCGCATATATTTATGGTTTCAGTGACATAATACATCATTATGATCAGCCAATCACTGATTGGCTCATGTAAACATGTGTTTCAGACACAGGCTCATATGAAGCATTCCAGAAACAAGCTATTATTAGTCAAGAGTGTTGCATAAGTTGTTTCTGTGAAAAAGCTAATCCAGATCCACTGCATTAGCATCTGAAAGTATTAATATAAGAACTGTTCTTTTGCTAAGTGCTCACATAAAGGGTGTCCACAAGACAACTGAAACAAGTACAGCAAAACAATATCAACAACACTAACTAAAGATAATACTTTACCACCTTTGATTCTCCATTACAACTTTACATGTTCCTGTCAGTCCCAATCAGAATTTGAACTAAACCACTCGATTCATATGGATTATTTTTACAATCTCTTATGAACTTTTTGAAGCATCAAAGTGGTAGTTGCAGGCTGTCAACAGAGGGACAGAAAGCTCTCAGATTTTATAAAAAAAAATCTTCATTTGTCTTCCAAAGATGAACGAAGGTCTTATGAGTTTGGAACGACATGAAGGTGAGTAAATGATTACAGAATTTTCACTTTTGGGTGAACTAACTCTTTAAATTACCATTTCCCACCTTATCAATCTGGACTTTGAGGACTTGTATGTACATTATCATTAAAAAGTTTGAGATTGGTAAGGTTTTTACATGTTTTTGTTCAGTAAAAACAGTAATATTAAATTCAGTAAAACAGTATTATTGTAAAATATAATAACCATTTAAAATAATTTTCTATTTTAATATATTTTAAAAAACTAATTTATTCCTGTGATGGCAAAGATACATTTTCAAGAGTCATTACTCCAGTTTTCAGTGTCACATTCTGATATGCTGATTTGGTGATCAAGAAACATTTCGTATTATTATCAATGTTAAATAAAACAGTTGTGCTGCTTAATATTTTTGTGAAAAGTGATAATTTAGCTTCAGGATGTGTTTCAGAATTGTCTGTAACAATTTAAAAGTCTTAAAGTGGTGGTTGATTATGATTTCACTTTTTTAACTTTAGTTAGTGTGTAATGTTGCCGTTTGAGCATAAACAACATCTGCAAAGTTACGACGCTCAAAGTTCAAAGAAAAGGGAATTATTTTATTTTAAAGAAATTGCTTTCTAAGGACTACAACAAATGGCCGGTAGGGACTACAACGAGCTTCTTGTGGGTTGGTGACATCACTAACCCTAAAACTTACATAAACACCACCCCCGGGAAAAGCAACAAAGGCCATGTTGAGAAGATTAAGCGTGAGTAGTGTTGTTGCCATGCAGTCGAAACGCTGAACCTTCCTGAACATTATAATCTAAATATAGCTCTCTGTGTGGCGCATTTTACGGAGGACAGCAGTTCCCACTTTAAAAGCAGAAGCTGTTGTTCATGGGCCACAACCTGTAATTATGTTTTATTCTTTGTTGATGTGTTTTCCATGAATAGTTTCTATTGTTATTTTTATGATGTAGAAAGGATGTAAACAAAGGGAAACTCTGTTTGGCTCCGCTAGCCAGTTACCTAATTTCTAATTCAAATTTATCCGACAAACACCTACAAACTTCTTTTTAATCCCACTAGCAAACTTCGAATGTTGGTGTTTGTTGGCGTTTAAGTAATGTAAATGCAGGTACACTAAACATGGTTCCCTTTCGTTCAGTCACTACGACGTACGTTAGTGACTAACGAATGGGGGTTTCGCTCAGAAGCCTATCATCTTCGAGCATATAGAAAACGCCCAAGGGCGTGCCAATGCCATGGGGCATGCGGAATTTGCAAACATAACTCCGCCTCACCGCGTGAGTATAAAAGGAAGTACGTGGCAATATCGCATTATGTTACCTGCTGAGGAGCCAAGAGTACCTACCTCTTCACTCCTCACAAGCCTTCTGAGACTCTGTCAGCTTCTTCGAGACAAGCAGCTTTCCAGTCTGTGTTGGTGTGACGGTGCGTTCCATTGATCACATACTTCCTGCCTGCTGATCTGCGCAGTGGTCCGTTTGACAGCTGGTCTGTGCTTCCCTGGGCGCTTCGGCATCGTCTGCGAGACTTCCTCTCACAAAAGAGCTTGCGCGTGGCACGTCCTTTTCAGGATGTCTCGCCCGTGCACTTTTGGGTGCGGTGGATTTCTTTCACCCTCTGATGGGCACGTGGATGATTCATGTTCTCACTGCGGGAACATGATCATCTCGGTGTTGCGATCAAGACTCCGTGAGCTTCGCGCTGATGCCGGAGCGAGAGTCCCCTCTGCCACACCCCAATTTGTGGTCTCTACACGAGGCTGCACTTTGGCTGGTGGCCAGGGTGATCTGAGGGTGATGGTGTGGAATGATGCGCCGACGCTCATGCCTCGGCCCACACCCCCCTCTCAAGCACCTGACCCGCCCCGTGTTCAGGCGTCTACATCGGGGCTGGCTCATGCTGTCCCGACTGTGGCGTTTGGCGCGGCGGAGGATGAGGAAATGTCCATCGCCGCATCGCAAGGTGGGCTGGAGTCATCCGAGGATGATGATTCGGCTGTGCTAACGCCTTCGGGCGTTCCAGCATTGCCCGAGTCGGACCCGGAATTGACAGCCATGCTCTCTCGGGCCGCCGCAGCGCTTGGGTTGGAGTGGAACCCTCCGCCCAGACCTGAGTGTTTGCGGTTGGATGATTGGTTTTTGGGGGGCGTCCGGACACCCGTCCGGCCACCCCTCCAATACCTTTCTTTCCCGAGGTGCATGAAGAGATTGCGCGGTCCTGGAAGAACCCGTTGTCTTCCCGCGACCGTTTGGCGAACTCTTCCGCCTTCTCCACCCTTAATGGAGCCGTGGCTAAAGGGTACACTGGGGTCCCCCCGGTCGAGCGCTCTGTGACGATGCAACTGTGTCCGCAGATTGCTTCGACCTGGCGCGGTGATCCAAAGCACCCCTCCAAAGCCTGTAGTTTTTCGTCGTCCCTGGTGGCGAAGACCGATAGAGCGGCGGGGCAGGCCGCCGCTTCGCTGCATGCCATGGCAACTCTTCGGGCCTACCAGGCCATGTTGCTGTGTGACATGCACGAGGGTGGAGCTGATCCAGGACTCAGCAATGAGTTGCGTGCCGCCACCGACCTCGCTCTCCAGGGTCAGGTGATGTCCACTAATGTGGTCCAGGAGAGACACCTATGGCTCACCCTGGCCGATATGCGGGACGGAGAGCGAACACGTTTCCTCGACGCCCTCATATCCCAGGGTGGGCTATTCGGCGGGGCGGTCGAGAGCTTCGCCCAACAGTTCTCGGCTGCTCAGAAGCAGACTGAGGCCATAAAACATATTCTGCCCCGGCGGTCCGCTGCTGCCTCCACCCAGCCGCCCGCGCAGTTGCCTCAGCCTGCTCGCCGCCGAGGATGCCCTCCTGCGGTTCCCTCAACCTCTGCGCCACCCAAGCAGCAGCCTCCACCCGGGCCGCGCAGAGGTAGCCGCAGGAAGGCGTCCCAGTCCGCTCCAGCCCCGCAGCCCACGAAGAAACGCCAGGATAAGCGGCGCTCCTGACGCGGACAGCTCAGGGATGGGCAGTTCTTTCCAGGAGATGGCAGCAGGGCCGCTCCTTCCCCCGGTGGAGGGCCGGGGGAGAGTCTTTTGTTCAGCTGCTGGCCCCCGGGTCAGCAGCACCCTAATGTGGTTAAAGAACGAACTGATACTCCCATCCCTGAGCACCCAGAGATCAGTGATGACGGTGCGCGCCACCCCCGGGTCCCGCCACTCGCATCCCTCTCTGTCGCCAGCCTCCCCTCAGAGCAGACCCCAGTGGAACGTGCGTCCTTCCCTGGTCTCCTCTGTCGGGATGCAGCCGTTAACCATGCCCCCACACCGGGACGTCCAACAGCCTCCCTTGTCCGGGCCGGTAACGCTGCCTCGCTGCCCCACCCTGGGTACGTCTGTGCTCCGTATGACCCCGCTGGTGCAGTTCCTGGGAGCCTGGCTTCAGTAACTCGACCATCAGGCTCGGCTACGCGATTCAGTTTGCGCAGGCTCCTCCCCGCTTCACGGGAGTCCGCTATACCGAGATCGGGGCCAACATTTCACGTCATGCGTGCAGAGATTGCCACCCTGCTGGCGAAGAATGCGATCGAGCCTGTCCCTCCAGCCGAAATGAAGTCGGGGTTCTACAGCCCCTACTTCATTGTACCCAAGAAAACCGGTGGGTTACGGCCAATCCTGGACCTTCGCATCTTGACTCTTAAGTCCTCTTAAGTGTACTCTTAAGTCCTCCCTATGGGCAGGCATCTTTGCATTCCTTCACTGGGATATGCTTCCCAGTGTACCTTGGTAATCCTGTGTTAAGCGTGAGTCCTTCGTCCGTATTAATCTTATGACAGGGAACTCACAGTTACGCAGGGCACTGGAAGACAGCTGAGTGGCAGGATTTTATTGGAACCCCCATTCGTTAGTCACTAACGTACGTCGTAGTGACTGAAAGAAAGGGAACGTCTCGGTCACGGATGTAACCCTCGTAAGGGGCGTGACGTTTCCAGACAAGCGAATGGGCCAGCTAACCAATCTGAGCTCATTGCGTATTTCTGAGGGAGGGGTTTCATAGAACCAGGAACTCAACAGACCGTTTTTACGAGAAGGGACACAGCGATGTAAAATATGTGAAAAAAAAAGAAAACAAATATATATATATATATATATATATTTTTTTTTTAAATGAAGCATGAACCACATAAACACAATCAAGCCTTCGAAAAAATCTGATCAACCACCCCTTTAAAGGTGCACCATGTAACTTTTCCGTCCACTAAAGGTTGCCTATTCAAAACAAAGGCGTAGTTTGATGACGCCAAGTTTGATGACGCCAAGTTTGATGACACCAAGTTTGAGCGCAGAATCTTGGGACGTGGTCTCCACCTCACAGCCAGTGGAAAAGAATCTGGATAGGACTCGGACAGAAATCATGTTCATGGATGTGATTATTAACGTTTCTGCAGTATGAAGCAGAAGCAGGAGCGATTGTTAATAAGAAGCGCACAACACAAGCCTCGCGAGCAGCGGGACCTTTATTATGGCATAGGCGCCATTTCCGATTTTCCAGCCATGATTATGAGGTAACGCAGCTCTGTTTATCATATTAGATACATCTGAGTGTGTGGAAAATTATGTTATGACATTACTGCGTTCGCTCGGTGGCTGCTATGACACTTGTTGCACACTGTAGTAAGAGTAAAACGTTTCTGCAAAATAAAACCGGAAACCGAGGGGAACGCAGATATGACGCCATCTACAGGCGACTCCCTCACACGTCCCGGTTCCTTGGATAAAATAGCAATTTTCTCACGATTTGCAAATAGTTGGAAACATTTGGGATATTGTAAGTACTCAACTGAACAAAATATATAACACTGGTCTAGTGGTTTTTGGATATTTTACTGAAATTGTTTTACATAGTGCACCTTTCTGTCACTTAACTGTACAGAACAAAACATCTTTTAAATGGTAGTGTGAAGGAACTCTGTTCATTAGGTCAAGTTGCTGAATGCTGAAGAGGTGTTGATATATTTTGATGATATATATGTTGATATGTTTTAATGTTAATTTGGTAATGATTGCTTTACGTTCCTACCTATGCAGATGCGAGCAGGTACTGAAGACTGACTGATCCAAAATGAGACCCAGGACAGGACCACAAGAGCACTGGAAGGAACATACGTCTCCAGAATGAAATATAAGATGCTCCGCTTGAGTTTGAAGTGGAAGATCAACTTTGGGTAGTTACCTGTTGTGGTATTAATAAATAAAAGAGAAAGTAAAAACATCAATAAGTCTTCAAGTCTTCACTGTGTGTGTGTGTGTGTGTGTGTGTGTGTGTGTGTGTGTGTGTGTGTGTGTGTGTGTGTGTGTGTGTGTGTGTGTGTGTGTGTGTGTGTGTGTGTGTGTGTGTGTGTGTGTGTGTGTGTGTGTGTGTGTGTGTGTGTGTGTGTGTGTGTGTGTGGTTGTAGACATACCAGTCTCATAAACGGCTTCAGATTCAGAGGTGTAGTGATCCTCAAGGGTGTACTGAGCCAGCTGTAAATGATCAAGACCGCTAACTGATTGGTTTCCTCGTGTCCAATAGAAAACAACATCTTTCACGTTATATCCCCCTGAGGAGAACATGATATAAATTGAAGAGCCAATTATCACTACACAAAATAAGTTATTCCAATGCTGAGAGCTACTATATTTCCATAAAATTACACTTATAGAGCAGTAAGAAAGCATTCAATTACCACTGATTTTATATGCAGTGCTTCTAGAGCACTATGCTATAATACAGGCATTAGCATAAATTCAATAATTTTCAACAGAGCTGTTCAGTCATTTGTAGGCCAAACTGAAATGCTAATTCACCATGGGTTCCCTAAGGATTTTCCAAACAGTTGTCTGACTCACCCAAGATAATAAATAATAAGCCTAATTAGGGATAGTAAATATCCATATCCAAAAGCACAAACTTAAAATATACAAACCGTTTTAAACAAGTTGTAATTACTATATACAGTATATTCAGTTTGTCAAAAAAGTCTATATATATATATATATATATACACACACACACACACACACACACACACACACACACACACACACACACACACACACACACACACACACACACACACACACACACACACACACACACACACACACACACACACACACACACACACACACACACACACACACACACACACACACACACACACACACACACACACACAGCTCTATTCATGCAGCAGTTTTCTGTTGCAATACATAATCTACACCTCAAGATGGCACTGTGTCATGCAAAGTTTAGTGTGCAAGAGAGTTAGAGCATAAAACACTGTGAAATATGTTGCCCTGATTCCATCCAGTCATAAAAAAAATAAGCATACTGATCTGTGAAGGAGCTGTCACTGTCGTTTTATAGCTTGTGTTGATAATTCAAGACACCATAAAATCTAAATTGACAGTTCTTATTTTGTATGGAATATTGCAGTATTTATTATAAATGATTTATCTGAGCACATTTTAAATGTTTTTTTTTTTTTTTTTTTAAGTTCCTGTGCCCTCGTAATCTTTAATCAAAATAACTTCCCCTCCCTCCTGCAGTGACATCTTGTCTCTTCTCTCTAATGATGTGTTTACTGGCGCGAGGGCGGGACATCATGTCACTCACACGAGATCACAGCAATAGCAAACCACAATCATCAAATCATTTCCAGATGGACAAAATCAAGTAACTCCCTACATTTTTTCTTGTTCAAGAATAAGTTTTACTCTGATACAAAAGGAAGGAAAAGACTAATGAAACTTTAGACTTTAAAGAATGCTGAAAATATTAGTGTGATCAACTATAAATTAGCATTCCTGTCTAAGCTGGTTTGTGCCTTTGGTTTGGTGATGGTCTAGATGGCTCAATTTATCTCCTTAAGGTGAATAACCATTCTGGTCCTAAATGTTTGGTTTAAAAAAAGCCCATGTATCTCTCAGTATGGAACATAAAATAACCTCTGGTCCTACTTGCGGGTACGCGCACTAACAAGGAAGCTAAAGACCACAGTCTCTAGCGCCAGTCGCTAGTGCGCCTCTTGAGGCCAGGGGAGTGAGGTTTACTCACACAGCTCTTACTTGCTGCCCTCCGTTACATGAGCATATGGAAGATCCTATATGCAGATGAATTTTTTACAACTTAAAGGACATTTATGGTGTGTACACCTGGAGCATCTATCATTAGTGAAATTAATAATTCACAAGAGTTTCACTCATTTAAAAAGGTTTGAAACGTGCATGTACCTTAAAGGGTTAGACACTCTTATGCCTGCCACACAGCATATGTGTACCAAATCTAAAGCACTCTGTAGTGCTGATTAAGGAAGAGACTAGAAGCATTGTAAGATCAACTCATAACACCGAAAATTCACTAATTGGGTCTCATTCCCTAGCTACTGCGTACACATTTATTTGCAAGTAGAACCTGTGTGTGTGTCCGGGTAAACCCAACATTATGGGGACCAAATAGAATGTACAGTTTGTACATTATAAAAAGCATTATGTCTATGAAACGTCCTCATAAAACATGGAAACCCATCATGTGTGTGTGTGTGAGTGTGTGTGTGTGTGTGTGTGTGGGGGGGGGGGGGGGTCTAAATGTTAAAAATGTTATGATTGCATAGTTTCTATTTCAAATAAATACTGTTCATTTGAAATTTATATTTATTAAAAAGTACTAAAAAATGGGTTAGACTTTATTTAAAGGTGTCCTTGTTACAGTGTAATTATACTATTATAAGTACTGAGTAATATTTAATAATTGCATGTACTTACTATAGGGTTAGGGTTAGGATTAGGGTTTGATTTATGGTTAGTTGCTTGTAATTATGCAATTTACTGTTATTACTACAGTAAGTACATGTAACGTGTAACAAGGACACTATCAAATAAAGTGTTACCAAAACATTTTAAGCAATTAAATGCTGTCATGATGAGCATAAGTGTGCATTTGTTCAAAAACATTTAAAAATCTTACAGACATCATACAAATTATTTACATATCAAATTTGTATAAATTATATTAATGTAAAAATATAAATGCAATATCTACCCAACCCTACAATGAGTCTTTCTTTTTTCAGAATATCAAAAATTATGCGTTAAAATATGGTGATATTCATCTGGTATGGTTCTGCATAAAAATGTGTTAATGTCAAGTCTAGGCATATATAAACGCTGTATATTATGAACACTTACACAATTACTAGTGAACGAAACCCAATGAGTTGTAAATTATCTAAAATCTGGCTACGGTTTCAAGAGATATAGGAATTATTTGAGGCCTACAGCTTTCAAGTTGAAGCATGCAGGTCTGCCTGTCCATGGGATATTTGGTTAGATCCATACTGCAGGCCACTGTGGTGGTAATTCTGGAGAAACAGAGGTAAAAAAAAAAAAAAGAGAGAGTGACATAAATGAGAGAATGCTGTTGCTGGAAATCAGCTCACTGTCTGTGCATGCTACTTTCAAGTTAAATTTTTGATGCCAGCTGCCCATCTGTTCACAGGCTCTGGGTCCCCTGCCACCGCCTCTATTCTTACCCTGTTTTACACTATTGTGAACTCTTCCACTGGTCCATATTTATCCCTACCTCTTTCTAGTCGTCTTCTCATGCCCCATTCCCTCTATCAACCCTCCAGCCAGTCCTTCAACAGTAAGCCCATTCCTCAACTATCATAAGACCCCAGTAGCACCTGACTAAAGAACAGATCCTGTGAATGACACCTCACTACCTCAGGGCATACAGCACAGTTCCATTGGGGAAAATCCGGATCAGTCTGTTTTCGACAGTGATGTCATGCAGGAAGGATTTCTTGGAATCCACAATGAACGTATCAGGGACCCAAAGGAGTTCTACAAGTCTCCCATCCAGACTCAAGCTCTTATTGCCATCGAAACACAAGCGTTCATCTGTCCAGCGCTGACGAAGAAAGATGGTGGCAGTGTAATCCTGGAAAGGTTGAACAGAGAGTCTTAATTCAGCTGTGTGCACCACAAGCTTAGATTTACATCATACACTCAGCTCTTATACAACTCTGTCCAAAGATCAAAGAGGCTCTCTGAAATATGGGCCATGATGTGACTCTTTTTTTTTTCTTTCTAGATCTATTGAAATGTAAAAAACTACATTAAAATGCAGTTCATACAGACAATGCCTTGAACACACTTCTTCTATGATAATTAAAAATGAATTTAGCTGTTAATTATATGCTCTCTCTATTATATGTTTTATCAAGTGTATTTAAAGCATAAGGAAAATATGTTATTATTTTTTTACTTGTTTTACCGGAAATCAATAGATGAGAAAATATATTCTCATTTCATACTGTCTTTTATTGTTTTGTATTGTTCTCTTTTCCAAAATGTTATATGCATTTTTAAAATATGTAAAAAACATTACTAAAAATAACTTGGCACGTATTTATTTGTTATTGACCCCATATGCTTTTATATTAGTTATGCTTTTGAAGAATTTACAGATAAATGTTTATAATATTATTTTACAATATAATATTATAATTTGAGTTCTGTCATGACTCTCATGGTGCGTTCACACTGGACGCGAATTAAGTGTTTTGCGAAACTACGTTTTGTCACACATTAACAGTAGAATTTTAACAAAAAAAGACGTGTAAACACAGCCCATGTCAGCAATTTCTCAACAAGACGAATCGCCTGGCAGAAGCCCCTCCCATGACGTGAATTCGCGTCTGTTGTGAAGTGAATGTCACACGAGTAAACTCAAAATGTTCAAGCGTCCAACTTTTTCACTTTCCGCTTTTTCGATTTATTCGCATCATTCGCGTCCGGTGTGAAAGCACCATCAGTGTTTTTGACATGGTAAAGGTTGATTTATACTTCTGCGCCGAACCTACGCCGCTGTGTGTAGCACGCATAGCCTATGGCATAGCCTGACATGCACCTATCCAAAAATGTAACATGCACTTTTACATGGACTGCAAGCGCTGTGATTGGTCTGCTAGAACCCCTCCCTCAGGTAAAAAAATAAAAATAAATCTGTTATAGCATTGCATAATCCTTTCCGCTTGCGGATTATAAATTATCTGTTCTTCAATATTTAACAACTCAAACTGCAACAAAATTTGCTGTTTATTTGCCACCATCACTTAACGCAGGCCTACACAACAGGCTGCTTCTTCTTCGGCCTACAGCGTAGAGGATACGGCGTAAGTCCGATGCAGAAGTATAAATCAGCCTTAATGGATATGACAATGTTAAAATGTTTGGTCTTTTGGTCAGAATATCTGCTATGCTGCTGCTACTGTTATTGATGTTGAAGTATGGGACTTGCAACAGCCAATACATATGCAACATGCTGCGGTGAGCAAGTAAGACAAGAGCATACATTAATTGCCCATAGCAGATCTATACAGGTGGAGCTGGGGAAGGCAGAGGGTTTTCAAACTGCTGGTTTTTGAAAGTATTTAAAAAGCTGAGAAGCAAATTTATTGACTATTAATACAGCATGAACCAATCAGCTGTGCCCTATAGAAAATAATGGGATTGCAAGCAGATTGAGTTAAGTACCAATCAGCTTACGCCATCTAGAGTTTCATGACATAACTTTGTATTCGTCTTAGTCATTTAGAGATATATTTGGATGTTTGTGGTTTGTAAGAGTATCATACCATGTTGATTTCTGATATGGTGTCTATGCTGGCGATATCCAGACTCATGCCTACAGTAACAGGGCCATCTGAAGAAAAAAAGAACAACACGCACTGCATTCACTACAGTGACAACACTGCTAACAGAGAAAGACAGCAGAAAAGGGTTCTTAATTTACATGCTTTACAAGAGTGGACTGCATCAACTCAAGCCTGAAGCGTTTCCGCTGAATTTAAATGTGTTTTAAAGGTCCCGTTCTTCGTGTCTTTTTGAAGCTTTGATTGTGTTTACAGTATGCAATATAACATGTGTTCATGTTTCGCGTGTAAAAAAAAACTGTATTTTTAACACAATTTACTCATCTGTATACCTCTGTTTTCACTGTTCTAAAAACGGGTTGATGAGTTCCTTGTTCTATGAAGTCCCTCCTTCAGAAATACGTAACGAGTTCTGATTGTGCCAGCGGTTCCCGTGTTGTGATTTGACCGCAGCTTAGCAAACGTGGCACGGTTCCTGTGTTGTGATTCGACAGCAGCTTAGCGCACGTGGAAAGGTCACGGCTCTTAACGGGAGATATATGCGCTTAATGATCTCTATTGCGTCCCTGGGAAAGCCAAACAAAGGTGATTTGACTCCGGGATGAAAATAACAGCGTCTCGACTACATGGCGACAAACACACTTAAACGCAACACTTCCTTTTCTCCACGCGACCGTCCTCTTCTCCACGTTGGACAGCAACAAGACCACGCCCCCTTTTTCGCGTATTCTTGTGGGCGGAGGTTAGTCTGTTCTACTGTTCTACTGACGTCATTTATGAAGGAAGTACCAGGATGTAGTCCAAGCCAGCCGTTCGCTGTAGGCTTTGAAAGGGAACTTCTGTTAAATAAAATATCTCGCTTGGCATTGAACTTTGAGCTTTATAATTTTACAGGTACACTCAAAAAAAAGGTTCTATATGGCACCAAAAATGGTTCTTCGTCGTAATCATAGGGGAACCATTTTTGGTGCTATATAGCACCATATCTTAGCATGTTCTGTATATGGTAGCGGTGCTATATAGCACCATAGTTAGCGGTACTATATAGCACCTTAGTCAAAGAACCGGTGAAGAACCTCTGAAGAACCGCTGAAGAACCACTGAAGCACCAAAATTGGTGCTATATAGCACTTAAAAAGGTTCCCCTACGATTACGAGCCAAGAACCATTTTTGGTAGAACCTTTTTTTTTAGAGTGTATTATTTATGCTCTAACAGCAACATTACACACTAACTAAAGTTTGAACAATGGGATCACGAAGAACGGGACCTTTAATTGCAGTTGTTGTTGATGATAGGGCTTTAAGAGAAGATAAAAATCCACTCATGCAAGATAATAGTTTGTGTAAATGTAAAAGCTTTGTTTGCCGTACTGCCAAAGAATGGCCTAAGGTATTTGTTGTATCCCTTCATCAGTTTCTGAATGGTGGGCGGCAAAATCTCCTCCGTGCTGGCGACAGTGCCATCCATGATCCTGTAAAAGCAGCAGAACACAAAACACACACACACATTAAGTACTGCACTACGCCACAAATCATTGTAGAAAAACAGAAAACCAATGTTACTTCCCCCGAGCCAAGTCATGTTTTGTTCATGTGGACTTAATTGGTAATAACTTGTGACCTAGATTTGAAAATACTGTGTATTTTTAGGTTTCATCTTTTCTCTCATTAAAGCACTGCTGCCGACTGCGGCGCGTGCGATTTGAACGTCCTCTGTGATGGTAGAAGCGACTGTGTTCTTTCCCGCATAGTGAAGTCTCTGCTTCTACAGTGTAAAGGACCTGTGAGCTTCAGATATTATTCAGCTTCAGGGTAACAACCCCAAAGAGCACAGCAGCACATGTAGGAAATTCTTCAAGAGATGTCTGAAGAAAAAAAACTTGCCTGGTTGACACTACACAATATACTCATAAATATTCTAGAATGGAGAGAAACAAGTGTGGGCCAAGCACAGTAGGAGGACAGAGGTACACATGGATTTTCACTGCTTCTCAATGCAGCAGATCTCTTCCGTCTCTTCTGCTCTTTCAGACATTGCCCTATACAATATTCTTCTTATTATTAAATAAATACATACAGTGAGGTCAAAACGTCTGAGACCACATTGAAAATCTGGGATTCAAAATCTAGTTGAAACCTGGAAATAATCAGAGGTTTTAAAACAATCAGAACAATAAAACATTATGATGTAAAATACATAGGACATGGGAAACTCATAGGAAATGAGTAGAGCTGTCATTAAAGCTGGACAGATCAAATACTAAGACATTCTGAAATTCATGTTAATTTTGCACACAATACACAAGTCAATTACCATTTTTGGGGTCAGTATTTTTTTTTTCTTCTATTCAGCAACAATGGATTAAATTGATCAAAAGTGACAGGACATATGTTTATGTAATAAAATATTTATTTTTAAAATAAATGCTGTTCTTGTAAACTTTCCATTCATCAAAGAATTCTGAAAAAAAAATGTATCACAGTTTCCACAAAAATATTAAACAGCACAATTGTTTTCAACATTGATAATAATAATACGTTTCTTTAGCACCAAATCAGCGTATTACAATGATTTATGAAGGATCGTGTGACACTGAAGACTAATGACAAATTACATTTTAATTACATTTGAAAGTTACTGAAAATGACATTTTAAAGTATATTAAAATGGAAAACATAACTAAATTGAACAGTTTCACAGTTTTTACTGTATTTTTGATCAAATGCAGCAGTAGTGGTCACAAGAGTCACTTAGAGTCTTTGTTCAAAAAACATAAAATAATCTTACTGACCCCAAATTATTGAACAGTAGTATAATTTGTCGCAAACAAATAATAAAGGACGACTTTTGGACCCCAATTCAATTTAAACTGTCTAATTAATAAAAAATGAGGTATAATTCAAATAGCAGCACTCATCTGAAACCTTCGCATTCACCATGTTGTCTAGTATGAGGCAATTTTGTCCAGTTTTGAATATCACCCATTTGATGTACAGAATTATGCATGCTAAAGTGCAAACACTTATATGAAGGAGAAAAAACAGAGAACGGCTGGAAAAGATCAAATGAGAGGAAGTGAGACAGATGGTGAGAGAGAGAGTTTGGAAGACAGACGGAGAGCTTCAGGTCACTGACATGATGTCTCTATTATTACTCTCATTAAACTGTTACTAAAATAAAAAAACATGCCTTTATATTAGTCCCTATAAACACATGGAAGACTGTTCAAAACATTCTTCACCTCTTTGATCACATTCTGCATCACTGCACACTTGGCAGAAAAAGGCTCTTTGAAGCAACAACTTTATTTGTATATAATTTATACCTTATGAAAACAGTAACATTTCAGTTCTGAAATAACATTTATTGAATCAACAGAAACAATGCAGTTTGAGTCATAACAAAAACAGACATGTGAAAAAATGTGGGCAACCCAATGGAATTACCACATTAATATTTAGTAGAGCCCCCTTTTGCTGAAATAACAGCCTGTAGTCGCTTCTTATAGCCACTGATAAGTCCCTGAATTCTGGTTGCAGGTATTTTGGACCATTCTTCCTTGCAAAATGTCTCCAGTTCAGTCAGGTTTGATGGTTTCCAAGTGTGGACAGCTCGCTACAAATCATTCCATAGATTTTCAATGATATTCAAGTCTGGGGACTGGGATGGCCATTCTAGAACACTGTATCTGTGTCTGTGCATGAATTCCTTGGTAGATTTGGAGCAATGCTTTGGATCATTGTCCTGCTGAAACAACCAACCCTGGCGTAACTTCAACCTCTTGACTGATTCTTGAACATTGTTCTTAAGAATCTGCTGATACTGGATGGAATCCATGCGACCCTCAACTTTGACAAGGTTTCCAGTACCTGTGCTTGCCACACAGCCCCACACAGTTAGGAACATATCTGTTTTCTTTATAAATCAATATTTTCAATATGTAAAACTATGTGAAAACTTATTTAATAGGCTACTCAATCAAAAGATTAAACACAACCATACAAGCCAAGTATACTTAGAATACTTAATTATATCGGTCTAAAGATTGGGTACATGTATAGACCAAATATATTGTCAGTACAAGTCAAATAGGCCTACTTAAGTGCCATTTTAAGTATATTTCTGAGAAGTACATAAAGTATATTTCTGAAATGTACATAAAAAGTAAACTGAAAGTATACTTTCTTATTTTTAAGCTTAAAAGAAGTATACTAATAGCACACTTGAATAAACTTATTTTTCGATATCATCAAAGCAATGCCATTTGTGTTGTTTTATCTTATCACACATACAAAAACTGTGTATTTAGAATGAAACAAATGTTTTCTAAGTGGAATTGACTAACTAAAAAGCGTGAACATTTGCCAGGCTTGCTGCCCCTTCAGGCTGAAGTCCAGTCATGTGTGAAGGGATGCTGATTTATTGGTCTGTGAATGCTGAGTTCCCATTCAGTCGGTCACTCTCGACGCCATGTCGGAGTACCGACGAATAGGAATCTCGGTCGCGAGAGCCAATCTACTTCGAGTGAAACTCAACGAGCCAATGCACATTGGCATGCAATGATTGCACCAGGTGTTCATGCCACGCAGCGCGGGTTTAAATGAGACAGGTGCTTGCATCAAATCAACCTTTTGCTTCGGAGCCGAGTGGTATCTGGTTATGCTAGACATCACTCACCTACTTCGCAGTCCTGACTGGAAGCCTGCCCTTTTGGAAGCGCTCTTCAGTCGGTGTTGGTGTTGGTGTGACGGCACAGCAGCGGGTCGTGTGGTCTTTGATCATCTCTCTTTTTTGCTAGTAAGAGCAAACACAAGGGCTGTTCTCATAGCTTGTTCGGTGCGCCTGGTGGAGAGCGCTAAAAAGCCGTTCTTACGGCTGGTAGAAAGCGTCCGGTGAGAGAGAGCGCGCACGTCAGGCTGCACTATTTCCCTGACTGTGTCGCCGCGGCCCCTCCCCCTGCGTGCTTCAGCACCAAGGAGAGCGATCCTCTAAAAGAGCAACACAGAAAGAGCTTGCGTCTTTTTCAAGATGGCATTTTTTCTGTGCGTTTCTGGGTGTGGTGGTTACCTGTCACCGAGGGATGGTCACCAGCGCTGTATCTCGTGTTTGGGCGTTCAGCACACTGAGGCAGCGCTGGTGGATGACTCATGTTCTCACTGCAGGAACATGACCATCTCAGAGTTGCGGTCTAGACTCCATCTCGCAAAGGGTGGAGTCCCTGTGCCTCTGCCTCGATCTAACACCCCACAAAGGGTTACTTCAGGCAGTAGCACGGGTGATTTGAGGGTTACGGTGAGCGCGCTGGGCCGTCCTCGAGATGTGCACCAACCGTATCCTTCGGGCTCCTCCCGATGATCAGATGTCCATCGCTGCATCGGAGGGAGGATCAGAATTCTCCGGAGATGACGTGTCGGCGCAGGGGGCCCCTTCGGGAAGATTCGCTGTGCCCGATACCGATCTGGAAATGATGGCCATGCTTCTCCGGGCCGCCGAGAGAGTCGGGCTTGTGTGGAACCCTCCACCGTGTCCCGAACCCTCAAGGCTGGATGATTGGTATCTCGAGGTGGCCCGTGCACCTTTTACTGCCCGAAACCGGCCTAGTGGCTCCTGCTCCCTCACCACCCTCGATGGCGGACCTGCAAAGGGATAAACGCAGGTTCCTCCCATGGAACGGGCCGTTGCTATGCAACTGTGCCCTAACTCCACTTCCAAGGGGATCCCGTGTCTTCCCTCCAGGGCCTGTAGGTACTCTTCCGATCTGATCGGGAAAGCCTACCAGGCTTGTGGAGAGGCAGGCTCCGCCTTACATGCTATGGCGTTGTTGCAGGTCTATCAGGCCCAGGCACTCAAGACCTTGCACGAGGGTGGTCACGATCCCGCAGTTCTCCAGGAACTGAGAACTGCAACGGACCTCACGCTTTGTGCGACGAAGGTTACGGCGCGTGCAGTGGGTCGTGCGATGTCCACTATGGTGGTCCAGGAGCGCCATCTCTGGCTGTGTCTGGCTGACATGCGGGAAACCAACAAGATCAGGTTCCTTAATTCCCCCGTGTCGCAGACCGGCTTCTTCAGCGACGCGGTCCAGAACTTTGCCCAACAGTTCACGGCCGCACAGAAGTAGACTGAGGTGATCAGTCACATCCTGCCTTGGCGGTCAGCTGCTGTCTCAACCCCGCCGCCGGCAGCGCCTCAGCCTGCTCATCGCCAAGGGCGGCCGCCTGCGTCTGCCTCCGCTCCCGCATCGCAGGAGCAGCCTCCACCCAAGCGACATCGTGGAGCCAGACGCAAGCAGGCCGCCCCGGCCGTCCAGGCTCCTGCCACAAAGAGGGGTGGCAAGAGTAAGGGCAAGCGGCCCTGAGACGGGCGACCCGGAGATGGGGAGGATTGCTCTTCAGGAGACGGTGACCGCACCAGAGGAGGGCCGGGTGGAGAATCTTGTGTTCTGTTTAGTTTCTGTTCCGCCTGTTTGGGTACCAAAATTTGGTACCCAAATGTTCAATAAAAGAGCAATTTCCTCCATCTCTGGGTCCCAAGGGGGTGCGGAGAGTGATGGCCGGTCAAACGCCGGATCACACTCATCCTCCCCCCTCACCAGCAGGCAGCAGTGGACGTCCTCCCCGCGTCCCTCCAGCCCTCAGGTGGAACCAGGTAAGTGTTGCACAGCACACTCACACCCCGCTGTGGGCCGCCTCCACGAGACAGCCGCCCCAACCTGCCACCTGCATTCAACCTCGCTGCCCCACGGTGGGTACGCCAGTGGTCCCTATGGTCCCGCTTGCACGGTCTCTGCGAGCCTGGCTAGAGCTCCGCAGTCCGTCTCGTTGGCTCATTCGGACCATCAGGCTCGGCTATGCGATTCAGTTCGCCCGGCGCCCCCCCAGGTTCAACGGCGTCTGCTTCACTTCGGTGAAAGCTGCAGATGCCCATGTCCTGCGTGCGGAGATATCAGTCCTACTGGCGAAGGACGCGATAGAGCCGGTCCCTCCAGCCGATATGAAGACCGGCTTCTACAGCCCGTACTTCATAGTACCCAAGAAAACCGGTGGGTTACGACCAATCTTGGACCTGCGAGTCCTGAATCGGAGCCTCCACAAGCTACCGTTCAAGATGCTCACGCAGAAACGCATTTTCGAGTGCATCCATCCCCAAGATTGGTTTGCAGCGATCGACCTGAAGGACGCGTACTTTCATGTCTCGATTCTTCCTCGACACAGACCGTTCCTGCGCCGTTCCTGCGCTTTGCGTTCAAGGGTCGAGTACAAAGTCCTGCCCTTCGGGCTGGTCCTGTCCCCCCGTGTCTTCACAAAGGTCACGGAGGGGGCCCTTGTGCCCATGAGAGAACAGGGCGTTCGCATCCTCAACTATCTCGACGACTAGCACATTCTAGCACAGTCCAGGGATCAGTTGTGCGAACACAGGGACCTGGTGCTCAGACACCTCAGCCAGTTGGGTCTTCGGGTCAACTGGGAGAAGAGCAAACTCGCCCCCGTGCAGAGGATCTCTTTTCTCGGTATGGAGTTGGATTCGGTCGAACGGACTGCGCGCCTCACAGAGGAGCGTGTCCAGTCGATGCTGAACTGCCTGAACACGTTTCAGGGCAGGATGGCGGTTCCACTGAAACATTTTCAGAGTCTCCTGGGGCATATGGCAGCCGCTGCGGCAGTCCCGAGATGGGCGTGGCAACGCGGCACTCACCGGGTGAGCATCACACCGGCCTGCCGCCAATCCTTCAGCCCGTGGTCAGACCCCTCGTTCCTTCGGGCCGGAGTGCCCCTGGAACAGGTGTCCAGGCATGCTGTGGTTTTCACGGATGCCTCTGCCATGGGCTGGGGAGCCATGTACAACGGGCATGCAGTGTCAGGTGTTTGGACGGGCCCACACCTGCATTGACACATCAACTGCCTCGAGTTGCTAGCGGTACATCTTGCTCTGACACCTAACATGTTCGCTAGATTCTATAGCCTATGTGTAGAGCCGGTTTCCTCCTGTGTTCTCACCTCAAACGGGTAGAAACACTGAGGGGCCCCGGCTCTTGTCGGCTTGCTGCACTATGGCGTTATTTTCTCCAGAAGCAAACTCTGTGAGTCCTCCATCACCCTCGGTGCCGGACGTGGCGGAGCGTCTGGCATCAGGCCCCTTGCTGCTGAATCCTTGAGAACCGGTATTGGGCTTGGGTTATATGAGTGACCCCGAGGGGATCCCATGTATCTGTCTATGGTCGCTCCTACGGGAAGCCTGTGTCTTTCCCTTGGGAGAGCCTTCCCATCAATAGGATTGAGCCCCCTCTCTCTGTCGCGGGCTACGGCTCAGCCTGTACTCCTACATAACTCCTTGGGGGTACGATGTGGGCTCCGCAGCGTTCCCCTTCAGTAGGGCACGCTTTCCCAGTGTTATCCAATAATCACTAAGTGGGTCATGCGGAACAGCAGTGATGGTCTTCCCGGTGTGAGCCCCGTCTCATCAGGTAAAGAGCTCAGGCGGCTCACACAGGGCACTGGAAGGGGGCAGAGGCCATGGCGCTTTGGTAGGGATTCCTATTCGTCGGTACTCCGACGTGGCGTCGAGAGTGACCCACTGAATGGGAACGTCTTGGTTACGTATGTAACCCTCATTCCCTGAAGGAGGGAACGGAGACGCCACGTCCCGTCGCCATGTCCTCTGTACCCTGCTGGGGTGCCGGCTACCTACTCGGCTCCTCAGCAAAAGGCTGATTTGATGCATGCACCTGTGTCTCATTTATACCTGCGCTGCGTGGCATGAACACCTGGTGAAATCATTGCATGCCAATGTGCATTGGCTCGTTTAGTTTCACTCGAAGTAGATTGGCTATTCGTCGATACTCCAACGTGGCGTCTCCGTGCCCTCCTTCAGGGAACGAGGTTTACATACGTAACCGAAACGTTTTTCTCTGCTAATAGTGGCAGTTGATAAGCATCCACCATAACCTTACAGGCATCTAACACCACATTGACACATTCTTTTGTTACATGCTTTGACTCTTTATGTCATGCTGCGGTCAGGGCTAATAGATACAAATGTGCATTAAGGAAAATGACAGTCATTTACATCTTCACTTTTCTCATTATTAAAATAAGGCCAACATTCATCAAAATAAAGCCTATATTTACATTTATTCATTTAGCAGATGTTTTTATCCAAAGTGACATAGAATTAAAATATGAAATGACACGTTATGAATGGTCAAATGAGATATGAATATGAAACAGCATTCACAAAAGATTTTACTTCCATAATGCTACGAATTTCTATGAGAAAGGACAATTAACAACAATGTCCTACCAAATTGTTCTTTCGAATTTAATCTTTTTAATAAACAACCAGTTCATGAAATCAGTCAGTCTGAATGTGTTCTCAAGGTGTTGGAGTGGATCATTCGGACATATACGCTCTTGCAGTGATCCGTGAAAACAGCTCACAGACTCGAGATCAACCAAGAGCCATTTCTTTCAGACATGTCACATCATAATGATTCAGGTTGACGACTCATCCGCAACATAGGTTATACCGATGACTGAGAGCGTTTGAATTCGACTCACAGGGCGAAAATTAAGTATTAGAAATGTTACAAATAAAACTGGTTGAAATACAGTGCATCCAGAAAGTATTTAGAACACTTCACTTTTTCCACATTTTGTTATGTTACAGCCTTATTCCAAAATGGATTAAATTAATTATTTTCCTTTATTCTACAAACAATGCTCCATATGACAACAAGAAAGGAGTTTGTTTGAAATCTTTGCAAATGTATTTAAAAAAAAAACAGAAAAAAAAACATATAAGTATTCACAGCCTTTGCTCAATACTTTGTTGAAGCACCGTTGGCACCAATTACAGCCTCAAGTCTTTTTGAGTATGATGCTACACGCTTGGCACACCTATTTTTGGGCAGTTTCTCCCATTCTTCTTTGCAGGACCTCTCAAGCTCCATCAGGTTGGATGGGGAGTGTCAGTGCACAGCCATTTTCAGATCTCTAAAGAGATGTTCAATCGGGTTGAAGTCTGGGCTCTGGCTGGGCCACTCAAACACATTCAGAGAGTTGTCCCGTAGCCAGTCCTTTGTTATCTTGGGTGTGTGCTTAGGGTCGTTGTCCTGTTGGAAGATGAACCTTCGCCACAGAGCACTCTGAAGGTCCAGAGCACTCTGAAGCAGGTTTTCATCAAGCATGTCTCTATACATTGCTGCATTCATTTTTCCCTCAATCCTGACGCGTTGCCCAGTTCCTGCCTCTGAAAAACATCCCCACAGCATGATGCTTGCACCTCCATGCTTCACTGTAGGTATGGTATTGGCCAGGTGATGAATAGCCTGGTTTTTTGCAGACATGATGCTTGCCATTCAGGCCAAAGAGTTCAATCTTTGTTTCATTAGACCAGAGAATTTTGTTTCTCATTGTCTGAGAGTCCTTCAAGTGCCTTTTGGCAAACTCCAGGCGGGGTGTCATGTGCCTTTTACTGAGGAGTGGCTTCCGTCTGGTCACTCTACCATACAGGCCTGATTGGGTGAGTGCTGCAGAGATGGTTGTTCTTCTGGAAGGTTCTCTTCTCTCCACAGAGAAACACTAGAGCTCTGTCAGAGTGACCATCAGGTTCTTGGTCACCTCCCTGACTAAGGCCCTTCTCCCCCGATTACTCAGTTTGGCTTAAGTACAAGTAAAACTACCAGTCTAAAAATGTACTCAAGTAAAAGTAAAAAGTAGTTAATTTAAAATGTACTCAGAGTAAAAGTAACCGAGTTACTTTTTTTTAACAGCAGGGGTGGGGAATCTCCTGTGTAGGGTTGTGGTAGAATGAGATTTTCACGATATGAAAACATCAGAGTTTCACAGCATCACGGTATTAAACAATTATTTAATAAATAAACTATATTATTAAATGATGGTTATTATTATCACCATTTAAATTGGCATTAAATGAATGAAAACATTTTTTTTTTTTGGTTGAACAAATACTTTATTATAACAAACTTGAAACCATTTGTTTTGTTTATTAAAATTTCAATAAAACATGTCTAATCAACCAAATTCAATAAATGGTTATGAATTAGATTAACAATTATTTTTTATCATTAACTAATTAAAATGTTTAAGAATCTTTTTCTTTTTATGATTTTTATACAAATATACAGTATGACCAAAAGTTAACGGTGGTAATTAAATGAAATGTAACAAACTTTTATCCTTTTATTTTTTGGCAAACTGCTGCAAAACAGAGATTTTCAAGAGGTTTTCAAAAACGTTTATTTTGATGGGTTTTAGCTGCTTCTGTTAAAACCTGTTTCAGAGTGTATTTGACTGGTTTTTAAAATGTTCATGTGTTCATGTCCAAATATGGTTTGTGAGACGTTAAAACACCACGAGTAATACTTAAAACAAAACATACTTAAGTAATAGTAAAATTACAAAAGTAGAAGTACACAGAAAAACTACTCAATTACATGTAACTGCAGTAATGCGAGTAAATGTAATTTGTTACTTTCCACCTCTGGTGGTAAGACAAACCATGTGCAAAATCATATGTCAACACCATTGCTGAGTATTTTCTCCTTAAAACTGCAACGAAAAAGAAAAAAAAAGACAGTCTGAAAAACATGGTTTGAAATCACCAGTTTGATTTAGCATATATAACTATGAAGCAGGGGAGTCTCATGAGAAGCAAGGTTATTCTGGTATATTTTTCTGTTGATATGGAAAATTGGGTAGGCTACATTATCATATACATAGCAACACATTATTAGCTGTTTGATGACATAGTCAAGCAAAAGACTAATCATATTAATACTCATGTGTCCGACGTATGTAGAGAGCAATACATAAAACACTTTACCATTTTGATACATCGACTTGTAGACCAGCCTGTATGAGTGTGTGGAGACGGGGCTCATTTGCATATTCATGAATCTACATATACTAAATATAGCAAGGGTGTAGAGTGACATTCAAGCCATTTTAAGGCATGAATAAAAAAAATCACAGGAAAAATATGCTTAAATATGTACAATTATTGACTGCAGGGGGATAAAATAACATACCAATTAAATATAAAATTTTGCATAAAACTGCAGTAATGGAGACATGAAATTACAATAAACACAATTAATACATTTTAAAAAACCTAATAATTGGCATGTAATCCCGGGATGTCAAGGTGCCACAAGATTAAATCATTACATAAAATAATTCACATAAAAGTTTTGATCCAGTGTTTTAGAACTAAATGTTCAAATTACATTTTGATAATAATAAAACGACACAGGACTTTTCTTCTACCTGTCCAAAAGCAGATGTGAATTTTAACAGACTTAAATAACAGAATTATTTGTTTTTTTCACGCCCTTCCTTAGTTCAGAACCAACCTTGAGATTAAATCCTGCCCACATCTCTGGTGTTTAGGCTGATTGACGTGTTGTGTATGGAGAAAGAGTGCTCTAGCAGGACTGTCTCCCCAGCTGTTTCGGCTTTGGTCCACAGAGACAGTTTCTCAAGCTTGTATCAACTCCATCTCCCTGTCTACACACATCAGTGGTCATATGAGATATGAGCCCAACATCGCAACTCTTTCTCTGGGAGACCTTGTCCAGCATTGAAATATTAAACAACTTCAGAAAGTTTGAGCCGAACTGATAGAAAACATATTGAGATCAGCAATAAACCAACCAACAAATAAATAAGCAAACCAGCAATGTGCCAGGCAATTTGTTTATTTGATGATGAGTGATGATGACCTAATTTTTTTCATAAATCTGTGTGCACTCTTGAAACCACCAGTGTGATCCCCTCCTGCGGTTTGGATCTAGTCTGGTTTATCCAGAAGTATGTGTCAAAGAAATGATTGCTTACTGTACTGAGGGGTTCATGCATTAAATATGGCTTTTAAAATAGAACGCTCAGCTATGTCTCTCATCTACAAAACAGTCCTATGTTTCTCTGGCAACTGACCTACAAAATAAAACTTTAATCTTTAATTTGCATTAAAAAGACCTTTAAAGGGATCATATTATAAATACTTTTCTAAGAGGTCCACTTATAATGTTAGTAATTTTTTGAGCCATTCCAATGAAACAGGCATGTGAAATGAGAAACGTCTCGGTTACGGATGTAACCCTCGTTCCCTGAGGAGGGAACGGAGACGTACGTTAGTGACTAACGAATGGGGGTTTCGCTTAGAAGCCTATCATCTTCGAGCATATAGAAAACGCCCAATGGCGTGCCAATGCCATGGGGCATGCAAATTTTGCATACGTAACTCCGCCTCACCGCGTGAGTATATAAGGAAGTACGTGGCAATATCGCATTATGTTACCTGCTTGAGGAGCCAAGACTGAACTCCCGCGTTCCAGGTAGCACAGCTGATGTGGCAACGGAACGTACGTCTCCGTTCCCTCCTCAGGGAACGAGGGTTACATCCGTAACCGAGACGTTCCCTTTCGTTCAGTCACTACGACGTACGTTAGTGACTAACGAATGAGGGTTCCAATATAATCCCGCCACTCAGCTGTCTTCCAGTGCCCTCCGTAAGTGTGAGTTCCCTGTCGTAAGACTAATACGGACGAAGGACTCACGCTTAACACAGGATTACCAAGGTACACTGGGAAGCATATCCCAGTGAAGGAATGCAAAGATGCCTGCCCGTAGGGAGGACTTAAGAGTATACATATGACCCGCTAAGGGCTGCATATGGAAAACTCTAGGGTACCAGCCGCAGGTGGAATTTTTAACCCTAGGGGTGGCAGGGACTTGCCAAGGGAAAGACACCTGCTCGCTAAGGAGGCTTACGGTGCAAATACACGTGTGGGGGTCGCCGGAGGGGAACCATGCACACAGGGCACCTGGCCGGACACGAGGGTCTGGGCTCGAGAGAGGGCAGACACACAGGTATTGGTGTAAGCAGTGCTGGAGGAACTCAGGGCTCTCGGGGAAGCTCACCTGAGGGAAAATATTGCACGTATCCAGTCCGTGGAGTGGAATGGCGAGCAAGCGAAGACACCTGAGCCTGGCCCATTACCGGCCCCTCGGGGGGGCGAGTACATAGTCGGACACTGGCTCCACTCGGAGATTGTAGAACCTGGCGAATGTGTTCGGTGTCGCCCAGCCTGCAGCTCTGCAGATGTCTGTTAGTGAGGCGCCATGCGCTAAAGCCCAAGAGGAGGCCACACTCCGAGTGGAGTGTGCCCTAACCCCAAGGTGACATGGTCGACCTTGCTGCTGGTAAGCTAAAACAATGGTGTCCACTATCCAGTGAGACAGCCTTTGCTTTGAGAGAGCTCTTCCCATCCGCTCTCCACCATAACAGACAAGAGCTGGTCTGCGGTCCTGAAACACTGCGTGCTGTCTACGTAAGCGCGGAGGGCGCGTACTGGACAGAGCAGTGCCAAGGCTGGGTCTGCCTCCTCCAAAGGCAGCGCTTGCAGGTTCACCACCTGGTCTCTGAACGGAGTGGTGGGAACCTTGGGCACATATCCAGGCCGGGGTCTCAGGATCACGTGAGAGTTAGCCGGCCCTAATTCCAGGCACGCTTCGTCAACCGAAAATGCCTGCAGGTCCCCGACCCTCTTAAGAGAGGCCAATGCGGTCAGCAGAGCCGTCTACATCGACAGAACTTAATATCAACCGACCGCAAAGGCTCAAAGGGAGGCCTCTGCAGAGCACTTAGGACTACGGCGAGGTCCCAAGTAGGAATGAGAGGAGGGCGAGGAGGATTCAGTCTCCTCGCTCCCCTCAGGAACCTGATGATCAGGTCGTGCTAACTTACCTTTTTGTCCCCCAAGAGATCGTGGTAGGCAGATATTGCGGCCACATACACTTAAGGGTGGAAGGAGACAGCCTTCTTCCCACCCCCTCCTGGAGGAACGATAGCACAGACCCGATCGGGCATTTCCAGGGGTCTTCTTGGCGAGAAGAGAACCAGGTGACGAAGAGGTTCCACCTCAACGCATAGGCATGCCGAGTGGACTCTGCCCTAGCATAAGTGATGGTGGCGACCACCGGAGGTGGCAGGCCACTCAAACCTGCCGCGTCCCATCCAGGAGCCACACGTGGAGGCTCCAAGATTGGGACGCGGGTGCCATAGGGTGCCCCGTCTCTGAGTGTCTCAGAGGAATCGGCCAGGGAGGGGCTGTCGCAAGGAGTAAGAGTTCAGGGAACCAGGTCCGGCCTTGCCAGTACGGGGCGACCATAAGGACCTGCTCCTTGTCCTCCCTGATCTTGCACAGGAGCTGTGCGAGTAGGCTCACTGGGGGGGAGCGCATATTTGCGTCGGCCCCGCGGCCAGCTGTGCGCCAGTGCATCTGTGCCGAGCGTGCCCTCGGACAGGGAATAGAACAGGCTGCAGTGGGAAGAGTCGTGGGAGGCAAACAGATCTACCTGTGCATCCCTGAACTGTTCCCAAATCAGCTGGACCGTCTGGGGATGGAGCCTTCATTCCTCTGCACGGGGCAGAGTCGCTCTTCTCCCAGTCGACCTGAAGGCCCAGACGGGCTAAGTGCCGGAGCACTTGGACTCTGTGTCCGCAGACCTGCTTACGAGAGTGACCCAGTAAGAGCCAGTCATCGAAGTAGTTCAGGATGCGAACCCCGTGCTGCCTGAGTGGCGCAAGGGCTGCCTCGATAGACTACGTAGAGTCACGAGGGGACAGAGCTGCCCGAATGGGAGGACTGCGTACTGGATGTCCGCCCCTCGAAGCAAACTGTAGGAATGGTCCGGGTCGAGGAAGGACACATGAAAGTAAGCGTCCTTCAGGTCGAACGCTGCAACCAATCTACCGGACGAACGCGTCCGAGGAGGCGTTCACTACTGACATCCTGAACGGAAGCCTGTGAAGGGATCGGTTCAGGACCGGCAGGTCCAGGACTGGCCGTAACCCACCGGTTTCCTAGGGTACAATGAAGTAAGGGCTAAGGAAGCCCGACTTCATTTCGGCTGGAGGGACAGGCTCGATTGCACCCTTCGCCAGTAGGGTGGCAACCTCCGCACGCCTGATGGCCTTCGCGACCCAGCGGACAGCCCCTGAAGCTGAAGCCAGGCTCCAGGAACTGACCAACGAGGTCACTCGAACCACAGACATACCCAGGGTGGGGCAGCGAGGCAGCGTTACCGGCCCGGACATGGGAGGCGTAGCGTCCCGGTGTGGGGGCACGGTTAACGGCTGCGTACTGACAGAGGAGACCAAGGAAGGACGCACGTTCCACTGGGGTCTGCTCTGAGAGGAGGCTGGTGACAGAGAGGGATGAGAGCGGCGCGGCCCGTGGGGCGGCACACACTGCCATCACCGGTCTCTGTGACCTCAGAGATGGGACACCAGTTCTTTCCAAGTGCTGCCAGCCCGGGGGAAGGAGAGGCCCTGCTACCATCCCCTGGAAAGCACTGAGACCCATCTCTGGGTTGTCAGTACGTGTTACAGCCTCAGTCTGCTCTGGGGCGGCCGAGAACCTTTGGGCACAGTTCTCAGCCGCGCCGCCGAAGAGGCCAGCCTGGGATATGGGCGAGTTGAGGAGGCGGGATCAGTCAACCCCCCCATATCACCAGGTAAGGCCAGGATATTCTCCCGGACCACAGCTGTGGACATCGCCCGACCGAGGGAGCGTGTGGCAGCTCAAAAAAGAGCCCTGGGTCAGCTCCACCCTTGTGCATGTGCATAGGGGCGGCGGCCTACCCCATAGCACTGCAGGACCACGCCACCGAAGTAGACGAGCCCACAAGCTTAGGGAGGGTGCTTAGGACAGCCACGCCACGTCAAAGCCCTCTGTGGACACCGTAGTGCGCAACAGAGTGTTCAACAGTAGGGGGGGGGGCCCAGTGTACCCTAGGCCACGGCCCCATCAAGGGCAGAGAAGGCGGAGGAGGCCACCAAACGGTCACGGGAAGCACGGGGACTTCCAGGACCGCGTGATCTCCTCATGCACCTTGGGAGCGAAAGGCATTGGGGGCGGGGCCCAACAGCTGTCGGGTGCCGCCCACAAAAACCGATCGTGCAACCACGAGCACTCGCGACAGGGCGGAGTTCCACACCAGCGCAAGGCTCGCGGCTGCCCGAGATAACATGGCTGTCAACTCTAGGTCAGATCAGGCAGCGCTGACACACCCGGAGGCGGAGCACAACCTAATCGTCATCCCCAAAGGACTCTAGCCCACCTTGGGATGCGGCGATCGACATCTCGCTGCTATCTGGAGTGTGCACGAAACGAATGAGGCGTCAGAGACGGGCCACTGTTTCAGTCCAGCACTCGCGGGAAGCGATGTGCAAGAGGGGGGCGTGGCCCGAGGAACGTATCGTCGGGGTTCTTAATACCACAGCACTGCCCTCAGGTCACCCTGGCCACCAGCCAAAGTACCACCTCTCTCAGAGACGGTAGATTGGGGTGTGGCAGAGGGGACTCTCTCTCCTCGTGGAGATCACTGAGTCTCGACCGCGACATCGCGATGGTCACGTTCCCGCAGTGGGAACATGACACATCCACAATCACTGCCCGAACGTGCTGAAGCCCAAACACGTCGAGCAGTGAATGTGCCCATAGATAGCAACGGAGATCGATCGCACCCGGAAGTGCACGGGCGAACCGTCTTGAAAAAGACATGCCACACGCAAGCTCTTTTTGTGAGAGGAAACCTCGCAGTCGATGCCGAAGCGCCCAGGGAAACACACACCAGCTGTCTAGCAGACCACCGCGCAGATCAGCAGGCGTGCCACCACACCAACACCGACTGGAAAGCTGCTCGTCTCGAAGAGGCTGACAGAGTCTCAGAAGGCTTGTGAGGAGTGAAGAGGTAGGTACTCTTGGCTCCGAAAGCAGAAACATAATGCGATATTGCCACGTACTTCCTTATATACTCACGAGGTGAGGCGGAGTTACGTATGCAAAATTTGCATGCCTCATGGCATTGGCACGCCATTGGGCGTTTTCTATATGCTCGAAGATGATAGGCTTCTAAGCGAAACCCCCATTCGTTAGTCACTAACGTACGTCGTAGTGACTGAACGAAAGGGAAAAGCACTTTTCTCCGACAAATCCTCTAACAATGTTGCCATGTCTGATTACTATAAGTGACTTTGTTTTTTTTTTTCATTATCACATACAAAATTGTGCAGTGGCAGATTGCATTTTATGGGTTTATTTCCAAAATACACATGGGTGAGAAAGAGAGAGCCATATTGATTGAATTTGTTTGACCATTTGTATACTGTACGTGAAACCTTTGAACAATTTTGTAAATAGAAAATACAATTTAGAATAATCCTGTTTTATGCACTTTATGCCACAACAAATCAGATAAAAAAAACATGCAATTCTACTTGATCCAAAATGATCCATAATGTTTTTTATTTATAAATTACATATCGGATTTAATCAAATAAAATAAAAAAATCTCTCTTTCTGTGTATTTAGCATTTGCATGATATGCCCCAATACACTCTTAAAAAAAAAGGTTCTATATGGTTCTTGACTCGTAATCATAGGGGAACCTTTTTAAGTGCTATATAACACCAATTTTGGTGCTTCAGTGGTTCTTCAGAGGTTCTTCACCGGTTCTTTGACTAAGATGCTATATAGCACCCATAACTAAGGTGCTATATAGCACCGCTACCATATACAGAACATGTTAAGATATGGTGCTATACAGCACTAAAAGTGGTTCCTCTTTGATTATGACGAAGAACCATTTTTGGTGCCATATAGAACCTTTTTTTTTAGAGTGTAGGTTTCATCGACATGTAACTAGGTCAATGTGTTGATGCATTAATTCCAAGTTGAAGAAATACATAACGAGTTTAATTAAATGTTTAGGGTTTTTTTGGGGGTTGGGAAGTAGGTTTTTAGTTCTGAAAGTTACAGTATGATTTCATAGTACCTCTTAAGCTCTTTTACCTCAAAAGATCAAGGAACAAATTTTTATGACACGACCCCTTTAAACACTATTGCGTCACCATGGGATTTTAAGGTTCTATCTGACATTTTTGTCAAGATTGAGTTATTCACATATTCTTATTCTGTGACAACTTATTTACATTATATGTTTGTTTATTTTTTAAGTTGCGTACGTTTTGGTACTTTTTATTTAGAAAACAAAAAGGTTCTATCTACAAAGTCAAACTCTAACTTAAGGGCGAGCCAATCAACACTTTGAATGCACACAAGAGGACCAATGAGCAAGACTGTTCAAACTCCCACAGTCAAAATATCTATCTCTGTCTGTCTGTCTGTCTGTCTGTCTGTCTGTCTGTCTGTCTGTCTGTTTCAAACTTAACTAACGGTTCCTGCAATAAAGTGTTTAATTACCTACCATATTCCTACCTAAAATTAACATCTGCACAGGACAAAATATTTAGCACTGGCTTTTATGTTTTACTTGAACCAGAAAACAATCTGTCCTAAAATATGAAATAAATGTCATAGAAAGCATTACACTTAAAGCAAAAATACATATTACAACATATTACAACACTAATTTTATGTAAATTATAAGTAAACTGTTCGTGTTTCTTGAAAATTATTGCTTCAATTAATGTTTTGCAAGATAGAACATTATAGGCCAGATTTACTAACAGCTTGCACCAGCGCAAAACCCTCTTTTGGTGTTAAAAACTACTGTCAGGATCAGTGATGCCAGCAACGCGTTACTTAGTACTCTAATCTGACTACTTTTTTCCAGTAACGAGTACACATTACTATTTCCAAACCAGTAATCAGATTAAAGTAATTTATCCAAGTCACTGTGAGTTACTATTTTAGTAATTTCCCTTAGTAAAAATATCTATTTTTGCTTTCTTCTTGTGTCTCGGGGAGAGTATTTATATTAAGTGAAGTCAAGAAAGACATTTTTATTAAAAAATATTTTTTAATTTCAACTTAAAATGTCAGGAGATACATTGTTGACGTTACTATTAAAAATGCGCTTCCAATAAAGTGAGTGTTGGCAAAAACGGTTGTCATTTCTATGTTGCGGCAGCAGGGGTGTTGTCAGCAACTGCTGAATGTAACAAATAAAGTAACTTGTAATCTAACTTAGTTACTTTTAAAATCAAGTAATCTGTAAAGTAACTAAGTTACTTTTTAATTAAAGGAGTAATCAGTAATCAGATTACTTTTTCAAAGTAACTGTGGCAACACTGGTCAGGATTTACCATAGACACACAGTGAAAAATTAGCGCTGATAAGGCATGGACAGAGTTATATTTGCGGCTGAACTTATTTCATATGCGTTTGTTGGCGTTTCCCTTTCAGATGCAGCATTTATTAAAGGAGAGTATTTAAAGGGGTCATGAACAGGCTTTTTTTATATATATATATACTGCTGTCTGAGGTCAACTTATAACGTTCGCGTGGTTTTTACATTCAGAGACATCATAATGAATAAGTAATAGGCTATTTCCTGACCTGGTTTTGAGGCTCTCTCAAGACACACTCAGTTTTGATGGGCGTGCCGCACTGAAGACTTGGAAGTAAACGCCCACGGCTAGGATTGGATAAGATTAGCATATTTAATAAGTTTCAGCTCCCTTCAGCACATGTGGGATTTGTTTTGAAAGCGCGTGGAGAAACGCTCACAGGGCTCGCAAAATGCCTTTATCAAACAAACACAATGATTCATCTCTCATCCACCCGCGGTTGATTGGAATGTTATTTTTTTATTACTTAGTCTGCCCGATCGGCGAATAACCGCAACACGTACACACACGCGTGCACAAGAAAGGAATTTTATTTCACTATTTAAGATAGCCCGTCGGCAGGCTGGACTTACGTTTTGGTAGCCCGTCTGAAAAAACACATAGGTTGGGCTTTGCGAGCCCTGGCCCATAACGTTACGAGTCCGAGTCTAATCACGAATTAACCAGTAACACCTCAAATAAAGGATTCTCCAGCCTGTGACAGCGTGCTAAGGTATGTTAAGTTAGACACGTACACATAATCAATACGATCTGTAACAATGCAATACTATCACATATAAAAAACATGTTTTACTCACATAAGTGTGTTGCACCATTCCTGTCGGATCCAATATAGAAGGCACAGCATTGTGTTTTAATCTCAATATGTCGGCAAATCCAGTCTCGACCTGTATCTTGTTTACAATTGATTCTGTGGTGAAATGAAGCGAACAAACACGCAATGTCTTACACACGTGAGCTGGAACCGGCATATTGCTCATTAGCGCGATCCGTTTAGCTCCACGAGTCGGTGGGCGGGGCTACAGGCGCACATATTTATCTGTTGAGGCAGCGTTTCTGCATTCTATGACGTCAGTGGTCGACATATTCTGAAATCGATCGTTTGCTGGACCTGGTGTCAATAAAAGCTTTTCTTTGACTAACAAGGATGCTTTCAGCTCCGAAACCTACAGGATATTCTTATATCACGATGAACTTTTATATATCAACGGCTCAAGGGAAAGTTGATTTCTCAATTCATCACCCCTTTAAATGAATACCTATCAGATTGTGCTACCAGCATCATATTCATGTGGTTTGAGGCTTTATTAACATCCATACACCATAAACCTACCCTATCTGTCAGAGTCAATAAAGAATGGATCCAAAAACAGAGGTTGACAGGATAACAACAGTCTTTAATGAGAATATAAACAAGGCAGTCTGTCGTTAAGGCACACAGAACTGGAAAAACAAACTGAGAAGGCAGCTGAGATGATCCTGTCTCGAAGAGGAGAGAGATCGGGACACCAGTAGAGGTGGAGGCAGTTCTTGAGAATAAATCACAGTCAGGAACAGAGGACCGTGAAGGTACTCTTGCAGCAAATGCAGAACTCAGACTAAACTTAGGCGCAAGGCTGTATCAGACAAACAAGACCAGGTGAGCACTTCCAAAGCAAATCAGACAAGAAGAAAGCAGCAGTCGTAACGCATGACATGAAACAATGATCCAACAAGAGGCAGTAAGAACAAACACTAAATAAAGGGTAAGCACTCAAACAAAAGTGGGAACAGGTGTCATCGCAAGGCAGCGAGGCGCTGATTGCGATGACTAACAGATGCTGGTAGACAGAGAGAAGATGAGCCTAACGAGCGAGTGAGAAAGTGTGTGTGTGTGTGTGTGTGTGTGTGTGTGTGTGTGTGTGTGTGTGTGTGTGTGTGTGTGTGTGTGTGTGTGTGTGTGTGTGTGTGTGTGTGTGTGTGTGTGTGTGTGTGAAACAATCAGGAAGGAGAGTGAGTGAAGAAAAGGATAGTGAGAAGCAGAGAGAAAGAACCTGACACATGACAGTACCCTTATAGAATGTAAATATTTGAAAAATAAATATTAAATAATGATGTGCGCATGCACAGTAAGTCCTGGTAAGACAATCTGACAGGTAGGATGAAATATCAGGACACCTGTCAAGCAACAACTGTGTTCTTTAATTTGCACGTCGTCAGTAGATCACTCGCTGAACTTTCCACTCCCAGTTGTGCTTTTTTGGAATTGCGCTCTCACACTAATTCGCCCTGTTTAGTAAATCTGGCCCTAATTCTAAGCGGAAAGTGATTTTTTTAGCATTAGAACGTTCTATCTGCATTTGGCCTGTTCCAAAAATACCCATTTACAAATTTGAGAGGATTTTGATATTGTACATTTAGAATACATTTAGGGTCTCAAGTATAAAATCATTTTCATGTATAAAAGAGACTTGCTCCGATATAATTTTTGTTATATGGAATGCAAAATCTTTGAAGCTCAATATCTCAAAATTGCTCTGAATGCAGATAGAACCTAATAATTCCAAGATGGCGATTGGTTCTGTGCACCAGCAGTATTAGCTTTAGAACAAAAACTTTATAAGGGCCTTTGCAAGACTAATCCTTCAATAGTGCATCCTTATCTTCATGTGCTAAGCACTAACCCAAAGAGGAGGTATTGCTCTTGTTGTTGTGGTTTAGTCTGTTATGTGATGGAAGCTGAACTGCAAGCCAAACTATATGTACACCCACTAAATTATCCCGTCTTGCCAGGAAAAGAGACTGGAGATTGGAGAGGAAAGGAGGACAGGAAGGGGGTGGGTAAAAGCAGATGGTGAGGTGAATTGATTTTGGCACACTTCCTCAACATCCCCCTTTGATCTTTTACAGAATTGTCCCGACCAGGTCCTATTCATCTTCCCAGCAAATTTCAAAGGTCATACCAGAATACCAGCATCGATGATGAGATGCATATCTCATTTAATGGAATCTTCTTGAACTTTCATTGAACATGGCTGAGCAACGGCAGTTCCAGTAATCAATGTCTTGTTTCTACAGTCACCAGTAATCGCGTTAGCATTGCGGCTACTGTACTGCTGCATGGAAAGATAAGCTCAAACAGGCAAAACAGAGAGGAGACACGATACGAGGGCTGGTATTTCCATCTGTAACCCATACATTGACTCCGATGGTCTCATTCAGGCTCACCCAAAAGTCTACACGGATTAGCTATAATTCCATCCTTCCTTTAGCTACACCTTTCACCGAGCCCACATAATCCGGTGTGAATGGATACTTAAAGCATATAGTCTTTTATTTGCTGCCAAAAGACTAAAACCTAAATTATACCGGCTTGTCATTTCGGCAAATACGTCACTTCGAAAGCTTATCACCCGGGATAACTTGTTGACGAAAATGGGTTTTCCGCCTCGGCTTTCCTGCGAGCATCAAGAAATACAGTGTTTATTAACTGTACAAAGTTCCTGAAGTGAATGCACATCCTACACACTAGTTTTTGAGAAAAAAAATGAATTAAGGGGGAACAACACAAAAGCAATAAACAGCCTATGTTGCAGTCATATTCAGCTAGCCACATCACAATAATGAGTGCAAGAATAGCAAAAGTTAGTTTGTAATAAACCACCAGGAGTTTCTTACCTGCTGATGAAAAGGAGGAGGAGCAAAGAACCCACAAAGCTGCACAAATGCATGGCTGCTTGAGTGTTACGCGTATGACTGAGAAACGAGAGACAAAAAATGGAGAGATTATGTAAACTCAACAGATTTGTACATAGAGATTACGCATTACTGACAAATTTTACAGTTAGCACTCCACATTTTAGCTTGATGAGCCAGGACAAATTAGGACAGGTTTTCTCAATCCTCATTACATGTATTTAGAGACGCTTCAGTGACAAAATATACCCCTTACATACGTTTTGACTGAAGCTATAAGGTGATGCCCTTAAAAAAAGGCATTTCTATATCTATAATAGTTCACCATCACAGAATACTTTGAGAAAACATTTGACCAGCTAATCAATTGAGATATACAGTATATGTGGAAAAAAGTTGAAAAAGGTTGAGAAACAAGCAAATTTTAATCATTTTCAAACACTTATGAATGATTTGTGAAACTTTATCCTGTGAAATCATTAACCTTTAATTTGAATTTAACCATTGAAAAGATGCACTCTGAAGCATATAATCCCAGAACACATAGTGAAATAATCCCTCAAAAAAAAGCTTTAACGTTGGAATCCAGTTCATTCTGAGAACAGATTTACTGATGGTGACATAAAACTTGACAGATACTGCATATTCCCAGGGAATTATGTAAAACCACTTTAGCTGTGTTACCACCAACTACGCAAAGACGACAAGATACAACAGAATAAGTAGTATTTAGGTTCTAAAATTATTCTCATTTCCCTCGTTCTTGTATGTATCCAGTTGGCTCTGAGCCTTTCAGCTTTGTATTTGTTATAAAACAGCTTTTATCTGGCCCTATATTTCACAGGTACTTTTTATCTTCTCAATGTCTATTTTGAGCATTGATGGCAAAAAATAGTCTGCGATTCTTTGCTTAGTCTTCCAGTACAATTGCAATCTGTTTGCAGCTGTGACGATGAGTTTGAGACAACGGACATCTGCCCTGCAGCATGTGTTCATACACACAATGTGCAGGAAGATGTAAAAATGCTTACATTTGGATTGCTTGGGTAGTGCTAAAGTATTTAAAGCGGGTATCATGTCATGTTGACATGGTTGTCACATTGACATGGTTAAACAAACAAAACACTGTCATATTAGCATGAAAAAGAAAAATCTATTCTTGACCCAGATTCATTTTTTTTCCACACAGACCAACACACACACAAAAAAAATACTCTGAGATGTGATTTTCTGAAAAACTGGGGTCCACACAATTGAAACACACTTAAAATATCTTCTTTTATGTTCCACAGAAGAAAGAACGTCATACAGGTTTGGAACAACATGATGGTGAATAAATGATGAATTATGTGAACGAGCCCTTTCATTTTTGTAAGCACAAGCCATCAGAGGTAGACACATTCTTACTAGGAGAAAATCTTGACATCTCCAGTGTTATTTTTACCTGGCTGCATCCATGAAACATGCAGTCTTCCTACATACATATATATCCTACAATCAGAATTCCCTCTCCTTCCCAGTGCAAAAGCTGTTCTATCTCGTTCCTACCCTCGTGGTTTGTGACTCAGTGGCTGCTTGAAGGATCCTGGTCTTAAGACTGAGATGTCACTCATTTAGAATGACAGATGACATCTTCAATGAGGTCTGGACCTTGATAGGGATGACCCCGCGGGAAGGTTACACTGGACTTGTTTAACAACCTTACCAGGAGGAAACCCAAAAATCCTGAAGCTAGGAATGCTTTGGTGGTTATGGGTATTGGATCTCTAGGGCTACAGATAAACTGCACTGCCCTCTTGCCTGCTCTTAATATACACTACCATTCAAACATTTGGGTTTTTTGAAAGTCTCTTATGCTCACCAAGGCTGCATTTATTTGATCAAAAATACATTAAAACAAATATTCAAACAACAGTTTTCTATTTTAATATATTTGAAAATGTCATATATTCCTGTGATGGCAAAGCTGAATTTTCAGCAGCCATTACTCCAGTCTTCAGTGTCACATGATGCCATGGGCTTTGCGGAATTTGCATACGTAACGTATACGTGGGCTGGAGTCATCCGAGGATGAAGATTCGGCTGTGCTGCCGCCTTCGGGCGTCCCAGCATTGTCCGAGTCTGACCCGGAATTGACAGCCATGCTATCTCGGGCCGCCGCTGCGCTTGGGTTGGAGTGGAACCCTCCGCCCCGACCTGAGCGTTCGCGGTTGGACGATTGGTTTTTGGGGGAGCGTCCGGACACCCGTTCGGCCACTCCTCCAATTCCTTTCTTCCCCGAGGTACATGAAGAGGTTGCGCGGTCCTGGAAGAACCTGTTGTCTTCCCGTGACCGTTTGGCGAGCTCTTCCGCCTTCTGCACCCTCGATGGGGCTGTGGCTAAAGGGTACACTGGGGTCCCCCCGGTCGAGCGCTCTGTTGCGATGCAACTGTGTCCGCAGAGTGCCTCGTCCTGGCGCGGCGATCCTAAGCACCCCTCCAAAGCCTGTAGGTTTTCGTCATCCCTGGTGGCGAAGACCTATAGAGCCGCGGGGCAGGCTGCAGCTTCGCTGCATGCCATGGCAACTCTTCAGGCCTACCAGGCCAAGTTGCTGTGCAACATGCACGAGGGAGGAGCTGACCCAGGACTCAGCAATGAGTTGCATGCCACCACCGACCTCGCGACCGCGTGCTCCCTGGGTCAGGTGATGTCCACTAATGTGGTCCAGGAGCGACACTTATGGCTCACCCTGGCCGATATGCGGGACGCCGAGCGAACACGTTTCCTCGACGCCCCCATATCCCAGGGTGGGCTATTCGGCGGGGCGGTCGAGGACTTCACCCAACAGTTCTCGGCCGCTCAGAAGCAGACTGAGGCAATTAAACACATCCTGCCCCGGCGGTCCGCTGCTGCCTCCACCCAGCCGCCCGCGCAGTTGCCTCAGCCTGCTTGCTGCCGCGGACGCCCTCCTGCGGTTCCCTCAACCTGACCGCAGGAAGGCTTCCCCGTCCGTTCCAGGCTAAGCGGCGCTCCTGATACGGACAGCTCAGGGATGGGCGGTTCTTTCCAGGAGACGGCAGCAGGGCCACTCCTTCCCCCGGTGAAGGGCCGGGGGAGAATCTTTTGTTCAGTTGCTGGCCCCCGGGTCAGCAGCACCCTAATGTGGTTAAAGAAAGAACTGACAATCCCATCCCTGAGCACCCAGAGATCGGTTATGACGGTGCGCGCCACCCTCGGGTCCCGCCACTCGCATCCCTCTCTGTCGCCAGCCTCCCCTCAGAGCAGACCCCAGTGGAACGTGCGTCCTTCCCTGGTCTCCTCTGTCGGGACGCAGCAGTTAACCGTGCCCCCACACCGGGACGCCCAACAGCCTCCCTTGTCCGGGCCGGTAACGCTGCCTCGCTGCCCCACCCTGGGTACGTCTGTGCTCCGCATGACCCTGTTGGTGCAGTCTCTGGAAGCATGGCTACAGCTTCCGGGGCTGTCCCGCTGGGTCGCGTGGACCATCAGGCTCGGCTACGCGATTCAGTTCGCGCAGGCTCCTCCCCGTTTCAGGGGTGTCCGCTATACCGAGATCGGGGCCAACGCCCCCGTCATGCATGCGGAGATTGCCACCCTGCTGGCAAAGGGTGCGATCGAGCCTGTCCCTCCAGCCGCAATGAAGTCGGGGTTCTACAGCCCCTACTTCATTGTACCCAAGAAAACCGGTGGGTTACGGCCAATCCTGGACCTTCGCATCTTGAACCAAACCCTACACAGGCTTCCGTTCAAGATGTTGACTGCGAAACGCCTTTTCGAATGCGTTCGTCCGGACGATTGGTTTGCAGCGATCGACCTGAAGGACGCCTACTTCCATGTCTCCATCCTTCCTCGACACAGACCATTCCTACGCTTTGCTTTCGAGGGGCGGGCATATCAGTACGCGGTCCTCCCATTCGGGCTATCTCTGTCCCCTCGCGTCTTTACAAAGATTGCCGAGGCAGCCCTTGCGCCCCTTCGGTGGCGAAGGGGCCAACATGTGCTTGTTAGGACAGACAACACGGCCGTAGTAGCATACATCAACCACCAGGGCGGTCTACGCTCCCGCCGTATGTCTCAACTCGCCCGCCACCTCGTTTTATGGAGTCCGAAGCGCCTGAGGTCCCTTCGTGCTGTCCATATTCCGGGAGCCCTGAACCGTGCAGCCGACGAGCTCTCACGGCTGTAGCCACTCCCGGGAGAATGGAGACTCCATCCCCAGACGGTCCAGCTGATTTGGGAACAGTTCGGGGACGCGCAGGTAGATCTGTTTGCCTCCCACAACTCTTCCCACTGCAGCCTGTTCTATTCCCTGACCGAGGGCACGCTCGGCACGGATGCACTGGCGCACAGCTGGCCGCGGGGCCTACGCAAATATGCGCTCCCCCCAGTGAGCCTACTCGCACAGCTCCTGTGCAGGATCAGGGAGGACAAGGAGCAGGTCCTTCTGGTCGCCCCGCACTGGCCGGACCTGGTTCCCCGAACTCTTACTCCTTGCGACAGCCCCTCCCTGGCCGATTCCTCTGAGACCGGACCTCCTCACTCAGAGACGGGGCACCCTATGGCACCCGCGTCCCGATCTTTGGAACCTCCACGTGTGGCTCCTGGATGAGACGCGGCAGGTTTGAGTGGCCTAACACCCCCGGTGGTCGCCACCATCACTTCCGCTAGGGCAGAGTCCACTCGGCATGCCTATGCGTTGAAGTGGAACCTCTTCTTCACCTGGTGCTCTTCTCGCTAAGAAGACCCCTGGCCTTCGGCCTGATTGGGTCCGTGCTTTCGTTCCTCCAAGAGGGGGTGGAGCGTAGGCTGTCTCCCTCCACCCTTAAAGTTTATGTGGCCGCAATATCTGCCTACCACGATCTCTTTGGGGACAAGAAGGTAAGTCAGCACGACCTGATCATCAGGTTCCTGAGGGGGGCGAGGAGACTGAATCCTCCTCGCTCTCCTCTCGTACCCTCTTGGGACCTCGCAGTAGTTCTAAGTGCTCTGCAGAGACCTCCCTTTGAGCCTTTGTGGTCGGTTGATATTAAATTTCTGTCAATGAAGACAGCTCTGCTGACCGCATTGGCCTCGATCAAGAGGGTCGGGGACCTGCAGGCTTTTTCGGTTGACGAAGCGTGCCTGGAGTTCGGGCCGGCTAACTCTCACGTGATCCTGAGACCCCGGCCTGGATATGTGCCCAAGGTTCCCACCGCTCCGTTCAAAGACCAGGTGGTGAACCTGCAAGCGCTGCATTTGGAGGAGGCAGACCCAGCCTTGGCATTGCTCTGTCCAGTACACGCCCTACGCGCCTATGTAGACAGCACGCAGTGTTTCAGGACCTCAGACCAGCTCTTTGTCTGTTATGGTGGAGAGCGGAAGGGAAGAGCTCTCTCAAAGCAAAGGCTGTCTCACTGGATAGTGGACACCATTGTTTTGGCTTACCAGCAGCAAGGTAGTCCATTCGGAGTGTGGCCTCCTCTTGGGCTTTAGCGCATGGCACCTCGCTAACAGACATCTGCAGAGCTGCAGGCTGGGCGACACCAAACACATTCGCCAGATTCTACAATCTCCGAGTGGAGCCAGTGTCCAGTTATGTACTCGCCCCCCGAGGGGCCGGTAATGGGCCAGGCTCAGGTGTCATCGCTTGCTCGCCATTCCACTCCTCGGACTGGATACGTGCGATATTTTCCTCAGGTGAGTTTCCCCGAGAGCCCTGAGTTCCTCCAGCACCGCTTACGCCGATACCTGTGTGTCTGCCCTCTCATGAGCCCAGACCCTCGTGTCCGGCCAGGTGCCCCGTGTGCTTGGTTCCCCTCTGGCGACCCCCACACGAGTACTCTCAAGTCCTCCCTACGGGCAGGCATCTTGGCATTCCTTCACTGGGATATGCTTCCCAGTGTACCTTGGTAATCCTGTGTTAAGCGTGAGTCCTTCGTCCGTATTAGTCTTACGACAGGGAACTCACACTTACGCAGGGCACTGGAAGACAGCTGAGTGGCGGGATTTTATTGAACCCCCATTCGTTAGTCACTAACGTACGTCGTAGTGACTGAACGAAAGGGAACGTCTCGGTTACGGATGTAACCCTCATTCCCTGAGGAGGGAACGGAGACGTACGTTCTGTTGCCACATCAGCTGTGCTACCTGGAACACAGGAGTTCAGTCTTGGCTCCTCAAGCAGGTAACATAATGCGATATTGCCACGTACTTCCTTATATACTCACGGGGTGAGGTGGAGTTACGTATGCAAAATTTGCATGCCCCATGGCATTGGCACGCCATTGGGCGTTTTCTATATGCTCGAAGATGATAGGCTTCTAGGCGAAACCCCCATTCGTTAGTCACTAACGTACCTCTCCGTTCCCTCCTCAGGGAACGAGGGTTACATCCGTAACCGAGACGTTGTGCTGCTTAATAATTTTGTGGACTGTGATCTTTTTTTTGTTCAAAAGAAAAGCAAAAAATCAATCAATTTAATGCATCCTTGCTGAATAAAAGTATCAATTTCTTAAATTTTTAAAAAAAAATCATACTGACCCCAAACTTTTAAACACTGGTATATTCACAAGACTTGATGGCTGTCTGATGCCTCAGCTATTTTTCTTTATTGCACACCTTCTTGCTATATTGACTTCAAACGCCAGATATCTCAGTGAAAATCTAGGTCAGTGAATGACTGAGTTCTGTATCTTGCAACGGCAGGGTCCAATTACTGTTATTTGACAAACTGAAAAATATATCCACGTGAACCTTCTGAATTAATCATGAAAGCAAAATAGGAGCATAATGTGAAGCATTAAAGCCTTTCTTAGCCATATCATTTAAATATATATATATAATATATATATATATATATATGTTTTTTCTGTTTATTTGTGTGTATGGTGAAGCAGGGAAAACATCTCATATTTCCTCTTTGAGTATTGTAAATAATAAAATATGAATGTGGAAGAGAGAGAGAGAGAGAGAGAGAGAGAGAGAGAGAGAGAGAGAGAGAGAGAGAGAGAGAGAGAGAGAGAGAGAGAGAGAGAGAGAGAGAGAGAGAGAGAGAGAGAGAGAGAGAGAGAGAGAGAGAGAGAGAGAGAGAGTTTGTGCACAGGGTAAATATGATCGGTCTGCCTTTGATAGAGATTATCTGGGCATCTCATGGCACCAAAGATAAACCGCTTTTAACACAACTGATCATTTACCAGCTAACAGAGCACATGAGAAATGCTGATTTGAAAACCAATGGAGAGCTTAGCCTTAAGCCTTCAGCTAATCACAAGATGGAAATCTCCACAGTTTCTCATAGTTTTTCAGGCCACAGTCTATAGTAATGTACTATAGTAATGTACAGTATAGAAACAGACACCAATAAGCCATCGTGTCACTTGAGGACATCAAAATCTCAATTCAAGGGCCTTAACTTAAAAGAATAGTTCACCCAAACATTACAATTCTGCCATTAATTCCTCACCCTCATCTCATTCCATAACCCATAATTGACAACGTATGCAACTACCACTTTTAAGCCCCAGAAAGGTAGTAAAGACATCATAAAAGTAATCCATGTGACGGCAGTGGTTTAACCTCAAATGATGCAAGTGCTTTGTTTGTGCAAAAAACTAAAATAAATAATAATAATATATATATAATTTACCATTTTATTGGCAAAATATTAACACATGCTCTCACGTCAACACAACACGCATGTGTCGTGGTGCTCTCGTGAATGCTCTCATTTCATCACATATGAGTCATTGTGCTCTCGTGAATGCTTGTTCGAGATAAATATTTTGTAAAAAAAATAAACCACTGATGTCACATGGATTACTTTAATTTTGCCTTTACCTTTCTGGGGCTTGAAAATAGTAGTTGCGTATAGGCTTGTCAATGGAGGGACAGAAAGCTCTCAGATCTCATTAAAAAGATCTTCATTTGTGTTCTGAAGATGAACGAATGTCTAACGCCTTTAGACTGACAGTCAGTAATTCAGAATTTTCATTTTCACTTTAACTCTATGCCATCTTTAACCTGACATGATTTTTTTTACTTTATTATTCATTGTATTGAACAACAATATGCTACTGTAGGTCTAAATTCAAGCAAAATAGAGATTGTTATTTCACTTTCCATCTTTCCAACTTTCCAATTTCTAACACATTTAAGGCAATATTCACCAAAACTTTGATTTTCTTCAAACCGTGCCTGTCAAAAGTGATTTTATATTCAAAACTGTTTGCATGCTCTGATTTTGAACTTTTTATTTTAACCAATAAGTTGTAATGATCTTACACATTATTTGTTCCCTCAGAAAATGCTAGTAAATTTCACAATTACAAAGAAATGGGCTAGTATTTTCTTATAAAACAGGCTACGTTTATAGGCCTATTTAAAAAAAACGTGATCAGATGTTAATTTAGAATCTGATCTTATATATATATATATATATATAAACATTCTCATGAGCTGATTTTTATTGATTATCATTAAATTGTATGCCTGCATTTGAATGTCGTTTTCTGTGTGTCCCTTAAACTTTGTTCTAGAATGAAAAGGTTAAATCTGACGATCTGTCACAGTGGGACTACGTTGTTTCTGTAAAAATGTAAAATTAGTTTTATAATTAATGTGAATTGTTCCACATGTAGAATGTGTAGGCTATATTGTGCTTGTTTTTATACAAACACAGTAGCCTACACATTCGACATGTGGTAGCAATTCACACTAATTATAAAACGCATTTAAAATGTTTACATTAACACTCTATAATAGATATAAAAAGCGGTTTTAAAAGTGTTTACCGTCTTCTAAACTATTAATCAATCAACAAGCAAGCGCTTTAAACAACAAACATGATTGCTAGTTTTCGGATTTTTCCTCAAAACTATAGCCAATAATAAATCCATCGTACAGTCCTGACTTTGTACGTTATCAAACATCAAAATATTTCATTCAAATGCATAAACGTAGCCTATACATCATATCAAATTTGACTCACTGCGTACTTACATTTAAAGCCGGGCAATCGTTTGCCTTTCCCAAACGCTATATTGAATCACTCATCTACATACGTTGTATCGGTTGTAAGTCCCAGCCATTTAGTTCTGTGAAAAGAAAGACGCGACTTTAAGCGGTTTCCAAGGCACTGGAATCCGTCAGGGATGCGCAACTACTTCACAGCAGTCAGTCTAAACTACTGGTTGCTTCCTAGACACATTCTGCGCTGTGTGCTCATAGGAGAAGAACCTATCAGTGATAGACTTCACGATTCAGTAGTGATTGGAGGGAACAGGCTTGGAAAATGACATCTCAAATGTTTGGCAAATATACATTGAATCACAGTGGCATGCAATTATCACATACTCACATCATATAGCTACTACTAATCTCTATGAGCCATGTATGCCACATACATGCAGACAAACCCATCATCGCTTTCTTTATATGTCATGTCATTTTGACCATGAGGTTATTTCCTTTGAGGCGTGAAATTCTATTTTCACATGCTCGCCCACTTCTGGCAAGTAAGAAATGTTTGACATTGCATCATACTTATGGCGTAGCACTCCAGGGAATAATGCGATATCAAGTGCAGAAATGCATTTGCTTCTTCTAGCTGGTTGTTAGAGGCTGAATTCTGGAATTTTGGGGTAAGCTCCAGTTCCAGCACCCACGGAACTGGCAGGTCTTCATAATAAACCTTGCTGCTGCTCTCCAACATATAACTGCCAACAGGCACAGATCTGATTGTAAGAGATTTCCTTTTGAAACTGATGGATGTCTTCACGGCATATTTCAGTGCTGAAAATGTGTGCAGATCATCTTTGGGCTGTAGGCTATTGAAGTTTTGAGAAGGTAAGTTAAGCTAAAAATAAAATCCCAGAACGTATTTGTTGAAAACACTGTTGGCTCTGATCTATCTTCATCAAGCACCTGCAAGTCAGTTGGTGACAAAGCTAATTGACTGCATATCTATGCACATCAGCATGTTGCCTGTCAGATCCAACATTACACAAGATGCATTCAAATAGGATCCTCCCACATTGCTGCAGAATAAAAAATTGTTTCAGGGTTGCATGCCAAACACTATGCTGCTCCTGTCCAAAAAGTTCTCTGCTCGCTCATGCAAATACGCATTGAAGGCTTCCCGCAACACTCCCACTCAAGACATTTAAATATGTCCTTAAGTGCAGCAGAGAATTGTGAACCCACTAAGATTTAATCTATTATTCGATATAAAGTGTGACTTGAGACATAGTCAAGACATTAATCGTGTAAATTTACTGGGTGCCAAAATAAACTAAGCTAATTGCTTTGACACATTCTCATACAGAAGAGAATACTCAATATGATCTACAACAAAGAATTCAAATCTGGTCATAGTATGTTGAATATGCAAGATCACATTGTTCCATGGTCCAGTATTGTTTATGTTAAGCGTGGTTATTTTCTGAGCTTCTTCCCTGTGATATATATATATATATATATATATATATATATATATATATATATATATATAGAGAGAGAGAGAGAGAGAGAGAGAGAGAGAGAGAGAGAGAGAGAGAGAGAAATCTAGTCATTTTACAATAATATTTTTAAAGGGGTGGTAAACCACGATTTCACTTTTCTAACTTTAGCTAGTGTGTAATGTTGCTGTTTGAGCATAAACAACATCTTCAAAGTTACAACGTTCAAAGTTTAAAGCAAAGGGAGATATTTGCTTTTAAAGAAATCGATTTCTAAGGACTACAGCAAACGGCCGGTAGGGACTACTACACATTCCTCCAGGGTGTGCTGACATCACCAGTCCCAATATTTACATAAACCCCTCCTCCGAGAATATGAAATAAGGGGGGGCCATTTTGTATCGCAGCGGGGAATAGTTGTTGTGGTATAGTTAGTAGGCTGGAGTGCTGTTGACAATGCCGACGAAACGCTGTTATTTTCATCCGGATTGCAGGTCCACTTTCTTCAGCCTTCCTAGGGATGGGGGTGCGTTGCAGTGCAGTTAACATACAACGTCATATTCATGTGTGTAAGAGACATGAGGGGAACACGATCGCATTTGCATCGGATATATGCTGCCCATCATAAATCAAAGCACGAGACAGACAGGGGTCGGAGGAGAAGATCGGAAAATGTGACATAATGGACTATATTCATCTGTATTTGCAATACATGAGCCTTCAGCTGCACGAGACAGGCGGGCACGCGCGGCTACCGCGGCACATCTCGCGGAGGAAAGCTTCCACAATCTTCGCGAGTACGGGCTACAACCTGTAAGTGTGATTTATTTTTCGTCGATGTGTTTTCCTGTAATAGTTCGTGTTGTTAATTGTAGCCTACGTTGTAGCAAGGAAGTAAACATGACAACGCTGTTTGGCTCTGCAAACCAGTTTGTTAAATGCTCATTCATACTTAACGTTATCCGACAAACACCTAACGTTACAAACTGTTTAAAATCTCAACAGTGAAATTGGCATTAGTGTAAATTATTCTTTGATTAGAGCTTTTATGTATTGTTTATCTACAGGCATGCTAAACATGGTTCTGTGTTTGATTTGGCTACGAGCAATGTTTAGTGTTCGTTCTTGCGACAGATATTTGGCAAATCGTTCTAAAAATACAAAAGTAACAGTGCCATTCAGTAGCGATCACTATAGATCCGCAGTCTTTACTCTTGAGGACTGAACAAGTTCTGCTCGATCATCTTCACTAAAATTGTCTGGGTCTGATTCGGGCTCTTGGTATGGTTTTATTGACGCTATTGTACACAAAGCACAGGCTAGTAGCCTGAGGCTACCTGTAGAGGTAAGGGGCGTGACGCTTTCGAGAAATGTTCACTAGGCGGTTAGCGAATCACAACACACTGGGCCAGCTAACCAATCAGAGCCCATTGCGTATTTTTGAGGGACTGGCTTCACAGAATCCGGAAACCATCAGACCGTTTTTACAAGGAGGGACAGAGCAGTGTAGAATAAAGGGAAAATATATGAAAAATACTGCATTTTTTTAAAAACGAAGCATGAACACATGTTACAGTGCACCCCACAAACACAATCAAGCCTTCGAAAGAGTGTGCTTTACCACCCCTTTAAGGTTTTCTTGAAATAATCTACCATAAATCCATACGTATAATAATCTGCCATTGTTTTGAAACTGTTCAAAACAATAAACTGTAATAAATAATTATTACAACATTACCATATATATTTTTCTTAGTTGCAATTAATAAAACAATTCATCATCACTTTTTAGTGTGTAAAAGTGCACATATGTTGTTTAAGCTGTTGCTCTAAGCAGTGACTGGATAGCAAAGACCTATGTAAGCATATAGGTAGAAATATTCAATTTTCAATGCAATATGCAAAATGGCAATGCATTTCAGTGTTTACATTTACATTTTTCATACCATCTGTGCAACATTTTAAGCAAAACGATCAGCAAAAGCGATCATTCATATTGAATAATATAATTTACATTTGTTATTTCCTAGTTTTAACATAGGAAAAACGTCCTGCAGCCGCTCATGCTTACTATAACTCGCACTGTTGTCATGGCACCCAGGATAAGCACACACGCACCATTTTGAGAAATCAGGCTCAATAGAAAGCGTGTGCAAGAGGTTTTTTTTCTTCTTTTTTTTCTGTTTTTGAGGTCCGAAAAAGATAGAAGGACATAGGGCATTGGAACAACAGCAGGGTGAGTAAAATATTACTTTATTTTAAGTTCAGGAAAAGCTATCCCTTTAAAGTTTTTTAGCTTTCAGTATGATTATGTTAGCCTTAAGGTTATGAATAAGCTGGTGTGTTCCAAAACAATGACAAAATTCACATTTAGGAGATATAAGCATTCAAAACTTACAGTCTCTTACTTCTGTTAAAATGAATCACAGATTTTGATGACATCATTGCAGACTTCAGCTTCTCATCAAATCTTCTGTCCAATCAAATGCTATCTAGAATCTGAAGCGCCCGCCCCCTACACTATAAATAGACGCTGAAGCGCCATCTGAAATCGGTCAGCTGTTCACACATTTACTATTTTCTACATGGTGAAAGGCACATTGCGCACTATACATGCGATAGGAAAGATTCAGACAGTGTAAATATGCTTTCAGTTGAGGCGAATTAAGTCTGGTTTCACGTTACTTTCACGCGCATCGCCGAAGCGCACCCACATAGTCTAGACCAGAGCAGTTGTCTAGAGACACGAGAGCACAGCGTGGATCATAAGCGTGAGTCGGTGCATACAACAAAACATATCGCACCCATTTAAATTCTGCACAGAATGCTGTATTTCAAAGCGATTATGATGATAAACGGTTAGAGATTAGGAGGAAACTTTGGCTTTACCAAACAGAAAGGTTCTAGTCAAACTATGATATTAACGAAGCGCTATTGGCTGTTTCAAAAAAGGGAGGAGCTGCTAACAGCTTGAGCCATTTCAGGGGAAATTACGTCAACACATCAAATAATGCTGCGCGTTTCAAGGCACTTCAGTGGACCTTTAAATGTCTCGCAATGAATGTAGCAAAATTTAATGTGGAATTGAAAATGCAATCCGAGCCGATCAAATCCGTTCCAGCACATCCTTTAGCTTTTTAAGGATTATTAAGGAGCGCAATTTGCACTTTGCATTCTACCATGCAGGCTTGTGAGCAATTCATGAATTGAATGGATGCCAATTCTGAAATTCTGAAATTTGCACAAGCCTGCTACCATGCCAAACCATGCACGCAGCAGCCTATTGCTTTTCTGTTAAAAGTGGTTTGTGAATATTGATTTTGACTTTAATAACAAGTAATTTTTCGGGAGCGTTTATGCGAGAATGTGTATGCTAGTAACGTGAAACCATTTCATGGAAATTGTAAGGACATACAGAAAATAATCTATTTATAGCCTACGTTTATGCACGCGGGAGCGGGACAAAATATGAATGTTGCGGGCGGGAGAAGTTAACATAGCCTATATTTTTTGTGGGAGTGAGACTGAAAAATCCGAGGTCATTAAGGGATGGACATGGCCAGCAACAATACTAGGCGTTTAAATGATGCTCAAATGGTAAGAGGCTCAAAGTGTGATAAAAATATCCTCACACCACCAGCACATGTTCACATCAGACCAAAACGCTTAGATGTGAAAGATGGGTTTAGACATCACCACCAGAGTTATTTTTGGGAACAGAAATTATTATTATTATTATTAGGCCTATTATTATAAATAACACCCATCACCATCCAGAAGGACTACATACACTACACTCTAAAAAATGCTGTTGGGTTGTTTTAACTCAGCGATTGGATTGTTTAAAGCAAACATTTAACCCAACAGCTGGGTTAAAACAACCCTTTAACTGGGTTAAAACAACCCAATTGCCGGGTTAAAACAACCCATTCACTTGGTTAAAACAACCCAATTGCTGGTTAAGTCCATTTTCAACCCAACTTGGGTTTTTTTTAACCCAGCATTTTTTTAGAGCGTATGGAGTGTCCATAATGACCATACAAGCAAGCATATTGAACGTAAAGTGCCCCTATTAAGGCATTTGAACGGTTCCTATTTTTGTTTTGGGAGTCCCCAACAACAGGTTTACATGCATGCAAGGTCAAAAAACACTTTAATTGTCTTATATGCCTTTATTTTTACCTTATTTGCTCAAAGACTCTCAAAGGATTTGCTCAACGATTAATTTTTCCAAACCCCTCCTTTGCGTGGAGCTAATCTGGGGTTATTGTTCAGATGACCCAGGCTGAATCCGAAATTGCCCCCCATACCATCAAAAAGGACATTATTTGAGGGGACAGCCATTTGTAGTGGCGTCCGAAACCATAGTGGACGTTATTGAGTGCACTCATTCAATCCCACATTGCACCGAAATAACAAGTTTACTACAAACAATGGCTGTCCGAGTCTCACTCGTGTAGTGGTGTCCGAAACCATAGTGGATGTTATTGAGTGCATTCATTCAATCCCACATTGCACCGCAATAACGAGTGTACTACAAACAATGGCTGTCTGAGTTCACTCACTTGTTTTCATTCACTCCTTCAAGTGAACTGTATAGTGGACTAACATAGGGAATAGTGAATGAGGGTTTAGGGGCCGATTTCAGATTCAGCCCCAGTCAGTTGTGATTGGTATACTGCCTGCAGGGCATGTCGGAGACTCAACGCCTATCGTCATTACTGGGATTACGGCTTGTCAAGTGTTGAAAATGTTATACAGTGTATGAACATACATGGCATCAATTTTGCTTCACCAATTCAAGCCAGAGTCGGACGAGGAAACATCCAGAGTTGCTGATGAACCAGAAAGTCAATCGCAAACATGACTGGAGCAGGACCTTTCTCAATGGTAATTGTCAATGTAGTTTATGGCACTTCAGGCTGATTGAACATGCCGGATCGGAGTAAGAATGTCTAAAAAGTGACGGGCTGTAATCTGATTAATCTTGCTGTCTGTCACAATTCGTTAGTTCAGTGTAATGCGTCACAGACAAATTAATTGCAGAATTTATTTAGGTGCATGTGTGGTAACTGCATCAAAATGGCAGGCTGAAAATGTCACATGTCTGTCCTGTCTTGTGGAGCACATGTTGTGTGTTGTTGTTTTGGGCTGTGCTCGTGTCTTTGTCTGATCCCTCCCCCTTGTTATCTGATTAGTGTTTGATTTCTTCCACCTGTTCCCTCCTGATTTCTTCCCCTTTATATAGTTCCCTTGTGTTCTCAGTCCTTGTGCTTACGTTGTTATGTCTACGTCTCCCTTCCCTGTGTTCCGCTCCCTGACCCGTTTTTGGTATGTTGTTTGGTTCATTTATGTTGTTTTGAGATTTATGTTTTCCCCCTTGTGGGTTTTTTTGTTTGTGTTTATGTTTAATTTTATAATAAATTCATTTTTACTTCCTGCACTTGAGTCCTCACCTCAGTTTCCGTCAGCGCAACGTGACAGAAAATGCGTGCGATATGCTAATAATCTTGACGTCACAATGAAATGGCACAATGAAACGTCACAAATCACTTTTTTTGTTTTAAAAGTGATTTGTTTAATTGACTCTTTCTTTTGAGAAACAATAACTATATATGGTTCACTTTCCGACCCGGGACTACATTCACTATCCTCCTCCTCATTCATTTTTTAAAGTTAGACATCAACTTTCTTAGTATTCCTCAATCAATTCTTTATAAATAATATAACAAGAAAAAAAAATATTAATTTATAAAAGAATGTTTGTTTTTCCATTCATTTTTTGCAAAAATTGTATAGGGTCGCTAACGGCCCGAGGTGTATAAGAGTGTATGTTTTTTCTGCACAACAATATTTTAATCTTCAACGCACCTTTATTCCACAAGGTGGTGATGTCTGATACACAATGATGAAGTGACGTTTCACTCATAGTTACTGCAGGCAGAAAACGAAACCATAAGTATAATCAGGAAAACTTGAAATGGCTTAGCGATTTACAGCAGAGCAAGTACTGAACACTATCAGATATTAGTGTCACTGTCACTTGATGATGAGTCTGGTGAAGAAGCTGTCTAATTTCAGGAGATTTTTATATTATCGCGCCAGCAAGAGATAGATCCGGGTCCCGAATATGTAAAAATGATTGGCGAAAGAGTCATGCATTAGAGGGTTAATATAGACAGTGAAAAAGTACTAAAAACGTAGATGCATAAATAAAGAAAAATAGAAAGATCTCTCATACAGCACTTTCCAGGGAGAGACAAGCTGTCAAGGATGCTTACTGCCAACTTCAAACTTATAAATGTGACTAAAAAGACATGTAAAATCAATGTTTTATTCAAATGCTTTATGCATTGCTGCCTGATGTCAAGCTACACTGCTTTTTTTAGTTTAAATTGGCTGCAAGTAGTCCACTGGGACAGTTCCTCATTTTTGTTTGATAAATCTTTAATTATAGGAAGCCATGCCTTCTGTTAAGTTGAACCTGGGCCTAATTATAACTAATTATAGTAAGCATGAATAATTGATTTAACATTTTATACAATTATATAAAACATGTAATTACTCAAGTACTGTTTTACTGTTGTTTCAGTGATTGCACTTGAATTGCACACATATTTTTAAATTATTTAGCTGAATAAAAAGTTAAAGGGCAAAAAGTACCCATTTTAAATTGCCTAAAATATACAGATTGTTTGGCTTGTGCATGAGCTGATGTCACTTCCTGTTAAGACACATGGGACACTAATTGAAAAACGATGAGCTAGTATTCACTGTAAAGAATAAAAATGGAAAATGTACTGGTCATTTTTTGCCAGGACATTAACAGTAATTTTACGGAAATTTCTGTTAATCCTAAAACACAACACAATGCAATGCGAATTCCTTCATATTTATACAGTAAATTGTGCCCTATTTTACTGGCTTGTTTACAGTGTAGTAAAAGAAGTGAGGGGGAAACATGATAACTGTAATAGCAAAAAGAAACTGAGGCAACAACTGTATGAATTATTAACTGTCTCTGGTTGAGACCTGTCAAGAAGAGAGTGAAAGAGATGAGGGAGAGAAATGGTGTATAAAACTCAGCACAGGTTGGCTAACATTACTCAATCAACACCTATTTCACTCTCCTACTGCCATCATCTTGACATGGTAAGACCGGTCTCTAACATTGTAAACTCACAGGAAGCTTGAAATAATCTGTCAGGCACTTAACAATCTAGTGCCGCCCACTCTTGTCCTAGCAGCTACTTGGAAAGCCTGGAGACTGTACCATGCACTCAATGCCGTGCCATTCTCTTGACAAAATGTCAGCGGCATCCCTGTATCTGTCTGTCTGCTCATACCACACAGGGCAGTTCCCTTCATTGTGGGGGACAGGAGTTCCTGTGTAGGTTGTTTGCACAAGTTATGGAGCTTGAAGCCTATGGCTGAGTGGATAGACTGCGGAGCGGGAGAGCACCATATGGTAAAGCCTCAAGCCCAATTCTGACATGTATAGGGCAAAAACACTCTGGGCTTACATAAGGATGTGACAGAACGAGGGCCCTTGCTTGGGCCTTTGAGTAATGTGAATTAGGAGAGGGCATGAGGTTTCAGGACAGTTTGGTGCCAGCATGCTGTCGACAGGCAGCAGTGCCCTGTGTGCCGCCCACTGCTGCCGCAGCGCCTGATGACAGCATGCAGCATGCACAAGCCCTGCCACATTCTCTGGCCAGTTCCCAGGAGGGAGGAGCTTATAAAGTGATTTATTTATATATAACGCTACACTGGTTCCACACATAGTTCACAACAGCAAACTCACTGCAAAAGGGTAATTGATGTGATATGTTGTCAGGATTGATGCTTGGAAATGGTTCTCCTCATTGTGTCATTAAACGGGGAGGAACAATGTCTCTGGAACAATGGTTGAGGATGGGGGGAGGGGCTGTATAGCTCAGCATAAAAGCAGCACAAAATAAAAGACAGGAAGACAGGAAAGCTCGATGACAGGTGACAGCAATTACTAACTAAAAAGCACATGGGGATGCCCTCCTACTATCGTTTACAACAAATGGTTTAAGAATTATAAAAAATACAGTGCATCTGGAAAGTATTCACGGCGCTTCACTTTTTCCACATTTTGTATGTGTTTCCACAGGAAGTATGTGGCTGGAAGATATTAAAGCTGAGATATATTCTTAGACATGGAAACAAGCATTTTAAATTACCTAATTTACACATCATATCTAGGCTAGTATAGCATAGGGAACATGTGTACACAGGAATATATCATATACATTCTGGAATCGTTTAATTATGTTTCTACAACTTGATTGGAGTCCACCAGTAAATTCAGTTGATTGGACATGATTTGGAAAAGCACACACCTGTCTATATAATGCCCCACAGTTAACAGTGCATGTCAGAGCACAGACCAAGCCAGGAAGTCCAAGGAATTGTCTGTAGACCTCAGAGACAGGATTGTGTCGAGGCACAGATCTGGGGAGGGGTACAGAAAAATGTCTGCAGCATTGAAGGTCCCAATGAGCACAGTGGCCTCCGTCATCCATAAATGGAAGAAGTTTGGGACCACCAGGACTCTTCCTAGAGCTGGCCGCCCGGCCAAACTGAGCGATCAGGGGAGAAGGGCCTTAGTCAGGGAGGTGACCAAGAGCCTGATGGTCACTCTGACAGAGCTCCAGCATTTCTCTGTGGAGAGAGGAGAACCTTCCAGAAGAACAGCCATCTCTGCAGCACTCCCCCAATCAGGCCTGTATGGTAGAGTGGCCAGACGGAAGCCACTCCTCAGTAAAAGGCACATGACATCCCCACTTGGAGTTTGCCAAAAGGCACCTGAAGGACTCTCAGACCATGAGAAATAAAATTATCTGGTCTGATGAAACAAAGATTGAACTATTTGACCTGAGTGGAAAGCATAATGTCTGGAGGAAACCAGGCACCGTTCATCACCTGGCCAATACCATCCCTTACAGTGAAGCATGGAGGTGGCAGGATCATGCTGTGGGGATGTTTTTCAGCAGCAGGAACTGAGAGACTAGTCAGGATTGAGGGAAAGATGAATGCAGCAATTTACAGAGCCATCCTGGATGCAAACCTGCTCCAGAGCCCTCTGGACCTCAGACTGCGGCAAAGGTTCATCTTCCAACAGGACAACGACCCTAACACTAGAACTGCCAGCGGGTAAATTGACCCATGCAGATGATTTCTGTTTTGATGCGGCTAAAAAATGTAATATGTCACTGTATTATGCCACTGTCTTCACAAAGTGTATAGAGTCATTAAATTATTATTTTTAGACATCAAATATGTTTTTGTTCTGTTGTTTTATGCTACTTTAAGCAGGTTACACTAATCACTTTTTGCTGAATATCAAGGCTAAATCAGCATGCAATTACAACGCGAATTAGAAGGAAATAAATACATATTTGGGTGGTGTAATATTATAATAAAATGTCATTAATTACATAAAGATAACCCATGTTATTTAAATTACTAAAATACTCTAAATAGACAATAAAGAGCAATAATAATACACCGCGCTGCATAGGATGTATTACAAAGGATGACATACGATGCATGTAGGCTACATGTGCAACGACAAATTCAAGCGCACATTTTCACCTAATTAATTATTAAATTGTTTTGTTATATAATTTATCATTTGAATAGGAGAACAACACCAATATCATGCAAATTGTTTTATTCATTACATCATAGATCGAAAATATTGTTTTTCAGGAAACGGGCAGACTTGAATAAATAGCAACACAGCAGCAAACAAAACACAATAAAAAATATAAAGTAAAAATTAATAATTTATCCAAAGTTTGAACATTTATAAATAGGCTAAAACATCTTCGACACCACGTTGCTCAAATACAGCGCCAATATAAAGGAATTATATAGGGGTCAATTTGACCCGCTGGCGCTTATAGGTATAAATGTCCGTTTTTATTTATTCTAGTTTTATGTAAACAATTTTTAACAACGGGGGACTGTAAATAACACATTTTAGTAAAAGTCAATGACTGGGAGCTGTCATGTACATTTGAAAAACAGCCATGGGTAAATTTTGATGATGGGACAACTCTGTGAATGTCCATGAGTGGCCCAGTCAGAGCCCAGACTTGAACCCGATTGAACATCTCTGGAGAGATCTGAAAATGGCTGTGCACCGACGCTCCCCATCCAACCTGATGGAGCTTGAGAGGTCCTGCAAAGAAGAATGGGAGAAACTGCCCAAAAATAGGTGTGCCAAGCGTATAGCATCATACTCAAAAAGACTGGCTGTAATTGATGCCAAAGGTGCTTCAACAGCAAAGGCTGTGAATAGCCTACTTAATACGTATTTTATTTTGAATACATTTGCAAAGATTTCAAACAAACTTCTTTCACATTGTCATTATGGGGTATTGTTTGTAGAATTTTGAGGAAAATAATGAATTTAATCCATTCTGGAATAAGGTTGTAAAATAACAATGTGGAAAAAGTGAAGCGCTGTATACTTTCCGGATGCACTGTATACACACTACCATTCAAAGTTTGGAGTATGTAAGATTTTTTTTTTTATGTTTTTGAAAGCAGTATGCTCACCAAGGCTGTGTTTATTTATCAAAAATATAGTATAAAAAGTAATATTGTAAAATGATCACAATTTAAATTAGATTTAAATTAGTTTTCTGTTTAAACAAATGATGAAAAAAATTAAACATTCTGTTAAACCTTTTTTTTTTTTTTTTTTGACGAATAGAAAGTTTATTTGGAAAAAAGAACAGCATTTATTTGAAATACAAATCTTTTGTAACATTATAAATGCGTTTAGGCCCAATTCCTTTTTTTATTTTTTTTATTTTTATTTAAGAGTGCAAAACTTACAACATAGGGTGAACACAGAACACAACAACAAAACACAAAAACAACAATAAAACAGCAGTAATAATAACAGCAATGAAGAATAAGCAGAAATGACAGATAATAATAGTGGAAGTATTTCAATAGTAATAGCATGTATAATAATAATGATAATATTTTGTGATGGCGGCAACAGTAATATCAGTAATAGTAATAATAATAACAGTAATAATACAATAATGATACTAAAAATGGTGATAAGTTGTGTTGACGGAAATAGTAATATCAATAATAATAGATAACATTGATAATAATGAAAATAATGATAATAACAATAGTAGTAGTACTCATATAAAAAATAATAATAATGTGTTGACAGAAAAAAAATAAAATCAAAAATAATAACATTTATATCAATAATAATAGCAACATAGTAATACTAAACATGGTGATGATAATATTTTGTATTGACAGTACAGTTGCAATACTAATATCAATAATAATATAATAACAATAATAACAATAATAATAACAATAGTAATAAAAACAATAGCAATGCTAGATGGCGATGATAACATTTTGTGAGGATGGAGACAGTGATGTCAATAATAATTACAGTAGTAATAATAATAATAATAATAATAATAATAATAACGACAACAATAACAATGACAAAATGACAATAGTAACAATAAAATGACACCTCTCCTAGTTTCTGTGTCAGTGTGCATGTTTTTTTGTTGTGTTTTTTTTGTTGTTGTTGATGTATATCTTAAATGATTAAAAAATATTAATAAATAAATATTTAAATGAAGTGGTGATGATGATGATGATGATAATAATAATAATAATAATAATAATAATAATAATAATAATAATAATAATAATAATAATAATAAATATCTAAAATATAAAAATGTAACCAAATCAAATCAACACCTAACATATACCACACATGATTTTAATGCACTACTCCCTTCTTTTAATGCACCACCTCAGCTTAGGCATACATACAAATAGTAACTGTACTATGAATGAGAAGAAGAAAAAAGAGAAAGGAAAAAAAAAAAAAAAAACTATTTAGGCCCAATTCCAATTATATGTTATACCCCTACACCTACCCGTTCCCCTTGCCCCTTAAAACAGAGTGGCAAGACGTAGGGGTGAAAATATTCCCCTAAAACGAAGGGGTAGGGGAAAGGGAAGGGCTAAGGGGTAGAAATGGGATTGGGCCTTACTGTCACTTTTGATTAACTTAATGCATCCTTGCTGAATAAATGTATGAATTCCTTTTACATTTAATTTAATTCCTTGATTTCATTGATCTGATCAATGATTTACAAAAGTAATTGCAATAAAACTAAAACCATTTAGCCTCTCTCTCTCACTCTCTCTGGATTTATCCAATAGTTATGTGGGATAGGAACTATTTCTCCTGCCCACTTGGACACAAGCAGAAATGCTGAAAGAAGCACAGACAGTGCTCGCCTAAGATGCTCCATTCATTCAGAGCAGAGCTTGCCAGAGGTCATGACAAAGAGACAGAGAAACATAATCTGTTATTTCACATTAAACCACAGCAAAGTGGTTATTGTGCCACTGGGGCCAAGCAGTAGCAAGCCCAAATATGTTAGAATATTCTGAAATAATTGCAACCCACAACTGCCCATAACAGTGTGATCTTAATAAACAAAAAGGCCCAGAGTCACTGGCGCTAGGCTCTGTTAAGAGCAAACAAAAAAAAATCAGGGGATTTGTCTTTTTAGTGAAGTTAACTCCCTGTCTGTCAAGCGCTTTGATCTGATTTAAGGAATATGAGCTGTGATGTCAAATGCAGAATACAGGGAAAAACATAATTCAATTTCACGCTTTCACTCAGCCCTCTAAAAAATCTGTCACAGGTAAAGCATGTACTAGAATTTAATAAAATACTTGTGACTCATACTTTGATTAATATGTATTTCAGTAGAAAGCATGTCTACTTTTGAATGACTGTCAATAGAGAAAACTGTAGATAAAGCATCTACCAGCATGCAGGGGTTAACTAGCCTGTACTAACCAGACAAAACTTGACCATATTGTCATGTTTTCAGTTTATTTTTAGCGTTTAGCGTTTATTTTTTGTGTTTGATTTGTTCCTTTGTTTACTTTCCCGCCATTCCTTTGTTTCTATGGCTACCGTCATTATTAGTTCAGTTGTTTCAGCCGTATGTTATTAATCATCTCGTTTCTGTCTGATTTAACCTGCACCCTTGCCTGCACTCTTTAGCTGTGTCCCAATGTGAAGGCCACGCACTTCGAAGGCCGCATTTGAAGTGTGATTGCGTCATAGCGGCACTACGAAGGCTGTCCCAATGTGAAGGCTGCACCCTCTGAAGGCCGCATTTGAAGTGCGATTGCGTCATAGCAGCACTACGAAGGCTGTCCCAATGTGAAGGCTGCACCCTCTGAAGGCCACATTTGAAGTGCGATTGCGTCATAGCGGCACTACGAAGGCTGTCCCAATGTGAAGGCTGCACCCTCTGAAGGCCGCATTCGAAGACAGATTACGTCACAGGAGCGTGACGAAGGCTGCCGCAATTCGAAAGCGACTTCAAAATGCGCCCTCCGTTTCTCAGGCAAAGGAAGGATACAACAGATGGACCCTTCACGGCCTACCTATCCCAGAATTCATAGCACACTGGTGAAAACAGGATTTGTATAGACTGGTCTGCATTCCCACAGCACTCGATCAGATTTCTTGCGTTTTTTCAGATTTCTTATTTCCCAGTGAAAGACGGCAGCGGTCGGTAACTCTGGTGTACTTTGGACGGGACTGGGCGATCTGACAATAGCCCGGCTGCTCCCGACACAACAGCGCAACCGTGCTTGAACTTGAAGTAAACAAAACGGCCTTCGAAGCGTGCAGCCTTCCCTTTGGGACACAGCTTCAGTCCAGTCTTTGTAGTATTTAGATGTGTTTGTCCACTTTTGAAGTGGAATTAAACCGTTTGAGTTTTTTGGAACCTTATTCTTCTGTCTTCTTCAGCTTCCCTGCATGCATCATTACACCCATAGGGTTTGTTGATATATCTTTGGAATTATACCTTAAGAAAATGAACACTTTCAGGCCAGATTTCCCATTGGCAGATTTACCTTTAGCTTGGCCCATTAACTTTTTCAGTCCTGGGTTGAGTTAAGCCTGTTCCTAGCCTTTAAATTAGCAAAATAAAAGTTATCACATTCAGTTCAGTGGTTTCCACAGAGCTAACGGGCCCTAATTCATTTGAAGCTGTCGAGTCAGCATTCTCTCCCTAACACTTCCTCTGTGATAACCTGGGTTTAATGCTAAAGGGCAATGATTGCTTTCACGACCTTATTATGGTGTAGTGGTGCATTTCTTGATGATGATTTCACAGCACAGTGCATTTTCTTCTGAGAGAGATGAAGTTTACATCAGCCACAGGGTGAGATTTATCCAGTCTCACATCTACTGTATCTTTGCTTTTCACACTGCTTATTACTGCAGACATCCCGATGGCCCCAAGAGCAGAGGGTTGTACGAGCTGAAGAGTGTAATTTTTTTGATGTTAAAATATTTTCTCCTATCTCAGCTTAATAGGCAGAGACAGCTATAAGAAAGCAATTTGTAGGTTGTTTTCTCAGAAAAGTCTGTGTAAACACTGTGTCTCTGTGGCTTTATCACAACTGTTTGTGAACGAACCTAGCCTAGCAACATAAGCGTAACCAATGGCGTAAGCCTAAAGCGGGACTATCCTGTTCGCTGACAGATGGTAGACAAGAGGGAGTCTTTGGGAAACCTGTTTGAAACAGACATTCACTGTACAATTTGCATATTTATATGTGTGGAAAATGGTTTCACACAAAATGTCTGTACTAAAATTTGTTCTTGCCTTGTGAGCCTGCATTTAAGTGACGTGAAGGAACCCATAAGGAATTTGTCCTCTGTATTTAACCCATCCAAGTTATTGCACACACATTAGTGAACACACACACACACACTGCAAACCGTGGACACACACACCCGGAGCAATAGGCAGCCATTTTGCTGTGGCGCCCGGGGAGTGATTGGGCGTTTGGTGCCCTGCTCATTTCCTGCTGGTATTGAGAATCAAACCCGCAACCTTCCGGTTACTAGTCTGACTCTCTAACCCCGAAGTGCAGTCATCGCATTTGCTCAAAAACAGGTTCAGTATTCATCAAAATGAATAGAAACTGTGAAATGCAAACTCTGAATATTATGCAAACCTGTTATAATTATATATGTTGAGTAATACAATAATACTTTATGTATTTAATGTCACTTTATTAACCAATGACTTTGCTGCTTACCTTTTATGATCCAATTCAACCATACTAATAAACAAAAATGACTTTAGATAAACATCACTTTTTTTATTAAGTTTATTTGTTTTTATTGCTGAAGTAAGTGGGTGCTTCTCCCTACTCAAATGGATGCTTGTTTCCTCCGTCCTCCAGTCTGTGACCCAGAAATCGATCAAACCTAGCCACCTTGAAGGACATCTCAATTCTCTAATTACAAATGCAATGTAGGTGAGAAACGATGAGCGGAGAAGCTTCCTGAGCAGTCATGAACGAGGATGGACAGTTGTATCCTTTCCTCACAGGGGGTGAAGCTAAGATGCAAGTAAAGGAAGTGAGAAAAGAAAACGAGAATGCACAAATATGGCCCTGTCCCAAATGGCACCCTAAACCTTCACGGTCTTCCTTTGAGTCCGCACTTTCAAGACGTAATGACGCTTTGACTGCCGGGAAGAAGTCCGCTGCGTAGCTCGCACCAGTGCGGGCTCGGCAGAAGTGCGCATCGAGGGCACATATCGACCTCAAAAGGGGCGCTCGCAAGCACCCTTCTGAGACCTAAAATGACAACTGGGACACCCTGCAGTCTCGTGGACTTAACAAACACGCGCACGCAGCGTTAAGTCCACGGGCATCCATTGTAAGTCCACAAGACCGAAGGTGCACATGAAGTGTGCCATTTGGGACAGGGCCTAAGATATGAGAAGTATCCCCAAGTGTCCTATTCTTCTGTGATCTAGAAAGGCAGCACAGCTGAAAGGTTTGTTTGAGCGGTGCCCTCTACTGTACATGTGTGGATTTGCATTTCCTTCAGCCTTTCCTTCATAATATAGCCTATAGGCCTTTATCACACTTCCTATTTCCGGTAAGTGAAGCAGTGCACCTTTACTTCCGGTCCCATCGCGACTCAATCAAAACGCGGGTGTAACTGCAGCGATCCCGTGCTCTAATACTAAATAATGACATCCTTACCTCAGATTTGAACATTTCCTGACACTAAAAGAATAGAGGAGAGCATGGGTGAGACTGATATGGTGGGATGAAGTTGTGTGTGTGTGTGCTGTATGCATATCCAAACTGCGGATGTTTACGTCTCATATCGTCAGCCTGCTGAAATGTTCCCATCCAAATGTGCATTCTGAATAATAAATACATTTCTAACCTGCCGCAGTCCAGTGATTGAGTCTTCTCATTAACAGTGTGTCTCTTACTAATCATATTTCATACCTGTTGTTACATTTTTAAATTAATTTGACTGATAAACACCCTTACGAAAGTTAACCATGGTTTTATTATAGTAAGAATGTAGTAACCATGTTTTTTTTTTCGTGGATTGACTACCATTTGTATTACTTTTACTACAAATACCATGATAAACTACAATAACCATGTTTTATTTTATTTGTAATAAAAACCATGGTTCATTTTCATGTAATAAATAGATGAATGAATGCGCGGTAACTGCCTTAAAGAAAGTAAACAATGTTAAGCATTTAATTAATCTTAAACAGTAATACGTTAACAGCGTGACTGAATTTTGGCATAAATGTGTGAATTACATATACTGTAGGCTACAGTGAAATGATTGTCACTGAAAAGTGACAGAAAAATGACTAAAATATTAATACAAATCAATATGTTCATTCAGATCTTATTCGTCAGGTCTCACACACACTTAATCGCGGACACTATTTAGACGTGCACTGACACCGTGTGGTGAAATAATCACGTATGTTTACGACCCTCGGCTTATGTCGGATTAAAAAACTACAAGTTCAACAGAGTTTGAAAAATCCTGTACACAGTAATGATCAGTTTATCTCTTCTCCTGTCTCAGAAAATGTCCAGATTTTTAAATCATCCTGCAGATGCTTATTTTAATTGTCGTTTGTTCAGCTAGGCGTTCACAGCACATTGAAAACATGCATAACCGGAAGAATCAGCACACTGCTTCGACGCGCACTTCCGGTATTCAATTCCTCTGTGATAAAGGCCTATTACATTCCATTAAAAGTAACTAAGTAACACAATTAGTTATTTTTTTAGGGAGTAACACAATATTGTAATGCATTACTTTTAAAAAGTAACTTTCCCCAACAATAATTAAAACACATTAAACACACACAGGTGATTGTGTTTAGCTCTTTAATTTTCACATACAGGGGCTTATTTTAACGATCTGTGCGTTTTGTGCTTAATGTGCAATAAACCAATCAGAGTGTTATCTCCCATTCCCTTTAAAAGCCAGCTGCGCTTGCTCCATGGCAGATTTGTTATTTACACGGCGGAATTTGCGAGCGGAAAGACTGAACGATTCCCTGAAAAGAATCCTTTTAGTTTTAATATTTAAAAATGTTTGTGTGATGCTGCGTGTCCCTGTGTGTGTAATAAGCAGAGTGTATGCTGTTGTGCACCCACCTATAGGCACATATTACTAACGCGCCCTTTAAATAACACAAAAAAATACTGCGCTACTGACTTTAGACCAAGCGGCAACCTCCCCCAGTTTCTCTTGAAGCCAATACGGAAGTGACTTAAACTGCAATTCATCGACTGGCCGCTAGAGACAGGCTCCAGAAGGGAGCAGAATCTCATTGAGCTCCATGTTAAAATGCCCAACATTACAGCAGAAAAAAAACATGTTTACAGCCTGATGCAAATTGTGGTTTTGGTCTATATGGCTAATTTCCCCTTCATGACAACTGTGAGGGGGTGGATTTTTTTTACAACAACTCATTCGTTTACATTATATAAAGCCTTAAAGTTCTGCATAATTTAAGGCATGGCCACTTTGAGTGACAGGTGGATTGCCATTTTTCTGCTGTCTGTTAGTCATCTAGTCACCTCAGGTCCAGCCATGTCCCACCTCTTTGCCCATTGTCAGTTATCCGGGAGTGACACGCGTTGACGTGCTGACAAGATGGCAATGGCCAAATTTGAGGCTTCAAAAAATCTCTTCAGAAACCTATGGAAACCATTTTTTTACAGTCTATGCTTTAGACCAGGTTTTTGTTGGTCAATGGTGCAGTTGTTTTCAGTTGCCTCAAAATAGCACCGCCCCAACAATGTGCCTGCACCAGGCTGAAACGAACAAAAAACACTTGTTTCGCACCTGCCATCGCATTGCGTCGGGTATATTATAGGGCCTATTACAGATAACAAGTTACCTTTTTAAACTGTTATAAGTAGTGAAACTATTTTAATTACTTTATTAAAGTTATGGAACTGATTACATTTGATTACCTCATTATATAAACAATTGTTTTCAACTGTTAATAATTTTCAAACATTTAAACCAGGCAGGGTTAACTTTACAGTAGTACTCAACACTGATTACTGTCAGACTTTAAAATCCTTCATCACTTGAATTAAGATTATAATAATTGAATTTATATAATTGTGCCACCACAAAACGTCTCGTTATGTATGGTAACCCTCGTTCCCTGAAGGAGGGAACGGAGACGTACGTCGGACGCTCTTCTGGGATCACTTCTGGGAGCCCCTATCAGTTTCGAGCTATTTAGAACCGGCCAATGAACAATTGGTGTAACGGAACAGATGCGGTGATGAAATGCTGGCTGTATGTATACTGGCCTAATCCTCCGGTCAGAGAAGACGCAGCAACTTCTTTCCTTTAGATGAATTTATTGGTCTTTTTACAACTTTACAGGGCACTGTACTATGTGTATGTGTGGTTTGTGATGCCTGCAGAAAATAACAACAGTAAAACAATATTAATACTAATTAAAGTTCAGTGGCATCAATGGTAAATAATGATCAAATAACATGAATTACAACAGATATGAACAGTGTGTAATACTGCAAATCGCCACTAAGGGTCAGTGTAGGATCATTAAACATCACCACAGCTTCGCGCCACAGATAGGTCACGTGACCAAGCTAAACTGAGAAAGCTCCGTCAACTACCGATCTGTAATTTGACACATTTACATCAAAATAATAACGGCCTCTATAAACAAACTACACAGCTAAATAAACAGTAGAATAAGGAAATAAAATGTGAGGTAATTAACTACATGTCGGGCTGTCTGTTTCACGGGGCTCAGCAACACATGCTAAATAGAAAGTTAACAAATAAACATATTACCCCGGTAATATTAATAGATCACGCTACATTCAAATATATAAACAACATCTACTCATCATGTAACTTACATCATCACCGATGCACACTGTTGTACAAAGTAATAATGAAGACCACGGACTGTCGGTGAAAGGCCAACTATTGACTACACAGGAAATTTTCCCCGAACACACTGCGCATGCGCAAACAGTCCCTCAGTCTCTGCATGAAGCGGCTTGCTGTGACGTGACCTCCTCACAGCAGGGAATTCACAACAATTGGCGTGCGAGATTTGCATCTCGCGCTCTGCCCCGCACCGCGGGTATAAACAGGAAGCGAGAGCAAATGCACACTGTTTTTCACTGAGGAGCCAAACTGAGTGGCTCGGCCCTGCAGTGATGGTACAGCAACTGTGGCGACGGGACGTACGTCTCCGTTCCCTCCTTCAGGGAACGAGGGTTACCATACGTAACCAAGACGTTCCCTTTCAGTCGGTCACGTTCGACGTACGTCGGACGTACCGACGAATTGGGATCCCTTTGGAAAACGCCATAGTTACTACCACTTCCAGCGCCCAGCGATGAGCCCCTCAGACCCCGATCTGATGCGGGTGGGGAAATTCACGCAGGGAGAGTCAAAGCTGCTATTCCGCAAGACCCACTGTACTGTATTGGATAACGCTGGGAAAGCGTGCCTGTGAAGGCCGCTGCGGAAGCCACATCATGCCCAGAGGGAGTTAACATGTGGAAAATACACGTATGGGCTGGCCGTGGGCAGCACAACATACGGAAGTCCCAGGGGTGGCCCCGGCCAATTAGAGGAGGGGGACAACACCTTCCTGAGACGGCAGAGGAGACTCTGCCGAGGGAAAGACACGGGCTCGCCGTAGGGAGCCGTACCATGGAAGAATACACATATGGGACCGCCGTGGGGGTCACAACATATGGAACCCAGCCTAACACAAGTTCCACCAATGCATACGAGTGTTAGACCTGGCGTCGAACGCTCCGCCGTGTCCGACTGCCGCGGGTTGCGGAGGACTCAACAGGGTTCGCCGTTCTGGGGAACTCGACTGGAGCAGATAGGCGCACGTATCCGTACCATGAGGGAGGGAATGGCGCAGCAAGCCGACACTAGAACAGCACTTCGGTGTTACTGACTATGGGAAGTGAGCACACAGGAAGATACCGGCTCTACACGGAGGCTATAAAATCTAGCGAACGTGTTAGGTGTTGCCCAGCCCGCAGCTCTACAAATATCTGTCAGTGAGGCGCCGCAAGCCAGCGCCCAGGAAGAAGCAACACCCCTAGTGGAGTGGGCTCTTAACCAGAGCGGGCAAGGCACGTCTTGGGATTCATACGCCAAGACGATGGCATCCACTATCCAGTGGGCCATCCTCTGCTTGGAGACAGCCTTTCCCTTCTGCTGTCCTCCGTAACAGACGAAGAGCTGCTCTGAGGTCCTGAAGCTTTGCGTTCTGTCCACATAAGTCCGGAAAGCACGGACGGGACAGAGAAAAGCTAGGGCTGGGTCTGCCTCCTCCGAAGGCAGCGCTTGCAGGCTCACCAACCCAGGCTCGCCAAGTGGGAACCTTGGGCACATAACCAGGCCGGGGTCTCATGATCACATGAGAGTTACCGGGCCCGAATTCCAGGCACGATTCATCGACCGAAAATGCCTGCAGGTCCCCTACCCTCTTGATGGAGGCCAACGCAGTCAGGAGTATTGTCTTTTCGACAAGATTTTTAACTCTGCTGACTGCAAAGGCTCAAAGGGCGCTCTCTGCAGTGCAGTTAGCACCAGAGACAAGTCCCAAGAGGGTATAGAGGGAGGGCGAGGCGGATTTAGTCTCCTCGCCCCCCTCAGGAACCTGACGATCAGACCGTGCTTACCTAAAGATTTTCCATCTACTAGATCATGATTAGCGGCGATTGCGGCAACATAGACTTTGAGGGTGGAGGGAGACAGCCTTCACTCCAACCCATCTTGTAGAAAGGAAAGCACAGACCTGATCGAACATCTTCGGGGGTCTTCTCAGCGAGAAGAGCACCAGTCGACGAACAGGTTCCACTTCAACACATAGAGGCGCCTCTTAGAGGGGGCTCTAGCGGAAGCGATGGTGTCAACTACCGCTTGCGGTAGGTCACCTAGAACCTCCGAGTCCCGTCCAGGGACCAGACATTGAGTTTCCAGAGGTCCGGGCGCGGAGGTCCTTCCTCAGAGGAATGGGCCAAGGAGGTGCTGTTGCGAGGAGCACTAGTTCCGGGAACCAAGTCCGGTTGGGCCAATACAGAGCGACCAACAGGACTTGCTCCTCATCCTTCCTGACCTTGCACAGTGTTTGTGCAAGAAGGCTCCCTGGGGGAAACGCATATTTGCGTTGGCCCCGGGGCCAGCTGTGTGCCAGGGCATCCGACCCAAGGGTCCCCTCGGTCAAGGAATAGAACCACTGGCAGTGGGTCGTCTCTGGGGAGGCAAACAGGTCTACCTGTGCGGCCCCCGAAACGACTCCAGATCAGCTGGACCGCCTGGGGATGGAGTCGCCACTCTCCAGGGAGCACTGGCTGCCGTGAGAGCTCGTCGGGCTGCATTATTGAGCTGGCCCGGAATGTGAATGGCACGAAGCGACCTCAGATGCTTCTGACTCCATAAGAGGAGATGGTGGGCGAGTTGTGACATGCGACAGGAGCGTAGACCACCCTGTTTGTTGATGTACGCTACGGCCGCAGTGTTGTCCGTACGGACCAGAACGTGCTTGCCTCTGAGCGGAACTTTGAAGCGGCTGAGTGCAAGACGAACTGCTAACAACTCGAGGCAATTGATATGCCATTGCAGTTGAGGCCCCGTCCACAGACCCGAAACTGCAAGCCCGTTGTACGTGGCACCCTAGCCCGTGGATGAGGCATCCGTGGAGACACTTGTTCTAGGGGAACTCCCGTCCGTAGAAACGAAGGGTCCGACCACGGGCTGAAGGTTTGGCGGCACCTCGGAGTCACTTGGACGCGGAGGGATCCGCTGTGCCACGCCCATCTCGGGACTCAGTCGTGTGGCCAGCATTGAAGTGGTCTCATATGAAGCAATCTCAACGGCGTTACTGTGGCTGCGGATGCCATATGCCCCAGGAGCCTCTGAAAATGTTTCAGTGGTGCCGCTGTCCTGCCTCTGAATGAATTCAGGCAGTTCAACACTGACTGGATACGCTCCTCTGTGAGGCGCGCTGTCATGGCGACCGAGTCTATCTCCATACCGAGAAAAGAGATCCTCTGTGTAGGACAGAGATTGCTCTTCTCCCAGTTAACCCGAAGTCTCAACTGGCTGAGGTGACTGAGCACCCTGTCCCTGTGTTTCAAAGTCAAAGTCAAAGTCAAAGTCAGCTTTATTGTCGATTCTTCACATGTTCCAGACATACAAAGCAATCGAAATTATGTTTCCCTCCATCCCACGGTGAAGACAAGACATATAGGTTAAAAATAGACTAAAGTTAAAAAAAAACTAAAACTAGAGTTTAATGTTAATAGATAAATAGACATTTAAATTAGGAAAAAAAATAAGTCTGTAAGTGGCATGTAGTGCAAAGACAGTTTGTGCAAATGTGCAAAATGTGCAAATGTCATGGTAGTGCAAAAGACAGTTCCCGGGGGGTGGGGGGGGGGGGGGGTCATCTTCTTGACGGCCTGGTGGCTGAGGGGAGAGAGTTCAGCATCCTAACAGCCTGGTGGGTGAAGCTGTTGCTGAGTCTGGTGGTGCGGGAGTGGAGGCTCCTGTACCTCTTCCCAGATGGCAGGAGGCTAAACAGATTGTGAGCTGGATGACTTGTGTCGCTCACAATTGTGGTCGCTTTGCGGATGAGGCGGGTGGAGTAAATGTCATTCAGGGAGGGGAGTGGGGCACCAATGATCTTTCTGGCTGTGTTAACTATGCGCTGAAGAGCTTTCCTGTTGTATTCAGTGCAGCTCCCGCCCCACACAGTGATGCAGCTGGAAAGGATGCTCTCAATGGTGCCTCTGTAGAAAGTGCTCATGATGGGTGGTGGAGCACTTGCCCGTCTGAGTCTGCGCAGGAAGTAGAGACGCTGCTGAGCCTTCTTCACCAGAGATACAGTGTTGGTGGTCCAGGAGAGGTCTTCACTGATGTGCACCCCCAGGAATTTGGTGCTGCTCACTCTCTCCATATCGGCACCGTCGATGGACAGTGGCAGGTGTTCGGTGTGACCTCTCCGGAAGTCAACAATGATCTCTTTGGTTTTGCTGACGTTCAGCAGGAGGTTGTTGTTTCTGCACCATGTGGTCAGAAGGTATACCTCGTTCCTGTAGTGAGTCTCGTCTCCCTTGGTGATGAGACCCACCAGAGTTGTGTCGTCCGCAAACTTGATAATGTGATTTGTGTTATGAGTTGTTGTGCAGTCGTGTGTCAGCAGCGTGAAGAGCAGCGGACTGAGCACACAGCCCTGAGGGGCCCCTGTGCTCAGTGTGGTGCTGTTTGAGGTGTTGTTGCCCACACACACGGGTGGGTCTTCTGTGGCCTTGTGTTGTTTTGTTCTTCAAAGCGTGAGAAGAAACTGTTTAGGCTGTTGAGCAGAGATGGGTTGCTCTCGCAGCTCTGTGGCGCAGGCCTGTAGTCTGTGATGGCCTGAATGCCCTGCCAGAGGCTCCGTGCGTCTCTGCTGTCTCTGAAGTGGGTGGTTATCTTGTGGCTCTCGCTGTTTTCAGTCCAGATTCATCCCCGGCTCTGAAGGCTATGTTTCTAGCTCTCAGCAGCCCGAAGACATCGCCTGTCAGCCATGGCTTCTGGTTAGCCCGAGTGATGATGTTTTTTGTGTGGGTCACATCATCAGTACACTTGGTGATGTAGGAGGTCACAGTGTCTGTATATTCCTCAATGTCTGTCTGGTTGTTGTAGGTGGCTGCTTCTTTAAACATTCCCCAATCTGTTTTTTCAAAGCAGTCTTGAAGAGCAGAAGATGCTCCCTCTGGCCACACCCTTACCTGTTTCCTAACAGGTTTGATGGCTTTCACTCTCTGTCTGTATGCTGGCATTAGCATAACAGTGATGTGGTCAGAGAGTCCGATGTGGGGAGGGGGGCAGCTTTGTAAGCTCCTTTGTGTGTGGTGTATGCTAAGTCCAAGATGTTATTCCCCCTTGTTGGAAAATCAACATGCTGGTGTAATTTTGGAAGGACAGTCTTGAGGTCAGCATGATTGAAGTCCCCTGCAAGGATGATGAAGCCGTCTGGGTGTTCTGTCTGTTGTTCACTGATAGCCTGGTACAGTTCATTTAGTGCCTCATTCCTATCGCTGTTGTTGTTAGTGGGAGGCAGGTAAACCGCGACTATCAAGATCGCGCTGAACTCCCGAGGCAAATAGAAAGGTCGGCACTTTATGATCATAAACTCCACCAGTAGTGAGCAATGTTTACACACCACCATAGCGTCTCGACACCACTCGTTTCGGATATAGACACAAACTCCACCGCCACGCGTCTTTCCTCCGTCTATGAGGGCCCTGTCCGCCCGGTAGCATGCTAACTGCTCCAGTTGTACAGCAGAGTCGGGAATGTTGTCATTTAGCCAGGTTTCAGTGAAAATAAACACACAGCAGTTACTCACTGTCCGGTTCGCTGACCTCAGCAGTCGTATGTGATCCATTTTGTTATCCAGTGATCGTACATTTGCTAGGAGAATGGATGGTATGGCCGGGCGAGTTGGGCTAGCCGCTAGCCTGACCCGGATGCCTCCGCGCTTGCCCCTCTTCTGCTTCCTCGCACACCGCTTCCGACGCCTCCTTTCCGGGGGAGGAGTAGCAGGCAAGTCCGGTGTTATCGTCGGCCGCAGTAGTCCCAACTCTCTTAACGTCTCTGTTGCATAGGTTAAAACGTTACAAATCCTGTTTCTGCTGATGTCTAGTAGAGCCTGTCGACTGTACTTTTGTTGCAGACGAGACAAACACGTAAAACATTCGGACAAACACTTTGTAAACGAACATATCACCGCACGGTTGGGACAGAGAGCAGCCGCTGCGTCTGCACGCGCCGTCATCATTTAGTCATAGCTGCACAACTGCATCACATTTGCACAACTGCTCTCGCGACTGGGCAAGGATCAGCCAGTCGTCGAGGTAGTTGAGAATGCAAACACCATGCTCTCTCATGGGAGCAATGGCCGCCTCCGCAACCTTCGTAAAGACGCGGGGCGACGGGGACAGGCCGAAGGGTAAGATGCGGTACTGATATGCCCCGTCCCTCAAACGCGAAGCGCAGAAAGGGCCGGTGTCGAGGGAGAATCGAGACAGATAAGTACGCGTCTTTCAGGTCGATCGCTGCAAACCAATCTTGGGGATGGATGCACCTGAAGATGCGTTTCTGCATTAGCATTCTGAACGGCAGCCTGTGAAGGGACCGGTTCCAGAACAGCAGATCCAAGATCGGCCGTAACCCGCCGCCTTTCTTGGGTACAATGAAGTACGGGCTGTAGAACCCGGACCTCAAATCGGCTGGAGGGACCGGCTCTATCGCGTCCTTCGCCAGTAGGACTGCGATCTCCGCCCTGAGCACGAGGGCGTTCGCCTCCACTACCGTCGTGAAGTGAACGCCCCTGAACTTGGGGGGACGCCGGGCGAACTGAATCGCATAGTCGAGTCTGATGGTACAGAGGAGCCACCGAGACGGGCTGGGAAGCGCAGCCAGGTTCCCAGACTCCGAACCAGGGGGATCAACGGCACCACAGACATACCAGCAGCGGGGCAGCGAGGCGGAACGCAGGGATCCAGCTCGGACGGCATGGGAGCGGCCCGAAGCGGGATCTGTGTGTGCTGTGCAACACTTACCTGCATCCACGGAGGGGACGTGCAAGTGTGGGGAGGCCGCTTGAGTGTGTCCCCACAGCCGGCGTCCCCTGCTGGCGAAGGGAGAAGTACCTGAGGGTGGCGAGGCATGGGAGCGTGCTCTCTTGGTACCCAGAGATATTGGAAACTGCTCTTTTACTGAAGTTTTGGGTACTGCTGGCAGAACAGAAATCAAACTGGAACAAAAGATTCTCCCCCGGCCCTCCTCCGGGGGAGGGAGTGGTGCTGCAGCCATCTCCCGAAGAGCAGTTTCCTCCATCTCTGGGCGGCCCGTCTCAGGGTCGCTTGCAACGACGCTTGCCACCTGGCTTGGCAGCAGCCTGAGCGGGCTGGACATCCTTCCCACGGCCGGCCCCACGCCGTCGGCTGGTGGAAGGCTACTGCGGTACCTTCTTGGGGGCGGAGGCGGCGGCGGGCAGACATCCTCGGCGACGAGCAGTCGGAGGCAGCGCCACCGGCGCCTGGGTGGAGGCAGCAGCGGGCCGCCGGGGCAGGATGTGTTTGATGGCCTCCGTCTGCTTCTGGGCGGCCGAGAACTGCTGGGCAAACCTCTCGACCGTGTCACCGAACAACCTGGCCGACGAAATGGGGGAGTCCAGGAACCGATACTTGTCGGTCTCCCTCATGTCGGCCAGGTTGAGCCAGAGATGACGCTCCTGGACCACAAGCGTGGACATCGCCTGACCGATGGAACGGGCGGTGACTTTAGTCGCCCGGAGGGCGGGGTCCGTCGCCGTCCGGAGCTCCCGGAGGAGCTCTGGGTCAGGCCTACCCTCGTGCATGTCCATGAGTGCCTGGGCCTGGTGGACCTGAAGCAACGCCATGGCATGCAAGGCAGACGCAGCCTGTCTGCAAGCCTTGTAAGCCTTCCCAGTCAGACCGAAGGAGAACTTACAGGCTCGGGACGGGCTCGAGAGGGAGGTAGCCCAGCCGAACCTTCATCCTCCGAGGACTGAAACTCCCCCTCCGATGCAGCGATCGACATCTGCTCGTCCGCCGGAGCTCCGAAAGTCACCGCTGGCCGCCCGTGGGAGGGACCAGCGACTTCTCCTGGAAGCTCTACCGGTTGCGGAAATGAGGGAATAGGGGCCTGCGGAGATTGACTTGGTGGGTGTGCCCTAAACGTAATCCTCAGATCACCCTGGCCATCCGAAGAAGTAGGTCTATTCTGGTTAGGAATAGCACTAGATCGTGGGATGGGTAAGGGGACTCCGCCTTCCCAAAGGTAGGTGAGTCTCGATCTTAGTTCCGAGATAGTCATGTTCCCGCAGTGGGAACATGAACTATCCACAAACGCCGCCTCAGCGTGCTGTTTGCCCTAACACGTGAGACAGTGATTGTGACCTTCAGCAGGCGCCAGGGAACGACCGCATCCAGAAACGCACGGGTGGAATGACATCTTGAAAAAGACGCAGCGTCACCCGTGTACTCTTTTTGTGAGGAAAACGCTCGTGCTGAAGCACTCAGGGGGAAAACGCGACAGCGCACAGGGTTTAGTGCAGTCCGTGCCTGTACTCAAGGAAAAACGCCCTCACGAACCGACAGGTTGCTGTGAAAACAGCAGTTTTTCTCTTTTCCAGAGCAGCAGTGAGCACCGCGATCCCGCTGAAGTGTGCCGTCTCTCCAACACGCGTTGATCCCCGATCTCCGGCCTTCTCAATAACCGTTGCTTTTGATAGCAGCTGAATACTCAATGATGAGTTCTCTCGTCCTCTTTATATGCCGTTCGGCTCCGAAGTGAATGACAGCGTGCATTTGCTCTCGCTTCCTGTTTATACCCGCGGCGCGGGGCGGAGCGCGAGATGCAAATCTTGCACGCCAATTGTTCATTGGCCGGTTCTAAATAGCTCGAAGCTGATAGGGGCTCCCAGAAGTGATCCCAATTCGTCGGTACATCCGCCGTACGTCGAACGTGACCGACTGAAAGAGAATCAGACTTTAGCACCTCTTTTTACTCTGAGATTGTTTTTAGGTTACATAGCCTACAGTTCCCTTTCGAAAGGGAACTTGCACTGCGTCAGCTTTTGCTTACGCTACGGGGAACGCCTCCAGCGTGACAGGTGCCTGAAATCACAATCAAAAAACGTCAATCCTATTGACCAGCGACAGCCTATGATGTCATCAAGGCGCGACCAGGAAGTATATAAGGGCGCCTTGCCAACATGACAGTATCTTTTCGTCTTCAGGGACTGTTTTGCCTGTTTCACCGTTGGGAAATGTCTTCAAAGTGTGCTAGCAAGCAGCGCCACTTCCGCAGGTGCGTGGATCCGTGTAACAGGTATCTTACACCTGATGACACACACTCACTTTGCGTGTACTGTCTGGGGGAAGAGCACGCACGGGAGGTTCTCGAGGGAGCCTCCTGTGCGAACTGCGAGCGTTTTCCTATGAGAACGCTCCGCTCTCGTCTGGCTCTCTTCTCGAGGGGAGAGAGCTCAGCAGCTGGGAACGGCCCCGCTCGTGCTGAGGCTGAGCGGCGCATACAATCTTGGGGTTCCCAGCTGGATCTGGCTCGTCGCCTAGAGGCTGGTGTGGTTTTGGTTGACGACGAGCCAGATCGCGAGGGGCGGACCTCGGAGGAGGAACTGGATTTGGGTTCCTCCTCCTCGTCCGCTGCTCTTCCGTTCGAGCAGAGGATGGTTGGGGAGGCGAATGAAGCGCCTGAGGCTGAGGCTTCCCAACCACCCTGTCCCATGTATGGGGAGTTGTTGGAGGTCATGGAGCGCGCTGCAGGTAGACTGCAGCTGCCCTGGCAGCGTGTTAGGAGAGATGACGTGCGTCCAAGTAGGTTGGACGACCGTTTTCTCTCCGCCCATGACCAACCAGCTCCTGGGAGTCTTCCATTTTTTCCCGATCTCCACCAAGAGATCTCGAAGGGATGGAAGAAACCTTATTCAGCCCGTATCCATCGACATCAGCGGGCTAATTTCGCTGATGTTGAGGGATTGCCCGAGGCTGGATATGTGTCGTTGCCACCCGTAGACGAGCCGTTTGCACACTATCTCGCCTCCGGGAGGTTATCGACACTAAGGGCTCCCACCCTGCCGACGGAAGCGCTCAGGACCACCGCGCGCTTGAACGGCAGGGCATACATGTCGGCGGGTCATGCCGGGGCGGCCTTACACACTATGGCTGTGTTACAGGCCTACCAGGCAGACCTGCTGGGGGACCTCGATCAGGGGGAGGGAATAACCCCTGAAGCGGTGGCCGAGTTGCGCCGGGCCACGGATTTGTCTCTCCGGGCCACCAAGCAGACTGCTTTCGCCATCGGTCGCTCGATGGCGGCGATGGTGGCCACGGAGAGACATCTGTGGCTCAACCTGGCGGACATCGGGGGGAAAGAGAGATCCTTTCTCCTCGATGCCCCGGTGTCGCCCTCTGAGCTTTTCGGCACCTCCGTGGAGGCGGTGGTGGAAAAGTTCAGAGAGGCGAGGGCGCGCTCGGCGGCATTTAAAACATGCATTCCGCGGAGGTCCGGGACCGCGCCCAGGCAGTCGGGTGTCCCTCTCCCGTCTCAGTCTGAGGGCTGGAGACGGGAACAACGAGCCAGCGTTGCCTCTCGAGCGCCCCCGCCGCGGAGGAGCGGGACGCAAAAGAGGCGGGACACCCGCAACCGGAAGAGGAAGGAAGCCGGGGCTGGCGACCGGAACCAGCGTAGGCAGCGGACTCCGCCCCCGAGGGAGCGGACTTGAACGCTGCCTTTTTCCCTTCCTCTGACCTTTTCCCCGGGCGTTTTTACATCAGGCCGGTGGGCCCATGATGAGCAGGAAATGTAAGATTCTGACGGCCCGCCTGGTTTGTTTGTTAAAGCGCCCCCCTCAGGAAGCGGTGGGCGGATACTTGCTCGAGGGCTGGTTTGAAGCACCGCGAGGAGCGATTGGTGAGTCCCCCTCTGTAGGGCGAAACATTTTCAAACTATGTTTTTCAGGACTTTTTTGTACCGTCGCTCCCCTGAGGGGTTGCTTGGGGAAGTCTGGATCATCGCTGGATTTTGCAGGGCCTGCAGCTCCCCATGAGTAAGCTAAGAACGATCTTCTTTGCAACATTATGTGGTTGTGTGTGTATGCCTCACTTTTGCTAGTAGAATTTGCTGCCTCTCCGTGTATGTTTTACCCACTGATGTGGGTAACTGAATTGCGCTCTTGCCCGAGGGTTTGTAGTGTCGGGGGCGAGCTGTGTTTTTCCTAGCGTAAAAGTGTGAAGTAGCTGAAGACCGGGTATGCACTTTTGCATGAGCTGTAGTGAGATCTGCGCCCAGCTCTGCGGGGCTTTGGAAAAAGGGTTTTCGGGGGCCTCATTGTGTATTATTAGAGGTGATAATATTTCTTTCCCGAGCCCTGAGTGGATCTAGTGCAGACTGAGGTCGCACCACTTGGCCTAGGTTCCGTCAAGGATGGGGGCGTTCCCTTCTAAGGAAGGTCGTTCGCCCCTGGCCTGTCTTGAAGTATAAACAGGGCTTGTTATGCATCCTTGACCTAACCTCCTCTTGTTACAGAGTTGTCCGGCCAAGGCCCGCCCCCTTCTCTGCGTTCTGGGGTTACAAGTAACGCAGTCGAGGTGTTGCAGGAGACAGCGACTTTGCCAGTGGTCGTGGGGCGGAACGAAGCGTCTTTCGCCGGTTTGCGATTAGACTTTATCTGCTGTTTCCGCCTTTCAGAGCTTGGTGGCCGCCATCTTTTGGCGGCCCCCGGCCTCTTCCTGGAGGATGGTTCGGCCGGTGGGTTCTATTTTTTCTATGAAAAAGTAATGTTTACCCTTGCTTTATGTCTCTGCTCCACCTTCTTTAGGGCTCGGGGTAAGCTGAACAGCGGATAAACCGATGTTTACGGTTCTGGTCGGATGCTCCCCTGAGGCCCGAGCATTGCCATTGGCTGACGCCCTCGCTTTACGGTTGGCCGCTGCATGGGAAATAAGACAGCCGCCCCGAGGCAGGTGACGTAAGTTGTACTCCCCTCGCTTAGAGGGTTTTTGTTAGCACTTCTGCTGAGTACACCGCTGTTGGCAATGTGATTAGGTCCATGTCTGTAGGCACTGCCCGAGAGACTGCGCCGTCTTGGGGGCCCTAGGGCAAAGTGAGAACTTGTTTCCTAGTTACCTCCGGGAAGGACCAGCCCCAGGTGGGGTATAAGAGCCAGCTGGTTGTTGGTAGCCAGCTTGGGCGGTCTGGGCAGCAGGACTTCAGGACAGGTAGTAGGCATCAACCGGCCTCCTTGCAAGAAGTCTCGACGCCATGGCACACGAGTGTGCCTGGGAGGATTTTCTCCACTGGTGTCGACGTCAGCAGTAACCTCGTCAACTAGCTCCCTGGGGACGAGTTCCCAGGTGATATCTGGATTTCCAGGCCTTTGTCAGCAGCAGACAGCTGCCGTCAGCCCAGGTGCAGCAGCCAGCCTTCTTAAAGGCCTCCCTGAGGGGTAGGCTCCTGGTTTGGGTTATCTTCGCTCAGGTGGAGGCCACGTTTGGCCTCCCTGAGAGCCTGCTTGGTCAACAGGCGCTGCCTGGTCTCCCCCGAGGGGGCGCCACCGGCTTTAAGCCCCTCGATGGCTGGTACGTGCTGCTAATAGGTGGCCTGGCCTCCCTAAGAGCCTGCTGTGGGGTAAGCAGGCTCACCTGACCTCCTCTGTGGGGGCGTTCCTGGGCTCCAGTCACTGGAGGGCTAGCATGAGGGCTAGCTAGTAGGTAGTGGGCCGCAATCGGCCCCCTGAGTGACCTTCCTGGCTGTGGCGGTGAGCAGGAAGTGCTATGAGTAGCACAGTCTGCTATCAGGTGGTAGGCATTGGGCCTCCCTGAAGGCGAGCTCCCGCTCTGAGACGGGTGGCATGTTCTGCTATCAGGTGGAGGCAGTGCGCCTCCCTGAAGTCGTTCCCCGGTCCCCAGTTTCGGTAACGGATCGTAGCATGGGTTGCTATCAGGCAAGCGGCACGGGGCTTCCCTGTGGGATTCGCTTGGAGTAGTAGGCCCCACGGGGCCTCCTCTGAGGGCACGCTCCTGTCTCGTGGTCTCTGGATAGGTCCAGCCACTGAGCGGAGGGCTGTGATGGAGAAATGCCCAACATTCTTGCAGGTGGTAGGCCCGCTAGGCCTCCCTGTTGAAGCGAGTCCCTGGTCTTCCCAGCTACCTCGAGGGCTAGCACGACTGACACGCGAGCAGTCGGCACAGGTTACCGGGTGGAGGTCCCTCTCGGCCTCCCTGGGGAACGAGTTCCCTAGGCGGGAACACACAACTGGCTTTACGCTGACAGCTAGTGGTCACCTGCTATCAGGCGCCGGTCTCTGGCCGTTCGCGAGACCTGAAGGCGGTGTGCTTACCCTAGCACGACGAGACGTTACTGCTGCTATGCGGTCCCCACAGGAGGGGACTTTCATAGTTTGCCTGCGGCATGGGTACCTACCGGGCAGGCTTATGAGCTCCTCTCAAGTGAGGGTCTGTTATGAGCTTACGGCCGCCTGGCGCTGATTACGGTTGTAGGCCCCTCGGGGCCTCCCTGGTATGATCAGCCTGTAAGGCCTCTGGCCTCCTAAGCACGTTTTAAAGTAGGTGCTTGGTAGATCCGAGGATTGAGCGGCTGAACTCCCCTCGCTAGCAAGGGTTATAAAGCACTTCGCTGAGCGCCGCTCTCCGGGATAACCCGTCTCTGAGATCCGGCTAGTGGATGTCACTGCCTTTCTTGCAGCACCCTAGCGGGATGCCTTTTCATAGGCGTGTACCAGAGGCTCTGTACACTACAGACAGGGTTGACCGTATTACGTGTCCCATAGCAGACTGGGTCACCAGGTCAGGTCTCCCTGGTGGCATTCGGTGAGGACCTCCCGAATAGTGACTGGCATAGGGTTCCCTCGAGTTCCCTTGCCACGTTCCCTTAAAGGGACCCCTTCTAAGTCGAAGGGGTGGTTCCAGGCCTTCGAGCAGGGCCTGGGAAGGACCTCATGTGTGTGAGGGTTCATTCTTGGGTGATAGCTTGGGCTATGACCGTAGGGAGCGCTGTCACTGACAGCCTAATGTGACCAGAAGGGGAGTGATTCAGGCATTTCAGTAGAATTTGCTTGTCTTGACAGTTGTCACTGCCTATGGGCATGCACTCCCGTCGGCATGGCGTAGTGGGTATATCGTTCCCCGTAGCGTAAGCAAAAGCTGACGCAGTGCGAGTTCCCTTTCGAAAGGGAACGTCTCAGGTTACTAATGTAACCATTGTTCCCTGAGAACAGGGAACGAGACACTGCGTCGCTGTGCCATGCCGCAGGGCCTGCCTGCCAAAACAGTCCCTTCAGACGATTAGATACTGTCATGTTGGCAAGGCGCCCTTATATACTTCCTGGTCGCGCCTTGATGACATCCTAGGCTGTCGCTGGTCAATAGGATTGACGTTTTTTGATTGTGATTTCAGGCACCTGTCACGCTGGAGGCGTTCCCCGTAGCGTAAGCAAAAGCTGACGCAGTGTCTCGTTCCCTGTTCTCAGGGAACAATGGTTACATTAGTAACCTGAGACGATTTCTGGATGAAATGATTTTTAAGATTCCAGCACTGGAACACATTTTTATCACTCGCCATGGTGGCAACTCTCAGACGGGTTGTAGCCTAAAGCTTTCAGCGGCAATGTGGATTGGTGTAATTGGCAGACGTGGTGTGCTGCAAAAGAGAGCCAACCAAAAGCATCAGAATAGCATTGCTTTCCTAAACTGCTTTTAAATGGCAGGAGGCATAGTGCACTTCAAAAACAGGCAAAGCAACCAATTAATATTATTCAACATATCCTAGCATTTTACAGAAACTATTCAGATGACATGTTCATGTGCCCTTGTAATAAATTCCCCTCCCTCTTGCTCCCTCTTGCAGCAACATCTCTTCTTTGATCTTGCTCCCTCTTGCAGCAACATTTCTTCTCTGATGACACAGTTTCACTCAGATATACATCACAATAGGGAAGAAGATTATAACAACTTCCGCTTCATGTTGACTTTAAGCCTAGTTCACATTTTGGGCTGTGTTAGATCAGTGTTAACGCCGGTGGTGGCACAGCCTTTAAGTGAATAGTCTTCTCAACAATTACATGTCTAATCAGACCATCAGTGCAATAGCGTGCACTGGCTTCCATCCAAGCCTCTTGATTTAATTTCAAACAGATTTATGCATCTGCACAGAATTTTTTATAGGGATGGAGTCTCACTGAACTGTTATATCAGCTTAGCAAATCATAAATTCAGGCATTCACTAATGCTTTTAGCAGTATTTATGAGTGAATTAGTGTAACTGGATTAGTTGGTAATCGTTTAGAAAAAACGACACTTTGAATTGTTTGTAGAGTCAGTTTAGCTTGATGAATACCATTTTCATGGACACATAATGTAATGAGCAGGAGGTTTGTTTTAAAATTGTCTGACATGCAGACCATTAAATGTATGCATTAAGGCTTGCACAGTTAAGATTACTACCTTAAACCATGTCACCCTTGGACACATCTCTGGTAAAACTAAAATTACTTTTGTGCTGACCAAATTTTTTAATGCGTTAAAGCGGTGCATTAATATGAACCACACCACACCACACTCAAAAAGTGCTACAGATCTAAGCATTAGTGAAATGTCATAGTTGTAATGTTACTGTCTCAACACCAGAGGTCATAATCACTGTACTATTGAAATTTGGAGTAAAGACTGGTTTAATAATCTAAACCTGTTCCCAATTATGTGTTATTTGTATATGCCTCCTGTAGTTTGTTTTCTGCTGTAGAGAAAATTAAATCCTCAGGCTATTTTTTTTCTCTTACAATCTCAATGGAGAACTTCAGACCTTTTCTCCTGATAATGGGTTTTGACAAGATTGATATATAGGCTTCTACTAAACCGATTCCTCATGCTGTCTGTTCCTATCAAGGGTTTTAATCTCAAACCATGGGCCACATTGCAGTGAAGAGGATGTCTCGTGAGTTTGGATAATCCACATGCGGTGTGACTGGATTTGTCTAAATGCCAGTTCAGGAAACAGGTTTATGATCCACTCAATAAGCCAGCAGTGCTACCAGTCACATCACACCTATCTGGGTTGAAGTATAGGCTTATTATTTACTACAAATGAAAATGTCCCCCTGGAGGAAAGGCATTGTTATAGATGCTGAAACCAGGTGTTTTCATTTTTTTCTGGTCATGCTGCAAGCCTATGTTGAAAAGGCACAAAAACACACAGATCTCATTACAGCAGGCAGGACTATTCAAACAAGCTATTTTGTCTTTTGCACCCTGCACAGCTCTATCAGTAGGGCTTCTTCAACACCAAACTATTATAAAATAATTTTGCCCTACTTTTGTATATTGGAATAGATGTTATTAAAAATGATTCTGTTTGAATATTGTTCTGTTTTGTAATTAACACAGACAAACACACACACACACACACACGCACATTCAAGACATGGTTACAAATAATGAGCCTCTCAATTGTGTTGTTTTTGTTTTGGCGTAGCAAAAAGTGATTTAATATTATATATATATATATATATATATATATATATATATATATATATATATATATATATATATATATATATATATATATATATATATATATATATATATATATATATATATATTTAATAAATGTAGACTAATTCAAAATATAATCTTCTTTGCTTAAATTAATTTGTTTTGTAAGGATGCTTAGATTATTTTCAGGAAAACAAAACATATTAAGTAAATTATATTTGTGTTGAGGTTAAAGAATATTATTTTCTAATTAAACCATTTATAATCCTGGGACCCAAGAATAGACTTTTGTCCACTGTAGTGGACATTATATTTTAGTGAATTTCTCTGACATCATACATGTCACATGTCACATGTCACAGTCTGGATGTCCTGTAAAGAGCACATTCGGGGCTTTGCAGGGATACCAAATGTTTGGAGGTTTCACCAGGACAACAACTTCTTCTTGGTCTTTAAAAACGGCTGATATTAATGTTTAGCACTCTTATGGAAATATGATCATATTTTTTAATTATAATTTAAATCTGATTAATTTTCAAATTGTTTGTTATAAATCAACATCTCAGGAAAATGTTATGGGGTTTCTAATCAAAATATGACTTTCTGTTACAAAACAGTGCATTGATTTCATAAATGACCACTGTAGTGGACACCAGGATTTAAATCATGTTTATCAAGCATTTTGGAGACATAACAAGTGAACAGGGAAAGAAATTACATATCAATATTCCTATGAAATATTAGATATTATTATGAAAATGTTGCCAATTTTTCCTCCCATTATTACACTTTTTTCATTACATGTTGCACACATTAATATGCAAATTAGATGCAGTGAATAGATACATTGTATTGAATGGGAAAATCTGAGTATTGTCATTTTACCCACATATTTAATAAAGTAAAATGGTATATGAATGCATTTCATTATATCTTTCATAACATAGTTCAGAATCATCTTTAAATAAAGTTTGTTTTTAAAAAAAACTGAAAATTGATTGGTGAATTAAAAATAAAGCCCATTGTTTTTGCCTATACATGCAATTTCATGTCATTTAATTTTTTCAACAACTGAGTCCTGCTGTCAACTACAGAGTACATATCATAACATATGAATAAAATATCATTTTTCAAAAATGTTTTTTTCCATTTGTTTCTTATGCTCTAAACAATTTAATGACATAAAAAAATACTAAATTCAAACAACTTTTTTTTTCTGGTTCCCAGGAGGACACGCAATAAAGCACGCAATATGAGTGCAATTTGTGCTCATTCTGCACAAGTGAGCATGTAATTGTCCTTAAATGACATGTTATGTGACTCTGTCTTGTTCTTAATGAACATGAACAACTTGCAGCACTTTGCTGCTGTACAAATTACTTTAAAATATAAAACCAACCAGGTTAGAATTCTTCCTGTCAGCCACTTCATCAGTGTTTGTTTGAATCAGTTATGTCTGCAATATCATGGTTTTTGGTATTATATATAAAAAAAATCACATGGTTTCATACTAAACTAGGCTACATATTTATCATGTAGAAAAAAACAAGGTAAGTCTGTGGGCTGAACTATATTGTGTTGAAATGCTGTAATCTGAATCAATCTGTATTGTAATTTTGCCAAAAGCTTTAACAGTGTGACATGAAAATGTGTTTTGCTTAATTAACCTGCACAAAATTAGTGTAGTAACAATTACTAAGGCGGGGCGGCTGTATGTTACACATTAAAAACGCATTCAATCACACTATCAAAAAAGACAGCAACCGCTTACATTAGTTCTGAAGTTAATGTGAACAATGTGGGACAGGTTTGGTTATTTGCACCATGTGACCCTGCAGCATGGCTTATGAACGAGCTGAGCACCAGAGAGGCGTGAGAGGCCGTTTCATCCCTGAGGGCTCAGCGTTTTGACTTGAAGCCATGAATCGCTTTCTGTCGCCTCCGCCTCCGCCTCCCACTCCTGTTCTCCATTTTCACTTTTACACAAAATACACAGACAGTGCATATTAAAAATCGGAGTATACCCACACTATAAAGGCACATTTATTTAGGGTCAGATTGGTGAGAACATGACCATAAATTATTAAATTACCTCATTGAAGTGATCATTGCATGTTCCCTTTGTTAATGGATCTGAGGAAGGGCCCTTCGTGAAAGGATTCAGTTGTTCACTTTCGTTTGGAACGCTTCTACAAATGACGTCGCCTTCCCGAAGTGCCCTTCACGGGTGCAAAAACTCTGTTTGGAATTCACCCTAAATTTGAAGGATCCTTGGAAGGCAGCCTTTGTTTTGCATCCTTTATTTAGCTCATTTTGAAGGATGCACCAAGACTGTGCCTGAAATTGCTCCCTATACACTTAAATAGGGCACTATTTGACAGGGACAAACATTTGTAGTGGTGTCCGAAACCATAGTGGACGTTACTGAGTGCGCTCATTCAATCCCACAATGCACCACAATAACAAGTGTACAACCGATGTGGGCTCAATGGCTAGAGTACCCATAATGCACTGTGAGAGTCACGCATCGAATGAATTCCCGCATCTGACCAGAAGATGGTGCCTGCAGCTGAATCATCCATCCATCCATCCATTTTCCAAACCGCTAGTCTAATGGCTACAGCAGGTATAAAAAACTAAACTCCCAATAATGTACGACACTGGGAGACAACAAATGGATGTCATTCACTGTATTGTATTACCGATAATAGAAAGCCAGTTGATATAAATTTTTAAAGGGATAGTTGACCCAAAAATGAAAATTAGCCCATAATTTACTCACCCTCAAGTCATCCTATGTGTATATGACATTCTTCTTTCAGACTAATAAAATCAGAGTTAAATTAGAAAAGTCCAGGCTAATCCAAGCATTAGAATTGGATTCATAGTTGCTCTGTTTTTGAAGTCCATAAAAAGTGCATCTGCCCATCAAATAACGTGCTCCACGTGGCGCTGGGGTGTTAATAAAGGCCTTCTGAAGCGAATCGATGCGTTTGTGTAAGAAAAATATCCATATTTAAAACTTTATCAAGTAAACTTTCGGCCGACGCCTTCCCTGTTCAATTTATGGAAAAATTGTGGAAAGTTCCCCTGCCGATCGAAAGACTAACGCAACCAGGTAGGCTCGTCATGACATCACGTACTCATCTTGAATTTCACTTTCAACATTCAACACTTTTCCAAGGAAATAAATCGGTTTGAAATTTGAACTACTTGATAAAGTTTTAAATATGAATATTTTTCTTACACAAACGCATCAATTCGCTTCAGAAGGCCTTTATTAACACCCCAGAGCTGTGTGGAGCATGTTATTTGATGGAGAGATGCACTTTTTATGGACTTCAAAAACAGAGCAACTATGAATCCAATTCTAATGCAATTCTAATGCTCTAATGCTAATAGCCTGGACTTTTGTAATATAACTCAGATTTTATTAGTCTGAAAGAAGAATGTCATATACACTAATATTTTCTTTTTTGGGTGAACTATCCCTTTAATAGTATTTTTGTGCCGTAAAAAAAACCCACTGTTGTCCAGTGTGTTCCGTTGGAAAAGTGACGTTGATGCATATAGCCTCGATACTGGAGGCTGCCGATTCAGGACAGCAGTTCTAGGACCTTAGTTTGTGACAGAGGCACATGTATTTGACAATTGGCACTGTCACACTTTGTATGACAGTCGGCAGTTAGCATCACACTGGTTCCCTCGACAACATCCCAATAGGATTTTTCCAGGCTTTTGGATTATCAGAAAAAACAAGCTCTGTGATCAACAAAAGTTTATGATATTTACACGTTTTGTCCATCAAGATAATTTTCACAGATTAACACAACGTTTATGAACTTTATGAACTTTGAAGCCAATATGCAGTTGCCAGAAGTAAACGAACGGCCCCACGACTTCAACGTCACCATCACAAAGCTTCCCACAATTCTTTCAGTTTTAATCTAAAAACATTTTCCCAGAACATTTGAGTTAGAATAGTATATAACATCACAATTATGAGCATAACAAGGCTGTAAAAACAGACAGCGGTTAGCCTACCTGTTCGGTGTGATGACGTTTAATCTCCCCGGCTGCCTCTGTAGTCCCATTTAGCAATTTAGCATTCGCCCTTTTCAAAACACGTAACAGCTTTTTTTTTTAAATCACAAGTGGGGAAATATTGCTGTATTCCATGTCATTGAATAAAACGTGAAAGTACAGTCACAGACCTTATTTCAACCATTTAATTAAAATCCCATAAAAGAATTTGACTTTGAGACGATGGAACAAAGTGCTAAAATAGTAACCCGTTCCGTGCTCTGGCCTACAAAATGATGTCATACCTGCACCATTCTATTTGCCTGGATGCCAGCCGAATTTAGCCCAGCCCACAACATTTGAGGTTGGAAAGTTCGGTTTGGATTTGATCCGTTGTGGAGCAACTATGCTGAACCAGTAGCCTAGAAATCTAGACGCACCCTAGCGGCAAAAAATTTATTTTGCCGCGACTGTAGTCTAGCAACTCTCGGTAGACCTCAGAGCTGGAAAATCCAAACTCTGGTCAGGCCAATCGCATTGTGTATAGAGTCGGTGGGCGGGCTTAACATAATGACGGAGCGGAGTTGCGGAGGTTCAGGTAAACAAAGAAGCTGACAATCAGCATCTTTCAAATCGGTTTTGGACGCTACTCTGGAAGACTTGGAGTTAAGCTTTTCTTTGAGGAAAGAACAAAGAACGGCACTGAAGTCATTCGTAAGAAAGGAAGCTGTATTCAGAGTTTAATCTATCAAATAACGTTAGCTCCGCTTCGGTTGGTTGTGGCGCTATCCAATTGTGTGCAGAGGGAATTTGACAGACAACCGTTTATCCCGCCCCCCGGGTCTGGCTTGTAAGGCTACTGAACCAGAGCTGTTCGGACCAATAAAATTGTCAGGGCGGGCTTTATACAATGATGGACAGTAACCAAACAGCGCTTGGGTTGAATTTGTTCTAATCCTAAACAGATAACTTGTTTGTATATGCATTCACCTTTACTATTTCTCTCAAAAATGATGATCGTGTTGGTATACTCTGTGTATCCTTAAATTCCTTTTTACAACACTGAAAATATTGTTTACACTCATCTTCTTCTTCTACTTCTTCCTGCGTGCATGCAGTCGAGTTCTGTTGACAACTATGAGTTGCTCAACACGTCACTTACTCCGTTGCTCTGATTGGTTGTAGGTCAATCCAATTGAGTGCAGAAGCATTTTCTTTCCTGGGTCGTTTGAAACGCCCCATAATCACAGCCCAATGGAGCAGTATCAGACTCATAGGCTGTGTCCGAAACCTGGAAAATGCTGCCTTCGGAGAACACATTTCAAGGCAGGAAGGCACAAAGGCTCGTCCGAATTTAATGTTAGATTCACTTCCTGTCTCCTGAGAGACCTTCATCTGATCGATTTTTGAAGGCAGCATATTTGTATCCTTCGCTGCCTTTGCCATCCCACAATCCTGTACTTTCCATTCTGTGACAGTTGAGCTGGAAAAAAGATGGCGTCTGAAAGTTGCGTTTGCTGCTCAGTTTGTGTGTAAATGTAACATTTTCCACTTCTGATATCATTTCTAGCAAGAAATTACTAATGTAGTAATTAAATATGTGTTTAGTTCTACCAGGAGACCAGATGAAGTATGATAACATCGCAAGTTTATTAGCAGACCAGCAAGTATTGAATTAGAGGTTCTTTGGCGTAGGCCCCGTCTGTAGCACTCGTCACGAAGGTAACAGACTCTGCATTTCCTGCCTGAAGATGAAGGCAGGGGCGCAGCCGACCCCCAAGAATTGGTGGAGGAAATTAGTTCCTCTAGGACGGGACATACTCACCCCCAAAAATTGTGACAGAATTGTGTACTCGCCCATCGTAAATGCTGCGATTCCTGAAACATTGAAAAGACAGATGTTATTTAGCCATAAATTGAGCATGATAACTCCTTTCGCGGTTTCATTTTTTGATCGGCCACTGACTAGCCTTGAACGGCCGCAGACGGGCCTTGATCAGCCAGGTAGAGACGAAAGCCTTGAACGGCCGCAGACGGGTCTTGATCAGCCAGGTAGAGACGAAAGCCTTGAACGGCCGCAGACTGGCCTTGATCAGCCAGGTAGAGACGAAAGCCTTGAACGGCCGCAGACGGGCCTTGATCAGCCAGGTAGAGACAAAAGCCTTGAACGGCCACAAGACAGAGCCTTGATCGGCCACATGGAAATTAAGGCCACGTTAGGCCATTGACGAAGAATAAAAGCTATAGAGACTGACGAACGGGATGAGTAATAATCTGAGAACGTGACGCTGTCACACCACCACCAGTATTTGCATGAGGTTTACTTAGAATATGGACATTGAACATGCAATAGATATGGATATTGACATAGGTGTTAAACCAATAAACAGAGGGAATTGTTATGCTACTGCAAAAGCCGCATAGGCTGTATGGACTGCCACGTTGGCCATATATTCACTGCCTCAATAGGCCATGGTACAGAGAGCTGCGTGGGCTGTATGAACTGCCACGTTAGGCCGTGTATACTGCCTCAATAGGCCGGGGTACGAAAAGCTGCGTAGGCTGTATGGACTGTATGGACTGTATGGACGTTGGCCATATATTCACTGACTCAATAGGCCGGGTACGAAAAGCCGCGTAGGCTGTATTGACTGCCACGTTAGGCCGTGTATACTGCCTCAATAGGCCGAGGTGCGAAAAAAGCCACGTAGGCTGTATAACTGCCAGGTTAGGCCTATATACTAGGGGTGGCACGGTTCACAAAACCCACGGTTCGGTTCGTATCACGGTTTTAGGGTCACGGTTTTCGGTTCTGTACGGTTCTTGTTGTTGTTTGTTTTTTATCGTTAACACTCCAGAAATTTACTTCAGCATATGGTATATATGGCTTAATCATCCACAATTTAGGATACAGTATTAAAAATTGTTCAAGTTGTTTCCTAACTGGCTGTTTACCGAGTCCGACACATTGGCGTAACATTTTTCAGGTTAATCATATCAATTTTGATCAGAACAATGCACTGTGGCTTTAATTCATCTGACCTGATTAACACATTTCACCATGAAGTGTCACAATCACCATATGACATTCAGCACTGTGAAAAAATAAAATACACGAAAACACAACACTGCCAGAAGTTTTTGCCCAAACTTCAAAGGCATGTTTAAATTATTAGAACTAGAAGCATATCTTAACTTTTAAATGTTACATTTATCATGTGAACTGCTTATATACAACATATGCATGTGTGTATGAGACAGAGGGGAACACGGTCGCATTTACAGCAGATATACCGGTATGTTGCCCATCATAAATCAAAGCACGAGACAGACAGGGGTCGGAGGAGAACACCGGAAAATGTGACAAAATGGACTATATTTGCAATCCACGAGCCGCGGTTCAGCTGTGCGACTCACGAGACAAACACTGCCAGTGTGTGTGTGTGTGTGTGTGTGCGCTGCTCTTCGCACTGCATCTGCCCTACTATATGTTGCTGGCGCATCCTCCAACTCCGGGCAGCCTTCCTTAACTCTCCCACTTTCATTTCTACATGTGACGTGACCTGCAGCACTCCACTTTTACTTTACTCTATGTCCACACACACCTCTTATTTTGCGCGAAAAGGACACCCGCTGTCTGAGGTAACATACGGGAACGAGGATACATTGCGCATGTGCGAACCGTGCGACGCACGCGCTCCGAACCGAGACGAGCTAACCGAACGGTTCGGTTTTTTCCATGTACCGTGCCACCCCTACTATATACTGCCACAACAGGCTGGGGTACAAAAAGCCGCATAGGCTGTATGGACTGCCACGTTAGGCCGTGTATACTGCCTCAATAGGCCGGGGTACGAAAAGCCATGTAGGCTGTATTGACTGCCGAGTTAGGCCGTGTATACTGCCTCAATAGGCGGGGGTGCGAAAAAAATAGCCACGTAGGCTGTATGACTGCCAGGTTAGGCCATATATACTGCCACAACAGGCCGGGGTACGAAAAGCCACGTAGGCTGTATGGACTGCCACGTTAGGCTGTGTATACAGCCTCAATAGGCCGGGGTACGAAAAGCCATGTAGGCTGTATTGACTGCCACGTTAGGCCGTGTATACTGCCTCAATAGGCCGGGGTGCCAAAAAAATAGCCACGTAGGCTGTATGACTGCCAGGTTAGGCCATATATACAGCCTTGATAGGAGAGGGTACAAGAAAGACGCGGCGAGAGAACTCGTCATTTGCGGGAATCAGTACGCATGTGCAGACTTTGTCAAACAGTCACACTATATTTACAATGCGAGCGTAGCCAATCACAGACACGCCTTTCCTGTAGCTCAAACAGTAGAGCGTAGCACTAGCAACGCCAAGCCATGGGTTCGATTCCCAGGGAAAGCAAGATCTGACAAAATACCAAATGTGCACCTTGAATACGATGCAAGTCACCCTGAACAAAAGCGCCTGCCAAATGCGTAGATGTAAATGTCTGTTGAGCGCTTGAATGCAATGACTAATTGGATGAGTTAACATAACAGAATATACACAATCAGGATTGAATGGTTCAGCGCTTGTTCACTGACTAATTCTGCCTTCTAGTGCATATGTTTGACCAACGAAGAGTAGAACATGCTATAGATTCATGATTTGGTGTAGGTAGATTGACCGAAACGGTTTCCACTAGTGTAGGAGTTTAGTTGAACTGAAGCATTTGACAGTTTCATGCGTTTATAAAGGTAGCGCACTCTGCTCACTTACTATATTTATAAAAGATTTGAATAATTGTATTCTCGTGCTGTGATTTAGTTGCTGTACAGGATGCAATCTTTATGTAAAATGGGTCGGATTGAGTATGGAATTAAATTATTGCTGCTATCGAATATCCAGTCAAACCTTGTTTTGTATGCAAACCTTACTCGACATATGGTGCTTTGAGTACTAGCAAGATACACGTTTATTTAATTCATAATTGTAGCCATGGCGTTGTAGTACAGGAGGACCAAGTGAGCCGTAACACTAAATTCTAAAGTTCCTAAAAATAGACAGAGGCATCCAGATATCAGTAGCTGAAAAAAACACGAATAGAGTCAAATTAACTAAAGTAACGCAAAGACAAAAGCACAATTACTATACATGTTTGTTTTTATTAACTAATTTATTAATATGTAGCGCATATTTATAAAGCAATAAGCAACGGCACCTTTATGAGCACAGAACGCGGTTCTTCCTCATAGTAAAGGAAGCCATGTCGAATCACACAAGGAAGCCATTTCAACACTGGGTGCCCCGTATGTTTGAGCAAAATATGTACTCTGCTGGATGACAGGCCCATAACACTTCTAAGCTTGAAACTATTGTGTCAGTTTCAATTGCATGTTGTATGTGACGAACTCACAGCGCTTGCAAGATGAATAGCACATTGAATGAGAACGGATCAAGCACTGATGTCGGTGCTGTACTTTAAAAACTATGCTGAGCAAATTAGCATAGTTAATTCAACTTTAGCGATCTGATAACACTGAATCCATTCGCGATTTCAGCTTAACTTCTGTTAATCATGAAGCCCTGATTAACCGGGTGCATGTTGCTTTAAAACCCATGTTGGTTTCCTTGCATTCGTGGGGAGAATGATAGAGGCTAATATGCTGTGCCATCTGTTCAGTTTCAGCTTTTCTAAACAAAATACAATTATTAACGGTAACCGGTGTCATGCCAATCATTTACGAGGCACTATGGATAGTTTACGACACAAGCAAGCGATAACGAGCAACGTTGCACAAGCAGGTGCGCGTCTCATACGATGCATGCATGCTTGCGACAAATTGAGAAAATCGGAAATGCATAATCATATACATATCACTGTGATGAATGCTGATGTAATGACGCCAGAATGGTGATGAAGATCACAGCCGTGTCTTTGATAACATGCCCAGATAGTCCTCCATTGAAAGTGATGGTTCTGGATCTAAACGCGAGATTTTGCTCTCGTTAACTCGCGTCTGTTGCTGCGACAGCCCAATGAACAGAATGATAGGATGACATGGACTTTGAACGCCACTGTATTGCACATTATTAATTTTATAATAGGACCAGCGATCGGCCGCTACGGAACGTCCGGATCGACAACTGAAATGTTGGCGTCAGCATCTGTGAACTCAGACATGTGTAATTGGATAGGTCTGAATGTGATAAGTCACGTAACATTGAATCTTCCTGCCATAACTTGCACATAAGCTTCATTTCTCACTAAAGCTCTATATTTTGCTGTAGATCATAAAACTGTTACCCTGCCTAAGAAGTCTGTCCGAAATTAGTTTTGTGAGGTGCCTTCATGCTTAAGCGCTGCCTTACAAGCCATCGTCTGATAAGGCAGAGGCAATGAGTCAGCCTAGGTTTTCGGACGCAGCCATAGACCCTGTCCCAAATGGCACACTAAACCCTCAAGGTCTTCCTCTGAGTCCGCACTTTCACAACGTAATGCCGCTTTGACTGCCGGGAATAAGTCCGCTGCATAACCCACACCAGTGCGGGCTCGGCAGAAGTGCGCATCAAGGGCACACATGAGCACCCTTCTGAGACCTAAAATGACAAATGGGACACCCTGCGGTCTCGTGGACTTAACGGACACCCGCACGCAGCGGCCATTGTAAGTCCACATGACCGAAAGTGCACATGAAGTGTGCCATTTGGGACAGGGCCAGATTCTGACTAGAATCTGAGTATGACAACATCAGGCTACCATTCTTTAGCAAACCCCAACAATCCAGCACCCAGCGATTAATTTAATACCAGATGGATCAAGTCACGGCCTACATTTTTTTTCTTGTTCTAAATGCCGTTTCACTCTAATTTACGGCACAATAGGGATGAAAAGACTATCACAACTTTCATGCTGACGTTAACTAGCCTACAGGTATCTTGAGCAGGTAGGCCAGATTTCCAAAACTGCTGAAACAGATAGGGCCTACACTAAACCCACAGAGCAAAACTTATTTTCCCCATATTATATATGCCCTATATATAATGCCCTATATGTTCATTTAGAACAATTTAGTTTGTCACTGTCTTTGATTCTAATCTGTGAATTATTTATCACAGTAGGCTAGTTAGATTGTTAGATGTAAAATGCTGTTGGATTTTCTTTCTTTTTCATTATATACACTCGAGGACTGCCTTTTCAGCCCAAAATAAAAATGTCACTATGGGCATGGTGAGATATTGAGCAAGCCTTTCTTCTGCAGGCAGCGCTTTGATTTCATGATTCAGTGACTCATGATGCATTCATTATAGGCTACAGCAGGAGTCAGTGTGTGATTATTGAAATTGAAAATGTTATGCTTTGTGTGCAAACATGTAATGGCTTATTGTAGCGTATAAATGTCTGACATCTGTAATTTTTATTCAATTTCGTGAGAACAGAGCGATGGTCGGTGGCGGTGCAACTATGACGTGCTGCAGAAAGAAGCTTACACAAATGCAGTGTGTGTGATGTAACAGTGCACTCTAGTGGACCGAAAAGGAATCATTCCCCAAAAAAATTACAAACCTGCAAAAAAAAAGGAATCATAAAACAAAAAAATGGCTACATTCACACAACCTTAAATTAAATTAATCTAGCACACTACCTAGCCATTATTAACATTAATAATAACGTTAATATTAAACACATTATTTTAAATAATAATAATCAAAATTACTGTAATAGTGGATGAAAATGAATGATTTACTGTAGCTGGGTGATTGGTGAGATGTCCCATGAAGAACAAATATGCTTTATCTTCTTACAGCTTTAGGTAAAAATGTATTCACTATTATTAGAAACTCACAATAAACAATAAACTCACACACGTTTACACACACACACACACAGAGAGAGAGAGAGAGAGAGAGAGAGAGAGAGAGAGAGAGAGAGAGAGAGAGAGAGAGAGAGAGAGAGAGAGAGAGAGAGAGAGAGAGAGAGAGAGAGAGAGAGAGAGAGAGAGAGAGAGAGAGAGAGAGAGAGAGAGAGAGAGAGAGAGAGAGAGAGAGAGAGAGAGAGAGAGTATTGTACATTCCTTTTATTCACTTATTTTTAACACACTTATTTACATTTCTAATTTAAACCTAAAATACGTGTACATACATAGTATGTTGCTTATATCATTTATTTTTAATTTGTATATTGGGTCTATGCTATTTTGCACATTGTCTGTATATTGTTATTTTTATTTTTTATTTTTATTATCTGTCTTGTCACTGTCATTCTGTGCACTGTGGAGCTTCTGTCACTACAACAAATTCCTAGAATGTGTAAACATACCTGGCAATAAAGCTCATTCTGATTCTGATTATTATTAGATTTAAGAAAAAGAAGAAATATAATTAAAAAAAAATACAAAGCAATTATCTGATCATATTTTATTTAAAGCACATTTTTGTAGCACACATTAAATCACAATTATAAGTTACCAAAACTAAGCAGTGATAAGTAATGTTGCATTAAAAATTATGACATAAAAGAAAGAATAGAATTAAATGAAGACAAAAAAAAAACTATTCTAATTCAAATGTGACACTTTGACCAGTCCCTTAATTTATTCAGTTTTTACTCTTCTGTCTAATGTGAAAGTGTGTGGATCAATCTGTTGCTTAGGACATCAGAAACAGATGTACACAGACTTAATGCTAGATGCTATAGTTAACCCTTATACGCAGTTTTTATTGACCTGAGACATCATTCACTACTCTCCTCATTTATTTTTTAAAGTTAGACGTCAACCTTCTTAGTATTCCTCAATCAATTCATTATAAACAAAATTAAGTGTATTAAAAATAATACACTTATAAAAGAGTGCCTGTTTTCTCATTCATTCATTGTTTTTTTTTATTTTTTGTAAAAAAAAAAATGTAAAGGGTCGCTAATGACCCGGGGCGTGTAATGGTGTAAGTATTTTTTCTGCACAACAATAATTGAATCTTTGATGACTGAATAAGTGCAATTCATCATTATTCCACAAGGTGGCAATGTCTAATACACAATGATGAAAACTAAATAACAGGAGGTATCAGCAAAACTTGAAATGGCTCAGCAATTTACTAGTATTCACGCAATCAAATAATAATCACTGTTACTTGATGGTCGATCTGGTGAAGAAGCTGTCAGCGCTCAAAATATTGATTTTGAAGATGTTGGAAATGGTATGATGAAGATGTTGAAATGAATATGTTTCAGATTGTGAATATGAGCCCAATGCTGAATGTACTGGTAAATGAGCTCTGACGAGGACAGTGATGATGGTATAAAACATCAGCTCAAACTGAACCCTTCCAAGCTCGAAAAGGTGCTAAAATAGGCTTTATTTTATCCTTCTGTAATTGTTACTGTAATATCAGGAGAGTTTTATATCATCGCGACAGGTAGAGATCCATCCGTGTTAAATATAGATCCACTAAAGACCTGAATATGTACAATGTTCATTTGAGTGAACTTTGAGTGAGTGTCGTTCATGCTCATAATCGTAATTTTAAAAATCATAACCTCTTTGGTCTCAGGAAATCTAATCAGATATCAACCAATATTACCCCAAAAATATGTAATACTACATTAAATCAATTAAAACAGATATTCCAAATGAACCACAGACTTTCCACAACAACATATATATTAGAAGAGACATGCATCATTTGCAATTATGTAAGGATTGAGCAGGCAGAGAGTAATGAACAGACCTAATATGAAGTTATCTTTCCGTCCCAGACTAATTTACTTGGCCAACACACTTTGATGGATTAGCTTTGATCCCACTGGTGTTTGTTGTTCTCTCACCCTTTGGTCTGCCATTTGTACTGACTTTCAGATACTACAAACAAGTTGCCAAATCACCGATGCCAGGTCCTGAGACATGCCGAAATGTCAACCTTGCCTTTAGATGTAAGCGCCTTAAGTCGATTTTTAAATTGAACTGTTTTTGAAGCCAGAACTATCTTTTGACCTCTTCAATGATGATGGTGTTGGTATATGCACCATCACCACCACAGGTTCACGTCGACATTCATTCACAGATCTCTGCATGCCGATGCTGATTCACGTCCCAGCTAACCTCATTACAATGCCTGCTTATTTCTCCACAGGATTCTCATCCCATTTATTTAAACATTTTTAAAGTCCACAATTTGGAGCTAATTATCCCACAGTGGAATGGCCAGATTGTGAGTAGGAGGAGAAGATTTTTAATCTTCTCCTCCTACTCACAATCAGAAAATAAAAACACCAGCTATGTAAATGAAATTCCTTTTGAAGCAGAGAATGGATTCATTAGCAAGTAAATCATGTAAAAAAAACAAAAAAAAAAACAATAACACTGCTGGTGTCAAGATGCATTAATTTCTTATCATATCATCATCATCCATTTAGGTCACATTTCAACACGTACTGTCATTATTGGATTAATTAGCCTATTCTCACCATGTGTCTTTCTTTTTTTTCTTTTTATTATGATGAGGAGGTAATTGAATTGACGGCACTAACAATGTCCTCTGTGACTTCCTCAGCAAAGTTCAATGAGAAGTTAAAAAAGGAAATCTACATGAGCCACTCCTCTTTTATCTGCCTCTCAGAAATATTTTTATCTGTTTACACGGCAACGACTGTCAAAACAATCTCCATTCACACGGATCAGCAAAAACGATTACGAGCGCTGTATTATGCACGCCAGGCCAGTTATTGACAAGGTCACTTTGAAAAGAAAAACACGCCTATAGACTGAACACGCATGCGCAAGACCTCACAGTTTTCACAAATATGCCTTTTTGTAGTTTACACAGTTAGACAATAAAGGTATCATTTTACACTTTGAAACCCGTTTTTTAACAGTTTTCAGGCCCCCAAAACGCTGTTGTCATTTTTAGTTGAAAACGGTGATGTGTAAATTGCCCCTTAATTTATCACTGATTGTTTTGAGTGTTATCAAGTTAATCTGAGGCTGTGTCCATAATCGCCCCTTATACCCTTAAATAGGGCACTATTTGAGGGGACAGCCATTTGTACTGGTGTCCGAAACCATAGTGGACATTATCGAGTGCACTTATTCAATCCCACAATGCACAACAATAATGAGGGTATTGTATGTACCCCCGATGTACGCTCAACAGCTAGAGAATACCCATAATGCACAGTGATGTGCACCCTGAATGAATTCCCGCGCAAATGTCCGAATTACCTCACTTCCCATATGCGTCAAACATCCTCATTAGTCACCCTCTCCAGTACAGAAAGTACGAGGTAGTAGCAATTTGCTGTTTCTGTATCAGCATAAGATGATAGAATGGTATAGGCCAGGGGTGTCCAAACTTTTTTTAAAGAGGGCCCGATTCGATGTTGTGGACATACCCGGGTGCCGGTCCCTTTTCTATTATATATATTCATTCACCTAAAGGATTATTAGGAACACCTGTTCAGTTTCTCATTAATGCAATTATCTAATCAACCAATCACATGGCAGTTGCTTCAATGCATTTAGGGGTGTGGTCCTGGTCAAGACAATCTCCTGAACTCCAAACTGAATGTCAGAATGGGAAAGAAAGGGGATTTAAGCAATTTTGAGCGTGGCATGGTTGTTGGTGCCAGACGGGCCGGTCTGAGTATTTCACAATCTGCTCAGTTACTGGGATTTTCACGCACAACCATTTCTATGGTTTACAAAGAATGGTGTGAAAAGGGAAAAACATCCAGTATGCGGCAGTCCTGTTGGGCGAAAATGCCTTTGATGCTAGAGATCAGTAGCCTGACGTCGTCATACTCAATTCTAGTCAGAATTTGAGTCTGATACTGCTCCGTTGGGCTGTGATTATGGGGTGTGTTTAAACCGAACCAGGAAAGACCTCAATTGGATAGACCTACAACCAATCAGAGCAACTGAACGACGCATAACGTTAGTTGTCAAATGTCAACAGAACTCAACTGCACTGTGTTGCCAAGTCCGCGGGTTGAAGCGACCCCAATTATGTGACATACAGACACAGGAATGCGAAATTTAACAGGCAGTCCAGTCAAAATAACACATATTTTACCCCCCAAATGCCATTTTTCCCGGAGATAGGACACAGATGTAAATTTATAGATATTTAACAATATCTGTAAAACTTTCATCAACCAAAAAGTTTTAATGGGTGAAAATGTAATATTATTACTGAGTTAGAACTCTATTCTTATTTAAATTGACCAAGTGCTCCATTTAGATCACCACAGGTAAAACCACACTACAAAATTACTTTTCTTACTTGGTGTTTCTGTCTTTTTTCCAGTCCAAATATCTAAAAATTCTTACATCAATATGCTTTTACAACCCCAAATCAGAAAAAGTTGGGACAGTATGGAAAACGCAAATAAAAAACAAAAGAAGTGATTTCTAAATTTACTTTGACTTGTATTGCATTGCAGACAATATGAACACAAAATATTTCATGTTTTGTCTGGTCAACTTCATGTCATTTGTAAATATGCATCCTTTCCTGTCATTCAGACCTGCAACACATTTAAAAAAAAAGTTGGGACAGTAAAGCATTTACCACTTTGTAATGTTGCCATTCCTTTTCACAACACTTAAAAGACGTTTAGGGACTGAAGACACCAAGTGATGAAATGTTTCAGGTGTAATTTTGTCCCATTCTTCCTCCAAACAAGTCTTAAGGTGGGCAACAGTACGGGGTCTTCGTTGTCGCATTTTGCGCTTCAAAATGTGCCACACATTCTCTATTGGAGACAGGTCGGGAGTGCAGGCAGGCCAGTCAAGTACCCGTACCCTCTTCCTCCGCAGCCAGGACTTTGTAATGTGTGCAGAATGTGGTTTTGCATTGTCTTGTTGAAATATGCATGGACGTCCCTGGAAAAGATGTCTTCTTGAAGGCAGCATATTATGCTCCAAAATCTCTATGTACTTTTCAGCATTAATGGTGCCTTCACAGAAGTGCAAGTTACCTTTGCCAAGGGCACTGACACAACACCATACCATGACAGACCCTGGCTTTTGGACTTGTTGCTGGTAACAGTCTGGATGATTCTTTTCTTCTTTGGTCCGAGCACACAGCGTCCATTCCTCCCAAAAAAATACCTGAAATACTGATTTATCTGACCACAGTACACGTGTCCAGTGTGTGATGGTCCATCCCAGATGCCTCCGAGCCCAGAGAAGTCGACGGCGCTTCTGGACACTGTTAACATAGGGCTTCCTTTTGGCACAGTACAGTTTTAACTGGCATTTGTGGATGTAACTACGTATTGTGGTACTTGACAAAGGTTTGCCAAAGTAGTCCTGAGCCCATGTGGCGATATCGCTTATAGATGAATGACGATTCTTGATGCAGTGCCGCCTGAGGGATCGGAGATCACGGTTGTTCAGCTTAGGCTTGCGCCCTTGTCCTTTACGCTCTGAAATTCCTCCAGATTCCTTGAATCTTTTAATTATGTTATGCACTGTTGAATGTGAAATATCCAAATCTCTTCCTATCTTTCTTTGAGGAACATTGTTTTTAAACATTTCAATAATTTTCTCACGTATTTGTTGGCAAACTGGCGATCCTCGGCCCATCTTTGCTCCTAAAGGATTAGACCTTTCTTGGATGCTGCTTTTGTACCAAATCATAATTACAATCACCTGTTGACATCACCTGTTTCAAATCACATCATTATTTAACCATTTTACCTCATTACTAGCCCTAAATTGCTCCTGTCCCAACTTTTTTTTAAATGTGTTGCAGGTCTGAATGACAGGAAAGGATGCATAGTTACAAATGACATGAAGTTGACCAGACAAAACATGAAATATTTTGTGTTCATATTGTCTGCAATGAAATACAAGTCAAAGTAAATTTAGAAATCACTTCTTTTTTTCTTTTTTTTTTTGCGTTTTCCATACTGTCCCAACTTTTTCTGATTTGGGGTTGTACTTAGGAAAATTACAAGTTGTTGTACTAAGGGGGGGGGGGGGGGGGGGGATCTAAATGAATTGAGTTTTTGCTTGAAACATACTACATTATCTGCCAAAGGATTAGAAAAAAAAACTGTCCCAAACAGAAACAAGATTCTTTTTCTAATCCATTGGCAGATATATTTCCAGAAAATAAGAAAAAATATCTAATGTCATTTAACTTATCTAATAAATGCATCTTTATTTAAGATTTTTTAGATATATTTATACTAGAAACAAGACAAAAATACTAAATGACAGCATTTTTTGCAGTGCACACAAGGCAAAAAGTTTAAAAAAAATATTATTTCTATATCTAGAATGACGTTATGGTATTTAGTCTATAAACATATGAATACAAATGCACAAAACTGCAAGTTTATGACAAAAATAGTCTGCAGTTTGGCCTTTATTAATCATTTAATACATGTCTACATTACAAATGAAATAAAATTAGATGTTAACCTACATTTCTGACAAAATACCATGGTTACAGTTAGTGTTATCACAGTAAATCCATGATAAATGTTGGTAAATTGTTGATTGAAAAGTATTTTAACTGAATCGGCTCAGTGTTTCTCCTGATTTCCACTGTGTGTTGTTGATTAGGTCAGCGCTGTTTAACTGGATTTAAATTAAATCAAATCACAGAGAGATTTGCAACTCGTATCAGAGACTTCTGCGCCGAACTCGAACATTTCTCATGGGCTGTTTAGTGGGCACGTGATCGAGTCACTCAGCAGGTAAACACATTTGTTCAGAGTCAGAGCTCGGGAGTTGCGCAAAGCACAAGTAGTGCTGTTTCGTTCCGCTCTTGGCGCTGTTTCCCAGGCCCAAAATCTAGTACTGCCACCTTGCGTTTACATTGTGAAACTGCACGATTTGTAAATTATCCGTGGCGGGCCACATATAAAATATTTTAATAGCCAAGCTGCGGGCTGTTTGAAATTAATTTTGGCCCACGGGCTGGACTTTGGACACCCCCAGTATAGGCGAAGAAAGTGGGCAACATTGCCACTTGCGTCCCACTTCTTCACTTCTTTTGCTTTCTCTGGTACTTGGAGTTCTAGGAAGATACACTTCCTATGGAATCAAATTCATACGGATGTATGGGTAGTATGGCATCAGTAGTGTGGGGCAATTTACAGATTAGGAAAGATGGGCATTACTGGGTGTTGGGTTTCCTATCTGGCGCCCCGTGCGGCTACATGTGAAGGGGCACTACACAAGAGGAGATTGGGCAATACCGCCACTGGCATCCCTTGGAGCAATTGGAGAAAGGAATGGGCCTTCTTTGCCATGGGTGCCCCACTTTCTCTTTAGATCCCACTGAATGGTGGAGGTTGGCTGTCAGTAGAGCCAACACCCCATTTGCTGACGGTCGGCAATAGAGAGCAGAAGGATGTGGAAGCTGCTTTAGGCATTACATTCTCAGTACTCTCTCATCAGATTCCCAAAAGCACTTGGCGGAAGTTTTCCTTAGATCAGCAGTTGAGGGAGCATAGCTCTCTCCTGAGACTTCTTCCCAGTCCTTTGGATGGGATGCTAATATTTTTGAGCTCCCTTTGGTGACGTTAGCCTTTAAGCAAGGCCATGGATTAGGCTGGTCGGGATAGCAGCGCAGGAACTGCAGTCTTCCTAACTTGCTCTGCCCTGGGCCAGTTATACAGGTAAGTATTAAGGTTATGGACCTCAGACCACAGACACTAAAGCTCTTTTTCACCAGGTTCATTGTATGGCAATGTTCTGGCTACGGTTTAGTTCACTGGGGAATTCACTGCACTGTGGGCAGGCATTTGATATGATGCAGTGGGTATTTTCGTTCCCATAGCGTCGACTGATGACGCAGTGAAAAGTTCTACTTCCCTGAGAAAGGGAACAAGACAATGTACCTGTACGTCTTCTATCAGACTTTTGAAGCTGATGACATCTCCTCTAGGTTTTTATAGTTTTGCCTGTTTGCTGACACGCCTGTGACATCACCTGACTGCAGTAGCCAATCAAGATTGGCATGTATTCACACCTGCTTCAGACACTGGTTCACGCGGAGCATTCCCATTGCATCGACTGATGACACGTCTTGTTCCCCTTCACTGAAACCGGTGCCTCTTTTACATCTCTCGCATCACACCATACAAACATGACTGGTGACAGCTTGGTTTTGATTGTTGTGAAAATGACTTTAGAGAGAACTTTAGTGTACCATTATAAATTGTTCATTAATATGCACATTGGACTGGGATATTTGAGCATTTTATTAGTTTAAAGGGGTCATGAACTGGCTTTTAAATTTTTTTTATACTGTTGTCTGAGGTCAGCTTATTGCTTTTGTCGTTTTTACATTCAGAAACATCATAATGAATAAGTAATGCTATTTTCTGACCTGGTTTTGAGGCTCTCTCAAGACACGCTCAGTTTTGATGGGCATGCCACACTGAAGACTTGGAAGTAAACGGCCACGGCTAGAATTGGTATAATATTGGTATAATATTTGCATATTTAATGAGCTTCTGCTCCCCCTGTCAGTGACAGTGCGTGGCAAACGGCAACCGGAATGAAGCGCCCACAGCCAGGGCTCGCAAAATGTCTTTAAAGGTCCCGTTCTTCGTGATCCCATTGTTCAAACTTTAGTTAGTGTGTAATGTTGCTGTTAGAGAATAAATAATACCTGTAAAATTATAAAGCTCAAAGTTCAATGCCAAGCGAGATATTTTATTTAACAGAAGTTCCCTTTCAAAGCCTACAGCGAACGGCTGGCTTGGACTACATCCTGGTACTTCCTTCATAAATGACGAACAGACTAACCTCCGCCCACAAGAATACGCGAAAAAGGGGGCGTGGTCTTGTTGCTGTCCCACGTGGAGAAGAGGACGTGTCGCGTGGAGAAAAGGAATTGTTGCATTTGAGTGTGTTTGTCGCCATGTCGTCGAGACGCTGTTATTTTCATCCCGGAGTCAAATCACCTTTGTTTGGCTTTCCCAGGAACACTGTAGAGATCATTAAGCGCATATATCTCTCGTTAAGAGGCGTGACCTTTCCACGTGCGCTAAGCTGCTGTCGAATCACAACACAGGAACCGTGCCACGTTCGCTAAGCTGCGGTCAAATCACAACACGGGAACCGCTGGCACAATCAGAACTCATTACGTATTTCTGAAGGAGGGACTTCATAGAATAAAGGAACTCATCAGCCGTTTTTAGGACAGTGAAAACAGCGGTATACAGATAAGTAAATTGTGTTAAAAATACTGTTTTTTTTTACACACGAAACATGAACACATGTTATATTGCACACTGTAAACACAATCAAAGCTTCAAAAAAAAACACGAAGAACGGGACCTTTAACAAACAAACACAATGATTCATTTGCTGCTCTTAGCTGTCATGTTAGTGGCACGAGTCGGTGGGCGGGGCTACAGAATCAGGCGTTGTTCTTCTTCTGTTGAGGCGGTGTTTCCCTACACTCTGACGTAATAGCCAGGCACATTCTGAAATCGATCGTTTGCTGGGCCTGGTGTCAATAAAATCTTTTCTTTGACTAACAAGGAAGTTTTCATCTCTGAAACTTACAGGATATTCTTATATTACCATGACCTTTTATATATAAAAAGCTCAAGGGAAAGTTGATTTCTCAATTCATGACCCCTTTAAAGGCCCATTTTGTTTATCAATCAATCTGTCAATAGCTAATATTTTTGGGAATATTACTTATTGCTGCTGGCTTTGTTTTTGTGGATTGGAATTTCCATGTATCCGTGCACATTTGAAGTTTGATTTTTACCTCATATGTTACATTCCTGCACAGATTTAAAAGAGTGTTTATATAAGACAGATGTGCTTTTCCTCGGATGGAGACCCCAAGGGCTGTTTCTGTGCATACACAATGTTCTTGGACTACTATGAAGAGAAAAAATAAGTTAAGGTTTAGTTTTAAATATCTATTTGTTTTGCTTTAAGAGCTGAATGCTACTTAAGACCCAAATAGTTTTTTGCCATTATTCCAAAAAGTTTTTATAAATTAGAAATGTCTTGTGATTGTATAATACTTTCATGTTTAATGGGTTACTTAAATTTTTCTAGTGATAAAGTATATTTAGAAGCCATTTCATTCATAAAATTTCATCAAAATAAAAAATTAATCAAAACTAAATTAAATCTAAATAATCCATAAAATAATCCTATATTGGGAACCCCTAAAATTACCTATAGGGTACTACAATGGTACTGCAAATTGTCATTGTTTTGGAGCTTATTGATAACAATAAGACCAACATATTCATACTAAATTCCCCAAAACCTTTTGATTTCATGGTGAAGTTAACAACCACTTTTGATTATGCGCATGGAAATTTGGCTGATCCTTGACGCGATCGCAATGCAAAATTGATTCCGAGCTAATTTCATCTAATATTCAAATTATCAAATATTCTAGATTTATGTAGCATTTGAGAATGACTATATTTTGAGACAAAGGTCTTGTTAATGATTTTCAGTTTTGTTAAAGGTAATTAAAGCAACAGTTTTCAGTAACGGAAGAAAATGTAAAAGTATGGAAATTGGTGTAGGGGCTAGAGGCACAATAATTAACATGATTATAAATAGCTGGCTGACTTTTCCATTTGTTGACATGACATGGTTAGATTCAGATGATATATATCATACAGTGAGGAAAATAAGTATTTGAACACCCTGCTATTTTGCGAGTTCTCCCACTTGGAAATCATGGAGGGGTCTGAAATTGTCATCGTAGGTGCATGTCCACTGTGAGAGACATAATCTAAAAAAAAAATCCAGAAATCACAATATATGATTTATTAACTATTTATTTGTATGATACAGCTGCAAATAAGTATTTGAACAGCTGTCTATCAGCTAGAATTATGACCCTCAAAGACCTGTTAGTCTGCCTTTAAAATGTCCACCTCCACTCAATTTATTATCCTAAATTAGATGCAGCTGTTTGAGGTCGTTAGCTGCATAAAGACACCTGTTCACCCCATACAATCAGTAAGAATCCAACTACTAACATGGCCAAGACCAAAGAGCTGTCCAAAGACACTAGAGACAAAATTGTACACCTCCACAAGGCTGGAAAGGGCTACGGGGAAATTGCCAAGCAGCTTGGTGAAAAAAGGTCCACTGTTGGAGCAATCATTAGAAAATGGAAGAAGCTAAACATGACTGTCAATCTCCCTCGGACTGGGGCTCCATGCAAGATCTCACCTTGTGGGGTCTCAATGATCCTAAGAAAGGTGAGAAATCAGCCCAGAACTACACAGGAGGAGCTGGTCAATGACCTGAAAAGAGCTGGGACCACCGTTTCCAAGGTAACTGTTGGTAATACACTAAGACGTCATGGTTTGAAATCATGCATGGCACGGAAGGTTCCCCTGCTTAAACCAGCACATGTCAAGGCCCGTTTTAAGTTTGCCAATGACCATTTGGATGATCCAGAGGAGTCATGGGAGAAAGTCATGTGGTCAGATGAGACCAAAATATAACTTTTTGGTCATAATTCCACTAAATGTCTTTGGAGGAAGAAGAATGATGAGTACCATCCTAAGAACACCATCCCTACTGTGAAGCATGGGGGTGGTAGCATCATGCTTTGGGGGTGTTTTTCTACACATGGGACAGGGCGACTGCACTGTATTAAGGAGAGGATGACTGGGGCCATGTATTGCGAGATTTTGGGGAACAACCTCCTTCCCTCAGTTAGAGCATTGAAGATGGGTCGAGGCTGGGTCTTCCAACATGACAATGACCTGAAGCACACAGCCAGGATAACCAAGGAGTGGCTCTGTAAGAAGCATATAAAGGTTCTGGCGTGGCCTAGCCAGTCTCCAGACCTAAACCCAATAGAGAATCTTTGGAGGGAGCTCAAACGCTGTGTTTCTCAGCGACAGGCCAGAAACCTGACTGATCTACACTCTAAAAAAAAAAGGTTCTATATGGCACCAAAAAAGGTTCTTGGCTCGTAATCATAGGGGAACCTTTTTTAGTGCTATATAGCACCAATTTTGGTGCTTCAGTGGTTCTTCAACGGTTCTTCAGAGGTTCTTCAGAGGTTCTTCAGAGGTGCTATATAGCACCTTAGTCAAAGAACCGGTGAAGAACCTCTGAAGAACCGCTGAAGAACCACTGAAGCACCAAAATTGGTGCTATATAGCACTAAAAAAGGTTCCCCTATGATTACGAGCCAAGAACCTTTTTTAGTGCCATATAGAACCTTTTTTTTTTAGAGTGTAGAGAAGATCTGTGTGGAGGAGTGGGCCAAAATCCCTCCTGCAGTGTGTGCAAACCTGCTGAAAAACTACAGGAAACGTTTGACCTCTGCAATTGCAAACAAATAGCCTGGATGCCAGACGAACTTAGCCCCGCCCACAAATGTTTTTGCACGGGCAGTTCGGTCTGGACTTGATCCATAGAGAAGTAATTATGCCCGAACAGAAACTGTTCGGACCAATGAAATTGTCAGGGCGGGCTTTAGATGATGATGGACAGATGATAAACAGTAACGTAATCATCCACGTCATCAAAGGCGCTTGGGTTGAATTTGTTCTAATCCTAAACGGAGAACTTGTTCGTATATGCATTCACCTTTATTTCTCTCAGAAATGATGATCGTGTTGGTAAGAACTCTGTGTATCCTTAAATTATTTTTGTATAACACCGGCAAAGATCGTTTACACTCATCTTCTTCTTCTAACGTGACTTATTCTAGCGTGCGTGCAGACAGGGTTGCCAAGTTTTTACAGCAAAACTCGCCCAATTGCTACTCAAAACTAGCCAAAAACAAGCCCAATAGCTTTCCAGGGGGGTTCTCTGGGAAAAAATGGCATTTGGGGGGTAAAATATGTGTTATTTTGGCTGGACTCCCTGCTAAATTTCGCATTCCTGTGTCTGTATATCACATAATTGGGGTCGCTTCAACCCGCGGACTTGGCAACACAGTGCAGTTGAGTTCTGTTGACATTTGACTAACGTTATGCGTCGCTCCGTTGCTCTGATTGGTTGTTGGTCTATCCAATTGAGGTCTTTCCTGGTTCGGTTTAAACACGCCCCATAATCACAGCCCAACGGAGCAGTATCAGACTCAAATTCTGACTAGAATTTAGTATGACGACGTCAGGCTAGCAAACAAAGGCTACTGTACCAAATATTAACATTGATTTTCTCAGGTGTTCAAATACTTATTTGCAGCTGTATCATACAAATAAATAGTTAAAAAAAGCATACATTGTGATTTCTGTTTTTTTTTTAGATTATCTCTCTCACAGTGGACATGCACCTACGATGACAATTTCAGACCCCTCCATGATTTCTAAGTGGGAGAACTTGCAAAATAGCAGGGTGTTCAAATACTTATTTTCCTCACTGTATATTAAGTTGGGTGTTCACCTTAGAGATAATCACCATATTTATAATGAAACTTTATTTATAATGAAACCATCATATTTTTAAATATATATATTAATCATATAATTAAATATAATTTATTTGTTACTACTGTAAAGATATATTAAATTATTATGGAATCCCATTTGATGCTTTCAGAATCTTTACTTTTTTAAATAATTTTGTTTATTTAAAAAAATGTTTTACCATACACTATTTTGTAAAACGTTTTGGGACGTCTGCCTTTACGTGCACATTAAATTGAATGAAATCCCATTCTTAATCCGTAGGGTTTAATATGGAGTTGGCCCACCCTTTGCAGCTATAACAGCTTCAACTCTTCTGGGAAGGCTTTCCACAAGGTTTAGGAGTGTGCTTATGGGAATCTTTGACCATTCTTCAATAAGCGCATTTTTGAGGTCAGGCACTGATGTTGGACGAGAAGGTGTTCTTTTGGTTTGAGGTCAGGACTTTACAACAAACTCGCTCATCCATGTCTTTATGGACCTTGCTTTGTGCACTGGTGCGCAGTTTTGTTGGAACAGGAAGGGGCCATCCCCAAACTGTCCCCATAAAGTTGGGAGCTCAAAATTTTCCAAAATGTCTTGGTATGCTGAAGCATTAAGAGTTCCTTTCACTGGAACTAACGGGCCAAGCCCAACCCCTGAAAAACCCCACACCATAATCCCCCCTCCACCAAACTTTACACACAATGCAATCAGGCAAAAAACGTTCTCCTGGCAACCACCAAACTCAGACTTGTCCATCGGATTGCCAGACAGAGAAGCGTTATTCGTCACTCCAGAGAACACATCTTGGATGCAGCTGCTCGGCCTTGGAAACCCATTCTATGAAGCTCTCTACACACTGTTCTGGAGCTAATCTGAAGGCCACACAAAGTTTGTAGGTCTGTAGTTATTGACTCTGCAAACTCTCCCATTCTTTCACAAATGTTTGTAGAAGCAGTCTGCATGGCTAGGTGCTTCAGACAGAATTATGGCACGCACAGAGATGAAAATGGTATGTATGGACTTATCTAACTCTGGGGAATACAGTTAATAAGCCAAAGTCCCAAAAAGTTGGCGTGTTCCTTTAAGGTATGCCTTTAGCCCTGTACCATATGAAGCGCCTGATAGAACCTTTTAAGAGGTAGCAATATACATTCTATGTATAAATAGTGCATAGCATGGAAAATAAACATATATGACATTCCACTACATCATCTAATGAAAGAAAACTGCAGAAACTAAATTAATTTCAAGTAAAGCCTATGGTCACCTCATTGCTGTGTGTTTGTGTAAACAGGCTTGTTAGCCTCATGACCAAGCTAAGCCTGTTCTTATCACATTGCTTTGGAGATTTCCTGGTAGTGCCCCACCAAAAGTAATTCTAACTGTGGAACACCAGGCAACGCAGGTTTCTAGCAAGCAGTGCTGAAATGTATACCGCTCTGAAAATTAACATAGAAATGAGACAAAGACAGATCAAATTCCAAGCAAGAAATAATGTAAAACCAAAACTGAGACAAAAAGATGAAAAATGATTTATTTATATTAATGCTTGTCAAATCATAGATGCACATTTCCAACATTTATGTGATTTTAGATTTTAATGATATTGTGACAAAGAGAACAGCATCACTGGGTCATCAGTCAGTTGTGACCAATCAAAGATTTCATTACAAACAATTAAAGCAATTCAAGAATAATTTCATGATTGTAAAGCTGTAATGAGAATCCGCAATGGAAAAAATGCACAGTGCTCATGTTATTGCACATACAAATAGGTTGATATCATTGTACATATTCTGTCTGTTTGCATTAATGTTTAACACACACATACACACAAAACACATTATTTATGAGGTCCTCTGAGGATACTGCATGTCCAGGATGTATAAAATATATATGCCATGATGCATTTACACAGCATGAGCTTTTTTAATGACTACTGGTACACATGGAGAGACTCAAAAGAGCTGAAAATCATTGTTTAAAGTAAACCCTTCTACTTTAAATTTGAGGCTTTGATCATTGACCATTGATCACACAGAATTGAATAGTATGTGAAATTAATAATTGAATGCATTGGAATGACCGCAGAAGGTAACAAACATTTGTTCCGAAGGCATCTTTGCTTAAGTGCCACTTTCATCTTCTCTATGATGTAATGCATCAATAAACTGAATTTGAGAGCATTGTGGATGTAATTGCTACAATTACTCAATTTAGTTTAAATCGACTTTTAAATCACCTTCCTTATAAGCTCGGTCTTTGCCGATAAAGTTGCCAATAGATTCTTTATTGGCTTTGATGTTTTCATGAAGAACCTTTAACATCCATAGAACCTTATCCACAAAAGGTTCTTTATCGTGGACAATGTTTCTTTCGATTTTAAAAATGTTCTTCACACTAAGAAAAAAAAACCTGCGTGTGAAAACCTCCTTTTGGAAGCTTTAATTTAAAGTGCTTTAACTATGTGTAGGCCTACTTGAAAAATATTAATGATGCAAAAAGCCTTGAAAATGTTGTCGAAGATTCCAGGCCAAAAATGTTCATCTCCTCTGACTTTCCACTTTATGAGTGAAATCCGGCATGGTGGCCCTCTGTTGATATTCTTATTTTGTGCGCTGATACTGTGACTCTCTGGCCTGACGTCGTCATACTCAATTCTAGTCAGTGCAAAAAGAATTGTGGGCGGGGCTAAGTTCGTCTGGCATCCAGGCTAGTGCCTCGTGACTCGTGTAAGAAACCACGGCCAGGAGAAATTGAATTCAGATGTTTTAATTTACCAGGGCAATGTTGAAAGAGTGCTTCTGATATATCCTCATAGATATAACCTCATATCTCAGTTCAGATTCAGTGTTATTTCAGGTTCTCCGTGTAATAATAAACAATTTCAATATTCGAATTCACAATGTGCCTCGGTGTTGAACTATCATCAGCAGTGTGACCACTGGAAAGTTATTGCAGGTTGATTTATTATGTGCTACAATGTGCATTTGTTCTACAATTCTGACGTTTTAAAAAATAAGAAACATGATTTTTATAATCCAAGTACATAAGTAAAACATTCATTGGCATGCCACAGACAAACATCAATATCAATATTCACTTTAGACAGAATGAGTGAGGAAACATTAAACATTATGGACTAATAAGACATTCAGACTTTTCACTCAAACTCACAAGTACTCATATATCAAAGTATACAGTATAGGCTGCTAAATAAATACAATTTATAATAAACATTCTTGCTTCATTGAACCTCTCAAAACAAGACTGCAAAAGGCAACAACCGACAAAGATCTCATTTCCATGAGATCATTAATTGCATGGTTTATTACTGTATTGCGAAGCAGATATGCTGCCAAACCAGTCATGTCTGACCTGTTAGTTCAGTAAATTAATTATGATATCAATTACAGCAGTTTTTAAATAGTTTTCCTATGTAAACATGCACTAGACCGGGGTCTCCAAACCTGCAAACCCTGGGAGGGCCACGTTCCAGCAAAGTTTAGTTCCAACTTGCCTCAACACACCTGCCTGGAAGTTTCTAATATGCCTAGTAAGACCTTGATTAGCTCAGGTGTTTAATTGGGGTTGAAGCTGAACTTTGCAGGACAGTGGCTCTCCAGGAACAAGATTGGACACCCATACAGCAGCCGTTGTATCGGCATAATGTCAGAGATGATTTGCTATAGCCAGGGCGATTCTTTTTTTAATTTAATTTTTAAAAGTATTTATTTATTTAGACTTTCAAAAACAACAGATTTTAATTCTGCTGTTCGGCTATTTCTGTTCATTCCATTTTTTTTGCCAGAGCTTGTCTCATAAAAGCGCAGCATCTGCAGCATGTTTGTATTGTTCAACCTATCACATATCTTCTGATTTTTTTAAATCGACTATTAATGATTATTAAATGAGAGCCTGTATTTTGGCCTCAATATAGTCTGAATTTTAATATAAAATATACTTTAGCAACTCTGAAAATGAAAGTTATTGCAGGTTATTTTTGTTTTAGTTTTTTTTTATATGGCAATTGTAATGAAAGACCATAATTTCATTACAATTGCCATATAAAAAAAAAAAAAAAAAATTAAAAAAACCTGATAGTGTGCAATCAGCAATATAGTGAGAGGAGAGTATGCACAGATCTGAAAAACAAATAGCTTTTGCTCAGAGGACTGTACAGAAATGTATTGCTTGCCTCCTTCATGTTGGGTAATGATGCGATACTGACAAGAACAGATATGCCAAGACTGCAAATCGCCACAACATAAAGAAATACGAACAACAAGAAGAACATGTGAAAACACAAACCATACATTCTAACATATAGGTCATGACTGCAGGATTTATGCTTTAGTTAGACAACAGGTTTGACTACTGGATGGAGACTATAAAGGTATACATTTATTCAGTCAGACTAGTCCTTCTCTACAAAGGACATACTCGACTATCCGATAAAGGGTGCTGCTTTGGACCTCCATTGCCACTCTGCTCCGGCTCTTCCTCTTCATCTTCACTCTTCTCCATGTTGTACATGGATATGGGCACACGAGCAGCAATGGTGGACATCTCTCCAAGCTGACTTTCTGCTGTGGCAGTGATAGCTCCTTTGTCTGATGTCTGGTTCAGATTGGTGGAATCCAGACTGGTGCCATTCCCTCTAAACATCTGGATCAGACACTTCCTGAACTGAGAGAAAAAGCATACACACACACACACACACACACACACACACACACACACAAATAAAATCAAATGTGATTTTATAATTGCTATTAATTATGCATGTTATGAACTCAAGACACAAAAGAAAAGCTTTGATGAATGTTTCCTGTCTCCGTAACACCATGTAGAGATTTGTTTTCAGCGGTTAGCCCATTGCACAACCTCTGCATTAAAACTAGGAAAAGGTCATTAAGCAAGATGTATTCTATGTAAAAACAAGGACATTTTTGGCCTTAATTAAAGCAGATAAGGTCATGGGAAGAAAATATATTCATTTCCTCAAGGTTTTGGTTGGACTGGATGAAAATGAGGTACCCTGGGTAATTATAATACCAGCTCTCTCTCTCTCTCTCTCTCTCTCTCTCTCTCTCTCTCTCTCTGCCAAATTTGTAATGCGGAGAGACGCTATAGTGGGGATACATTTACAGAATAATACAGGCAGAACATACTAAGACAAACTGCACTGAAGTCATTGAAAACTTTAACTTCTTATACAACATAAGCTAAAAAAAAAAGTTATATTAAGCAAATAATAACACATGGTTTGTTTTGTTAAAATTAGTTAATTGATTATTAGACATTAAAAAGAACTTCTACATTCTTTTTCGGTTTTATTTTACAGTACTTGCACTTACAGTGTACTTACCTAAGAAAGTACTGGGTAATATAAGGTAACTGCATGGGTTACCGTTAGATTTAGGGTATGTTTAGGGTTAGTACCTAATTATTACCCAGTTATTGTAATTACTATAATGAGTACATAGTATGCACATGGGGAAACAGGACTGTAAAATAAAGTGCTACTGAATTTTCATCTATTAATCGCTTTTGAATTGCCAATATGTAAATCAAAACTAAAGCTTGTACCAAAACTTATAAAATGATACCTTCTCCGACTTACTAGGTTATAAGCCTGTAGAATGATTTTTATGTAAAGCCCTAGGGACATTTTTGCAGTGAAAACTAATGTGACAATTAGTGTTCCCGAGAGCCTCTCTTCCGTTCTATGAATGCTTATACAATGTTCAGGATAATGCCAAAAGAGCCATTCTGCACTGTAATGTCAATGTGTCATGCAAAGAAAATGGATAATGGTCTCACATAGCCAGATCTATAGTCTACAGTCTCAAATATACTTCATAATCAAACTTAACAGTGTCATTTTAACTGCCTACATGATGATGAATGTTGTTATTGACATTTAAGTGCACAGCACATATTAATATACTCATCTAAACGTCGCTCTCAGCAGTGTAGACAGTATATGCTCTATTTCAGATCTATCAAATCGATATATGATCCGTTTCAGAAAAGACATGACAGTAAACTTTGCATTCTCATTGAATACACCATATCACAGGGGTTCCTCAGGGTTCAGTGCTTGGACCTCTCCTCTTCTCCATTTACACTACATCATTGGGACCCATCATACAGGCACATGGCCTCTCATACCACTGCTATGCGGATGATACTCAGCTCTACCTTTCATTCCAACCAGACGACCCCACAGTAGCTGCACGAATCTCCAGCTGTCTGGCGGACATCTCGGCATGGATGAAAAAACATCACCTGCAGCTCAACCTGGCAAAGACTGAACTGCTCGTCTTCCCGGCCAATCCGACAATACAACATGATGTCACCATCCAGCTAGGTTTTTCTCGGATCACCCCTTCAGAGTCGGTCAGAAACCTTGGCGTAATCTTTGATGACCAGTTGTCCTTCAAAGACCACATTTCAAAGACAGCTCGCTCATGCAGGTTTGCGCTCCACAACATCAGGAAGATCAGACCTTTTCTAACAGAACATGCAACACAACTTCTCGTCCAGGCCCTGGTCATTTCTAGGCTTGACTACTGCAATGCACTTCTAGCTGGACTTCCATCATGTGCTGCTAAATGCATAAATGTAAATGTAAATAACAGCAAACTTCCCTAAAACACAGCCCATATACACAGTCTATATGACATGGTCGTTTTTGTTGGATTCTCCATATACTCAAGGGCTCTTCTGAAATCCAAATACAATGCAGCATGACCAATGCTATATGGTTAAAGCAACTGTCCCTATTCTCACTCTCAAGTGTTTTTCTCATCTCTCTATAATGTAGTCTGTCTCTCTCTCTCACATCAGAGAAATTTGCGACCCCGGCTGTGACCCTTTCATTCTGGGAACAGCTGGGAAGGAACTGGGTTAGGTCTGGAAGATGTGCACAGCTCAAGGGGTCCAGCAGCCTCCGCTCCAAACCACCTGGGACCCACATCCTAGGGGTGGTCATCAGAGTCACATGACTGCAAAAGATCAGTGCTTCACCCTTTACATCAAACGACACACTACAGGGATGCTGAGGAGAAATTTCCCTCTACAAGCTTAAAGTATGAAGCATGTTCAAAAAAAAGAATGCGATATCGCGAAGCAACATCGGAGACTGTATCACTTATTACGCACAACTTCTCTGAGAATGCAGAATATCAATTGGAAATTAAACCATTGATTGTCCAGGATCACAAAGCAATTGAAGCTCGTCACAGTGTAGGACCTAAGACTTCCCCCTGGGAAAGCTTAAGGCACCTAAACATTCCTTTAGGTGAAATTATAACTTAAGAGATATGATACATTTTTCATTTGAACTTTAAATTTTGAATATATTTTTGAAGTAAGAAAAAAATGAATCTCCTCAACCAAAACTGTCAAGAGTAAAAAGCATCAGTATCCGTCATTTGTCCATGACATACAATGGAGGGGAAACAAAGTTTAGCAGTTCAGACCATGCTCATTCTCTGAATTTTATTGTAAAGAATATTGAATTCTGACAGGATAGCTAAAATAACCTTAAACCAAAACATTCCCGCAGTGCAATAATTATTGGACTATTATAAGATTCATTGCCTTTGCTCTCCCTTGCTTTTCTGTCTTTTATTGATTGATGGCATAACACACCAGAAATCGATTCTTAATATATAAAATCAGGGGGTTTTTCTCAGCACAGCACCCAGAACTCAGACGTATTATTTTTTTTTATAAGATGTGTAGGTGATCTGAAAATGCCAGATAAGGATGACAAATGGCAAAGATGTACCTGATTATTCATGAAGACATAGATGATGGGATTGTATACAGCTGCAGTCTTTGAGAAGAAGGCCGGTATTGCGCCCAGGCGAGGATCAATATAAATTGTGGGACAGGCTGTGACAATAATTGAAAAAGCTGCATAAGGCGTCCATCCAACCATGAATGCAACTATCATTACAATGACCATCCTCGCCACTTCTCGGTCAGGCTTACGCGTACTACCCAGCCTTCCATGAGTGTTCGATACCTATTAGACACAATAAAGTTCTACGGTTAATTACAGTCCAAGAGTAAGCTAAATCAAATGTTAATTACAATACACAGCCAAACAGAATCTCAAATGGCTCTTGGTTTTTTTTGCTAGTTTTATTTAGCTCTTTATTCATTAATGCCTAAAGATTAGCTATAAAGCAAGTAATGAAAATCAAGATAACAGTATATTACTAACCTTTCTGAGCTTCTGCATAAGTTTACCATAGGAGATAATGATCACGCCAAGAGGAAGGATAAAACATGTAGTGAAAAAGGTGATGATGTAGGTGTGGTCATAGTAATTATTTGAGTACCTTAAAGGGGGGAAAAACAAGACTTTAGACCTCCTCAGTCTTACCAACATGACATCTAGCAGGTACTTTGAGCACAAACATAAGTGTGGATAAGAATGCTTAGGTAATCAGTTCACAGTAAGAGCACATGCACATGTTGTACACTTGCATAATATGTTTTGTTAAGTGCTTTGTTTGTTCAAAATAACATTGCAAGAGAACAACTGAGTACTAATCACCCACTGCAAGCTAATGGCAATGCCAAAATTTGGATCACTGAGGCTTAATAGAAAGCAGAATATAAAAAGTTAAATTTACTGCTTTGCTGTCAGAGATCTCAACTGCAGAAACTGCATTACTCTAATGTTGAACATCAACGTGGACAATGGTAAAAAATATTCCCCATGCTTAGTCTTCTTTGTGTCAGTGTGAATTCACTATTTAAATGTTTTTGCACTGTTTGTGTTCCAAGGCCAAGGCCAAGCCACAGCCACAAATGTTTTGTATCAGTCTCTTGAAAGCAATTTTTCAACTGATGGCTGCATGGCATGAGCCTTGGGGTTATAAGTGGTTTCTTTTTTTCTGTCATAATATAACACACAGGAAGAGGCCTTGACTCAAGCTCCTTTTCTGATTCCAAATGATGCCACTTTAAGGAACATGTGCGAGGCACATTACAATTCATCAATAACGTCATATTGTATTACTGTGGATGTTGTTCTGTTAATACATGTCCATGACAGAGATTGAAAGACTGTGAGTGTGAGAGACTTAGAAGAACAAATAGTGAGTGAATGAAGGAAGGGACATTCAGTGAAATAGTATTTTGAGCTCACCAGTTGGGTTCACAGGTAGTGCCAATTTTGCTGACTGTATAACTGCTCCAACCCAGAACTGGCGGGATTGTACAGATGAAAGAGAAGGTCCAAACAAAAATAAGACCTATAGCTGCATGCTTGCCTCCCAGCCGGACGTTTTTCAGAGGACGACAGATCACAAAATAACGCTCGAATGCCAAGATTGCTAAAGACCACATAGCAACAATCCCTAGAAAGCAAGAAGGTACACCCATTTTTACTTTGCTGTGTTGGTGCGATCATACATGTCTCTGCATTGACATTTAACAAGAGATATAAATAGAAATGCTAAATAACTTTAACGGTGAATTCATAAGATTCCTGTTTACTCTTCAGAAAAGCAATTATTTACAATGCAATAAGTATCATGGGAGAACTCTTGGTAAAATCACAGTTATGGCATATAAAATCGAAATTATAAGATAAAAAGTACTAATTACATAAGTCATAATTTTTAGATAAAAAGCCATACTTAAATTTGACTTGTGACTTACTGTGTCATAATTTCTACTTTTTATGTCATAATTATGACTTTTGGCCTGAGATGCTGGGATAGGCTTCAGTGTCACCACAACCCTGCTACATAAGACAAGCGGTTTGGAAAATGGATGGATTGAATGAAAATACACCATGGTTTTATTATAACTATTTGCGGTAAAACCACTGTAACCACAAATGCACCATTGTTTTACTACAATATTTTAAAAATGATATTTGTAGTAAAACCATGGTGATAGAAATGATAAACAATATGCCAAAAAATAAATAGTGACTATTATCTATTCAGTTAGTAACTATTACTTTTTCCTTACATAGCCTACTAATTGTTCCTTTTCTATCGCAACAGTGACATGTATACTACTTGTAACATGTTAGGCTACTAATAAAAGTATTGGGATAGTTTCTGGTGAGTAGTGAATAAGAAATGATACTAACATTTAATGACTAAAATGCGAATATGCACCACGCAACAACAAGTGGAATACATACAACAAAAGAATTAAATTGCAAAAAAAATTACATTTGTTAATAACGATGGAATAGTTTAGTGTCACTGGGAGTGGCTACAAGCAGAATAAGACTACAAATAGGCCCATTTAAATGACAAAATACAATAAATTGTATTAGTATCGTAAAATAGGTAACCCTTACGAAAATTAACCATGGTTTTATTGTAGTAAAAATGTAGTAACCATGGTTTTTTGGCTAATTGAATACCATTTATATAACTACAGTTTTACCACAAATACCATGGTTAAACTATGGTTAGAGAAGCAAAACCATGGTTAATTTGCGGTTACCATGGTTTTACTACAATAACCATGGTTTTTTGGTTTTATTTGTAGTAAAATCATGGTTTATTTTCGTAAGGGAAAGGAATAATTGTTTACGTCTTGGTATAGGCTAGTTATGTAATAACTCACCGAAAAAAGTGACGGCGAATCCCTCCAGCACACACGCCCAGAAACCCAGGAAGAAGTAGCCTCGTGAATTAGTTAAAAAACTTATAGTGCCTCCTGTCAGTGAAACTAGAAAATCTGCAACAGATAAATTAACAATGATGTAATTCAGCGGTTTCCTTAACTGTTTGAATCTAAACGTCACGAACATAACGGTGAAGTTCTCTGTTAAAGACAGTGAAGTCACTATGAACATCAGACAGGCGAGGAACGTGTAATTCCAGGGCGCAACAGACTTGAGGGGACCCGTGAACGGATCGTCCGGTGTGGTGATGTCGGTGGACTCGGTGACTGAAGAATCAAACGATTCCATGACAGCGTTTAAGGCTGGCATTGAGGGGGAAAAAATCTGAAAAAGTTCATCAAATAATCACTAGGGAGCTTCTTGAAAGTCCAAGACAGGTGTTTTATAAACTAACCGATGTCAATTCAAAAACAATTGCAAAATGGATATGTATGGTATACGATTTCTTAATTCTTTTAATTTCAAAAATACTACAATATTTTCTAGTACAGCAATCCACTTGAGGAGACAGTTGTCCTTAAAAAGAAGAGCGCATTTGCGTAAAGGTTGCACTGAAACGTCACAGGTCCGCTTGCTTTCCGTCCACGGCTGAGCATAGGCATGTTCATGCTGTTCTCCTTTATATATACAGTCCGTCGGCATGGCCATCTCAATCCCTCGAGGTAAAGAGAAAAGCCTTTTTCCAAGTTTACCGAGACATTTCAGAGGGGCGTCACGCGCTTTACTCTCTTAAAGGTGCACGCAATCATGTTTTGCCCCATATAAAAAGTTTTAACTATCATTCAAATGATGTACATTCACATGAAATGAGGTCTCCAGACATATCAGTCTTTTAGAAAAAGCTAAAAAGCTAGAAGAAAAGGTTATTTTATTCTACATAGAGCGGGTTGCCCCCTCATGGGCGCCACAGTGATATCACATGACCAGCTGTCTTATTAAAAAGGTGCAATAAAAAAAAACACTGGGAACTTTAAAAAGCCAGCTAAATACATGTAAAAAGTGCACAATTAAACTAAACAGATTACTGATGAGGCCATTGCATGCAAATAAAAAAAAATTCTGCACTGATTATGTATCAAAGTCATACTGTAAAAAAAAACAATAACAAAAAACCAATTGCTGCCTTAAATTTTTAAGTACAATCAACTTGGATGTTTAAGTCATTTCAACTTAAATTACATCAAAGGTGCCCTAGAATGAGTTGAAACAATATTTTAAATTGTTCTCTGATCTACATAGAGGGTATGGTCTTCACGGGTCCAAAAATTAGTACCTGAGCCCGAAGAGACCGACCCGTACCCGTCTATTATTTCAAAAGCTGGACCCGGACCCGGACCCGTGCAGATCCGAGAAATGCCAAAAATGTAGTACCCGGAACCGACCTGGACCTGTCTATTATTTAAAAGCTGGAACCGAGCCCGGCGTGAAGACACAGACCCGATTGTCACATATTCCACAATAAACTGATATTAACAAGTCAATAAACAAGTTGCGAAACATATAACTTTTTGTCTTACTTATAGCCGTCATCTCCCTTCCTTGTAACATTACTTGATTGTGATGCATTGCCAAAAAGTTAAAATCCATGTTATTCCTCTCTTGTTATTCCAAGCATGCTTAATTCACTCATCATTTCAGCTTTAAAAGTCCACTTTATGTCACGGTGACGGATGACAAATGCGTCTTTGCAGATTTGCATTTCGACTCTAGTTAACTCGCATAATAACTTTGACTGTTTGCCTTTTTTAATTATAATAACGATTGCTCGTTCGGTGGCCACTGCCGTCCACATTATTTATTTGCTATCATCTCTGTGAGCCGAGACTGTTCACCAAAACTTTAAGATTAAATAAGACAGTTCATTCATATTATTATTAATAATCAGTCACAGGAAGCTCGGGTTGCCATAGAAACATGACACGCGCTTGAGACTGCACATGCGCGTTAGCTGGAGCAAGCTGAAATATTAGCTTTTGTATGCAATTTGAACGTCATAGAAAACATTTATGTGACAGTTTACCTGAGATTGTGTTGCTGATTTGAAATATATTATTTAAATATAAGTTCAAATCAAACTTCAACAGTGCGTCACACGTAGGCTAATACACTTGACAGCACTTACTTTTTTCTCATGTTTGTCCACAATAGGCTATGCATGAAGGATGCCCAGACAGAAGAGGTGCCCGTGGGTTTAACTTCTTTATATTCATTGTTTTTTTAGCTTTTTTCGCACATCACTCATGAAGGTAACCATTATTACCGTGCGCTTGCAACGGCTGAGAGCAAGCGAGAGAGAGAGAGAGAGAGAGAGAGAGAGAGAGAGAGAGAGAGAGAGAGAGAGAGAGAGAGAGAGAGAGAGAGAGAGAGAGAGAGAGAGAGAGAGAGAGAGAGAGAGCACGAGGCGAGCGAGCAAGAGAGAGCGATTGCTCACACTTTTTTGGCTGTTTCACTGCACCTAATTTCAATAGCTTTAGTGACAGAAACACATCTATACTGTCCGGCATGAAAATGGAGAGATTATGCATCCAACCTTATATGATTGATCCTGTTTCTGATGCATATTTTGAGGAACAACCAATTGTTTTGAGATTGGAAATGGACGCTTCTGAGTGTTAAGTTTAGTCTTTATTTTCAGTAAGAACCTGCAAAACGTAACGTCAGTACTATAACTTCAGCCTACATGTGAACTAGCATATAACATTAACTTTACATGTTAACGCATAACGTCAACAGTCACAACTTTGTTTTTAGCATTGGGAAAATATTTAAATCATTGTAACACGTCACCGTATGAATTTACAATGATAGCTTTTTCACTTTGAATCACAAACTCTAAACAGCGAACTGGGTAGCGTGTATATATGTTGTTTGTACAGTGCAGTAAAGTGTTTGTTTTTTGTTTTGTTTTTGTTTTTTACAAATTGACTAGATGCCTTGTCAAATGACTATCGTTTCAACTTAAAGGGTTAGTCCACCCAAAAATGAAAATTCTGTCAGTAATTACTCACCCTCATGTTGTTCCAACCATGTAAGACCTTCGTTCATCTTCGGAACATAATTTAGTATATTTTTGATGAAATCTGAGAGCTGTCTCACTCCTCCATAGGCTTTCAGAGGGACTGAAACTTGATGGCCCAGAATAGTAAGTAAAAACGTCATTTAAGGAGTCCAAATGACTACAGTGGCTCTGTATTAAGTCTATCATGCGACGAAAATACTTTTTGAGCGGAAAAACAACAAAAATAACGACTTTATCACACTATTATTGTTCAATTTGAGCCTCTCGCGCATGCGTCGTGGCACTCCCGCGAACTCTCGTCAGAGAGTATATAGTGGGATAAAGTCGTTATTTTTGTTGTTTTTCCGCTCAAAAAGTATTTTCGTCGCATGATAGACTTAATACAGAGCCACTGTAGTCATTTGGACTCCTTAAATGACGTTTTTACTTACTATTCTGGGCCATCAAGTTTCAGTCCCTCTGAAAGCCTATGGAGGAGTGAGACAGCTCTCAGATTTCATCAAAAATATACTTAATTATGTTCCGAAGATGAACGAAGGTCTTACATGGTTGGAACAACATGAGGGTGAGTAATTACTGACTTTATTTTCAATTTTGGGTGAACTAACCCTTTAAATGGTGGAAAAGGTGACGTTAGCTAGAAGGATCGAGTGAGCTATAAGCATCTAAACTAACTTAACGTGTGTCTCAATCAGCTCCCTAGTTCAGTAGTCAGGGCACTGATCAGGACAGAAGTCAATGGGGCTGACTCCCTGATCAGTGCCCTGACTACTGAACTAGGGAGCTGATTGAGACGCACCCATAGTAAGCTCCTGAGTTATGTGTTGTTGATTAAATATAGGCTAAATTATAATTCTATCCAACAAAAGGGATTGCCATATGTATCTACAGTTGTATTTTGTAGATTTCTATGGCAACACTGGCAGGAAATAATATTAACCTTTGTCATTTGACATTTGTCAAACTTGGAGTTTCCTATTGTTACTGTACTAGCATCTTGCGTTGGGTCTAGACAACATAGGGGGTATTATCGTTAATGTTGTCTCACTAAGAAACTTTACATTTAATCAGACATTGTTTAGACAGTCAATAAGTGGATAAAATCACTACTTACTGCTTGCGGGAATATAGTTTGAATTGCCGCTTCTCCAGCCTGTTTGAAAAGCTGCCCGTGGTGAAATGGGCTGAGCACACGAACAACTTTGAATTAAATTGTCGCGGTATCCGGTTATAGATAAACATCAACCATGTCTGTTGACAGTTTTTTTCTGTGGGAAGGGTATGAAAAGTCCTCACATCCCCTGCACAGCCTGGAACATAACCTTTAGTTCCATGATCTGCCATTTTCGCTATCCTCGCTTGATGCTTGTTTATAGAACTTCCGATGATTCGGCTGTGCAATTCCACCTGGCCTTGAACATGGGCTGGCATATGCAAATGTTGGGGGCGCACATATTAATGATCCAGACCGTTGCGTCACAGTCAGTGTTATGTTGAGATTCGCCTATTATTTGTGGTGTTTTTCACAAATGAGATTTACATATGAAGGAGGAAGCAATGGTGTTTCATGTACTGAACTCTTGTTAGTCAACTGTGCCATGGTTAATTAAATGTTTCATTCTAGAGCACCTTTAAACTGACTTAAAAACATTAGTTGGAACTTGTATAACTTTAAAAAAGTTGAAAACTGCTAAACTTATTTTGACGAGTTAGCTAAATCGATGTAAAAACATATGTTGTCATAACTTATTAATCATATAATGTTTTACAGTGTAAGAATAATGGGCAAAAGATCAACAGCATAATTTTGATCAGCAAAATATTTTGATATGAGAGATTATTTGATGATCTTCTTCCATAGATAATGTTTGAAATGTCTCCTGCCTCAAACTGACAAGAGGAAAAATACCAGGATTGATTCATCCCTTACAAGATTAAACTGCATGATTGCCTGTGCAGCTTTCTGGGAACTAATTAAGCAAAGTAAGAAAACGCAAAGAAACTGAGATGATATCTAATACACAAGTATCTTGTCTGTATGTCTGTAACATTTCTTACAGTCTTTCATGTTCAGACATTTAGAAACAACACTGCCCTTGCATGTGTAAGCAACTTATGCGGATCGATCAACACTACAGCATGCAAAACTTGATTTAAATTCACAAAACCACAGGCATGATGGAAAATAAAGGTGTTCATCTGTTTATACTAATACCTATTCTACTGTAAAGAAGGGTCAATTGATCTTGAGAAAATGTAATTAACTTGAGTAGGTTCCATCTAGTGCAAGGAAGCTTTGAGGATGGATCCTTCTCTTTGAGGATAGATTATGTGTGTGTGTGTGTGTGTGTGTGTGTGTGTGTGTGTGTGTGTGTGTGTGTGTCTGCTACAGTCATCGACTTTTTTATTTCCAATTGTACTCATTTCAGTTTGTGCCTAGTCGCTTACTGACGTGCCTAATTGAGTCGTACGGCTCTCTGGATCTTTCAAAGCATAATGGGACACGTCAAAATAAGCCGTCTGATTTTTGTTTTTTTTTCCACAGCTGCAGACTCTTTCATTTGCTTGGTAGCAGTGGCATTAAAATGACCCTAGTCCTGCAGAGCAGTTAAACGTTCTCATTTACCCTGGACCTTCTTATCAGTATTCTGGCTCATAGATGACAGGCTGTCTGTCATATAAGCACGGCCTAATTAATACCTGCGCTTTTAAATTGTGGCATGACCTCTGGTTAATGTTTTATTGTGATGTCTGGAATTGACCCTGTGTGATTTACTACTCACTTATTTTCTTTCGTGTTCTCACCTTTTTCTTGGGGGTTTTTGTGTGCCATTTATGGCATTTATGTGACAAACACAGTGATTGTCAGTCAACCTTTTCCACAGAAATCATTACAGAATCATTACACGTTACCATCCACAGTTGGTTGGCCTTTCTATCATGAAGATGAAAAATGTCAGCCTATCTTCCAGGAAGACGACTGATTGAAATCTCATTATCTTGTGAATTCCTGTTGAAACAAACCAACGGTCAAAGCGATTATTTCTTTGAGCACATACATAAAATATGAAAAAGTAATACAGGATGCTATTTCAGAAAAATCCATGGTAAAAGCTTTAGCATTGGATTGATATGATTTTTTGTCAATTTTTTTTAAATGATTCTTTCACTGTTTTAGTCACAAATGGCTTGGAATCATCAAGCTATTAGTTTGCTATTTGTTTAAAAATGTGTATTTGTAAATGTCAATAGTGAAATCAACAGGTTTCATTAGTAGTTTTCTGATTCACCAACACATTGCTTCTCCCTATCCTACCTCAATTTGCTTTTTATATGGAATAAACATAAAGGGGTTTTTAAAAAAGTGCTTTAGCATTGGATTGATAAAATGGGACATATTTAGTAGAGGCATAATGTTTAAAATAGTTCTTGGAAAAGCTCAGATGTTGTTATAATCATGTGGAAGTGGGCAGCCATCTTTCCAAGGACCCATCTGCCCCCCAAGCCCCAAATCTCCCCTTCCCATCTGCCTCATTCTGCCCCCAGCTTTCTTCTGATGTCTTTCGCTTACAACAACTTCAGAGATGGCTGAAGCTGATTTAATCTTTATAATATACATTACAATCTGTGAAACATTTTACTGTTGTTTTTCACTTTAGTTGCATATACACACAGTGTGACATGCTATACTCCATCTACTAGCCTTTATTGTTATGTAGTATTATATTATTAAACATGAGGTTTGACCTCATTTGAGAGTTTACATATGGGAAAAAGTACACTATTGTGTACTATTTAAATTAATATAGATTATATATATCTTGATTTTGTTTTTAAAATGTCAGTCAAAAATCTACTTACATTTTTTGTAATAAATTGTGAATTTCACCAATTACTGAGTGAGTTGGAAAAAAAATACTATGGAAGTCAATGGTGCTCCACAACTTTTTGGTTACAAACATTCAAACCATCTTCTTTTATGTTCCACATAAGAAATTCATACGGGTTTGAAACAACTTGAGGGTGAGTAAATGATGACAGAATTTTAATTTCCCCTAATTTTCCCTATCCCTTTAAAGGGTTAGTTCACCCAAAAATTAAAATTCTGTCATTGATTAGCGGTGAATTCAGGTTGATTGGGACACTTTTTCCCAGTCAACTCAATGGCAAAATGTGTCCCAGTCAACCTGAATTCACCCTACTCACCCTCATGTCGGTCCGTAAGACCTTCGTTCATCTTCGGAACACAAATTAAGATATTTTTTATGTAATCTGAGGGCTCTCTGACCCCTACATAGACAGTGGTGCTTACATGAACAGCATTAGCCAATGGTAAGCCGGCGTGCTGGCCTAGCTCTGACTTAACTCGGAAGTGCTGTACTGTATTTACTACATCAACAGTGTAGGAGACTGGCACAGACGTGAAGAAATTGTTTAATAAAGTCGTTACTTTTGTTTGTTTTGTGCATTCAAAAAGTATTCTTGTCGCTTCATAAAATTAAAGTTGAACCACTGTAGTCATATATGGACAATTTTGAATATGGTAATTAAATTGCTGTCAAGGGGTCAGAAAGCTCACGGATTTCATCAAAATATCTTAATATGTGTTCCGAAGATGAAGGCCTTACGGTTTTGGAATGACATGAGGGTGAGTAATTCATGTTTGGGTGAAATAACCCTTGAAGCATCCATTTACAAAGATGTAATTTCCTTTTTCTGCCACAAGATGGCGCAAAGTGTTAAATCTTTGATCTTCATTACATATTATGCTCATAGACAGTATGTTACATTTGACATTGAAGAGAACGGCAGCCAAACACATATTGGACGCATTAGTATTCAAGAAGTCTTGATGGTCTAAAATGAATCTTGACCCAAGATCACGTATTACACTTCATAGAAATATATACACTCCCACTAGCCTTTTCATTTTTTTGGACACATTTTTTTAATTATTCTTTCACTATGTTAGTCATATCATTTTTTTATTGGAATCAACAATATATTAGTTTGCTATGTGTTTAAAATGTGTATTTGTAAATGTCAATAGTGAAATCAACAGGTTTTTCAACTCTGATTCACCAACACATTGCTTCTCCCAGATTATCCTACCTTAATTAGCTTTTTATATGGAATAAACATAAAGGGATTTTTAAAACATTTGTCATGAAGTGCTTTATTTGAACTCTGAAAGCAGGAAATTATGCACCAACAATGTTCTGTTTAAAATTGAGAGATGAACCAAATCAGATTCATGGGATATTAATCCAATGCATTTTACCAATTGTGTTAATACATAATAAATAATGACAAAAAGGATGAAACACAAATCATTATTAGAGAGCAACTGTTGAAATAGGGATATTTCTCTTATTGCTTCATATGGTCATTAATTAAAGAGCCACTAAAATCTTCAGTCATTCCCATTTCTGAAAGAGAAAAATAGTACTTTTACTTGCATAGAATCATTTATTTTTTTCATTTAGAAATAGAAGGAAACAAATCAATCATTCATACTATTAATTCACCTTTTAATCGCAGATATGCAAGATGACCCAGCAGTGAGAGAAAATAGGAATCATCTATGGAATAGGAAAACTTTAGAAAAACACTAACAAAGATATATTTAACAAAGAAGAAGAATATTTAAGAATGTGAAAGAATGGAATATTCCAGTAATAAATGCATTAAGGACTGACTGTATGAAGATGTTGGTACGCTTGAGCTCTCATTCAATATGTCTCTTTTGCCCGTAGCTCTGTGTCTAAGAGTTCTGTGAGCATCTGCAAAAGGAGAACCACAACATTATAGCAATAAAACCAATATTAAATGTAAAATACACATTTGAACAAAACTCTGTCTAATTGTTTGAATGCAATGCACTTACAAGGTCCTAGTAGGTACCCAGCACTGTGTAGAGTCCAGCCTTTTTTCTCTGGATTCTGTGGGATTATCAGAGAGAGACATAAAAGAGACAATGAACAAAAAAAAACTGAAAAGCTTGAGTTAAGCTTGATGCATTTTTCAATGAAATATAGTGACTTAAAGTGTGGTCTACCAAATAGTTGAGTAGTACCTTAAATTAAGCTAAAGAAGAGGCTATAGAAGATGTACCGTGAGGGTCATGCCATGGATCCTTGAGAGATGTGTAGTAAAGACACAGAGTGAGATGCAGAGTAGAGCGCAGTTTTTCTGCATCTGTAGAAAAAAAACAGTGCATGTACATCCAAGCATTGTTCACAGCAATGTTATTTTGGGGGGAAAAGAAGGGAAAAAAATATTTTCAGTATTTCTGTTTGTTAGTTACCTCATTCTATAAGGAATCCTAAAGACACAATCCTAAAAATAGTACAGTGGTTAAAGCATTAACAAACACAACACAAATACTTACCTTCTAAGAGAACAGTTGCTGTTTGTAAGTATTAATAAAAACCTGAATTCCAGAAAAAAAGAGACCTTCAAATAACAGGGTTGCTGCAGGTGTGTGTCTGAATGAGGGACAGTCTGTCTTTTATACACACAGCAGCATACACCATATTAACATAATGAAACTCTATTAGTATGATGTTCATTTGTTCATTTCCCATAATTGCTGGTGCTGTTTACAGAGACGGGAGAGGGAGGAAGGTCAGAGAATGATGAGACAGAATTAATCAGACTTTTAGCAAGGTTATAGAGTACATGAGGAAAGAGAAGGAATGGTGCAATAAAACAGTCAATCTATCTATCTATCTATCTATCTATCTATCTATCTATCTATCTATCTATCTATCTATCTGTCTATCTGTCTATCTATATATCTGTCTGTCTGTCTGTCTGTCTGTCTAAGATTAAATCTATCTATCAGATGTATTGGTCACTCTTAAACTTGTGTCTCTGATCACATGAGGTAATATTGAAATCCATTTCAATCCAGGATGCTTTATTCCATTTACAGTTTTTCTCCATTGGTTTGGCTAATTTCTTGAAACAGAAATTACATTCTCAAAATTGTAAGATCATTTGGCAAAACAGTCTTACAGTTCAGCACAACACTATAGCTCACTTGCAAAAGCTAATATCTCTCCCAAAACTGTTCACTCATGCTTCAGAACTAAATTCCTTTCCCATATAAATAGTCAGTGCCACGAAAATGGCAAAGATCCTTCTCAATTGCTTTGGCTAATTTCTTGAAACAGACCGGACGTTCTCAACACTCTTGGTGCTTTTGACAAAATAACGTGGATGGTTCGGCACAACACCATGGTTCATCTGCAAAAGCTCATACCTCTCCCAAAACAGTTCACTCATGTGTCAAAACTAAATTTCCTTCTCATTTAAACAGTCAATGTCCACCAAAATGCTTCGTCCCTTTGGCATTTTGTAACAACTGCAAGTCAAAATGTTTAGATTTTTTGTCACTATGGCAGAGGACCATTGAAATATCCCTCATGTCCACCTTTCAGTGTTAGCCCAGTCCTTCATTTTTGTCTAGCTATCAGAATACAATTGTGTATAAAACTGAAAAAAAGAAATAGGATTTTAGGGTAAGAGTAGCCTCCAAGGTTCATACTGCCAAGGAAATTGTAACCATTATCATTCACACACATGAAGTAACTTCCATACATCAGAGTAAAAAAAAAATGTATACAGCATAATATACTGTAATATAACACACAAACAAAAAAAATGAAAATTACCGTCCTCACCCTCCTGGCCATCCACACGCTGCTGTTCTCAATCTTACTGTAAACACTTGTCATATTTCTTCTTTTCTAATGATATAATCTGGGTTTGATTTTTTTCAGCGATATTGTTAGAGTAAAGTATATGAATATATTGACCAAACAGTACACACAAGACCAGTACTGCATATTGCTGAAAATATTTATTTCTCTCCACATTTGTAAAATCATTCAATTCATTCATGCATTTTCAAAGGTTTGTTTTTTTATATCTGCTGAAGTCTCTGTCCAGCCTCTCTCAATGTCAACCCATGGGTACTCGCATCTGATAAATTTGGTCCCTGTCTTCTTTGGCCACATTCTACTCCAGGTAGAGTAGGTATTCTACTCTTCCTTCCCCCCTCTTCCCTTCTCATCCCCCCTTCCCCTCTCTACCCCTCTCTACCATCTTCCCACCCATGGGCGTAGATTACGCGGGGGACGGGGGGGACGTGTCCCCCGCACCTTTAATAAAACGTAAATTCGTCCCCCGCACTTTACCGAGTCTCACCGGTCCAAGTCGACCCGCTCCGTGGGGGATTCGAACCGGCGTCTAGTCGTACCGCTCTTACTGGCCTACGTCTGTTACACGGGCAAGTTTGATTACGTAGAAGCCAATGTGAATAAATCTACATGACCTGTCATTTTATTCGTATCCAAAAACAAGGCGCTCTGAACACCATGGAGTGCTAACACTCTCGTGCAACACTCCAATTCATACTCGAAGCCGGAGGGCGATCTCTCACAGAAAGTCCAAAACGGATTCGTAGAAATAATCACGTTCCAAAGGCATTCACAGCGCTGAACCAGCAGCTAAATAAAGAGAATTATGACTGATGAAACGCGACGACAAACACATGATTTCGACATTATATGTGCACTGTAAAACTTTTCGCTGTAAATTTACAGTAAAATACTGGCAGCTGGGTTGCCAGCCACATACTGTATTTTTACAGAACAACTTCTGTAAACAGTATTTACAGTACTGTACTGTAAAATTTTATGCTGTAAATTTACAGTAAAATACTGGCAGCTGGGTTGCCAGCCACTTACTGTATTTTTACAGGACAGCTACTGTAAACAGCATTTACAGTACTGTGCTGTAATTATCAAATACTGTATCCTACTGTAATATCACATAATTTTACAGTATTAAACTGTTCTCTACATCAATACTTTTTTAAAATACATAATTAGAAATATTATACTTTAAAGTTTCATAACAGTAGTCACAATAGGAAATAGAAAACAACATTCTTTGGGGTTTAAAACATTTATTAAAAAAAAAAAAAGATTAAGATAAAATTGCCTGAAATGTTCTTTTTTGGCACAACATGGCCAGTTTTCTTTGAAGTTACTTTTCCTTTCTTTGTTTTTGATCCACGTTCTGGATTGATGTCAAGAAAACGTCTAAAAAACACAGAAGAAGAAAAAAATATTAAATTTATAGATTAAATGTTACAGACAGAAAGACAGACAGAAAGTCACCAGCTATCTGTTTTAACGACTAGTCTGTTTGGATAAAATTAAACAACATGAAAAGATGCAATGTTGAATGTTGTGATCAATTAAAAAAAAATTCTGCACTGGTTACACTGCACAGCTTAACAATATCATCCCCTCATCAGGTCGTTAATCAGGTCCCATCTAAGTATCATTGGAAATGCAGCCATAAATGCAGCACATTGCCAGAATCCCTTATGACTTCAATACTTTAACTCAATTGCAAGACTACGTGATAATATTAAACATCAGTTAAAATGTGTGTTTGAGCGGTCTTAACTGAACACAACTTGCACTGACATATCTTAAAATGTCCGTGCCATTGTTTTGTCTCAAGATGCACACCAGTAATTAAAAAAAAAAGACATTTTTATAAAAGGTGCTTAAATACCCTAATTTTACTAAGGTCTACACCTAGCATAAAAGGATAGGTCAGTCAAAAATGAAAATTAGCCCATGATTTACTCACCCTAAGCCATCCTATGTGTATATGACTTTTTTCTTTTAGACGAGTACAATAGAAGTTATATTAAATAATGTTCTGGCTCTTACCAGCTTTATAATGGCAGTGAATGGCTGGTTTAAAGTTGATGACCTAAAACAGTGCATCCATCCAATATTTAAGTAATCCAGACAGCTTCGGGGGTTAATAAAGGGTTTCTAAATGAATTGATGCATTTGTGTAAGAAAAATATACATATTTAAAACATTAACTGTAATAACTTGCATCATGCAGACTGCCCTAAACATTGATTTGCGCCAAAAGAGTGAACTTTGACCCACAAGGCATGTCGATTTATTAACCCCCGGAGCACTTTTATAATAAATTAATGCACTGTTTTGGGACTTCAACTCTGAACCAGCCATTCACTGCCATTATAAAGCTTGGATTTGCAGGACATTATTTAATTTAACTCCGATTGTGTTTCTCTGAAAGTAGAAATTCATATACACACCGGATCACTTAAAGGGTTAGTTCACCCAAAAATGAAAATTCTGTCATTATTTACTCGCCCTCAAGTTGTTCCAAACCTGTATGAGTTTCTTTGTTCTGCTGAACACAAAATATATTTTTAAAGAATGTTTGTAACCAAGCAGATAGAGCAACCATTGACAACCATAGTATTTTTTCCCCTAATATGGTAGTCAATGGTTGCTCTCTCTGCTTGATTAAACATTCTTCAAAATATCTTCTTTTGTGTTCAGAAGAACAAAGAAACTCATACAGGTTTGGAACAACTTGAGGGCAAGTAAATGATGACAGAATTTAAATTTTTTGGGTGAACTGACCCTTTAAGGGTGAGTAAAACATGGGTGGATTTAAATTTTTGGGTGAACAATCCCTTTAAAATAAGCCCTGTCTGTGAAACCAGGACCATGTTGTTCATCCCTGTAGTCAGCTGTACAAAACGTTTGTGAACAAAAAATGAAGTCCTTAACATATGCTGTCAAGATGAGGTTAGTGACAATTCAATCTAAAATATATTAATGGCAAATATGCTAATGACAAACCTCTGAACAAACTCAAGGGTGCATGCTGGCCTCTTCCTTGTACTGCAAGTTGAAGTTATAGAAGGAGACAAACAGCGCTGCCAGGCCAGTGATGAAGTTGGGCTGTGCTCCTTCACACACAACTTGACATCCAGCGCTGGTTGCTCAGAGACTGACCTGTAAATGAAAAATAAAATAAATGAATAATTAAAAGAATGTTCTATGTAGTTGTCTATTCACAGTTCTGCATAACTATTAAAAGAACTCTGATGCTTTTAAGCATAAACTCACTTAATGTTTTTTTTTTTTTCTTCAGAAAACAAGACAATACTTAACTTATCTAAAAATTCTTACATGAAGAAGCATTTAATAGACATCTGGACTGGAAACAACACAAAAATATTAATGAATAAAAAAATAATAAATTGCAGTGGGGTGAGTAAATGATAACTTGCTTTTCAATTTAGGGTGAAACTACCACTTTCATTTTTACATACCAAGAAATATAAGGCGTGGACTCTCTGGCAAATGTACAGTTTGTTGGACATCAGATGGATTTGCAAATTCCTGAAACAATTTTTAAAAAGGACAGCACAAATATGAGTAAACATAAAACATTACAGATGAATGAGATTTGTTGAATAATCCTTACTTACATCTGCTTGAAGATACACCATCTAACTTCTCCTCTGGAGATATGCTCCGAACGTCATCGTTGGTTTGCTTTTGAAAAACTAAATTATGGAATACCACATTTGAAAGAAGTATTAGGAACATGACTATGGATTTTCATGTGCTGGCAAAATGCTGACAATGATTCAAAAGCACGATCACAGAACTTAAACCATAGCATTTTTGTTTACAAACTATAACTAGCACTGATGTGAACTTGCTTACTAAGCACTTACGTTGCGCTGCTTGTTTACATGCACTGGACCGTCTTCGGTTTATAATACAAGCCTGAAACGGAGGGAAGAAAATAAGGATCAAAAGCAGGTCACACAAATGACATGGTAAATGTTGAATATTATGTGAAATATTGCATTAACTTATCTTGGTAAAGAGGTGAGAACAGATTGTTTGCGCGGTAACAAATCGCGTTCTCAAAATCAAACCATTCGTGTAAACAATGTCAAAATGCGAACGCAAAACGTAGTTGGCTTACCGTATCAATACTCAGTCGAACAATTTTCCATCTTCTTAAGCTCTAAACTCCTCATCGTCTTCTACAGATGACACGTTTTTTTCCTCCCGTCTTCATGTAATGTTAAACGTCCTCCATTGACTGCTGCGTCACAGGCAACTAACGTAATGTTTTGAAACGCGAACTGATTCAACCAAAGCACACACAAAAAACGTAAAAACTGCTCACATATTCACAGATATACACGGGTTTAAACATGATTACAGGATTAATGATTCTGTTCAGTTGAGTTTGCTGTCTGTTCTGTTCGCATCTGATCTTAAATGAGCGCGAAAGAAATCAATCCCACAATTCAATGTCTTTACAGTGTGATACTGTATTATGAATTTAGCGGGCTGAATACAGAAAAGTGCTGTATATTCACAGATGTGCTGTAAAAGATACAGTATATTACTGCTTTATGGAAATACAGTACAATACTGTGAGAAATTCCCTGTAAATTTATTGACAATAAAGTATATGAATAATGCAGTGCTAACTGACATCCTTTTTAATGTTTAGTATCTTCTGCTCACCAAGGCTGCATTTATTATATAAAACAGCTGTTTACTATGTAACTGAGCTAGTAAACGTATAATTTTTTCCTGTGATCAAAGCTGAATTTTCAGCATCATTACACCAGTCTTCTGTGTCATATGATCCTTCAGAAATCATTATAATATGAGCATTTGCTGCTCAAGAAACATTTATGATTATTATAAATGTTGAAAACCGTTGTGCTGCTTAAAAATGTTGTGGAAACCATGATGCATTTTATTTTTCAGGATTCTTTGATGAATAGAAAGTTAAATTAACTGCATTTATTTGCATTAAATAAAGCACTTATTAAATATAAATCTTTATTTATATTATAAATATCACTTGTGATCAATTTAATGCATGTTTAATTAATAAAAGTATGAATTTCTCTCTTTTTTAATCTTACCACAAAAGTTTGAATACTATCATGGTTTCCACAAAAATTAAGCAGTGTTTTCAGCAGTGAATTAAGTAAGCAACTGTTTTCATCATTGATAATAATCATAAATGTTTCTTGAGCAGCAAATCAGCATATTAGAATGATTTCTGAAGGATCATGTGACACTGAAGACTGGAGTAATGATGCTGAAAATTCAGCTTTGATCACATTTATATATTCACATAGATAACAGCTGCTTTAAATTGGCATAATATTTCACTGTATTATTTTTTTACTACATTTTTTATTAAATAAATGCAGCCTTGGTGAGCAGAAGTCTTACTGGTGTCGAACGACATGAGGGTGAGTAATTAATGACAGAATTTTCATTTTTGGGTGAACTAACCCTTTAATGCACAAGTGTTTGTAGTGCATAAACCAATCATAAAATTGGCATAAAATATAGGGGAAAATATTATACATATTAGTGGTTATTGTTCAGCAGTGTATTTGATATCTTACTGAATTAAAAGCAATAGATCAATTAAATCTGTCAATTAGACAGAGGTCAGAAAAAAACAGGTATTATACCTGACATTTCTGTCCCCCTCACTTATGAAAAGACGGCTACGCCCCTGTTCCCACCCCTCTCTTCCCCTCTCTTCCCCTCTCTGCCCTCTTCCCACCCCTCTCTTCCCCTCTCTGCCCTCTTCCCACCCCTCACTTCACCTCTCTACCCCTCTACCCTCTTCCCACCCCTCTCTTCACCTCTCTACCCCTCTCTACCCCCTTCCCCTCTCTTCCCCTCTTCCCCTCTCTTCCCCTCTCTACCTCTCTCTACCCCCTTCCCCTCTCTACCCCTCTCTACCCCCTTCCCACCCCTCTCTTCCCCTCTCTACCCCTCTTCCTCCACGGGCTCCCCCTCTCATCCTCACTCTTCCTCTTCCTCAAGCAGGCAGTTGCCCTTGTTCATTTACTTGGCCAGGTGCCTCCATGTACAGAAATTGTACCGGTCCTGCATGGTCAAGCTCTTTACATATATGTTTGGCAGCATTCACAGTCATGGACAGCACCTGTCAGGTAACTAAACATACTGTTTGATTGGTCATCTGAGATGTGTGAAAGTCCTCCTTCATTAGTCAAGTTCTAGTTTCACCTGACTGTCAATTGCTGTAATAAATTTATCAAATGTTCCAAGGGATTCATATATGGTATTCATGGTATTATGTTCTTGACTAATTTTGACATTTGAACAGACTATTGTGCATGTGATGACTTATACAATGAAATGACGCTGATACGCTTTGGAGCGAACAACCATTAGACTGAGAATCAAACAATCAGTTTAGATCAACAAGATCTATTCACTTGCAAATTGTGCTGAATGTAGGCTACCTGTACTTAATCATTTGCAAAGATTTACTGAGACATTGAGACATGTACTTAGACATTTGCAAATTGATGAAATGAATGAGAAATGCTATTCTGTTGTGAACAATTGCCAAGTGGTTTGGAGATTTGTCCATGTTGTTTTGAGAATGTCATTTCTGTTTCAAAAAATGAGCCAAACCAATGGAGAAAAACTGTAATAACAGCACTTTGCCATAGATATAATTACAGCTCCTATTACCCCTTTCTATCCATTAACAGGGAAGCCCTAAAACATTCCACCTAATTATATACCACTAATTGTGCTAAAGCTGTATTTGGGGTGAGGCTGGGGGGAACAGGCTGATCAGAAAGCTTGTTGAAACAGGGAATGAGAGCTGACATTTCAGGCTCCCGTGGGAGGCATAATACTGACCTCAGATGAATTAAACTTGATCTCTGCCCCTGTGTTTCATTTTCATGCACTCATGCTGTTATGAGCAGGTGTGCTCTTATATCTGAGGTAATGTCTTTTGTCCTCTCTCAGAAATTGATATCCAGAGGTCTTAGGCACCAAGTGAAATCACAATGCAGATATGGGAATAGTTAGATGAAAACAAATTAAACCCTTTTTAGTGTTGCTTTTTTATAATTGTCAAATCAATTACATTTTCTAAATCTTGCAGCCTGAGTAAAACATGAACATATCACAAAATGGCATAGTTTACATATTTCAAATTAAATGCTGCTAATACAGAAACTTAAGTGGGGATATGTGGATCTAAAAGGTTTAAGTGTCTGTGACTAGGGCTGATATTTTATTTATGGTGGGTGTTCTGTACACCTGCTTTCTACTGAAGTATAGTCAGCGATGCTTTGCTTACAGGCATGAACTCACAAGCGATACAGCGAATCAGAATTAAATAATCAATTTATGCAAAATTTATTTTTCACATGCTCTTATGCGCGGCTGCTGCGTTTCATTTACCCACCGAGTAATCTTACTGACTTTGCCCAGTTTGTTTAAGGTAAGTTTTACATCTTTATTTCTTTGGTGAAACAATTGATTCTAGAAAGCATTATAAGACAGTCAAATCATTAAAATGTTTTGATAAATGCCAGTTAGATGCTGATTATGTAAACGCTGCTTATCTGAGATACCATTTCCTGAAGAAAAAAAAATGAATTTATTGCATAAATGTTTAAAACAAATTGTTTCTGGTTACAATAACATTATAAAAAGGGAGAAATAATAACAGCAAAAAAGCACTGGACGTTTTTACCGTCAAACATGACGTAGTCCTAAAAAACCTGAATTTACGTAACCCCTGAAGGATATACTCTCAAATTTTCATAATAGCAAAACAAAGCACTTTTGTCCCATGTGCTCGCTAGTGCTTGAATAGTTAATGCATGCTTGTGTAAAACGATAGCTTTGGTTTCGTTACCATAGGCAAGGAAATACGAGAGTACTTCCTGTACCCTGTTCTGTTTTTGTGCTTGAAGAAAGAAGCGGGGGTGGGAGGGGGGTTCTTTCTGAGCAGCAAATCCATACAAACAAATACGAAAACAAATTTAACACGCATGCTGTTCTTAAAGCATTAAATTGTGTGAAACCAACTTGATTCTTAGTTCTGTGAACAATAAAAGTGGAACAGTGCTGCATATGTTCTGCTTCTCATATATATTGTTTTCTATGGTTCTCAAAAGATGATTTCAATATTTATTTTGTGCTTACAGATATGGCGTCTGAGTGCTGCCTCAGTCTCACCAAATACTTCCTATTTCTCTTCAACTTGATATTCTTTGTAAGTTGCAAATAGACACGTTTAACTGACCCGAAATGAAATAAAGTATATAATATATATATATATCAAAAAGGCAAAACTTTTACATTGTATACAACATGTCAGATTGCTCTTGACTGTGGTTTTCTCATTTAGCTCTTGGGATCACTCCTCTTATCTTTGGGACTATGGATACTATTTTCAGAGACCAGCATTTTTAGTAAGTTTTATATTTATTTGTGTGTGGAATCACAGACAGTGCTATATTTGTCTATTAATGATTGTATATTGCGAACTATTAAAGCATTTGCTCAATGTTCTTTACAGTGCCCTCTCCTCCCTACATTTCCATCTCTCACTTCTCCTACTTGCTGATCGCCAGTGGCTCTGTGACCATGTCATTAGGCTTCCTAGGATGTCTGGGTTCTCTGAAGACCGTCAAATGCCTGCTGGCAATGGTGAGTTTTCAGAGAAACAAAACTTGATGGGATTCAGATGCCATTCTGATTTGAGATTTGCATACACTTGAACCTTAAAAATATAGGTTATTTGTTAGGACACCTCCTAAAATGTTCTGAGTCTAGTACTAGTAACCAAGCTCTTGAGAATTGTGCATGTTCCTGGTACTGGTGTTTGTAATGCAGCAGTAAGTTGATCTGCTCCACTGAGCTCTAACAGTATTAAAATGAGCTTCATTTATCTGCAGTATTTCATCGTGCTCACGGTTCTTCTCGCGGCTCAGATAGTGGGTGGGGTTCTTTTCTACACCCAGAAGACTGAGGTAACTCAAGCATGCAGATCTGCAGTCCCACCCAGGCGTTGGGCTTTTTATACAGATCTAACGCATGACTTAATTCATCCTCTTTGGTGTCAAGCTTTTAATCAGTTTGATTGATTTCAATTTTTGAAATGTTATATGTCTGAAGCCAATACAAAATCATGACCAAAACATCTGTTTTTTTCCCCCCTCTCACTCTTAATCAGTTGGTCAGTTCACTAAAGGGGCATTCTCTTGAACTAATAAAGTCATTTGAACGGAATGATTCCAGTCTCCAGGGTTTTAAACAGACTCTAAAGTACATTCAGAAGGAGGTGAGAGAAACAGTACAGCAGTACACAACAAACAGAAAACCTCTGAAACTCCTTTAAACATTACAGGAACATTAAACACTCTTTGCCTTTATTCAAAACTGCATAAAATAACGCTTAATTTCAACACTCTTCCAAGTCAGTCCTACACAAAGCATGCCGGGAACTAAATATCCACCCACACAGTTTCGGTTAAAGGGTTAGTTTGCCCAAAAATGAAAATTCTGTCAATAATTACTCACCCTCATGTCGTTCCAAACCGTACGACTTTCATTCATCTTCGGACTACAAATGATGTGAATGATATTTCTGTCCCTCCATGCATTGACAGCCACTGAAACCACCACTTTCAAGGCCCAGAAAGATAGTAAAGACATACAAGTAAAAAAAAAAAAAAAAAAATCTCCAACGCTCGTTCACACAACGTCACACGTCGTGGTGCTCTCGTGAACACACAAGAGCAGATGTGTGAATGCGCATTTGAGATTAATATTTTGTAAATAAAGTGATAAATTAGGTTTTTTTTTTTTGCTCAATCAAAGCACTTGCGTCGATACATAAAATTAGGCTAAACCAGTGGATTCACATGGACTACTTTAATGCTGTCTTTACTATTTTTCAGGGGCTTGAATTTGGTTGTTGCCTATGGGTGAGTAAGTTAATTAATGACAAAAATTTCATTTTAGGGTGAACTAACCCTTTAATGCCACAAAAAAAATTTTTTAATTTAGTCCCAACACAAATGCATTTTACATAGGCCCATTTAAGTGGGATGAACAGAATGAAATCTCATTTTCATTCATTGAACAAGTAGCAAAAATGTTTTTTCCCTGTTTAAAGGGCAGGGATCAGAGCAGTCTCGGCTCAGTTTTGGATAATAGGACATCCCATTCAGCTTATACAATTTTCATCATAATATATGCCACGTGTACATAATGCATAATACATACATGCCAGAGGTGTCCCCTGGTATATGCCATGATATCAGTAGAACTTGGAAGCAAAATGTTACAATTAGCTACATTGGGAAGAAACAAAATATCACCTCCATTATATCTTTGCAGAACAAATGCTGTGGTTGGGATGATGAAAAAGACTGGGGGGACTCTATACCTTGTTCCTGCTTCTACATAGGCACTGCCAATGCGACATATGAAACCCAAGCTCCACATTTATGTCACATATGTTTCTCAAATGTTTCCATTTCAAATCACACATGCAGGATTTATAATCAGGTACAGTTTCAGTTCAGCCCTGTAATCATTTTGTAAATTCTGTTCCAACATAACAAATTGAGTTGTACCTCTTTTCTCTCTCTCAAAGGGCTGCGGAAAAAACATACAAAAATGGCTGGAAGAAAATGTTCTCTTAATTGTGGTGGTTATTTTGGCCATTTCTGTGGTGGAGGTAAGCAAGCTGTCACAAAACACATTAAACCCATTCAGATTATGCAAACATGTACATGCCTTCACTGTCCAAATTTAGAGTTAATGAGAAAGTTTAATGGGAGGAATTAATGGTGTTGCTGAATGTTTTTTGTATACCACCTCTTCCCACCCCTCTCTTCACCTCTCTACCCCTCTCTACCCCCTTCCCCTCTCTTCCCCTCTTCCCCTCTCTTCCCCTCTCTACCTCTCTAGTCAGTAAGATTACTCGGTGGGTAAATGAAACGCAGCAGCCGCGCATAAGAGCATGTGAAAAATAATTTGGCTATTTGTCTTATAGTGTCTTCAGTGGATTTGCCTCGTATCTTTCTGTTGTCTTAATCGCACACACCGCTGCTGCCCTAGAAAGTCACATGGCAGCCATGTTCAGCTGTCCAGGTCTCTGTTTGTGACCAGTGTGGTGTGGTTGAGTGCTTCATTTTTTGCATGGAGTAATAATGTACAGTCTGCACTTGTATCGCCCATAAAGGCTGGAATACACATACATCTGAAAACCCTAGGCATCACTTGCAAACTTTACTGAGAAAAACTGGACTTCATGCACTAAACGACTGAGCATCACACAAACACAGATTACCAGACTACCAAACTTTCAAGTCGTTCTGAACACAACAAACTGTGTTCCAGCCTTAAGGGGTTTATTTTGCAAAAAAGAAATACTGAGTGAACGTTATAACACTTATTACACAGCCGCTCACAAATATAAATGTGTGGACATGAAATATTGATTCTAGTTTATATTGAAATTAGTTTATACCTGTCTTAAATCTTCCATTAAAGGATTTGTACACTTTAAAATGAAAATTACCCCATGATTTACTCACCCTCAAGCCACAGGTGATATGACATACTTCTTTCTGATCAACACAATCAGAGTTATATTAATAAATATCCTGATGTTTTCAAACTTTATAATGGTCGTGAACGAGGCTCACAAGTAAATTATCTAGCTTCCGCCAGACCACCTTCCATATTCAACTTACAAAGAAAGTGTAAAGCTCTCGCAGTTCAAAACGCTCTATGACACTTTTTTCGTAAATTGAATACAGAAGGCGATCTGGCAGAAGCTAGATATTTTTCTTTATAAAGTTTTAAATATGGATATTTTTCAATCAAAACCCCATCGATTTGCTTCAGAAGGCCTTTATTTACCCCCTGGAGCCGTTTCGAGTATGTTTATTATGGATGGATGTGCTTTTTTGAGCTTCAAACTCATGAGCCTCGTTCACTGCCATGAAGTTTGGAAACATCAGGATATATATTAATTTAACTCTGATTGTGTCCATCAGAAAGAAGAAAGTAATTTACACCTAGGGTGGCTTGAGGGTGAGTAAATCATGAAGTAATTTCCATCTTAAAGTGAACATCATTAGACTGGGTAAACCCAGCCTGATCTGCTGGTGATTTGATTTCGCCCTGCAACTCTGGAAACCTGTACATTCATTTCTACTGCTTCTGTTACACTTTTGCGGGAGCCAATCACAGACTGGCTTATCCACCTGGCGCGCTATTGGCGGATTTAACACGATGACGGATAGAAAAGCGATGGGTCGTTGCCCGTTTATCACGCCTCTTGTGGTCTGATTGGTTGAAGGACTATCCAATTGCGTACAGAGTCATTTGAATTATGCTCGTTTATCACGCCTCTTGTGCAGTATAAAATACATAGCAGACTCCCCAGACCAATGTTCAATCTTAAATTGAGCTTGGTCTGGTGATAGCCAGACAAGAACATCCTTTAAAGACACTACTTCCCACTGAAGCTAAACAGGGCTGAGCCTGGTCAGACCAACTGGGAAAACTAGGTTGCTGCTGGTAGAGGTGTTAGTGAGGCCAGCCCTGTCCTAACGCCCCTGTATAGTGAAGGGGACACTATACTGTAACAAGCACCGTCCTTCGGATGAGATGTTAAATCGAGGTCCTGACTCTCTGTGGTCATTAAAAATCCCAGGATGTCCTTCGATAAAGAGTATGGGTGTAACCCCGGCATCCTGGCCAAATTTAGCTTCATCACTGTGTGGTGGGTGTTCTGGCGCAATATGGCTGCCGTCGCCGTCCCAGGTGGATGATGCACATTGGTGGTGGATGAGGAGATTCCCCCCTTCTATGTAAAGAAGCCCTTTGAGTGCCTAGGAAAGCGCTATATAAATGTAACAAATTATTTAAAGAGGGAAAAAAATTGTACAATACAATGTGCAAACCAAAAGACGGTCAGATGAACACTGCAATGTAATTACAGTTATTTTAAAACTGAAGTTCTTCACTGTTTATACTCAAGATTGATTTAGTTGCATTTGTTTGAAAAAAGAGAGAGGGGTCAAATTAGCTCACACCGAATTTCCTTCAATGTGGCACATTCACGTGAACAACAGAAGAACTTTCACCCTGCATGAAAATGGATTCCTGTTGAAATTACTGCCTTTTCTGGCTGCGAAAATTCGCCAAACAACGGGAAATGCGACCGCACCTTAATACGAGTTACCCGGACGAGCTGACTGAAGTGTTGCTATGGAAGATGATGAATATTAGGACATTTCTTATCGCTTAATGCTGCGATTGATCAGAATCGAGTATTCTAGAGTGCTGTGTAATACGTTTTATTATAGAAAATGCATGACACTACTTGGTGTGGAAATGACATAGCGACTAATTACCAGTATTGTTTCTTTAGCTGTTTTAAATTTTCATACGATTTTCTTATTGTGTGACTGTTTGTTTTGTGAGCTCAGAGTAACAGAATATGATTGTACATTGGTCTCAGTGGTTACTTTTAATTGTATCTTCCCTCACAGAGATTTCACTGTGGAATACTGGCAAGGTAGATGTTGTTTGTTCTGTGATAATAGTAGCCTATAGTGTGTGGTGTGAAGATTCATCCAACCATTGACCGAAATCGCTAATTGTGGGCATTGCCATAGGCCGTTATAGGCCTAAATGATTAATGGTTAACTGAAAGATTGAACCATGAAAATTTCTTTCTTTTTTGCAGATATGTGGTATGATCCTTTCGATGTGTCTGTATAAACAGGGTTCTGTGGATTACAACACAATTCTCAAATAAGATGACCAGGATCAGTGAAAATTCGATCTGTTTTTGATGTCTTTTTAAATGAGAATATTATTTTTCTGTACGGTATTTTATTGTTTTATACAGATAATAATCACTTGTTGATTTTCCTTTTTATTAAGATGTTTGTAATTGTTTATGAAAAGTAAGATTAATTTGAACCTGTTCATATAGTTTTTAAATGATATAAACTTTAATGTCTTGATTCTCAGAATTTGTGCATGTGATTAAGAATTTTTTTCTTTTGTTCAGTTCAGGGAACATTAGGGTGTGACAGTGTAATATTTCACCATTGTTGTGCACACAAAGCAAATGACCTCAATACTGTGGCAATGTGTGAGATAGTCTACTGTTCTCATAATCATGTGTTTTGTATCTAAAATATTAAAACTCAAATCGTCTTTAATTATATGTTGTTTTTTATTTAAGATGACAAGGTTTTTTTTTTAAATCTAGTTGCCTATATTTAAATATAAGTACATTAAGTATCCAAATACACTTGAAAAACAGGGTAAATAATAAAACTGCTGTTGCTAAAAGAGATAAAAACTTTCAATTATATTGTAGCGTTGATTTTAAGCCATATGACTGCATTTATTTAGACTAAGGATCTAAAGTGGTACACAAAAATGGTTCACAGGACATGTAATACCCCATAGCAAGTTATTGTTAGGGCAGGGAGGAGGACACTTGTTATCAGGTGTCATATATATATATACATGCTGTATTCATCTCCCTGATTAATTCTTGGACAACGCTACATACTAAGAAGGTAAGAAATATATTATATCAGATTTTTTTATAGTATTTCTTAATGTATTAATAAATATGTTGATTTTACTTTTTTCATATTTAATCATTCATTATCATTCATTTCTGTCACTATGATAAAGAAAGAAAGATGGGATCCCGCACATTGGTTCTGATCATGATTCTAGGTGCCCTCTGTGGTGAGTGGAAGACAATGTTGACTGTTTTCAGATCATTGTTCTCCGGATTTCTCTGTAATACAATTACTGTAAACTGGATGTGCTTTTTATCATATTAGGTAATAGGTAATATTAAAAATATGTATGTTATGTATGTATATATTACATTTTAAATGTCCATCATTTACATAATACATAATTTACATTTACACACACACACACACACACACACACACACACACATATATATATATATATATATATATATATATATATATATATATATATATATATATATATATATATATATATATATATATATATATATATATATATATATATATATATGAAGACTTCTGAGGCTGGGATTTAGTGGGTTTGAAGTGAAAGTATTTTGCTGTATGCGGAGAGCATTCACTCAGTATCTCATTTTTGACCGATGTGGCTTTTAGAGGCTTTTGGATCTGAACTCTTCATATATGATGGACACATATACATATTACATATAGTCCACAAGGCAAAAAAAAAAAAAAACAAGCTGCATTTATTAAAATAACCCCGTTCAAAAGTTTATGAACCATTAATTCTCAATACTGTGTGTTGTTACCTGGATGATCCACGGCTGTTTTTTTTTTTTTTTGTGATGGTTGTTCATGAGTCCCTTGTTTATCTTGAGCAGTTAAACTGCCCAATGTTCTAAGAACATTGAACAAAAGAACAAAAAAGGTTGAAACATTCACTGATGCTCCAGAAGGAAACATGATACATTAAGAGCTGGGGGTGAACTATAACATGCATTTTGTATGATCTCTTTTATTTAGTTAAAATTATTCACATTTTCACAGATTCTGCAAGTGGTTCGCATACTTTTTCTTGCCACTGTACGGGGGCCAAGCTCAATCTGGCTAAAAACTAAGCCTTTAATTGTCTTAACCATAAATTATTGGTCAGGGTATGAGCAAAATTTAAGCAAATGCACTACTTAAAAAGCTATTGTGATCTCAGAAAAACATCAAATACAGAATTAAGTTTTTGGCAGAATATGGGAAGTTGTGTGTGGCGTGATGAATCACAATGAGACGAGTTGCATGGTGATGCTCCAGAGCAGAGTCTTTGAAAATATAGTTAGAAATGTAGTAATAAATGCATCTCAACCACAGTGAAGCATGGAAGAAGAGGTGTCATTGTGTGGGGGAGCCTGTTAGCTGCTGGTATTGTTGAGCTACTTCACAACAGCTAAATCACTTGCGTGATGGCTTGCTTCCCCTTAAAAAAAATTTAAAATAAACAGTTATCTAAAGAGGAATGATCAGAAGGAAATGCTCCTGCCCACACTGCAAAGACAACCAAAAGCTTGAGAACAAGTCTATCAGGCTAATTTTTTTGTTAATATTTGGTCTCACATTAAACTCAAACGGAGACATTTTTTAATTTTCATTTTTCAAGTCATTAACAATGAGTGGAACAACACTGACTCTTCCTGTAAAAAGCTGTGCAAGTTGAAGGCTTTTCTATGCTAAGTTACTTTATCTAGTTTTCTTGCAAATTCCCTGACCAGTGTTTTGTGATTAAAATGGTTAAGACCATTAAAAGACCACTAAATATTTTGCCTTTTTTGTGTTTGTGTTTATATGTGTGTGTGTATATATATATATATATATATATATATATATATATATATATATATATATATATATATATATATATATATATATATATATATATATATATATATGAATTTTCCCATCACAATAATAACAAAGATACATTTCAAGTGATCTCATTAGTTGCGCAGGCACTGAGGTGTAACTACTGCAAGAAGATCGACAGACAAAATCCCAACTGTAATGTGGATGAAATAGAGGGGAAAGAATGCAGCAGTGGTTTGGATACCTGCATTAGGATCCAAATGAAAAGTCCAGCCTGTGAGTTAACCATATTCATTTCCTCCGATGCTAAAACAGGATAGTGCCTTAAGTATTGGAGTATAAACTTAATAAATAAACCCAAAATACAAGGGCACCTTAATGATAATGACAGTAATGACAGTATCATTCTTCAACGCATGCAATAGCCTTTTGTGAAAGCTGTTGTGTGTATTTCTTTTTGAAGACGGTGAGGTGCGCAGATGTGCCAGATCTAAGGAGTGTGAAGGTGTTTTGCCTCCTGAGGTGGAGAGACACTGCTGCAGAACAGACCTCTGCAACTGATCTGCTCTATCTATATATATTTTGTGATTATCTCAAAACATACAGCTAACATAGTTATTAATGGTCTTTATAAATGTCAGTAGATATATTATAAAGAAATAAATTCTGGTCGGCAAATAAAAAAAAGACTCCTTGTGTTTTATGGAACATTTTATTTTGTGTATTATCAGTGATTTGAAAAATCTTCAAAAAAAGTTGAACTGAACAGCTCAGTCAGTCAGCATTCACACAAGAACATCACACAAAAAATGACTTCTCACCCAGCCCAAACAACACAAAACTGCAGACACAGAAACACCGTGCAAAACCAAAAAGCATTTTCTTAACACATTTTTGTTCTAGCACAGCAAAAAATTATTTATAAAAAATTATAATATTTTTCCTTACTCAGTATGTCTTGTTTTTCAGTAAAATATTGAAACATTCTTAAATCAAGATACACTGTAAAAAAAACACTGCAGCCTTACATTTTTACGTACAATTAATTTGGATGTTTAAGTCATTTCAACTTAAATTACATTCAACTGACTGAATATTGTATATAAAAAAGTTGAAAATTGCTTAACTTATTTTGATGAGTTAAAGCAATGTCAAAACTTATTGATCATATAATTATTTAGTTAAGCAAAATGACATATAAAGTCTGTTTTTTTGTTTGTTTTTTTCTTTTACTTTTGATTTTATGCTAAAAACAAGACCAAATATCAGTCAATGGGGTCAGAAAAACTATTTTGTTTTGCCTTTGAATTAGGGAATTATGTTTTTGCTTGTTTGAAGTTAAAACTTAATTTATTTAATTTCAGAAAACCATACCTCTTAAGTCATTTTGCTTCTCACGTGAATGTATCTTGCTTTAAGCATGTTTAGATATCTGGAAAACACATTTGTTGCTATTGAGGTGGGATACAGGTAAGGTCAGCCAAAATGTATTTAGACACCTTCAACATTTTCTCACATTATCACAGTTTATTCGCTATAGTTTAGAAAATTTCAATAAAATATGACAATAACTCAGAGTTAAACTGTCAGAACAAATGCATCTTGATAATGTCAGATAACTTTGGTAGAAAGGTATGTAATGGATAACAATCAACCAGTCAGATGTTAAATTTAAGTACACAATTAGAAAATACCAATTTAGGTCAACCAATGACCAAGCAATGCTTCATTTTGTTCAGTCTGTGGTGTAAAAGGTCGCATTAGCAAATAAAAGAAAAACAAAACTCTTAAGCAAAAGGTCCATGGTTTTGGTCCCAAATGTTTATAAATTTTACTGGTAGTCCACTGTATGAAGGCGTTTTGGGTATAATATGTCACAGTTTACTTTATTTTGCTATCCTTGCATAAAGGAACTAGTGTCACGCACCCACTAGTAAAAAAAAATATATCTGGTCTCAATAATTATTGGTTGTACACATAAGTGCCTGATAAATTGAAATGTACACAGTAAAGAACCTAATTTAAATTGGGACTAAAAATACAATCATATTAATTACAATATCGTGCGCAGTAAGCTACAATGAAGCATTTCAGAAATAGAAGGACATCATTTATAAACAGTTGCATTAATGCTTAATATGCTTGTGTTCACCAAGACCCTTTTGTTAACCATTACAGAGATAGTGGCCTATTGAGTAGAGACAAAACACACTGCTTGTGGTAATAACCAGGGCAGATATAAACAGCAGTGCATAGACCGACATTTTCTTTTCTGCTGTTCCTCGGACCACACACTGCTGTACAGAACATCCATCAAAACTTTGTGCATTGCAAACATATAACTGCCGATTCAATTTAGGCAGAACCCAAAAGAGCAAGACATATACGAAGAAAACCTCCACTGCAATCCGAAGCATCACGGTGAACAGGTACACCACCACGCTGCTTTTGCTCTTGTGAAGGTCTATCACCATCCTCCCACCAACAGTCGAGGTGGGATCACCTCCGACACCTCCCTGCTCGCTTTGAGACAGCATTTCTCTCTCTTTCTTCTTCTGGAATGAATTCCGAAGATGGGAAGAAAAAAGCTCCATGAGAAGGACCGAGAGCACAAGAAGGATGAAGAGGAAATGCCATGCCATCACTATAGAACTGTCAAAGTGTACATTAAAGCAAGCTTTGATACAGAAGTCCTTGGTGATGTTACAGTGGAAATCCTCATTTAGGCTTTTCCAAGGTAACTGAGCCAGAAAGATGGTCACTAGTCGGATGCAGAGCAGGCCGAACCACATGGTGCGACCTTTATAGGAGGTGGTGGACTCCACCGCAGTGCGGAGGATTGGGATGAGCCCGGTGACTATCGCTGCCATCGCTCTCTAGGGTGGATTCTTCTTCTTTATGCAAATAAGAATGTATCTGCACACAACACAGGAACATTTTTAATTGCAGATATAATACACTATTTGGTATATTGTGTGATATAACATTAACATGATTTCAAAAAAGCAGTGTGAAAGAACATAAACCAAACATACCTTTTGTTATGTTTTTTTAGAGGGAATCTGATGTTTGTCCAATGCTGAAGTTGTTGTCATTTTGAGCTTCACTAAATATATAGCCTGCTAAACTGTACGTGTCATCAAAAATGGTTTTGCACACATTTATCCACAGTTCTCTTCTTAACCGCTTTCTTCACTTAGGGTTAGGGCCTAAGATCTCAAATGCAAGTTTTTGTCTAGAATCATATTGTGCCTAGAATTAATACAAAATATAGCTGCAAGCAGCCATTATCGGGGCCAAGTGCAATGAAGAAGACAAGACATGCCAAAATGGCTGGCAGTGTCAGATCAACCGCAGCAATGAGCAATTAAAGACCTATTAAGGTGATTTTAGGCAAAATAGCTGTAAAATGATAAATACAGTCAATAATAATGATTTAATGATTTATCACTTTCAACCAATAGGTGGCACAGTTACAAAATTGATGTGGTGTGGTCAGACCACATGGTGGTGCTGATTTGAAACCTTTTAAGTACCTTAAAGGCATGGTGCTGATGGAACATACCAAGTTTCGTAATGATACAACAATTCATTTGTAAAGTATAGCATTTTATATCATAATACTGCATTGTAGTCAATGGGAATTTCATGTTTTGTTCTATTATAGCGCCACCAAGTGGCACAATCCTACCATTTTTTTTATGTGTCCTCGGAATGAGCCCATACATGTCTGTGTCAATTTTGGTGAAAATATCTCGTTTCGTTTTGGAGTTATAGACATTTATATGAAAAAACACATGAAAAATGACTGACACCTGACTTTGATTGGATTTTACACCCCCTTACTATCAATATTTTTACATTTGGGCATTAGCATGTAGCTATCGACCTATGTTTTCGAACTTCTGACGCTGGTTTCGTCTCGATCGAACTAGGGGTTTCGAAGATATCAGCTAATGTTTTTAAAGCGCTAAATTGCAACGCTGCACAAACCATATGCTGAAACCTAGCAAGTCTGGTATCGTTGGACTCGGTGAGGATTCAGGAGACTAAAAAAGTTAGTCCCATGAAAATAAGTCAACCCCACCCAGAGTTATAAGCGTTTGGAAAAAACAATTCTCCACTAGGTGGCGCTGTTTTGAAACTTATCAGGCTCCTTCACGGCATAGTGCTGATGACCCATACCAAGTTTCGTAACAATCCGTTCATGTGTTCATATAATACAGCATTTTAGCACATAATTCAAAATGGCCGACAGCCAAAATGGCCGATATGGTAAAATTGGATATCAGACGACTCGGCATGCCGTCCTGAATCTAACAAGACCACTTATGATTTTTGGACAAACAGTTCAGAAGTTATAAGCAAAAATATACATTTTTTGTATCTCCGGACCAGTAGGTGGCGCTGCGTCGAAACGCTGCATGTTGCCTCAGGTCATGCTTGTACCAAGTTTGGTTAGAATACAATAAAGCGTTGCAGAGATTTTGCCTTAAGTGTGTTTTTGCAACCGCTACTTAAAATTTGTTTGGGCGTTTATCGAAAACGATTTGACGAATCAACTTGATTTGTAAGATTTTTTGTCAGCATGGTCTGAAGATGATCTGGTTCAATTTTCGTGCAAATCGGATGAACCGTCTAGGACGAGTTCGCAAAAGTAGGTTTTTCGGAAAATTCAAAATGGAGAGAAAATTTTAATGACAGAAAATGACATCATAGGGTGCAATCGAATCGGCTTCAGCCAAGGATTCATATAAAGTTACTCCCATGAAAAAGGCATCTGAAGCATCTGAAATAGGTCAAACCACTTTTGATCAGATATGCGAAAGTTCAGTTCGTTACTATAGCAATACCCGGCCGCATACACGCGCAAATCAATTGTATAGAGGGCCTCGCATGTCAACTTCGCACAGGGCCTCGCACCCCCCTTGCGACGGTACTGCAGAAATGTACTTCTTACTGTGTGCATTGGTTTAAAAGTTATCTGTTTAATATGTGACAATGTTTATGTTATTATGGAAGTTATTCAGATTTTAAAGAGCAATGTGGTGTTTCTCAAGGAAGTTGTTTAAGACTATAATTATCATCATTATTTTACCAATGATCTTCCTCCTGTTTTAAACTCTGCACAGACAGTCATGTATTTTGTTTTGAAAACCACTGCAGAACAATGGACTATAATATCTGGAGGAATGAAAATATGGAATGATTTACTATCAGATATTACATATTTTAAGAAATAAAATGAGTTTTAAAAGGAAGGAACATTTAATGGGATTTGTATGTTTCATTTTATTGTTGTTGATTTAATTAGGGCCCGAGCACCGATGGCGGTCTACATGCCAATATTTAGTCAGTTATAGTGCCACCTGTGGGCAACAGTAAACTGTGATTAAATCCTCATTAAGATTGAACCAGAATCATATTTGGTCAGTCTAATCTTAAGCCTTAGTGATCAAGCCTTGAGTTTTGTTAAACGGCGTGTCTGTGGCATCCTGACAAAGTCTGATGTTTCGGCAAAATTTTAGTTAGTCATAGTGCCACCGGCTGGTCAAGTCAAGTCACCTTTATTTAAATAGCGCTTTTAAGTCCAATTGTTTCAAAGCAGCTTCACAGTGTTAACTATCCAACTATCTAACTATCCAGCTAATTTCAATTTTCATATAGTGCCAATGCGGGCAGAACAGTAATATAGTTGAAATTTAGGTGTCCCCAACTGAGCAAGCCAAAAGCCAAAGGCAACGGTGACAAGGAACCAAAACTTCTTCAGGGCCAGAAAGGAGAAAAAAAAACCTTGGGAGAAACCAGTTTGGGTGCCAGTTGTCCTCTGGCCGACGAACAAACAGTGTATAATTATAATTCTGGCAACATTACAGTTCAGAAGTCATATTAGATAAATAGATATTCATAAGATTATTTGATAGATTGGAGTCATCGTGCTGGAGACGGGTTTATTTAGGATGTCTTTTCGATGCGGCATTGCATCGAAGAGTTTAGTTGACACACTCTCTGCAGACATTTCAGGGATGCATTGGTCATGTCCAGGCGCAGGTCCACCATCTGATCTGAATACAGCCCGGTAGCAGGAAGTGTGGCAAATACAAATGATTGATGTAGTTCTCCTATTTTTATATACTTAAATGCATATTGCCCACTGTGCTCTGTGTTCCTAAAGCCACAAGGTGGTGGTGGCACAGGTGCTTTCATTGCTCTTGCAGCTTTAGTTTTGTATTTTTTACTTTTTGGGGCATCATGAAGAGTAGTCACTGCCTAGGTACTGGCTAATGGGGATCCAAATAAACAAATAAACTTAGATCATAGATGGGAAAGAGCATTCACAGCAATACAGGCAATTTAACTAAGGAAAAATATGTTTTTTTTTGACAGTTATAACACATCTCTGCTTTTTTTTTTAGGTGTCCTCACAGTGTGCCCATAAATATATGTGTCAAATTTGTTGTAAATATCTCATTTTATTTTAAAGTTATAGCCAATTAATATTTATGAGAGAATGGGCTAAATTTATTGGATTTTTTTTTTCTTCCTTCCAAAATGTTGGCTTTTGGTCATTATTGTTTAGCTATTGACCTATGTTTCTGAATTTCCTGTTGTGGATTTGTTTTGATCAGACTAACTGTCTTGAAGACATTTGCAAAGGATTTTTAGGTGCTAAAGTACACCTTTTCACAAACCATAAGGTGAAACCTGGCATGTTTGGTATCATTGGACTCAGCAAGGATTCAGGAGTCTAAGGAGGTGAATGCTGTGAAAAACGCTAGCTTGAAATTTCTCAGCATTGTGCCAATGACGTATACATAGTTTTTTGAGATATGCCAGTGTTCTCATAGACTATCATGGCAACCTGGATGAAGACAATGAATGCCCATTTTCATCTGAGTAATGTTTGGATGCGTATATTGCCACTTTCATGTGTTTTTCACCTGTTATAGCGCCACTAAGTGGTCAAGTGATCAAATTTTTTTCATGTGATCTCAGACTGAGCTCACACACATGTGACCTGAATTTGGTGAAAATATCTCATTCCGTTCACAAGTTATAGCCATTTTAGTAAAAGAGATCCCGGTCACATCGAACATTTTGGCTCCCCTTAGCGATCACGAATCAAAATGTTTTTTTTTTTTTTTTTGATAATTATTGATAATCGCTCTCCAGAGAACATTTCTGCAATGGTTTGGTTACGATGAAGCAAATAACCTGGGAGTAACTTGCAAAAGTAGGTTTTGCAAAAAACTTAAAATATCTCGAATTGGCACCTGAAGGGTGAGCAAATCTGAGGCATGCATTTTGTCCGTCTTGAGCCAAGGATTCCAGCGATATAAGACACTCGAGGCTACGCCTTACGGTTGAGGAGTTATGAGCCGTTTCATACTTTTGATCGCTGTAGCGCCCCCGTCAGGCCGATCGGGGCGGGCTTCGGTGACGTCTGTAGTAGTTGTGAGTACTACCAGCCCTACAAGTTTCAAGTCTCTACGACTGACGGTTTGGTCTGCCCGATCAGTTTTAGCTGGAGAATGATGCATCATGGGAAAATGAACAGTTACAATAGGGTTTCAGCCTGACACCTGACTTTGATTGGATTTTACTACCCCCCTTACTACCCCTTACCCCTTACTTTTGACATTTGGGCTCGTGATCGTTCCTAACGACATATGTTTCCAAAATACTGACGCTAGTTTCGTCTCGATCGGACTAGCGGTTTCGAAGATATCAGCAAAAAAGTTTTAAGCGCTAAATTACAACGGTGCACAAACCATACGGCGAAACCTGGCAAGTGTGCTATCGTTGGACTCGGCAACGATTCAGGAGTTTAAGGAGATGAGTCTCGTGAAAATAAGTCAACCCCACCCAAAGTTCTAAGCATTTTTTTAAAAAACATCTCCACTAGGTGGCGCTGTTTTGAAACTTGTCAGGCTACTTCAGGGTATCGTGGTGATGACCCATACCGAGTTCCGTAACAATCCGTTCATGTGTTCATAAAATACAGCATTTTGGCACATAATTCAAGATGGCTGACAGCTAAAATGGCCGATACGGTAAAATTGGATATCAGTCGACTCGGCATGACGTCCCAAATCTAACGAGACCACTTTTATGATTTTTGGACAAACGGTTCAGCAAAAAAAAGCAAAAATAGTCATTTTTCGTATCTCTGGATCAGTAGGTGGCGCTGTGCCGAAACGCTGCATGTTGCCTCAAGACGTGCTTGTGCTGACATGTACCAAGTTTGGTGTGAATACGATAAAGCGTTGCGGAGATACAGCCTTACCTCTGTTTTCGCAAGGGCTATGTAAAATTTTGTTTGCGCGTTTATTGAAAACGATTTGACGAATCAACTTGAATTCCATGTTTTTTTGTCAGCATGGTCTGAAGATGATCTGGTTCAATTTTCGTGCAAATCGGATGAACCGTCTAGGACGAGTTCGCAAAAGTAGGTTTTTCTGAAAATTGAAAATGGCGGGAAAATTATTATGACGGAATATGACGCCATATGGTGCAATCGAATCGGCCTGAGCTCAGGAATCAGAGGAACAAAGAATTTTGTTTCTAGCCCTTAAGGTTCAAAAGTTATTAGCATAAACATGAGTACACATTTGGACAGGTGGTGGCGCTAGAGGGATTAAGATAGAGACACCAAAATTGCTATGGTGACAGATCAAACTATCTTCTATTAGTGTGCCAAATTTCACTTTCAGTTCCATGGGCTGCCATAGACTCCCATGGCGGAAGAAGAAAATACGGGAACGGTTTCAATAGGTGCCTTCGCACCTTTGGTGCTTGGCCCCTAATTAATACAGATTTTGAATACAAGGGCATTCACTCCCACTGGTTAACATTTTTGACATTAATCTTTTTATAATACTAATTTAATAACTTTTCCCCACAATTTAAACCTGGATGCCTGGATGCCAGCCGAACTTAGCCCCGCCCACAACATTTGAGGGATGTTCATATTCTGACTAGAATAATACAAAATTATTACAATAAAAAAATAAAAAAAATTGTATAGAAAGACTGTTAACACTTTACAGATTTTTGCGAATCTCCGATCCCTTCCTAGCCTGGATGCCAGACGAACTTAGCCCCGCCCACAAAATTTTTTGCACGGGCAGTTCGGTCTGGACTTGATCCATAGAGAAGTAATTATGCCCGAACAGAAACTGTTCGGACCAATGAAATTGTCAGGGCGGGCTTTAGACGATGATGGACAGATGATAAACAGTAACGTAATCATCCACGTCATCAAAGGCGCTTGGGTTCAATTTGTTCTAATCCTAAACGGAGAACTTGTTCGTATATGCGTTCACCTTTATTTCTCTCAGAAATGATGATCGTGTTGGTAAGTACTCTGTGTATCCTTAAATTCTTTTTTTATAACACCGGCAAAGATCGTTTACACTCATCTTCTTCTTCTAACGTGACTTATTCTAGCGTGCGTGCAGACAGGGTTGCCAAGTTTTTACAGCAAAACTCGCCCAATTGCTACTCAAAACTAGCTAAAACAAGCCCAATAGCTTTCCAGGGGGGTTCTCCGGGAAAAATGGCATTTGGGGGGTAAAATATGTGTTATTTTGGCTGAACTGCCTGCTAAATTTCGCATTCCTGGGTCTGTATGTCACATAATTGGGGTCGCTTCAACCGCGCTGACTTGGCAACACAGTGCAGTTGAGTTCTGTTGACATTTGACAACTAACGTTATGCGTCGTTCCGTTGCTCTGATTGGTTGTTGGTCTATCCAATTGAGGTCTTTCCTGGTTCGGTTTAAACACGCCCCATAATCACAGCCCAACGGAGCAGTATCAGACTCAATTTCTGACTAGAATTGAGTATGACAACGTCAGGCTAATCCCTTCCTAACAAATCGGACAAACTTCTTCTCCTCACCCACATTAACAAAGATTTTTCAAACTCTGCTGCACTGTGCTTCACTGAAACCTGGCTGAGTGAAGCCATCCACAATGCACTAAATCTGCCGGGCTTCCAGCTGTTCCGAGCGGATCGCATCGCGGAACTAACAGGGAAAACGAGAGGTGGTGGATTGTGTTTCTACATTAACGAAAGTTGGTGTTCAGATGTAACAACGCTGAAGAAGATGTGCTCTCCTAATCTAGAGGAGTTCATAAACTGTAAACCCTTCTACTCGCCGCAGGAGTTTTCCTCGTTCATTCTCGTGAATGTGTACATCCCTCCAGACGCGTGTGTGAGCGCAGTGCTACAACAGCTGGCTGAACAAATAGCTGAGACTGAACAAAGGTACCCAGACTCTCTTTTAATCATTCTTGGGGATTTTAATAAAGCAAATCTCTCCCGTGAACTGCCAAAATACAGACAGCACATTACATGTCCCACCAGAGACAGTAATATACTGGACCACTGTTACACCACAATAAGGAATGCATATCACTCCGTCCCAGGGGCAGCTTTGGGGCTCTCTGATCACTGTGTGGTTCATCTTATACCGACCTACAGGCAGAAACTGAAATCAGCTAAACTTGTAATAAAGACTGCAAAAAGATGGACTAATGAAGCAGAGCTGGACTTACAAGCCTGCTTCGATTGCACTGATTGGACTGTTTTTGAAACTGCTACCACTTATCTGGATGAGCTAACAGAGACTGTAACATCATACATCAGTTTCTGTGAGGATACATGCATTCCTACCAGGACATTCTTATCATTCACTAATGATAAACCATGTGTGATATGGTTCGTGGGATGTGGGGGGAAGAAGGTAAGGGGTCGGCTGGGTTGGACACGGAATTCAAGTTTATTTGTCGTATAACTCAGTTCACCAATAACCAGGCCAGAAACAGACTGACAAAGGAGATCAGAGTTGCTAAAAGAAGCTACTCTGAAAAGTTGAGAAACCAGTTTTCTTCCAACGACCCAGCTTCAGTTTGGACAGGCTTGAAGAAGATCACCAATTACAAGTCACCATCCCCCCGATCTGCTCAGAATCAACAACTGGCTGATGAGCTGAATGCTTTTTACTGCAGATTTGAAAAGCCCAGGACGTGAGCCATGTCTTCAAAAAACAGAAGACTAGGAAAGCTTCAGGTCCAGACGGCATCTCATCTGCCTGTTTGAAAGCCTGCGCTGACCAACTGGCCCCAGTCTTCACGCAGATCTTCAACATATCATTGGAGCAGTGTGAAGTTCCCTGCTGCTTCAAACGCTCCACTATCATTCCCGTCCCCAAAAAACCAGAAATCACTGGACTTAATGACTACAGACCTGTCGCTCTCACGTCTGTGGTCATGAAGTCGTTTGAAAGACTGGTTCTGGCCCACCTGAAAGACATCACTGGACCCTTGCTGGATCCTCTTCAATTTGCCTACAGAGCAAACAGGTCTGTGGATGATGCAGTCAACATGGGACTGCATTATATCCTGTAACATGTCGACATACCTGGGACTTATGCAAGGATCTTATTCGTGGACTTCAGTTCGGCCTTCAATACCATCATGCCTGATCTTCTCTCAGCTAAACTGACCCAGCTCTCCATGCCATTCTCAATCTGTCAGTGGATCTCCAGCTTCCTGACAGACCGGCAGCAGCTCGTGAGACTGGGGAAACTCACATCCAGGACTCTCACTACCAGCACTGGCAGGGGTGTGTTCTCTCCCCACTGCTCTTCTCCCTGTACACCAATGACTGCACTTCTAAAGACCCCTCTGTGAAGCTCCTGAAATTTGCAGATGACACCACTGTCATCGGCCTCATCCAAAACGGTGACGAGTCTGCTTACAGACTGGAGGTTGAACAGCTGGCTGTCTGGTGCAGTTATGACAACCTTGAGCTCAGCACGCTCAAAATGGTGGAGATGATAGTGGACTTCAGGAGGAACAGCCCAGCTCTCCCCCCACTCACCATCATGAACAGCACTGTGGAAGCAGTGGAGTCCTTCAGGTTCCTGGGCACTACCATCTCTCAGGCCCTGAAGTGGGACAATCACATTGACTTGAAAAAGGCCCAGCAGAGACTGTACTTCCTTCGTCAGCTGAGGAAGTTCAACCTCCCACAGGAGCTGCTGATTCAGTTCTACTTGGCTGTCATTGAGTCTGTCTTATGCACTTCCATCACTGTCTGGTTTGGTTCAGCTACCAAATCTGACATCAAGAGACTACAACGCACAATTCGGACTGTGGAGAGGATTATTGGTGCTACCCTGCCAACACTCCAGGACCTGTACTCTTCCAGAGTGAGGAAGAGAGCAGGGAAAATCATCACAGACTCCACTCACCCTGGACACCACCTGTTTGAACTGTTACCATCAGGACGGCGACTCCGATCACTGGCCACTAGAATATCTAGGCACAGGAACAGTTTCTTCCCACAGGCCATTTCCCTCTTGAACAGTTAAATACAGTTAAATACCCCCCCCCCCGACTAAAACTCTATTCTGACTAAACGTAACTGTGACCTTATATTTTTTATACTATTTTTCATATTTGTATTCTTAGAATTTGTATTACTATGTTTTTGTTGTGTTTGTATTGTATATGTGCACTGGAAGCTTCAGCACCAAGAAAAATTCCTTGTGTGTGCAAGCACACTTGGCAATAAATGTCTTTCTGATTCTGATAAGGTTGTATTAGTTAACATTAGTTAATGCATTAGTTAACATGAACTAACCATGAACAATCAGCATTAGTTAATCTTTGTTAACGTTAGTTAACGTTCATGTTAGTTCACAGTGCATTAACTAATGTTAACAAGATTTTAATAATGCATTAGTAAAGGTTGAAATTAAAGTTAACAAAGTTCATTATTAGTTCATGTTAACTAATGTAGTTAACTAATGTTAATAGTGAACCTTATTGTAAAGTTTCACCGAAAGACTAGGTGGTACTACTTAGATGTCAACAAAAGGATCAATTAGATATCATTCAAAAGCTTATGAGCTCAAAATTTATCCTGTGAAAACCGTTTTGAAATTATTTTAGCGGCATCCTCCCCTAGTGAGCGGTGTCAAGTTTCATATTATAACATTTATTTTAACTATAATCAAAAATCTTGACATATCGTCGGAAAGGTCTGAGTCTCAAGATTCCATTTTTGGTGACTGTTTTGTGATAGAAGTTAAATTTAGATATAAATGTATATATTTGTTACAGGAAGAAGCATTAAAAAAATTTAATGGAATGTGGGTGACACCAGGTGGCTATTTGTGGTACAGTGCCTAAACAAAATTTCATTGGAAATTAAATTTTTGTGATATCAACTTCAAATTTGAAACACAACTTTGTTAGACATATGGCTTTGATTTTATAATAATTTTAAAGTAAAAAATATTTGGTAAAATATATATTTTATATAAAATAAAAAATATTTAGTACAGTACATTTGATTTTTATATAGTAAATTTAAACTTCCATATCTTTTTCATATTTGTTTTTATCATTTTTTGAGCGTCTTCTATAAAACAAGATTTAGGTCTATATTCCAAAGCATTATTGAATTACAAACATTTAAGTTTGGATGCACTGCATTTTAACGTCTATTCTCAAAAAGGGGGGGGGGGGGGGGGGGGGGGGGGGGCTGACAGTTAAGGAGTTAAACATTTTTACCATCAGGAATCAAAACTTGAGTCAAGTATGTCCAAACTTGTGACTGTTATTGTAAACGAAACCATTTTTTAAATATCATAAATATCACAACACACCAATCTGCCAAAAAAAAACCCACAAAGTATAATTTAGCTTAGGACATTGGGGGTACAGATAAAGCAATATTGTTTAACTGTATAGCATTTAAGCATCATACTATAGCATGTCCAAAAAGTAATCACTCATATTTACCACCATATTCACTGGCATATTGCTTTAAAAAAATAGAAAATAAAAAAAAACATCAAAACAACACAAGCTGAATAGCAAAATAAAATACAATATAAACTTTAGTAGTCCGTTTATGGAGAACATTTTATTGATTTAAATAAGTCATTGGTGTTGTGATTAAAATCAGCGTTCAAATATTACACTGATTTCAAGTGTATAAACATGACATCCAATTAAATCTGCGATTATGATATCGAAGAGCAACATGAACTCACACTTTGCTTCAGACATACCTTAAAAATAAAAATACTTTCCGCAATCTTGGCACAAATCTAAAGATAAATACATTTTCTTACAATATCAAGGGCAAATTAAAGGCTTTTTTTTTTACTATTAATGCACGGATGCATTTAATCCCGTTTAAAAAACATTAGATTATATTGGTGTTCAGGCTTTTTGCAAGATTCTCATTGTTGTGTAACTATAGAACAGCAGTACCAAAAATGTGAACATTGTTCAGGTGTTCAAAGCAGCCAACACAGTCAGCAATGAGTTCAGAGCCCCTCTTCCTTGTCTATATATACATGGGCTGGCATTGTCTGAAATGCAGACACAGGTACAGTCACTGGAACAGTCAGGGAAATAGCGGTGGGCTCGGATCCCGACGGTGATTCAGCACTTGGTGGGGATGGCAGGGGTTGGCTGTGCGCTATGTCCGTCTGAGGCAGGGAAGATGATGTATCTGTGTCACGGTGCGTGCGTAAGTGTTTGCGTAGGTAAGCGGCAAAAAGAAAAGCCTTTCCACAAACAGCGCAGCAATGTGGCCGACTGGTTGAGTGGATGCGCTGGTGTTTGCGAAGCCCGGCTTTATTCAGAAAACCTTTACCGCACTGGTCACAAACATGGGGTCGTGGCTTGGGGTGCAGTTTCTCGTGTGCCTGCATATCAGCCAGCTGAACAAACTCTGCCTGGCAGGTCACACAAACGTAAGGGCCGATAGGTAAAGCCGAAACCGTAGAATCAGATGGCGGAGAGATAGTGTGAAGGCTGGTATGGGCCTGCACTTCCTCCCACGTCCCGAATATCATATCACAGTGAGAGCAGGAGAACTGGGGAAGGGTGGTGGGAAACATTTGCGCCGATTCAGGGTTGGCCTGGACCTGTAACGGCCTCTCGGATAAGTGTGTCCTCTCATGCTTGCGCAAACTTGATGACACAACAAACGACTTGAAGCACAGCTGGCATTTGTAAGGACGCTCCCCTGAATGCACCCTTCTGTGTTTGTTCAGACTGGAGCGCTCCGTAAACGACTTGCCACACTCGGTGCAAGAAAAAGGCCGCAGACCGGAGTGTACTAGCATGTGGCGCCGCAGGTCCCAAGAAGCGACGAAAGCTTTATCGCATCGTTGGCATTTGTAGGGACGCTGACCCGAGTGCACACGCTGATGCACCGCAAGGTCCGCGGGCTGCCGAAACCTCTTGGTGCACTTATCACAAGGGTACGGCTTGAATCCTTGATGCGCCCGTTGGTGTCGGCGGAAACTAGAGGGGTCTGAGAACATCTTGCCGCACTGTGGACACAAGAAGGGTTTTTCGCCAGAGTGTGTACGAAGGTGGGACTGGTACGAAGACAGCTGAGTAAAACCTTTGCCGCACTGCTCGCACTGGTACGGCTTGCTCTTGGAGTGGATTCGCAAGTGGCACGCCAAAGAGGACGACCGGGAGAAGGCTTTGCCGCAGTCAGAGCACAGGTAAGGCTTCTCGCCCGTGTGTGAGCGCTGATGGTTCTTCAAGTCCTTCAGCTCGGTGTACGATTTACCACACTCGCCGCAAATATACGGCCGGTGGCCTTGGTGATTACGCCGATGCTTGCGGTACACTGAAGGGTCGGCAAAACTCTTCCCACACTCAGAACAAAAGTAAGGTTTCTCCCCAGTGTGTGATCGTTGGTGCACTTTGAGTTTGGATAATGTGGGATAACTCTTAGAGCAATGAGGGCAAGAGTGGGGCCTCTCGCCGCTGTGTTGCGTCATGTGGATACGCAGGCAAATGGCCTGCATAAATGCCTTGCCACAGTCAAAACAAACAAATGGTTTCTCCCCTGTGTGTGAGCGGCTGTGGTTGCGTAACTCTGTATGAGTCTTATAAGCCTTATGGCACTGTGGGCACTGGAACGGACGCTGAACAGAGTGGGAACGCTGATGCTTGGAAAGCTGCGCTCGGCTGGAGAATGTCTTAGTGCACTTACTGCAGGTGTACTGCTGCTGTTTGTCTTTACCATGTACTGACAGCTTGTGGCTCTGTAGAGCTGAAGGACTGGTAAAGACCTCCTGACAGGTCGAGCATTTAAAATTGTGCAGAGTTTTTGGCAGTCTCCCTTTGCCTCTTCTTCTCGTAGGCTGTTCTGATTTGTCTTGTTCTTTGTTGGGCTCTGTCTCAGAAGGTGGTGGTGTGTACTGCTCTGCAGTTGGTGGGCTACCTGGTTGGGGTGAAGCCATCCTGACGATGCTGGGGAGAACAACAAACTAAATGAGTGCCTTGAATTTATATTTTAATTTAGGAGTTCAAATTTGCAACATACATCAAATAAAATTGTGTTTTAAAGCTACACTGTGTGATATTTTCCCCCATCTAGCGGTGAAAGGGTATATGACCATCCAGTAAATATTAGTTTCTTTTCCTCCCAATTCCGATTTCGTTTTAACTCCTACGGTGGCCGATTTAGTCCAAGATTAACATGGCTTCCAGTTCGATCCAGCAATCCCCCTCTTCACATTCGCCATCGAGTTGTAACGCGTGTGTCCGGGTGAAAAATACGGATAGCTCACTCAACGCAACTGGAGTCGATGCAAACACGGAGGCGATTGACGTCAAACAGCCCGCACTTTATTCCCCGCGGAACCCCCCACAAGAGTCCGGCACAAACTCCACTTCCGTCCACAGCATTACCCAACAAAACAAAAATAAATGAATGTTAGCAACAGAAGACAGAAAATAATGCGCACACATGGGAGCTCGAGGCGCAGTGCACACACACACACACACACACACACAGAACGCAGGCGCTCCAACCGAGGTGAACGTTCTTAAAGGGGCCACACTATTTTCCTACTTGTTACAGAGTGTTAAAACGCGAAAGGCGAAGCTTGAATTTACGGGTGTGTCCCTCTTTGGCTAATGTACTTTCAAGATGGAGGGGCAACATGGCGACCCCCATTCGAACCCCTTAACCGTATGTATTTTCAATGGCATATTATAAACTTACGAGAATACTTTATTACTTGAAAGAAGTAAATATACATTAATGAGCACATATTTTTGAAAGAACTAAGTGTTTTTAGCTAAGAATAAACTAAAAAAGTTACACAAAATAGCTTTAACATTTGGCCAGGACATCATACTTCTATAAACAATAACAAACAATATGCAAAAGGAATATATAGAGAAAATAAATAAATTAATAATAATATGCTGTTCTTTTTTTTAACTTGAGCATTGCACTAAACAATTGACCAGAAAAAAGTGATTTGTAGTTGCAGCCAGGTAAGTAATCTATTACATAATTTTACCATGGAAATCAGTTTCTATCAAAATACCATGGTCACTACACTTACTAATAATTTTGTGTTCAAATGCATTATGCCCTTCGATTTTTTCCTAACTGTTTATTATGCCGCTAGAGGTCAAGCTTGATGATGTCTTAATTTCGCGGAATCATAGGAGCTGTTGTCTTCACCTCTACAGCCAGTGGATGAATCCGACGGGACTCGGACAGAAATCATATTAATGGATGAGCTAATGTATTAAAGATTTATTAACATTACTGTTGTATGAAGCAGGGTGGCCGCTGGAGCGATTGCTAATGAGAGACAAGCATGACACACGACTCGAGAGCAGTGGAGCTCATACTAAAATATTGCAGACGACCGTTTCTGAGAGTAAAGCGTTTCTGCTAAATAAAACCGGAAACCGAGGGTAACACAGATATGACGCAATCGACAGGCGACTCCCTCAAACGCATAGCTCACACGTCCTGGTTCCTTGGTTAAAATAGCAATTTCTCACGATTTACAAATAGTTGGAAACATATGAGATATTCTAAGTACTCAACTGAACAAAATATATAACACTGGTCTAGTGGTTTTTGGATATTTTACTGCAAAAATCTTACATAGTTCACGTTTAAAGCCTCTTTGGAGTTTCCATGGTTTCTACAAAATAAAACCAGAAATCTAGGGTAAAGCGGGTATGATGTCATTGATAGGAGACGCTCGGACACGGTCCGTATACTGGTTCAAATTACTTCTCTGGATTTAAACATTCTTGGAAACATTTTGGATAATGACTACACGGGTCAACAAAATATATATATTACACTGTTATAGTGTTTTTGTTGTTGTTGTTGTTGTTGGATATTTAAATCCAAAAATCTTACTGTGCCTTTAACACATATTTATTGTAAGAACAATTAACTAGCATGTAGTATTTAATATACTGATATAACAAAAGCATAACTAGTATGTAGACTTTTGGCAGAAACTATAATATTTCATAAAGGATGGGGAAGGCAACACAAAATGGCCGGCATTAGGACCTCAGGGACAATTAGGAAAGACGCTCTTTTTCTCAAAGGAAGTTGCCATCTGGGCCGCTTATGTACAAAACTGAATTACATTTTTTTGATGTTAACAGAAATTAAACATAACGGCCATGACCAAATCGAATCAATGCAAAAGCAATTCAGTGGCAATTCAAAGAGCTAATAATAATGTATTTAACTATTTCAGCATGCACTATAACACAAAATGGCTGGCTTTAGGACCGCTGAAGATGCGAAGCAATTTGCAGTCGTACATTTCTGTCACTTCATCATAATCGCTGCATTTGTAACATCGTTTGTATTTCATCACTATTCCTACAAAATATGGATTATGTAACGTACCTTTTGTGCTAGCAGGAGATACGGTTGTATCTTTGGCAATGAATTGAAAATCGTTCTATCTCAGAAGAAGGACGGCGGCTTTAGGACCACGACGACGATATTATCCTGCGAACGCGGAGATGTGAGCATTCAAGACTTCCTCACTCTCCACCTGGGGAATGTCTACAACATTAACTGATTTGTTTTAAATTAAAAACGCATTCATCTCTCTGCTCTTTTGGTATTCTTACTGAATAGTTTCTGCGGACTACAGTGCATGGTAAGCGGGATAGAATGGGGTGGGGAGAAAACCTGTGGGAGGGGAAATTATGCATGCTCACTTTGGATGTTCAGTTGTTTTGTGCATAAAGTTACATAACACAAATGCGAATTAACCGTGGTTCTAATAACGTGTAACAGGTTATACTTGTTAAACATTTTTAAAATAACTTTATTGGAAGAGTTGCCAAATACAGTTGAATTGAACATTTTTAATAATGCAAGCTGTCATTAACATTTAATGGCAACATTAAATAATAAACAGACGAAAGGAAACGGTTAATGTTAAGGGTAGAGCAAATGTCAGAAGTTATGAAAGCTGATGTATATCTTTAATATTTCATTATATACATACAGTTTCACGAGGGACAATTGCCGTGTTTGCATTTATTTATTTATATAAGTACAAAAACGCATTCTTAATTTCTTAGTCATTGGTATGATCATAAGTAAGCTAAAGTTTTGTGACTAAACGTGATTTTAGTTCATGCTATTAAATAAACAATTCCAATACGAAATGGCGGAAGGGATATATATATATATATATATATATATATATATATATATATATATATATATATATATATATATATATATATATATATAAACTGTGATTATAAAAGACAACAGCTCTTGAGAGGAAAACATACGGACTTTTTTCACTGATGCACATTTCCTGTTCCCTAGCAACAAAAGCAGGAAGTGAGTCGAGTGGGATGGGGAGAGACAATTGTTAGAAAAGGGGGGACGAACACGCCCGTCCTGAAACTAAAATAAAGTGGACGGAGTGCCAACATTACACGCACCAACATCACACAGGGAGACCTCAACAACCAGTATGTATACCCATAACGTTATTTTTTTGCAGTATCAGTTTGCTAGATTTAGCCGCAGTTACTAGCCGCAGTTTCTAGCCGCCAATTGCTAACAAGCTCGCAACGGTATGGGATGCTACCGCCTCTCCCTAAAATATATTTTATTCCGCTATTCTCCGCGTTTTGTCTGCTATATTAAATCAGACCACTACTAGATGAATATTACAACGATTGATTAATACACTGTCAAGATTGTGCTTGTGTAGCTAGCTGTTAAGCTAATGTGCTGGAGAAGTGTTTACTGTGTCAATAGAGCTCCATTGTGTGAGGCAGCCTGTCATCTAACTGCTGGAGCCCGTTAGTTGATCCTTCATGCTGTCGGATCCCGCGTTATTTTGTGGAATAATGTAATATTTTTTAAATTAGACATATTAGAATAAAAACTAGAACTCTGACTAACTAACGGATCCATGATGGATGTTAAATAGGTTTTAATTGATATAGAAACCTTTGCATGTACTTTGAGTTTATATAACACCCCAAGTAGGTTTAATTGTTGCTTGTATAAATAAATAAAAAAATGTTTTTGTCTGTGTTTTATACTTGATGGACACTTATAAATGAAACATTATTTTTTAAATGAAAAGTCATTATTTTCTTAGCGCCATATGGAGTCCATTTTATTTTGTCCCAGATTCTGTGGTTTAACTGTTTTCCATTTAAAACTTTAACAATTTAATAATTCAAAAGTTTAACAATAATGGGGCCTTATGACATTTTTATAAATAAATAAAAAGTGTTATTTTTTTCTTGATTATGTTCTTTAATTCAAATTTATCAAAAGCTCTGGAAATCTAATTCTGTCAGAATTTATTTTGTTTGTATGTGTATGATGTGAGTATGTGTAGATGAAGTTGCGCATCTCATTCACACTTCACATTTAAACAGGATTTTATTTGCGGTTTAATCACAGTCACCTCAAGGGCTCTTCAACTTGTGTCCTGGAAGGCCAAGGTCCTGCAGAGTTTAGCTCTAACCCTAATTAAGCACATCTAGCTAATCAAGGTCTTCAAGATTACTAGAAAGTTACAGGAAGGTGAGTTTGTTAGCGGTTGGGAAACTAAACTCTGTAGGACTGTGGATTGGGGCCCTCCAAGACTGCCGTTTATGAGCCCTGCATTAGTCATAGTCACTACATGGTTTGACTTTTAATTAATTCTGCAGTCATACTTTTGTTTTATTACATTTACATTTATGCATTTGGCAGACGCTTTTATCAAAAGCGACTTACAGTGCCCTTATTACAGGGACAATCCCCCTGGAGCAACATGGAGTAAAGTGCCTTGCTCAAGGACACACTGGTGGTGACCGCTGGGATCGAACCAGCAACCTTCTGTGTGTCAGTTCCGTGGTTTAACCCACTGGACCACCATCTCACCAATTTTATTATTTCATTTGCCAAGGTGCTTGACATTACACAATTTCATCCATGTTTTACGCATCACAGAAATCTTAGGGTCCTATTTACTCACCCTCATGACATTCCAAACCTGTTAGAAAGACTTTATCCTAACAGCATAAAAAAAAAAGATGTCAGGCAGCATGACAGCTACAGTCAACATTTACTTTTTATTTCATTTTTAGTCCTTACAATAAAAGTGAATGTTGCATGTAAAGAAAGTAAATCATATGTGTTTTGAAACAGTGTAAATTTATTTTTGCATGTATTTTCCCTATAAATCAGTGCAGTGTTTTTTGTACAGTAATGTTAAAATAATTTATTTTTGTTTAATCACTACTTTTTTTTATATAGTGACTATAATTGGTTTTGTAAACTCTTTGTAAGCTTTTGTCACATTATAGAGAGAGCAATGGTAATGTTTGCTTGTTATCATTGATTTTTTTTGTTTGTTACACAACTGCCTTGTGTGAACTAAATGGTAAATAATGTATGGGTTTTCCTGTTACAGATTTCATCCAGTGCCTGCACTTGCATCATCCTCCCAATTACATTTTTCCAATGGAATGGAACAGAATGCATTCCCAGCTACTTTTTTAAATGTTGCCTTCACGTTCAGGCCTCACCGAACAAGCCATTTTGATAATAGTGAGGACAGGCGTGTCCCTCACACTTATTCAAACTGGCTCTTATTGACATTTCTTATCATTATACCATAACATTATGGCTATGCAAGAGCCAGGCATGCCCAGTCTTTTGGAGCATATAGACACTTTTCATCAGTCTGAAGAGGAACGCAAGTTCAAATGTGAGGAATGTGGACGAGGATACAGGCATGCTGGCAGCTTGGCTAACCACAGAAAAACACACAAGGTTGGCTCTTTTCAGTGTCATATATGCTCAAGGAAGCTCTCCAATGCATTAGCTCTCAAAAGCCACCTGCGCATCCACACATCTAGAAAGAAATATTCTTGCACAGAATGTGGAAAGGCTTTTCGTCTGGCAACTCAGCTGGTCACCCATCAAAAGGTCCATCGCAATAAAGAGTCTCATGTCATGACGAACGATGTTGCAAAAAGTCATATTGAAAGTGGTTTTAAAGAGGAAGAGTTGCTGCATCTAGATGATGTGGATTTTGACATTATGCCAGATTTGCAGCCAGACATGAAGCTGAATATTGCTCCAATGAGCAGCCTTTGTAATGATGCAGTGTCTGAACAGATTTCAAACTCCAACCCAGAAAGTGACACAGCAGCTGAAGATGATGCTGGAGACAGGCCGTTTAAATGTGACTTGTGTGACAAGACATACAGACATCATGGCAGCCTCATAAATCATAAGAAAACTCACCAAATGGGACTATTTGAGTGTCCAGTCTGTTTTAAACAGTTGAACAATCTCGCTGCCCTTAATAGTCACCAGCGAACCCATAGTAAAACCCGAGGTCGTCTCAGTGCACAGAACTCTAAAACTGCCCCCACAGAATGCAAGCAAGAACTTGCCCCTCATGTTATCCCACAGAATGGGGATGCTAATATACATTTTTGTCACCTTTGTCAGGTTACTTTTGCTAATGACGATGAGTTTCAAAATCATATTCTGTTGCACAACTCCTCTTCTGTTTCATTTGAGCTCCCTACAAATTTGTCAGAGGAGCATAATTTCTCATACAATGATAGTGTTACTCATTCCCCAGAGTCTAATCCTTATCCCCCCACTAGTGACACTCCACCATTGCCTCCGTTACTCAATAAAGGTGTTGATTATGACCAATCAGATGGGCTAATGGAAAATGGTGATATGTATCTATCCAACCCTTTGGATGATAATTCGCTAACTCTACATGCTCAGGGACCGCCAATGGCCCTACCATCAGATGACCTCATTCTTGATCATTCAACACAATGTCCTGATAACATCAAAGTAGAAGATGATGACAGTTCTGATCGCCGCTTCAAGTGCCACGTCTGTGGCAAAAGTTACAGGCATGCAGGCAGTCTTATAAATCACAAACGATCCCATCAGACCGGGATCTTTCAGTGTTCCATCTGCCGCAAGAACTACCCACATTTGGCAGCTCTGAGAAGCCACCTTCGAATTCATAAGGGAAGACCCACATCTTTGCCCGCTAGTTCTGAGGGTGACTGGCTTTCCTCAGAGCCTTTAACACATGAGAACCAACAGGGCTGCTTTTCATCACATGAGGGCGATGTAAGTGGAATATTAGACCTTCCTCAGGACCTGGTAGACTCTGTGCAGCATAAATCTGACGAGGAGTATGTGAACGAGACAAATGCTACAGAGTTTCATGAGCAGTTTGACAATTCCTTCCCAGATGAGCACCTACCTCAGGACGAACAGCTCATGGAGAGGCACATGTGTGCAGACTGTGGCAAGACATTTACTGATATTGCAGGAATCAAGTCACACATGTGTCCCCTCCTGAATCAGCAGTATCAGACCATGACGAACGACTCATCCGGTCACATGGACTTTCACAACACAAAGCATCAACATTTCTTAGGGGAGTCAGGCGAGGATATTGGTTTTGAGGGACACAATGGCAGTGCAGCTGAGGGCTACTTTAGACAGCAGACCTTTCATGACAACATTCATGGTCAAATGAGTGAGGGCGAAGATCAAGCGGAGTGTGAAGATGGTGAAGAGGAGGATGATGGAGAGATGTATCAGTGCTCCGTTTGTGGGAATCACTATACTAGCATGCGTGCACTGCGAAGCCATCTCACAAGTCACACTCAAGCTCATGCAGCACCTTCAGCATCTGGCCCATCATCTGTGTCTTCTCTGGAGGTTAAGAGAGATGAACAGAGTGAAAATCAGCAGAGTGAATGCAGTTTGATTATCTGCAGCACCTGTGGAGAGAGCTTCACAAAGAAACAGGACCTACAAGCCCACCAGCTCTTGCATAGCAATATAGAAGGCAATCCGCCAGAACAATTTGTACCAGACCACCAGAATGAGCTCAAACCAAAAGTGGAAATGGAAGGTATTATTTGTGGGAAATGTGGCATAAGCTGCAGCGATCTTTATCACCTCAATAACCACAACTGCACGGGACAACAAGATGGACAAGTGGAGGAGAAATGTGTGGAGAAACCGCTTCTTAGAAATGCATTTCAACAAGAACTTTTACAGGAGGGTCCACATGATGGAGTACGACAGTACAGGTGTGACCAATGCGGTCGTTCATACAGACATGCTGGATCTTTGCTCAATCATAAGAAGTCTCACAAAACTGGGGTGTTTCGCTGCTTTGTTTGCCAAAAGCGTTTTTATAATTTGTTGGCCCTCAAGAATCACCAGAGGACACACTTCGATGTTAAAAAGTAAGTAATTAAAATTTTTCATAATTTCAGAATTTGATTGCTTCATCATATTTCATCTGTATTGTTTTATAGCCAAGTTCTTATTTATCTGATTTCCCCACCCTCTTTCTTTACCAGGCATAGTTGCTCAGAATGTGGGAAAGCATTCAAAATCTATAAACAACTATTGAACCACCAGAGGGTACATCAGGAAAACAAGGCTAAGATTGAAGAGCTCAACAAACAAATTCAGACACTCATGCAGATGAGTGGAAATGCCTCAGGGAGTGGAATGCAGGCACTTAATTTCAGCAGAAAGAGAATGAGCAGACGCCATAAGCAACGGCAGACCTCTAACAGTGATCAGTCTAGCCAAGAAAAGGAGGGCAGGATGGGAGATCCCAGGGACCCTCGGCCTTTTGTCTGTGATCAATGTGGCCGAAGCTATCGGCATGCAGGAAGCTTGGTCAACCACAAAAACTCCCACAAGACAGGTGAATATTATTGTGCTTTGTGCAACAACACTTACTCCAACCAGCTAGCAATGAAGAACCATTTAAGAATACACTTTGCCGTCAAAAGATACCGCTGCCAAGAATGTGGAAAGGCCTTCAGAGGAAACAAACAGTTACTCAACCACACATGTTCGACCACTAAAAGGAATGCAGCAGCAAGAGGAAAGGTCAAGGGCCACAAAAAAGAAAAGCCTTTAAAATGCAAGAATTGCCGTCTTGTGTTTCCAGATATTGAACTACTTGAAGGACACACCTGTTGCAAAGAGGCTGTCCCACCAGGAAATGTAGATGGTGACAATGACCGTACGGCACGAGAAAAAGAGGAACGACCGTTCAAGTGTAACATTTGCAGTCGAAGTTACCGTCACGCCGGTAGCTTGTTAAACCATAAGAACACACACAAAACAGGCCATTTCACCTGCTCCTTCTGTGCCAAGCCCTTTTCCAATCCCATGGCTTTACGAAACCACACACGCATTCACACGCAGAAGAAAAAGTATGTCTGTCCTACTTGTGGCAAAGCGTTCCGTCTCTCCAGTATCCTGTACAACCATCAAAAAATCCATGCACGGGGAGTAACTCATTACAGCTGCCAAACCTGTGGCAAAAGATTCCAGGGAAAGTCTGGGCTAAAGAGACATCGTTGTTACCGTAACGGAAATCCGAACTCTACTGTAAATCAAGATAGTGTGGACAAATGCTATACGTGAGTCCTATTTTTATTTGAACACCTATTGTTTTCTACCCTTCATAAATGTCATTGTATCTGATGCCAGTATTTTCCTTTGTTACAGATGTGATCAATGCGGACGCTCTTATAGACACGCCGGCTCCCTTCTCAACCACAAGAAGACTCACTCTGCTGACCTCCTGCACTGCACTCTCTGCCTCAAAACATTCACAGATCCTCTGGATTTAAAGAGTCACTCTCAAATGGCTCGCCACTGCTGCCCAGATTGCGGGAAAACCTTCTGTGAGTTTTCACACATGCAGAGCCACATGGAGGTGCATAGTAAGGGACTCCCCTATTACTGCAACATATGTCAACAGAACTTCCCAAACCTGGAAAGTTTTCAGCAGCACCAGGAGCTCCATGGCAGCTTACAGGGGCAGTCGCACCATGAGCAAGGTATGCAGATGCAGCAGGATTTAGGCTGGGACTCAACACTGGACCAGCAGATAGGAATTCAAAGCCTTCCTAAGATCGACTCAGCTTTCAGCCGAGTGCACGGATTCCCTGAGCCGCAAGACCAGCAGGAAAGCAGCGAGGACTACAGTAGGGAGGAGAAGAGTCATGTGTGTGAGCACTGTGGGCGCACTTATCGCCATGCTGGTTCGCTGCTCAATCATAAAAACAGCCACAAGACCGGCTCCTTCTTCTGCTCTGTCTGCCAAAAGGAGTTCACCAATCTCATGGCACTGAAGAATCACAGGCGCATTCACACAGAACCCAAACGTTATCAGTGCCTGGAGTGTGGCAAGGCCTTCCGGGTCTCCACCCAGCTTATCTGCCACAGGCGCATCCACACCAAAGAGAAGCCCTTCTCTTGCCTCCTTTGCGACAAGCATTTCTCTAGCAAGTCCAACCTCCGGCACCATCAGAAGATGCATCAGAATACCCAACAGACCTTCGAGCCCTCCTTCAATATGGATGATAATGCATTAATGGGACTGGGTGTGGACCCTTTTCTCTGAGGCCACACTTCAGCCTTGCCACTCCCAAGGGAAGATTTCAAAACAATATTCTATTGCAAGAGAAAGACTCTCCACCCAAGGCCTAATGCCAATAATCGTACAACATCAGGTTTCCTGCTGTGCTTGTCCAGATGGTGTCGCATACAGATGCTAATCTTGACAAGGCTTGCCTCCTTTACTGTTGTGTTTTTAAATATTGTTCTTTAAAGGACACTTAAGACTGGCATTGATAAGATACTACCTCTGGTAGGGACAGTAATACTGTAGACATTTTAGAATAAGTGACAGTGCCTGTCAGAGACCATTTTAGATTTTTATTTCACTTGTTTTGTGTTCCCACACAGTGCACAAATTGTATGGTACTATGATAGATCTCAGACTGAGAGCTTGGATGTGTATTTCTGTCCAAACTCTTACACAGTGCTGCCTTCAAGAGTCCGACCGATTATTTGGCATAATCGGAGGGGGGATGGAATAAGGTGTTTGGGTTTTTTTTTTATAAAAAAAAAGGTTATTATTGGGATATAAAAGGATACATGCTATCCTTCTTGTAATGTTTGAATTAAGTGCTTCCGTTTTTTCAGGTTATCGTACTACTCATGGTAGATGTGCTGTTATCACTTCGTCGTCTCATTAAGACCAACGTACACATGTTCCTGCAGTTTCATAATGAATGACACTGGTAAAGCTGTTCAATAACAACCTAACCTTAAGGCCTGTCCTGTAGAAAATCTCAAAGATATTTATTTATTTAAAAATAACTATTTATACCGTAAGCATATTTCTTGTCTTTATTACTGTTAAATGTGGTACACATTATGCATGGTATTAAATGTGATAAATGCTAGATTGGTTGAATACGTAGGTATTTTAGATAATGGTTGTAAACACTTCAAATACCTCTTTAAAAGCATTTACAACAGCGTATTTGAAAGAACAGCATATTTCAGTTTTCCTAGCGCAGCATACTTTTCTAGTAAATGTTTAATGAAGTGGAACTTCACAAGATTTTGGAGCACAAAAAAAATGAATAAACCCAAAAATGAATGATCGGTCGGGCTCTATTAGGGCAGGAATTCACAGACTAAACGGTTTGCTACTTTTTTTTTTTTTTTTTTTTTTTAAATGCTCAGGTCTCACAACTTACTAGACGCAATGTAAGAAAATGCATTTAGCTTGATGCTTTTGGCATCAAGGCTTCTATGTCTGTCTTCAATGCCAGATTGAATTTCATTGTGCCATTTCATATCACCACCCTACTTGGATCAAAATTATTTGTAAGATGGTTTCCTTTTAAACCTATAGATCAGTGCTTACTGATTATTTAAGAGTAGGAGTTGTAAACCTTCATGTATTAATGGCTTTGTTAGTTTTGAAAAAAATGTAAGCTGACAATTGAGACTTCTTGTAATCAGATGCATATATCTTAAATAGAAATTATTTATTTTTGTTCACATGATCAATGTTTCTCTTTCTCAAGTAGGGACCTTAATAAGCAAATGTTTATTTGTAGGTGTTCATGCCCTCACTTTCTTGAACTGAATAAAAACAATATAACAGCGTGTTTTGTGCCTTCACTTCATCTTTATGATCTTGAATCCCTTGCAGTGCATTACATGATTATTTTAGAATATGCAAACGAGTCAATAAGCTGAATTGCTTTCATATTGTCACAAAGTGTGAAGACTGAAATTAGATACTTTTAAGGACACATTTAGGGAAAAGAAAATGGCAACACTTTAATACAATACATTAGTTCTCTTTATTGCATAGGTTCTGCAGTCTG